>CM047591.1:7074080-7169004 GCA_026184515.1 Peronosclerospora sorghi
TGCTTATTGACGAGTTTGTGAAGGCTTTCAACCTCGGGAAACCCGACTCTCAACACACGACTATAGCTCTGGCCTTGAATCCACTCGTTAGGAAGGGAATGACGCCTGGCCGTTTTGTCACTGCATTGAATCTCGATCCCGAAGACGCACTACTTGCGAACAAGCTATTGTTTCTTGACGAGTTTGTCAAGGCTTTCAACAGCTGGAATCCCAAATCGGAACACGTGACTGTAGCTCGTGCATTGGAATCCACGCCAGTTTGGGAAGCTCGAGCCCAGGTCCTCAAATCCTTTCTAAGGAAAGAAGTGTGGTATGATTATCATGTGGATACGAAAGCATTCAACGTGATGTTAAAAAATTCTTTTACGAGCCTCGACGAGTTGGTGACTGCCTTGCAGGTCCAGGACAACCATCTCATGAGTTTGCGAGTACTCGCTATGCTGGAGCGTTTCGTTTCTTTACGTGGCGAGGCAAAGTCGAATGCAGTGTTCGACTTTTTACATCGAAAACTGGGACCGAACGAATTTGCTAGACAAATTCAACAAGCACTAACGGACTCTCCACGAAAGGAAATCGCCAAAACGTTTAACGTACTGCTGCGAGCCAAGAACAGCGCAGCGAATGGAGTCCAGTGAACCGGAAGGGCCGACGTACGTGGTAGTTTTTGAATATACGCGTGTTTCGATCTCTCGCTTTGAAACGTCTCAATGACTGCGTAGTCACTAAAAGAAAGAGGGGGCTCGTTAAAGAGTCACACAAGTAGCACCATGACGCACGAAGCACTACCATGACTAGGACCATGTCGTGGTCTGGAAAGACACTCGACCCGAGGAATTGGTGGAAATCGCACGCATTTGACCAACAAAAAGTTGACCAACTCTTCTTGCCCTGTTCCTAGATTGTAAGACATTCATTTCCTCGTCCATGCACGTCAAACTTGCAATCTTCTGTCCTTTGCAGCAACTAGAAAAGCAACAAGTGTCCGACTGAGTCTGTCGCGATTCCGAGCGGCGGCAGACATATGACACCGAATGGAGTTCGTCTAAAGTGTAGTATGTACCAATTTGTGAACCGAACAATTAGGGAGTGGCTAGGCACACATACCCCACAAAAATGATTGGGATAGAGATCGCATTTACTTTGTAGTATAGGGATCATGCAGTCAACTTAATCGAAACGCCAGTACTACTCGGTGACTACTGCTAGTTTAGTAAATTTCTACCGTACTTCGCCGTTGTTGTTTGCCGCAAGTGTATACATACGAAGTCCAAGTTGAAAAAGCAATGTATAATTTTTAGGGTCGCCCTACCCGCACCCCTCCACCCTACCCGTGACTTTCGACCAATAGAGATGAATATTGCTACTACTAATAAAAGTATCAATCATACCCGGCCTTAACAAAAATCGGTATTATAAATACTTTCAACAGTAAATGTGATGATGTAAGTTAGACACGCGATAAACGAATCGATACATGTTTCTCGAAGAGTATGCACAAAAAAATGTAGACAGACGGCTCATTGTCTCTAACCTTCAATAAAGCTCTTTAAAAAGTCATAAGCTGTATATTGCACTCCCATATTTGGCACAGCCCTTACTAACGTCGGCGTGAGTCCGCGAAAGTAAACGGACCAGCCTTCTTGACGCGCCAGTTTTACAGTTTTAACAGTCCCATGCATATATATATTCTCTAGTTGCTCCTCACGCACTGTTGTGGCATTGTCGGATTTTACAAGAAGATCCAATAGCTCTCGAGAGGGCATGACGGAAGCTGTAACGGGACAAAGCGTTGGGATTGATTTGGGTACAAAGTACTCGTTCGTTGCGGTGTGGCATAATGATCGTGTGGAGATTATTGACAATGACCAAGGCAACCGCACGACGCCGTCGTATGTGGCCTTTACCGACACGGAACGGCTGATTCGGGGCGCGGCAAGTGGCGATGAATGCCGCGAATACGGTGTTTGACGCGAAGCGATTGATTGCCCGCAAGTTACGGACCCGGAAGTGCAAGCCGATATCAAGCACTGACCGTTGAAAGTGGTGAGTGGGCCCGAGAACAAGCCCCAAGTTGTGGTGCAGTATAAAGGCTAGACGAAGACTTTTCGACCGGAAGATATTTCGTCCATGGTGTTGACCAAGATGCGCGATCTTAACGAAGCGTTCATTGGCAAGCAAGTGAAGAATGCCGTCGTGAAAGTGCCGGCATATTTCAATGATTCGCACCGCGTCACGCGACGAAAGCTGCGGACGTGAGTGCGGGGTTGAATGTGCTGCGTATTATCAATGAGCCGACGGCGGCAGCCATTGCGTATGGGCTGGACAAGAAGGGCGGCGAGCACAATGTGTTGATCTTTGATTTGGGCGGAGGAATGTTTGATGTGTCGCTCTTGAGTATTGAAGAGGGTATTTTTGAGGTCGAGGCGACGGCGGGCGACACGCACTTGGGGGGCCAAGACTTTGACAATTGGATTGTGGATTTTTTTTGTGACGGAATTTCAGCGCAAGTACCGGAAAGACTTTGTAATGGGGTGCCATTACATAATTGATATTAAAGTTAGAATATCACAGTTTAATTTCAGACGCGTTGTCTGAAATTTAAATAAGAGATTATAAGTTATTATAATCTACCAAGGAAAAGTCGATTCGGTATAAATACCGAATCTTGCAGGTTAACTAATAGTACAGTTAGTTGAATACTTGATATTATTATATTAATTAGTTAGTTACTATACTATTAGCCTCTAAACCCCATTAAATAAACACTCTTAATTTTGCGTTCTTAGACCAAAGTGAATATTTATATTTACTTTTTTTATAGGATTAGTTGTTATCAACTAATCCTGCCCTTATTGTATTGCGCGATTCCTCGCAATTACAGTGTAAGCCTGTAACAGGATCAGTCCTGTTACATATGGTAGCACTTTGTTGTCCGTCTTAACGACCACAGTTCCGTTCCGCTAGTCAACTAGCGGAACGAAGATTAAGAGCCGCTCGGCATCATGTCGCGATACATGACGCCTGCCGAGCGAGAGAGAACGCTGGAAGTGGTGAATGAACACTTCACTCACTTCTCGTCGCGTAGTAAATACGCGACGGTAGAAATGGTTCGGTCTATGGGGACCGACATCATTACCTTCCTCCAGAGTAAGTCCCCGGAGGAAGTGATACAGGTGGTGAATCGCTTTAGGCGAAACCACCTAGAAAAGCCAGAACGGCCCACGCCAGAGGCAGCGCGGACAGCAACTGCACGTGCAACGCATAGCGTTGAAGTGGTAAAGGCGCGAGTACCGCCCTTTACCGGCGAAGGGGGTGAGCACCTTCGTAGATGGTTCGCAGAGGTGGAAGATGCCATCTATGCGCAAAATATTGTTGACGAACGTCAACAGGCGTACTTCGCCACAACATGTATGGGCGGCAGAGTCAGGTCATGGGCGATGAGTCGCAGAGCCACTGATGACTCTGCGTTATTACTTATAAGGAATTAAAAGCTGAGCTAAAGCTCAACTTTGAAGCTCCAGAAATGGAGCTAAGTAGTCGGCAGGAGTTCATGGAACTCCGGCAAGGTAAGCTTGAACTTCAAGCTTACGCTCAGAAGACGCAATATTTGCTGTCAAATATTGTGTATGAGCCGGTTCCCCCTGCTATGCAGGTCACTGGCTTCATGAAGGGACTCAATGATGGTCCCGTCAAACAGAGTCTTTACCGGCACCCGCCAAAGACTCTAAGGGATGCCATTGATATGAGCATCCGTGAAGAGTTCAGCATGCGATCAGCATCATCGCATGCTGGTTACAGCCGAAGGGCTCAACAGTCCTTCGCTTTTGACATGCCGCAACATCATGTCAACAATCAGCAGTCAGGCAGACGAAGCTCACACTTCGTCTCAAGAAACAGCCACCCGCGCCAGAGCATGGGCGGTGGAGGTCCAGAGCCGATGGAACTATCGGTTGCGGCTGCTTCAAACACGAAGCAACCGAAATTTAAGAAGAATATTCGCTGCAATAGATGCGCAAAAATAGGGCATTTTGCCCATCAGTGTATGGCACCGCGTCCGGTGCCACGCAGTCAGCAGACGGAACCGTCCGTTGCACGGCGACACCAACAGAGACATCACCCTGTTGGTGCAAAAAACGTAAATCACCAGTAGGGGCGGGGCGCCCTACTGGGAATGTTATCCCACATGCCCGCATAGGGCATGTGAGGGTAATAGCCCCAGACGGGACTATGTCCTGTCAAAAGGTGCAGGGTGATGGTAAGCCTCTTATCACCCTGGAGGTTAAGCCGCACGGGAGCGATGTCCCCATGCGAGCTTTGTTTGACACAGGAGCGTCAAACAATTTCGTTAGAACTCAGAGTCTAACGCTGTTGAGCTTCGTGGAGGTAGAAACCCCACGAAGAATGTTGTCAGTCCGGTTGGAAATAGGTGCAACCGTGAATATTCCAAAGCGTGTGATTAAAACACGCTTCGAGTTGAATGAACTGTCATTAGAGGATGAATTCATCGTCCTCGATTTAGATGACAAGTTCGATGTGATACTTGGAATCCCATGGATGTCCAAGTTTAAACCTTCGATCGACTGGGTTAACCTATCGATCGACTGCGGCGGACCCACATGATCTGATAACCCTGTGCGTAATCCGGCTTTATCAGAAGATACAACCGCAGCGTCAGACAGTCTTGTGGATAGCGATGGCACCACCAGGTCTGTTCCGACACGATCAGCGGAAGGTACCTCCGCTGGTGAGAGTCCAAAGGGACTACCACACGCAGCAGAAGAGTCATTGCGTGTTGGAGAGAAACATTCCACGGGTGATAAAGACCACCGTGAGAATGAAGTGATATCCACGGTGGGAAACACCCACCGTGAGAATGAAATAGTATCCACAGTGGGAAACACCCACTGTGCGACCGAAGGTTCCAACACGACGAAAGAATTCCGAGTTGATGAGAGTGAACTCACGATCAAGTGCAATCGTGAGCACAACTCCGTGGTGGCCAGTGCCCACCACGTTGCGTTAGACATGCACACGGGTGATAAAGACCACCGTGTCGCAGAACAGGCGGCCGATCAGACGAGCACATCTGATCGCCAAGAAAATTCCATGGTAGGCAGTGGCCACCATGATGATGAGTATTCGCACACGGTGAATCGTAATCACCGTGTAGCAGTCAATCAGACGAGTGCGTCTGATTGCATGGGCAGTTCCGTCGAGACGATCAACGTCTTGACGCAAACGGAGACCGGATTAGCAACCCAGTCTCTGTTGATGGAACACCCTCCGAAAGAAGGTTCGGAGGTGATGGCTCTTCCAGCGCTAAGCTGGAAGAAGTTTATGAGAAACTTGCACGATGATCAGATCGAACAGATCTGTATTATCGTTGCAACAGATGAAGTAGTGGATATTCGTGAGCGAATATCCACATTACAAGTGGAAAACATTGGGAAATAGGTTCCCAATGATCAAACCAAAGTTCAGCGCTTTGAAGCGCAGAGCTGGGAGTCGCTTAAAGCGAACTCCCCATTTTATGAGGTACTTCGGGAATACGCTGACGTATTCCCAGAAGAAGTACCTAGCGAGCTCCCTAAGGATAAGGGAACTCGTCGTGAGATTGACCTCGTTCCAGGCACGAAGTATTGTGTTACGCGGCAATGGCCGTTGCCGCGTGATCAGGTAAAAGCGATCGACGAGTTCTTCGAAGCTCGTCGTAAATCAGGCCTAGTGCGGGAGTCTACCTCACCCCACTCTACACCCAACTTTTGTGTGAAGAAGTCTACAGGTGGGTGGAGAATCGTTAATGCTTACAACAAGCTGAACGCAGCGACGGTACCGGCACAGACGCCGATACCGCGAAAAGATGTCATCATAGATGGCATGTGCGGGAGCACCATCTTTAGTGCTCTCGATCTAAGAGATGGATTTTATCAAATCCTAATGCGTGAGAAGGATATACCTCTCACGGCGGTAAGCACCCCAAGCGGCATGCTTTGGGAGTGGCTTGTTATGCCGCAGGGTCTTCGAAATGCCCCTGCTACGTTTAACAGATGCGTAACGCATCTGTTACGCCAGGTGCGATAATTCGCACCGAGTTATTTCGATGACGTGTTCATCCATAGTAAGGGTGAACACGATAAAAGCGATGTAGATGTCCATAGGGAACATCTACGTCGAGTGTTAGAGCTTATGCGTAAACATAAGCTCTATGCAAATCTAAAGAAGTGCAACTTTGGTGCACCTGAGATACCCGTTCTTGGATGCTTTTTGGGCAAGAACGGGGTGCGCTCTGATCCAGAAAAGATCTGGGTGATCGTTGAATGGCCTACGCCGAACAACGTTAAGGAACTTTGAAAGTTCCTTGGGTTGGCAACCTATTTGCACAAGTATTCGTGCAACTATGCTGGGTTAATACGACCTCTTTCTCAATTACTTGAGAAAGATGTCGAATGGCATTGGGATACCCAATGCCAAGATGCTTTTGATGCAGTCAAGCAAAGATTGACTGAAGCGCCTGTCTTGGCTATAGCCGATAACGAGCGTCCGTTCCACGTCGTTTGCGACGCGAGCGATTTTGCTATCGGCTGTGCTTTGATGCAGCTTGATCACGATGATTGTGAACGCGTAATCTGCTATCAATCGCGTCAGTTGCGCCCGGCCGAGCGCAACTATCCAGTGCATGACAAGGAACTCCTTTCCATGAAGTATGCACTGGCCAAGTTTCGGATCTATCTATTGGGAGATAGACCGTTTGTGGTTTACACGGACCATGCGTCGCTACGAACGGCCGTGAATTCACCACACATTTCTCAAAGAATGGCTCGATGGCTGTCATTCTTTGCTGAATACAACTTTACGGTTGAATACAAACCCGGAAAGTTGAACGTGATAGCGGATGCGCTATCACGAAGGCCCGATTACGATACGAAACCGTCCGTAACCGAAGGTGCCAGTGCAAACGCGATCCGTTGCACTGCTTTGTAGTCGTCAATTATACGACAAGTACGCGAGGCGTACAAAACTGACTAGGAGACACGTCTGTTGATTAATTACTTAAGTAATCAATCAAGTGAGAATCGCGAAGAGCTCCCAGAGTTCCTCCGTGCTTGAGTGCATCGATATCGACTGCACGATTGTCTGCTGCTTTACAGCACAGACCAAAAAGATGAAAGTCGCATCGTCGTTCCAAACGACGATGATCTCAAACATCAAATTATGTTTGAGTATCATGATGCACCGATTTCGGGGCATCAAGGTCGAGAGAAGACATACGCTTCTCTCGCACGTGACTTTTACTGGCGAAACCAGTACAAGTGGGTACGGAAATACGTATGCGCTTGCGAGATTTGCCAACGCGTTAAGCCTACGCAGTCTGCACAGGCTCCGCTGCAATCTCTGCCGGTTCCGACAGAGTGTTGGAAGTCCATTTCAATGGACTTCGTATTCGGTCTTCCACCCGACAATAGTCGGAAGACCGGAATAGTGGTCTTTGTAGACCGTTTCAGTAAGATGGTACATCTTACTGCAGTATCAGCGAACGTAACCGCCGCTCAAACAGCGCGGATATTCGTTGATACGGTATTCCGTTTGCACGGAATGACGGAAGACATTGTATCGGATCGAGATCCGACATTTACAGGACGTTTCTGGCAAGAAACGTTCTCATTGTTGGGACCCAGTTGAAGATGTCAACTGCGGACCATCCGGAAACGGATGGGCAGACGGAACGGGTTAACCGCGTTCTCGGAGACATGTTGCGATCATACGCACATGCCTCTGAACAGTGGAGTGACTACCTGTCACTCACTGAATTTGCGATTAACAATTCGGTGCATGCTTCAACTAAGCATACACCGTTCTACGTGAATATCTTAAGGCATCCACGAACCCCAGCTTTACTTGGCGGTACGCCAGATCTAAGTGGGGGAGGGACCCGCTCAAATTTTGAGCGAGTCAATGCGCAAGTTGCGACTGCAACTTGTGAACAAAACGATGGCCCTTCTACTGAAAGTACAGTAGAAGAGGAAGCAGCTTCAATTGAAACTGAAGCTGCATACGATGAATATGTGTCTGCAGTAATGGCTGCAGACAACGAGTACAATGCACCTACTGCTGATAAAGCAGTAGATGAATTCGTATTACAGCGCCAAGCTGTAATACGCTATATTAAAGATGCAATTGCCTCTGCTTTTGATAAGCAGAAGCAAAATTCAGACAAACAAGGAAGGAAGAACAAAAACTCCTTTCTGAAAGGTGAATTGGTATTATTAAGTACTACCAATTTGCCTACACATGCAATAAGCAACTTCCCTACACGGAAGTTGCTTCCTAAGTACATTGGACCTTTCGAGGTCCAAGAGATTCGGGGGAATGCCTATACCTTAGACATTCCCACAGCAATGCGGCTTCACCCAACATTCTATGTTGGGCGGCTCAAGCCGTATCACTCGTCTTCGTCTTACAACGAGACGCAGAACCACGGAAGATACCGTGCTTCTCAAGTCTCCCAAGAGAGACTTGTAATCGGCTTCCAGCCGTTGGTAAGCAGAGCGGAGAGCCGTTACCTCCGCCTTCGACTGCTCAAGATCAGCCGTCCGCCGGTCGAGCTCTCCCTTATAGCGGGAAAGCTCAATGTACAGAGGATCATTCTTAGAGGTTGCTAAAATTAAGACAAAAGGTGTATACCTAAACCTGCTGGAGGGCAGTGTGCGCCCCGAGGATGTCGCGGACATCCTCGCGAAGAGACCGATATGTCTTCACACAGTGAGACATATCGCTGCTCAAGGAGGAATATCCTCCTCGAGCTTGCGGAGCAAAGAACCATGCTCCTCAACAACAACGGCGAGGGAATTCTCAACCTCCGCCACACCTGATCGATAATCAGGGGAATAAGCGATATATCCTCGAGCGCTTGATCTCGAAGCGCTCGGTGCCTTCGAAGAAGGGGCAGCGTACCGAGTACTTGGTACGCTGGCTGGGATATCCCCAAGAGTTCGACTCTTGGGAGCCGATTGAGGCTCTGAGGGCCGACTCCCCAGACCTTTTGACTGAGTTTGAGAAGAAGTCTCAAACTCATAATGCGAAGTAGCATCAACAGTAGGTGTTGATGCATTCAGGGTATTAAACCCTTAATTTCGGCGGGTACGGAAAAACCACCGTACCCCCGCAACTCCTCCTCTGACAGACGAGGAGCGACCTGCGTACACCGCGGGCAAACGAGGTGAGAAGGGACACCACACTATAACCGTTCTTTGATGCAAGCATAATGGATGTATTCCATTTTGCCTCTTCGTGAGTGCTTTAAAAAGCGCTCGAGCATTACGTGAACTTTATTCACGTAATCATCTGGGCTTTTGTTGTAGTTGTCAACAAAAGAATTCCAACTCTGAGTCAGGGCGTCTTTATCGTCCCTGTTTCTCCTTGACCCTTTCCGGATCGAATAATATCGAACCTGAAAAAAGAGGTCAATAAAGTACAGACGTCTATCGTCTGTACTTCGATCGAATAAGTGACTGGATGTCTTCGCACTCATCCAGTACGTTGATATCGAACAACGCATACTGGCAGTCTCGTTTACGGTGACCGCCACTGTTGGGGGCAATAGCCCAGCCAGGGGTCCAAAACCCCGCTCTGTACGGAACATGTGGTTCCTTACGATGATACGCTTTAGAAGCGGCAGGCGCCGCTTCTGTTCGAGCTCTTTTAGCAGGCGGAGCACCGCCTGCTTCAAAACCACGCACGGGGTTAAATCACCCCGACGTGGAGAAGTACTTGGTCCAGGTGGGGCACTGCGTTCCCGCAACCACCTGTGATGATCATTGTCGCTGTCATAGCAGACAGCGACACCAGAGTCGTCATCGCTGTTAGGCGATGAGCACCTAGCGAGTTTCGACTCGCTAGATCATTTCTCGAGGACAGCTGTATCCCCATCACTTTGTTCGGAGTCAGAACTCTCGAACATGGCCCTCTTGGCAACACGCCATTCGGAAGTTGCCATCGTGCGAGATGTTGCATTAGCAACATCTCCCTGTTTCTTGCCAGATGCCGCCTTAGCAGCATCTGTGGTCGAAGACGGTACGTCTTCCGACCTTTCCGTAGTTGACGCTGCTAATACAGCGTCACCGTTGTCACTCAACACCTCAGCATCTAGTGCTGAGGCGGAGGAAGCAGCTCCTTCATTGTTTTCAGCAGCGCTCTTTAGAGCGCCGCCGTGTTCTTTGACCATCGAGTCGATGGTCAATCAGTTGGTAATTGAGAACGACCAACAAGTGCCACCCATGATTGGCCAAAATAAGAATTATTATTGGCCAACCACCTGAAGTGGGGGGTGATGTAATGGGGTGCCATTACATAATTGATATTCAAGTTAGAATATCACAGTTTAATTTCAGACGCGTTATCTGAAATTTAAATAAGAGATTATAAGTTATTATAATCTACCAAGGAAAAGTCGATTCGGTATAAATACCGAATCTTGCAGGTTAACTAATAGTACAGTTAGTTGAATACTTGATATTATTATATTAATTAGTTAGTTACTATACTATTAGCCTCTAAACCACCCATTAAATAAACACTCTTAATTTTGCGTTCTTAGACCAAAGTGAATATTTATATTTACTTTTTTTATAGGATTAGTTGTTATCAACTAATCCTGCCCTTATTGTATTGCGCGATTCATCGCAATTACAGTGTAATCCTGTAACAGGATCAGTCCTGTTACAGACTTGACGACGAGTCAGGGAGCGTTCCGACGCCTGCGCACGGCGTGTGAGCGCGCAAAGCGCACGCTCTCGACGTCGGCGCAAGAGTAAATTGAAATTGATACGTTGTTTGAAGGTATTGATTACGATTCGACCAGTACGCACGCACGGTTTGAGGAATTGGGCGGCGAGTTTTTCCTCAAGAGATGGACCCCGTGGCCCAAGTGCTGCGGGATTCCAAGCTGTCGAAGAATCAAGTGACTGAAATTGTCTGGGTCGGGGGTTCACCGACGGTAAGTTCAGAATTGCAAAAATAGACATGAGTCTTCACTGGTTGAAGACTGGGGTGCTAATATAATGGTTTGTAGCTTCATTAATAACCATGCCTCGGTATATTAGTATTTCTATTGGTCGAAAGTCACGGGGGGGTGCCGGTAGAGCGACCCTTTTTATTTGCGGGATTTTTACAAATAAGGGAGTGATTTTGAAAATAATTACAGATAGGGGAGTGATTCAAAAATATTTTCAAATAAGGTAGTGATGTCACTGCAAATTTGCGCGGAGCATCGACAGTCGTCAAGTTCATCAAATTCACCAATCACCATACACCCACCTGCGCACATCCTGTACTGTAGTAGAGTAGTCTATAATCCGTGGTCTAAATCGCCTATATGCGCACTGCACTCTCCCTCGCACTCCGTGCCGCTCTCACTACGCTCGCACTCCTCACAAGGTGGCACTGTAAATACTCCACCGTGCCTCTGCGATCGTAGCATTCCAGGATGGCCATTCTCATGTATTAATAGGGGAGAAACTGGCGCCGGAACGGATATCAGTAGACAAGCATCACCTCCAGCAACATTGATCCAATTTGTAGCTCTTAGCAACGGGGTCTTTCAGCATTACAGCGATGCTTCATACTATTTTCGCTTCTGATGATTTTGGGTGAAATTCTTCCTTCTCCTCATCTCCTACTCCATAAAAGATTATGACCAATATGTCAGACAGCGTTGTACCGGTCGCTTGCATCCTGCCCGGTTCTCTCGCTGCGGTGACGTATTTACCCTCCTGAGAAATACAACTGCCAAAAAGCAGTGGATGCGCAACCAACAGCATGGGATTGAAAGACGGAAAATGCGAATGCTCTAAGCTAGGAACAAGACTACACTGTCTGGTAGGTTCCCAAGGATGATGCCTTCGAACATTTCCTTTTATTGCTTTGATTTTATTGTGTTGAATGGTATGGACATACAGTAGCATTGTCCAAGATCATCAGATCTCCAAACGCCTAGACGGAATGAAAGAGGGAAGAAAAACAGAACTTTAAGCTAGGACGTAGACAAATCCATCTGGTAGCTGTTGCGAATGATGCATTGAAAAACGAAGGCTATAAGACTTAGAGGTTGTTTTGTCCGTGCCTCCTATCGCATGTACGAGCGTTGTGCCCTTTCTTGTTACATTCGGAGCATGTAACCTGATCTTCTGTTGATACCCGTCCTCGAGACCGAATGCGGCGTGCAAATTTGCAGTGACATCACTCCCTTATTTGTAAACTCCCGTTAATTATAATAATACACTTTTTATCTTTCGAATCTTCTCCCCCTCCCAGATTCCGTCAACACTACGCTCAGATTTTAACAGGTTATGAGCCCAAGCTCCATGTCCTCAAGTAACTCTTTCCGCCAGCATCTCCATTGACAAGTTCAATGGAGACAACTATGCGACGTTTTGCAGATATATGCGCGGCGTATTCCTCACAAATTCAGTCTGGCATGTCGTAAACCATGAAACAACCCCAACCTTCACGGGCTCCCGCGGCATGGATGAATATGTGAAGGAAATCAACGTTGCGTTTGGATTGATGTTGCTGCATATGGATGCGGAGTATCATCACGTGGTTCATGATTGTGCAGAAGATTGGGTCGCATTGGCACGCCTGAAAAGCCTTTACGGTGGCTCCGAGAAAGCTGACGGATCTACCTCAAGCGCGAATTGTTCAGCATCAAGATGGAAGAAGGTGACAATGTTTTGCACCACTGCAATGAAGTTCTCAACATCGGGCCAAGCTCAACAGCATCAACTCTAAGACGGAGGATGAAGATGTCGCCATTTACCTGCTCCTCAGCCTTCCTAAAAGTTATTAGAACGTTGTTCTTAACTTGGGAAATGAACAATTCAGAGCTGCGAACTCGAGATGTTGTCAAGGTCCTAACGAACGAGCACACCAAGCGCCAAGATGAGAAGAAAGTGACAACAGCATCGACACTGAAAACTGAAGAGGCAACCAAGGCATTCAACACCATACGCGAATCGTACAAATGCACGTACTGCAGCAAGATGGGTCACACGGTTGATGGTGCTGGTCAAAGCAGAAATATGAAAGTCGAGGAGACCGAAGCGGCGGCAATGGTCGTGGACGCGGGGAAAAATTGTTCAGTGGGGACAGTATGAAGATGAAAGCAACGATTATTGAGTGGCTTTTGCAATATCGTTAGAATGCGGACTCTCAACGAGCAAGAATATCTATGGAATGTGGGCTATTGACAGTGGTGCTACACACCACATTTGCCACGACAAATCCAAGTTTAAATGTCTGGACGAACACAATGAAGGTGAAATTATGGCTTCTGATGGGAACAAGATGGCCATCAAGGGTGTTGGAACCGTCCTGGAAAGAGTGGTTCTTCCCAACGGGGAAGAAATTGAAATAAAGAACGCACTATATGTGCCGAAGATGAAAAATAATTTGCTCTCAGTACATCAGATCAACAAGCACGGCAAGTTCCGGGTAATTTTTAATAAAGCACACATCTATATTACTTGCAAGAAATCGAAACAAGTTGTCGCTATATCGGATCTCATGGATGGACTATACTGGTTTCGCACCCAACATAGATCAGCAAACCTAACAACGGGTAGCAGCAACAACATTGATCTGCATGTGCGAATGGTACATGCTCCAAACGAAGTGCTTCGAAAGATGATCAACAGCAATATGATAAATGATGCGAAGGTTCCTTCCAAGTCAAGTGAAGAAGGGTTGTGTCGAGGGTGCCAAGAAGGAAAGATGGTTCAGAAATCATTATCAATCAACTGTGACAAGCGTCGATATGGAACTTTTGAACTTCTCATTTTGACATCTGTGGCTGTATGGAGATAGAATCAATGCGAGGAAGTAAGTATTTATTGCTGATAGTCGATGAATCCAGCGGATTTATGAAGGGATTTTTTCTGCGAGCCAAGTCGGAGAGCAAGCATTACATCATGAACTACATTGTGATGATGCATAATCAATTCAATGTGAAGGTCAAGTCTGTGCGTCACGATGGTGCTCGTGAGTTCGCAACGAACTCGCTCCGTGAATTCTATGAAGATGAATCCATTGAACAACAAAAAAATGTTCCATATGCCCACCAAACCAATGGCACTGCTGAGCGCGCCATCCGGACAATCGTTACTATCGGGAGAAGTATGCTGCACCATGCCAAGTTAGACAAGTGTTTTTGGGATGAAGCGGTCATGACAGCATCTAAGTGAAGAATCGCCTTCCTTCACCCAATATTACGCACAAGACTCCATTTGAGATATTCTACAAGCGCAAAACAAGTGTCAAGAATATGCGCGTTTTTGGATGCCATGCCAACATTCTCACTCCAGGAGAGAAGCGACTAAACTGGGATTCCAAAGCCCTACATGGAATCGTTTTGGTCTATGAAGAGGTATCCAAAGCTTACCGTGTGTTTGACATCGAGGCGGGGCATGTTTTTATCAGTCGCGATGTCAACTTTGATGAAACGAGCTTTGGACTCTCACCGATCCTTAATGATGAAGATTATGATGACATGGACTTGAGTCATTAGATCTGTCTGATGATGACGTTCATCAAACACAGTTCAATCAAACGGTCAAGCGCAAAGATTGACCAAATGAAGAAAATCAAATGGCAAACAGATATCGTATGGTTCGACAACGGCCAGGTCAGGAAGAAGCCAATGCACCCAACACTTCACATCACGATGAAAATTATGAAGAAAAGGTTGAAGACAATAATGAAACGCCGTCTTCACCTGATTTTTGGCATGCAAGCGCTAATGCAATTGAGTCAACAGCAGATTTTTCAAAACCGACGACGTATAAAGAAGCATAAACGGCCCCGATCAAGTTCATTGGCGTAAAGCCATAGATGCAGATCTTGCTTCAATGAAATTACGATGTGTTCTGCGCAGCCAAACTTCCTACTGAACAGCATACGATTGGCACAAAATGGGTCTTAAGATCAAACGTAATGCAGACGGCTCTATTGAAAAATAAAAGGCACGACTTGTGGAGAAGGGCTTTCGACAGAAATACGGCGTTAATTACAAGGAAACATTTTCGCCTGTGGTCAAGTATGCCACACTGCGCATTGTTATTGCGATTGCAAATCACTTCAAATGTCCCCTGAATCAACTTGACGTTGTCACAGCATTCCTGTATGGTGTGGTGAAAGAGGAAGTATTTTATGCGATTCCGGAAGGTGTCAAGTTGGATGGTGAGTTCAACTGCCTCAAATAAAAGAAAGACATTTACGGACTCAAATAAGCCTCGCGTGTCTGGAACGAAACATTTGATGTGTTTGTATGCTCGATGGGTTTCAAGGTGTCAGGATTCGATCCATGCCTTTACATTCTGAAAACAGGAAGTCACTGCGTTTTCGTGCTCGTTTACGTGGATGAAGTATTGGACTGGAAGCTCACCAAAACTGATTTCGCACCACCAAAGACAAACTAAAGACCCGCTTCAAAATTGCACATAGCGGCAAATGCAAATTCGTTCTTGGAATAGAACTTCTGGAAAATCAAGATGGCACTCTCACTATGTGCCAACGTCGTTATATCAATGACATCCTTAAGCGTTTCGGCATGACTGAATGCAAGACTGGCATGCCCTGTTGACACATGTTCTCGAAAAATTTCGAACAATTCTGCAGTCAAGGCCAACGTACCGTTTCGTGAATCAGTAGGCGCCTTGATGCACCTGGCGACTGCCACTCGCCCCGCGATAGAATATGCGGTAAGCTATGTGTCAAGATTTATGGAAAACTGTAGCCGGTGCGTAAACGCACGGTGAGTCTAGCGCACAGAGGAAGACTTTCCTTAAGCGGCGATACGCCGCTACTTAGCCGATACGCCATGATCTAAGGGCTTAGTGTGAGATTGCTCTCTCACTCGGGGCCAAGATTCTCTGAGTTTACTGTTAGCGTACGCTAACGCCTTAGTCTAAGGCTTCCCTTAGTAGGGAGTAGCTAGGGGAGGTGCTCCCCTGCTACGACACTCACTGCACTCTCGACCGTTCCAGGTCGTGTGTCTAGCAGGATATAGTGTAGATTCTAAACCAATTTATTATTTCATATATAATTAGCCTAACTTAATAAACTAACGTAAACTATATGCAATACTAGGTAGAACTTAATTAATCCGTTACTAGCCGAAAATGTAATGTACACCACCTGTGTACCAACACGTGGCAGGCTGCCACGCCTTCACCAAGGGCTCCAGCCCTGATTGGCTAAAACATCCAATAGGTCCGAACCTTTCGGAGCGGCCAATACTTGACCTTAACCGTTGTGTATTTACATACACTAACGTAACTAAATGTAACCCCGTTACATCCTCCCCCATCAAGACATTGCCACGCAATAATCGATTATAGTTGGAGACCCCAACCGCCAGAACTCTGGCGTTAATGAGCACCTCTATAGGTGGCGATCATTCTCCCTGAGAAGGCGATGTCATTTACTCGGGCTCCTATATGTCGGAGGAGGGGACCCTTGGGGATAGCTCCCCTAAGGATGACCGCTCTGACGACGCCGAACGGCGACGTCGGCAGCCTAATCCTTTCCCAACACGTGGGGAAAATGCGCTAACTCGCGCGCCACCATTGCCAACTTCGGATGGCAAATCCGATTCACCGAAGGCGACCATCACGACCAATAAATTGGACGCGGGTCAGGACTCTTATCTTGCCACAATGGCACTAGGGGCTGCATTACGCCCCTCCAAACGCCCTTCACGGGCGGAATATCGTTTTGGGGGTCCTCTTTATCCCCAAAAGTGGGCTAAGAATGCGGAA
The DNA here is from genome assembly GCA_026184515.1 of Peronosclerospora sorghi. NCBI lineage: Eukaryota > Oomycota > Peronosporomycetes > Peronosporales > Peronosporaceae > Peronosclerospora > Peronosclerospora sorghi. The sequence continues at coordinate 7,090,892 of CM047591.1, forward strand.
AAGAAGGGTTTAGCCTTCTATACCTCTGTCCCTGCGGCTGAACTGCCGCGTAAAATCGAATGCCGGAAGAAACTCCGGGGAAAACTGCTCACGCAGAATCTGTTCACTGCCGTCTTATACCGAAAGCGAATCGGGAAACAGGCGCAGGGTGTCTTTGTTGAGAACCTCCGCAAAGTTCCCTTCGTTCTCCTACAAGGAGAGGATGCCGAAGAGTCAGAGCGTCAGTTCCGCGCTTTTGCGGAAAGGGAGAAACGTCTTCCTGACTTTACAAAGCTGTACAACAGCTATGCCTAACGTGACGTTCGGGTGGAGAGGGCATTGCGCTTGGCGTTTGCCAAAGCCAAAGCGATGGAGCAATTACTTGCCCATATCGCACGCGCTATTTTAGCGCCTGTGCCTTCAATGTGGTGCCGGAGAGCAATGCAAGCTCCGCATCTGCCTCCGGCAAACTCCCAATTACTGGGAGTGAAGGGGCTTCTTCCGCACCTTTGGTCGTCGACTCGCAGCGGGATTCTCCCGCTCGAAAGCGTCAACGACGTCTCGGAAATCCTGCCGCAGGGGAGTCTCGGACTCCCAAGAACTCCGTGAATGGGGGTAACCCTTCTACTTCACTAGATACTGGGTTTCACCCCGATGATGGCGTCGCGCCATCAGACGCTCCACATGGTAATGTGGAATCCCCTCCGAATCGAGAACTGTGGGAGGTGGTCGAGAAATTGCGACGTGAGTTTTACGAGCGCTGTGATCGACACAGCCGTCGCATCCTGGAAATCCAGGATGCAATCCACGATGAGATGGACGAGATTGACCGCGTCGAGAAGCGGCTTGACTGTCTTGAGTCTTCCCTTCAAGGCTTTCGACGTCTTGAGGGAAGATTTAAAGCTTCCTTTGCGGAGATTCGTGGTCGCATTTTGACCCTGTGGAGTTACTCCGCCCTACCACGCCTTACGGCTATGCGCCTTCCCAGCCTCCTCCAAGAGGGGACCCGCCTCCGGGTTCTGGTACGGATTAAGAGTACCCACGTAGAAGGTTGGATGTGTACGCATCGCCTTCGGAATATCCAAGGTGTACGCCAAGCCCTTTCGGGCTAGCACCTTGAAAGTCCCCACAAACCTGGGGCGCAGTTGTTTCGTAACACGTTATAAACTGCATGTGTAGGAAGGTTTTTAGCGTTTAATAAAACACTTGCTCCTATTTTATACACCCTTTTGTTACGCCGACCCTTGCGGTCGGCCTGTTCCTTTTGCTTGTCTTGGCTTTCCGCCATGGCATCGCAAACGTGTCGTAAGACACTAAGGCGCGTCGATAAAAACTTACCGATGTGCTTTCGCACAGATACAGGGCTGACATCGGGGAATACTCCCCCCTTAAGACCTGGGCCACACACACGTGGCGTCAACGGAACCCTCGGATTCCCTAATCCGTTCACGTAAAACGTGGTAAACCCCGTAGGTGCATGGACAGAATTGTTTATAGCAATTCGGCCATAGGAAGCATCTGACTCTAACTCTTTGGAGAATCTGTACTTGAACTCCGGAGAATATCCTCTACTACGCGATTAACGCGTTCCGTTTGTCCGTCCGTCTGCAGATGATCCGCAGTGGACATGAGGAGCTTGGTGCCCAGAACCTTAAACAGCGCCCCCCAAAACTGTCCCGTAAAACGGGGATCCCTATCCGATATAAGGGAATCAGGTAGATCATGTTGTCGAAAGACACGGTCTAGGAACACTTTCGCTGTTCCTTGTCCATCAAGGGACTCTGGCACCGCCGCCAGGTGAGCCATCTTGCTCAAACGGTCTGCAAAGACCAATATGCCGGTGTTACCGGCCTTGTCCTTCGGAAAACCGAGGATAAAATCCATACTAATGGATTTCCAACACTCCGTCGGAACGGATAAGCTCTCGAAAGGCGCAGCTGAGTCTGCATAGGGTTTGACCCTCTGACACGTTTCACAGGTGCTAATATACGCACCAACTCACTTATACATCTTGGGCCATCAATACAAAGCGCTTAAAGCGCTGTAGGTCTTATCCCGACCTAAATGACCCCCGGTAGGGGCGTCATGTGCCTCAAAGAGGACTCTATACTTCAGTTCCTCATCATGAGGAACAACCACCCGCGGAGTGTCCTCCGCACGTGTGCTATAATATAGCAAACCGTCACAGTACCTGTAACGGTGTAACCGAGCTCTAGCTCGACTTGACAGGGTAGACTCAGACGAGCCAAGTCCCTTTCCACCCATCGCGCTGATAAGCGCCGTACATTGTGGGTCTTTCTCATACGCCTGGCGTATGAGATCCACCACAGACGAGGTGATGAATGTCGCGTGAGCGAGCTCGTAATCGGGACAACGCGTCTACAAGTACATTCTGTTTCCGAGGTTTGTACTTTACCTCAAAATTGTACCCCGCAAAGGGAGAGCCAACGGGCCATCCTTTGGGAGAGATGATGCGACTTTGTCGCTGTCCGCAAGGACGCGTCAGTATAAACCACGAACGGCTTTGAGACGAGTAGGTGAACCCTAAATTTGACAAGGTCATACTTCATAGCAAGTAGCTCCTTATCATGAACGGGATAATTTCGTTCCGCAGCTTTAATCTGCCTCGACTCAAACGCAATCACGCGTTCTCGTCCCGCATCGTCTGCTTGTAACAAAGCACATCCGATTGCGAAATCGGAGGCGTCGCAGACGACGCTAAATGGTTTCCCAGAATCTGGTAGAGCAAGAACGGGGGCTTTTAACAAGATCCCCTTAACCGCTTCGAAAGCGGTTTGGTGTTTGGTTTCCCAACACCAATCCACGTCCTTCTTAAGAAGGTCAGTTAATGGCTTCGCCATCTCAGCGTAGTTCTCGCTGTACTTGTGGAGATAATTGGCTAATCCAAACCACTTCCGTAAAACTGTAAGATTTACAGGAGAAGGCCACTCCACAATGGCTTTCACATTCGCGGGATCCGCCCGCACTCCATCCTTACTGATGAAGCATCCGAGGAAAGGAATTTCCTCAGCACCAAAAATACATTTGGATGCGTTTTCATACAACTTATGCTCCAGCATACATTCGAGCACCGCTCGAAGATGTATTAGGTGCGTCTGAACATCAGACGAGTCGCCTTCCGCGCGACTATGAACGAATATATCGTCGAAGTACGGGTGAGCGTACTTTCTATGAGGGCGGAAGAGTTGAGTCACCAAGCGATTGAAAGTCGCTGGTGCATTCGAAAGCCCCTGTGGCATAACAAGCCACTCACACAGCATGCCCCTAAGCGTGCTGACCGCTGTAAGCGAAATATCGGATACTCGCATGAGCACCTGATAATGCCCGTCCACCAGATCTTAGGCACTGTACACAGTACAGCCCGCGATATTGTTCTGGAGGACGTCCTTCCGAGGAATCGGAGTTTGCATGGGTACAGTAGCTGTATTCAGCTTGTTGTACGCATGCACAATGCGCCACTTTTCGTTCGGCTGTACGAAAACAAAAAGTGGGAGACGAATGGGGAGACTTTCTCTCCCTTACCATCTCTGCCTCTTCTTTCCCCTTAAAGAATGCGTCGATGACGTCGCATTGCTCCTTGGTGAGAGGCCACTGCCATGTGACGCAGTATTTGGTTCCAGGAACCAAATCAATTTCATGTCGGACTCCCCGATCGGGTGGTAACCTCATCGGCGGGTTGTCACTAATGACATCTCCGAATTCCTTTAATAAGGAATGGTAAGGGTCCTCAGGATCCGCAAGGATCTTGATTCCGCTTCGAGCATTCAATGCCTGTTTGGTTTGCACCAAAACTGACTCGTCCATCGTGGATGAGCAGTTCAACTCCTCTTCCGGACGCGACACGACAATCTCGTCGATTTCACCTGCTTTTACAGCAGTCTCCAACTCGTTGAATGACATCTCCTCCAACGACAACAGTTCGCCTACCCCAGGCAACCGTTCCAAGCTTACGCCTTCTGTGACAACACCCGTCACACTATTCATCATCCGATAGGACTGCTGACTACTGGCCTCGGGACTCATCCCGGGACCCAGATGGGGGGAGTCAATTGCCCCATCTACTGGAAGCGCATCGCGCCTATCCATAGAGGTCACTATCCTCAAACACCAGTGACTCGCCGGTCTCACCTAATATGGCGTGGTCGGAATCAATTCCGACGTGCGGAAGAGAAGAACTACGGGTCTCTCCGCTTGGAAGCGCCTCGCACTTAACCACAGGGGTATCTACCCCTACCACTGGAGTCGAAACTTTTTCGCCAAACACGGCGTGGTCGGGAACCCCGACCTGCAGAAGAGACAAACTACGGGTCTGTTCTCTAGGAAGCGCCTCGCGCTTAACCTCAGAGGAATCCACCTCTACCACTGGCGACTCGCAAGTCTAGCCTACAACGGCGTGGGGATTAACCGCCGAATCCCCCTCGTCAAGGAACATTTCCTTGACCTCATTGGGACTGATCATCTCAGACATCCCAATATCTGCCATCTCTCGCCAGAATCACTTTTGCGATCGAAAAAAGGTGGGTTCATGACTCGCCAACGCTTCTCCCGATCGCGGGTGCGTTGAGCCAATGGACTTAGACTTCCAGTTTATCCATGACTCGTGGCGTTCCAGCCACTTCATGCCCAGAATGAGGTCATACCTCGAGTCCAAATCCAGGCCTAGGCAGCGCTACAAGCTGTCTAAGCCTGCAAACTTCAGCTTAAGGTCTATTGAGACCTTGGGTACAGAAACCTGTACGCCCGTCGCTAGACAGACCGTGACAACGTCACGAGATCATGCCTCTAGGGCCTCGGCATAAAGCCGACTCATCTCTACAGAAGCTTGTCTAACATAATTGTCAGACGCTCCAGAGTCTATCAAGACTCTCCAAGGCTTATCAAAGCCTTTCACGTCCGCAAGGACGACCAGCAAACCTGGCTGGTACACCAACTCGGTACTAGAAAGTACAGTTTCCCTCGGGGCTTTTTGCTGTCGTCCCCTACCCTGGGGATTAACAGTACTGAGGGATCTCCCAGTACTGCGCCCGCACCTACTGGGAACCGTCGTTTCCCGACGGCTTGGGCGAGAGCCTTTTACCCGCCGTCGGCCCCTTATAGCGAGTGTCTCGCTGAGGGTTTCGCGGACATCTCTTCCGCAGATGAACCTCACTTCCGCACAGGAAGCATCTTAGCGGCCCACGCCGCTGCAACATTTCAAGAAGCTCCGCTTCGAATCTCTGCGAGAAGGAGTCAGAGTGACTCTTAGCCAAAGGTTTCTCCTTCGCTTCGACCTGACTAAGGTCCATAGGTTCAGGACCCACCTTAGCGGAACGAAAGTTCCTTTCGGCGTTAAACGCCATCTTAAACGCCTCCTCCAGGGATTGGGGTCGGCATCGGAAGAGCTCTGAGCGTGCTGGGCCTTCTTTCAGGCCTCCCATGAACACGGGAATGGAAACATCGTCCGAATACGCTTTCGCGTACATCCCTGCCAACAGGGTCTTCAGTTCTTGGACGTATGTCTCCAAGTCCCTAGTGACCTGACGGCACCTCAAAACGCAAGATGATTCTGGAAAACCAGATCAGGCGTAGCGTACATGTCCATAAGCTTTCGCTTAAGGACTTCCCAGGTCGGGAACACGTTCGTGACCGAATCTGGACACGTAAACGCCCATGTACGGGTTTTGCCCGTAAGATGGGTTAGTGCAAGTCCCACTTGCAAGTGATCCGCGATCACATTCGCTGTGGCGAAAGCCTTTTCGACCTCGCGAAGCCACACATAAAGGTTATAACCTTTTTCACCGGTGAATTCCTTTATCTTAAAGGATAACGGAGGGCGCACCCCCGTCGACGCAGGATAACTTCCGCAAAAACTCGCCTAATGGGAGATGAGGGCGTTCACCCTCTCACGCACGGTATTAAGACCCTGCTCCACTAGGATGCGCATGCCATACTGACCCAATATGGGTACCAGCCTCTTAAAGGCTTCTTGTTGGACGGGGGTTAGCTGACCCCAATCGTCCTTGTCCATCCTTTGCAGAGGATGCCGTCTACCAACACAGGTATTGGATTGACTACTAGTGCTACCAGGTGTAGCCGGTGCGTAAACGCACGGTGCGTCTAGCGCACAGAGGAAGACTTTCCTTAAGCGGCGATACGCCGCTACTTAGCCGATACGCCCTGATCTAAGGGCTTAGTGTGAGATTGCTCTCTCACTCGGGGCCAAGATTCCCTGAGTTTACTGTTAGCGTACGCTAACGCCTTAGTCTAAGGCTTCACTTAGGAGGGAGTAGCTAGGGGAGGTGCTCCCCTGCTACGATACTCACTGCACGCTCGACCGTTCCAGGTCGTGTGTCTAGCAGGATATAGTGTAGATTGTAAACCAATTTATTATTTCATATATAATTAGCCTAACTTAATAAGCTAATGTAAATTATATGCAATACTAGGTAGAACTTACTTAATCCGTACCTAGCCGAAAATGTAATGTACACCACCTGTGTACCAACACGTGGCAGGCTGCCACGCCTTCACCAAGGGCTCCAGCCCTGATTGGCTAAAACATCCAATAGGTCCGAACCTTTCGGACCGGCCAATACTTGACCTTAACCGTTGTGTATTTACATACACTAACGTAACTAAATGTAACCCTGTTACAAAAACTCCTAAGAAGAATATTGGACAGCAGTCAAACGTATCTTTTGCTATTTACAAGGGACCAAAACCGATGGAATATGTTACAAGCCAAATAACAATACTGAATTCGTTGGATATTCGGATGCAGACTGGGCGGGCGATCGCACTGACCGGAAGTCGACATCTGGATATGTATTCATGATACAGGGTTCGTCAATAAGTTGGGGAAGTAAGAAGCAACCAAGAGTTTCACTATCAACAATTGAAGCAGAGTACATTGAACTCAGCTTGGCGATTCAAGAAGGAAAATGGATTCATCGCCTTCTGTGTGAAATTATGGCCACCGCCAATGAAGAAGGACCTGAACTCATTATCCGTGAAGCCAACCAATCATGCATCAAGATGACAAATAATCCTGTCAATAAAGGCAGAGAAAAAACACATTGATATCAAGTATCGTCACATTCGTGATGAAGTCAAGCGCGGTGACGTCAAAGTTGGATATTGTGAAACAATTGTGATGTGGCGGACATCATGACAAAAAGCCTCCATGGTCCGCGTCACAAGGACCTAACGGCTGCGCTTGGCATTCGTACAAGTTCGTATTGAGGGTGGAAATCTCAGTGGTTTAAAGTCGTTTATATGCATGGAATTATGATTAAATTTTAGGTCTAAATCTTAAATTATAATAATACACTTTTTATCTTTCGAATCTTCTCCTCCTCCCAGCTTCCGTCAACACTACGCTCAAGATTTTAACAGCATCCATCAAGGTGCGGTATGGAGTTTACATACAAAAACTGATAAATGCACGTTCAGGAACACCCGTAATTGGTATCGGTGGGCTGTTGGTGGTATATTTGGCCTGCCGATCAGGTATTAGTAATTGATCGGACCGAGAAATAATAAAGAAAGCGCTTAAGTGGTGTCATTTCCAACTTTGACAGAAGATATAAGGGGGTCTGCTCTGTACGTTAAAAATGCATTAAAGAAGGTAAGGACTGTATGCAGGTAATGTCGACCAATCATTGTATAAGATTTTAGGATACAGTCTTTCCTCAGATATGTTCTCCCCTCATAAGTTATATCCTCACGTAAGTTATATGATTTTTCATCCACCGGCCTTGTACTATGGTGAATAAGTTATTAGTTATAAGTTATGCCCAAGAGGCCAAAAATAACTTATCCGAGGGGGAAAAATGTGCACAAAGATTGAATTTTTACTCATCAGCACGAAGACTGAAGCCAGGAGTCAAGCGTGCGCTGCGTAGTAGCATCTGTACGAATGGAATGCTGGAGATTACGAAGGTGCCTATGTGCTGCCCTCCCTTCTGTGATAGTTACATCTATAAGGGAGAGAACTATGCCAAGGCTATGAAGCTTCTCCGCTTTCAGAATCACCACTTCAACCGCATCCTCCTCCTCTTCCTCTGTCTCTGAATGCCGAACCATCTCAATAATCTCCTTATCAGTCAACTCCACGTGTGCTGATCCGTCCTCTCCAACAGGATTCAGCAAATTCTCAATTGCCATTGGATTTCGCAAATGCGGTGCAAGACGTCCTCTAACTCTTGCTCAACCTGCTGGTCCTCCCGATCTGGCACAATCCTTCCCTTTTCTGGAACAGGACCCTCCATAAATAACCCGATATGGTTGTTGTAGTTGCTGATGGTCTGGGGCGAGATCTCTTCCCACGCTGCTTGGCACCAGCGCATCGCAGTCAGTTGATCTACCTTGTAAATGTTTTGCTCTACTTTCTCATCCCTGTCCAATGCATGATGGTAGTGGTAACGTCGGTAATGGCGCTTAAATGACGCAATTATTCCAGCGTCCATTGGCTGTACTTTCGAAGTGCAGTTTGGTGGCAAAAACTCAATTCAACATTGTTAAGCTGAAGATCTGCAGTCACGTGAGAAGGGGCATTGTCGAGAAGAAGGAGAACTTGGCGCTGGGAAGTCTGTAAAATGATGTAAATTACGTTGAACATATACTACGTAAATATAAAAACTTTCGCGAACACTCAAGGAATGGCTCAAAAGGTGCAAGAAGATAAATTAAATAGCATGAAAACAACCTTCATGTTGTTGTCAAATTTTTTGAGCGATTCCTGGAAGAGCGCACCTGTCATCCAGGCTTTTTTGTTAGAGTGGTGAAGGAATCCGTGTTGCTCAGAAGTTTTTCTCAAAAAGCAACGCGGTTGTATTACATGACCAATAATCAAAGGCTTGAGCTTGTGCGATCCATCCGCATTCATTCGCAGTGAACGCCAGAGTAATTCTTGTCTGCAAATGGAAGTGTTTTTTGCTGACAACACACCCATGAACACACCAGCATATAAATCCCACCTTTTCCTTCAATCCTTCAATCGGTCCGGTGGCAATTGTTTTCTCAGGTGGCATGTTGTAAAATAGGCCTTTTGTGATACCATTGTCAGCAACATCACAAGGCTTACTTCTTCAAAAGACAGCAAGCACAAACCTGTTTCGTCCATGTTATACAAATCACAACGGTCATACTGCAAGATGAGGTTGAGCAAGCGGGGCAGAGCATCTTCCAGTGCGTGATGGTCAGACGAGCCGCTCTCACCATTGATCTTGAAGCATCGCAGTTTGTTTCGCTGTTGGAAACGAGTGATCCAGCCGTTGGAGAATTCAATTGAGCCTTTGGGGATGTTCAAATGGTCATAAAGTCAGATGCCTTGGCCTTGATGAGGTTGCCATTAACGGCAGTGTTTCGTGCCTGTCGCTGAAGAACCCAAGTAAAATGTGCCTCCTCAAGCTCTGATGCTGGGCCACACGTGGACGCTTCGCTTCAAGGTCGGCTTCATTCATCGTCTCAAGCTCATCCCGCTTGCCAAGTATCTTGCTGATTGAAGCCTGTGAAAGTGGCTTCGCCAGCCCAAATTTTTCCTGCGCCCTCACACCCAATGCGGCCTGGCCAATCTTACTGGTGGCCTTGTACTGACAGACCTCAAGTCGTTGATCATTGTTGAGGCGTGACTGCATTTTTACATTCTGTTTGGGCAAACCTCACATATTTAGCATCAGATCACAGTCCCAGAACAGCTGACAAGCTTTCCTTATGTTCTTTCTCAAGCAAAGAAATCACCTACTGACCTGGTGAGGGCTGTCTGCGGCGCGTCAAAAGCTGTTGAAAAGCGGTTTGGCACGACAGTGCTTTTTGTTAGTTTGTTTGCTTTGGTTTTTACAGAAAAAAGTTGGGTTTGTTTTAGTGTATTTACTGTTTTCACTTTACATGCAGCAAGCCCCAAACAGTGTACTGTAATGCATCATTTAAGGTAAGTTATATCCTCAGATAAGTTATAAATTTTTCTGTAACCAAGTTTATAACTTATCTGAGGAAAGACTGTATATAACTTTCAGATAAAATCACACGATTTGGTGTGGTCTACATTAGATTTATCTATTTATTTAAAGGACGACGACCCGGCCTGTAACAACGAATTAGTCTAATACAATTTTCATTTTTGCCATAAAATACTAAGTTCCAATCACAACGAATTATTCTAATACAATTTTCATTTTTGCCATAAAATAGTAAGGTACAATTTGGACAACTAAACCCAAAAATTAGATATACTGTAGTTTCAGTGAAATTTCAATGAAGGTTCGTCGGAACGACGGGTATCATCCCCTAGTTTAGGGATAAATCAATCTACGATTGATTTCCTTTCAAGTAACCAAGTATGAACGATTTTCACGCCACTGGCTTAGCCGTAAAGAGACTAACAAGGTCTCCTCAGGCTATTTACATACCCAGGTAGCATATTATTGGCTTTTTTAGGAAGTCCCCCGGACGGAATTGATGAAGAATCGTACATTGGCTAAACTCACCCGTGCTTGGAAAACGAATCAACTGCCTTTTGAGGGAAGAGAAGTTTTGTCCACTGCCAGGGTCCGTGAAGACATTTGTGGGAGTTTCGCGTACGTTGCAGCGAATTGGAGTAGCCCCCCCTGTAATGAGGCTGACCTGCAGGAGCCTCGGTATACTTAAAAAAATATAACCGCCGTCGCCTCCATCGACACCGACGCACGGCCACCAACCACCCCAGACGATCAGCGCTCGCGAGAAGCGGATAATCGACGAGTACAAGGAGGCGAGAGATATCAAGACCGAAGGTCTACTCGCTAACTGGGACGGCAAGGACTTCCGGAAATACAAGTGGACCATGCTCACGGTCATGCGCGAGCACGGCCTGGATGATATTGCTCTGCAGAAGCTCACACGTGAGGAACTCATCAGCGAGGAGTGCAGGCTTGCCTTCGACAGAAGGAAGTTCACGATCATGCGATTTATCGGGACGACATTACCGACGGACAAGTTCCAGCAGGTCGACCATCTCGAGTCTGGATCGGACATATGGGCTAGGACGTGCGATATCTACGAGAAGCGCTCGGATCCGACTATCCTCGAAAGCACCATCGTGACGAAGACGGAGGAGATGCGTTCCCAAAGGTGTGTGACCACTGAGGATGTCGAATCGTACTTGACTAAGATGTTCCGACTACGTACCGAACTGGCAAGCTACAACTACATTGTCAACGACATCATCATGAAAGAGATGTTGCTCAATGGGCTCCCAGCTCTGTATGAATTTGAACAACTCCGAGGAGTCACTAAGTAATGCCGGAATGGTGGCCAATTGCAACCTGAGGGCCTGCGGACTCTTATCGAGCAATCCGCTGAGCGACAATCGAAACGACCAAGGAACGGTGGCCACAACTCCAGCGGAAACATGTCCGGGAGGAACTGCCGACGTGGTGGTGGGAATAACGGTGGTCGCGGGCAACAGCAGCAAGGTAATGGTGGCGGTGGTCGAGGCCACCGCGGAAATGCCGAATCTGGCCAGCAGAATGATGGTCAGACGACCGAGAAGATTTGCTACAAGTGCAAAAAGCCTGGGCACCTGCGGGCCTATTGTACGGAAAAGGACAAAGGCAATGGCAATGGAAGTGGAGGGAGGCGTCAACATCGCGCCAACTTCACTTGCAACGACGTAATGCGGAGCGAGCATCAGGATGGTGACTCAGGAGCGACCGTGATCGTTGAAGAGGATACTGGGGTTACTACTGGTGTGGCAGTCGAGTCGTCTCCATCGGCGGTGAGCGACGCCGCGGAAGATCAAGACAGTGCAGTGGAGATCACGGCCGGACGTCTTGGTGGTGTTTTGACACTGGGTCAAACAGTCACATTGATGGGGACAAAAGCCTCTTTGTCCACATGGAAGATATTGACCCAGATAGTGTCGGTGCAAGTGTGTACGGAGTTTCAAGTAAAATGCTCGCGAAGGCATCGGGCACCGGTACCGTGAGAATTGTCACACAAGTGGGTGACAAGGAGATCGAATTGTTTGTGGACGACGTGCTCTACGTCGAGAATGCCGACCACGGGCTGTTTTACATGCAACGGGCTATCGAAAAGGGATTCAAGATTGATTTTGAGCGATAAACATGCACATTCATCGTGAGGATGCGTGGCCAGGAAGCGATCCGTGCTGTTGTGGTACTGGACATTTGGATGTTCAAGGCTGAAGGCGCGAACCATGCGTCTCCACCAGGCCATGGTGGCCGTATCATTGCCAACTACACAGTGACCGACGGCGTTGCGACTATGGATGATTGGCACAAGCGCCTACTTCACACAAACCACCAGTATCTGAAGTTGATGGTGGAAAAGACCTTGCTGAAAGGAATGATGCTCAGCCGACGTGAACAAAAGGCTTGCGATGCATGTCACGTCGGGAAACAGTAACGCAAACGGCGACAGAAGAAACTCGATCGTGGAGTGACGGGACCCAACCAACTGATCTACGCAGACCTATTGTTTCCTCCAAAGAACAATGGAACGGATTACACGGGAATTCTCGTTTTAATGGATGCGTGGAGTCGTTACGTGAGGCTACAAACACTGAAGGATAAGTCTGCTGCAACAGTGATCAAGCAAACCCAGCAATACGTGGTATGGGCGGAGCGACAGGCTGGTCGCGGCATCAAGAAGATCGTACAGCGTGAGTTTCAGATGGCCGATAACACGCGCTTCTCCGTCCTCCAGATCCTCACGGACAAGGGCAGTGAATTTTTGAACAAGGAAATGGCTGCATGGTAGGCGGCGCGTGGTATAGAGCATGTGAAAGTGGTACCAAAAAGTTCACACCTGAACGCGTGTGAACGCACACACCAAACTCTCGTGGCTATGATGAAGGCTGGCATGTACTCAGCAGGATTTCCAAAGTCATTCTGGATCTACGCGTTGCTGAACGCCGTGTACATTAAGAACCGTATCTATTGCAAGGCAATCGAGGGGATACCGTATCAGCGAATGTTCGGTGTGTTCCCGGACATACACCACATAAGGCCATTTGGGTGCCTCGTGTATGTGCAAGTTCCAGTGTCACCGGAAAAGTACAAGAATGAGCCAAATGCTGTGATTGCTTTCCTACTTGGATACCGAGAGGACACAGTTGGCTGTCTTGTGTACATTCCCTGCGAGAACACGGTGAAGTTCATTGATGAAGTTCTCGTACGTAAGGATACCACGTATGGTGATCGTCACAATGTTGATCCTGCCGACAGTGGCTGCATCTATCAAGCGAGCCAACCGATAATGTTGATGAATGTTGATGAAGAGGTTTAAACGTTCACAAAGGCCCCTAGCCAGGATGACTATATGAGCACGGCTGAGGATGACGAGGAGGAAAAGGACGGCGTCACTGCATCTTTTCTATTTGCCTAGTCCTCGATTTGGACTCGAGGTATGACCTCATTGTGGGCATGAAGTGGTTGGAACGCCATGAGCCAGGGATATACTGGAAGTCTAAGTCCATTGGCTCAACGCACCCGCGGTCGGGTGAAGCGTTGGAGAGTCATGAACCCACCTTTTTTCGATCGCAAAAGTGATTCTGGCGAGAGATGGAAGATATTGGGATGTCTGAGATGATCAGTCCCAATGAGGTCAAGGAAATGTTCCTTGACGAGGGGGATTCGGCGGTTAATCCCCACGCCGTTGTAGGCTAGACTTGCGAGTCGCCAGTGGTAGAGGTGGATTCCTCTGAGGTTAAGCGCGAGGCGCTTCCTAGAGAACAGACCCGTAGTTTGTCTCTTCTGCAGGTCGGGGTTCCCGACCACGCCGTGTTTGGCGAAAAAGTTTCGACTCCAGTGGTAGGGGTAGATACCCCTGTGGTTAAGTGCGAGGCGCTTCCAAGCGGAGAGACCCGTAGTTCGTCTCTTCCGCACGTCGGAATTGATTCCGACCACGCCATATTAGGTGAGACCGGCGAGTCACCGGTGTTTGAGGTAGTGACCTCTATGGATAGGCGCGATGCGCTTCCAATAGATGGGCCAATTGACTCCCCCCATCTGGGTCCCGGGATGAGTCCCGAGGCCAGTAGTCAGCAGTCCTATCGGATGATGAATAGTGTGACGGGTGTTGTCACAGAAGGCGTAAGCTTGGAACGGTTTCCTGGGGTAGGCGAACTGTTGTCGTTGGAGGAGATGTCATAAAACGAGTTGGAGACTGCTGTAAAAGCAGGTGAAATCGACGAGATTGTCGTGTTGCGTCCGGAAGAGCAGTTGAACTGCTCATCCACGATGGACGAGTCAGTTTTGGTGCAAACCAAACAGGCATTGAATGCTCGAAGCGGCCTCAAGATCCTTGCGGATCCTGAGGACCCTTACCATTCCTTATTAAAGGAATTCGGAGATGTCATTAGTGACAACCCGCCGATGGGGTTACCACCGGATCGGGGAGTCCGACATGAAATTGATTTGGTTCCTGGAACCAAATACTGCGTCACATGGAAGTGGCCTCTCACCAAGGAGCAATGCGACGTCATCGACGCATTCTTTAAGGGGAAAGAAGAGGCAGAGATGGTAAGGGAGAGAAAGTCTCCCCATTCGTCTCCCACTTTTTGTTTTCGTACAGCCGAACGAAAAGTGGCGCATTGTGCATGCGTACAACAAGCTGAATACAGCTACTGTACCCATGCAAACTCCGATTCCTCGGAAGGACGTCCTCCAGAACAATATCGCGGGCTGTACTGTGTACAGTGCCTAAGATCTGGTGGACGGGCATTATCAGGTGCTCATGCGAGTATCCGATATTTCGCTTACAGCGGTCAGCACGCTTAGGGGCATGCTGTGTGAGTGGCTTGTTATGCCACAGGGGCTTTCGAATGCACCAGCGACTTTCAATCGCTTGGTGACTCAACTCTTCCGCCCTCATAGAAAGTACGCTCACCCGTACTTCGACGATATATTCGTTCATAGTCGCGCGGAAGGCGACTCGTCTGATGTTCAGACGCACCTAATACATCTTCGAGCGGTGCTTGAATGTATGCTGGAGCATAATTTGTATGAAAACGCATCCAAATGTATTTTTGGTGCTGAGGAAATTCCTTTCCTCGGATGCTTCATCGGTAAGGATGGAGTGCGGAGGATCCCGCGAAGGTGAAAGCCATTGTGGAGTGGCCTTCGCCTGTAAATCTTAGAGATTTACGGAAGTGGTTTGGATTAGCCAACTATCTCCACAAGTACAGCGAGAACTACGCTGAAATGGCGAAGCCATTAACTGACCTTCTTAAGAAGGATGTTGATTGGTGTTGGGAAACCAAACACCAAAACGCTTTTGAAGCGGTAAAGGGGAGCTTGTTGAAAGCTCCCGTTCTTGCTCTCCCAGATTCTGGGAAACCATTTAGTGTCGTCTGCGACGCCTCCGATTTCGCAATCGGATGTGCTTTGTTACAAGCAGACGATTCAGGAAGGGAACGCGTGATTGCGTTTGAGTCGAGGCAGCTTAAAGCTGCGGAACGGAATTATCCCGTTCATGACAAGTAGATACTTGCAATGAAGTATGCTCTTGTCAAATTTAGGGTTCACCTACTCGGCTATAAGCCGTTCGTGGTTTATACTGACGCGTCCTTACGGACAGCGACAAAGTCGCATCATCTCTCGCAACGGATGGCCCGTTGGCTCTCCTTTTTTGCGGAGTACAACTTTGAGGTTAAGTATAAACCTGGCAAGCAGAACGTGCTTGCAGACGCGTTGTCGCGTTGTCCCGATTACGAGCTCGCTCACGCGACATTCATCACCTCGTCTGTGGTGGATCTCATACGCCAGGAGTATGAGAAAGACCCACAATGTACGGCGCTTATCAGCGCGATGGGTGAAAAGGGACTTGGCTCGTCTGAGTCTACCCTGTCAAGTCGAGCTAGAGCTCGGTTACACCGTTACAGGTACTGTGACGGTTTGCTATATTATAGCACACGTGCGGAGGACACTCCGCGGGTGGTTGTTCCTCATGATGAGGAACTGAAGTATAGAGTCCTCTTTGAGGCACATGACGCCCCTACCGGGGGTCATTTAGGTCGGGATAAGACCTACAGCGCTTTAAGCGCTTTGTATTGATGGCCCAATATGTATAAGTGGGTCGGCGCGTATATTCGCACCTGTGAAACGTGTCAGAGGATAAAACCCTCTGCAGACTCAGCTGCGCCTTTGGCGAGCTTATCCGTTCCGACGGAGTGTTGGAAATCCATTAGTATGGATTTTATCTTCGGTTTTCCGAAGGACAAGGCCGGTAACACCGGCATATTGGTCTTTGCAGACCGTTTGAGCAAGATGGCTCACCTGGCGGCGGTGCCAGAGTCCCTTGATGGACAAGGAACAGCGAAAGTGTTCCTAGACCGTGTCTTTCGACAACATGATCTACCTGATTCCCTTATATCGGATAGGGATCCCCGTTTTACGGGACAGTTTTGGGGCGCGCTGTTTAAGGTGCTAGGCACCAAGCTCCTTATGTCCACTGCGGATCATCCGCAGACAGACGGGCAAACGGAACGCGTTAATCGCGTTGTAGAGGATATTCTCCGGATTTTATGTCCGTATTCTCCAAAGAGTTGGAGTAAGATGCTTCCTATGGCCGAATTTGCTATAAACAATTCGGTCCATGCATCTACGAGGCTTACCCCGTTTTACGTGAACGGATTAGTGAATCCGAGGGTTCCGTTGAAGCCACGTGTGTGTGGACAAGGGCTTAAGGGGGGATTCCCTGATGTCAGACCTGTATCTGTGCGAAATCACATCGATAAGTTTTTATCGACGCGCCTTAGTGTCTTACGACACGTTTGCGATGCCATGGCGGAAAGCCAAGACATGCAAAAGGAGCAGGCCAACCGCAAGGGTCGGCGTAACGAAAGGGTGTACAAAAGTAGGAGAAAGTATTTTATTAAACGCTAAAAAACTTCCTACACATGCAGTTTCGAATGTGTTACGAAACAAACTGCGCCCCAGGTTTGTGGGGACTTTCAAGGTACTAGCCCGAAAGGGCTTATCGTATACCTTGGACATCCCGAAGGTGATGCGTACTCATTCAACCTTCTATGTGGGTATGCTTAAGCCATACCAGGACCAGGAGGCGGGCCCCCTCCTGGAGGGGGTTGGAAAGGCGGATAGCCGTAAGAGCCGTAAGAGACGGCAGGGCGGAGGAAGCCCGAAAGGGTTAAAATGCGACCACGAATCTCCGCAACGGTCGACTCGGGAGAGTCAAGCCGCTTCTCGAAGCGTTCATTTGCAGCCCACTCATCGCGGAGTACTTCGTGGACATCATGGATGCGATGGCTGTGTCGATCACAGCGCTCGCGAATCTCACGTCGCAATTGCAAGACCTCCTCCTCCAATTCTCGATACGGATGGTACTCCACATTACCATGTGGAGCGTCGGATGGCGCGGCGCCATCATCGGGGTCAAACCCTATATCTGGTGAAGTGGAAGTGTTATCCACACTCACAGAGTTCGTGGGAGTTTGAGGCTCCCCTGCGGCAGGATTTCCGTGACGTCGTTGACGCTTTAGAGCGGGAAAATCCCGCTTCAGGTCGACGGCCAAAGGGTCGCAAGAAGCCCCTTCACTCCCAGTAGTTGGGAGTTCGCCGGAGGCAGATGTGGTGCTCACACCGCTCTCTGGCACCGCGTTGGGGGCAGGGGCGCTGGCATAGCGCGTGCTATAGGGGCACGTAATAGCCCCATCGCCTTCGCTCTGGCAAACGCCATGCGCAACGCCCTCTCCACCCGAACGTCACGGGGGGAATAGCTGTCGTGCAGCTGAGTGAAGCTAGTGAGGAGTCTCTCCTCTTCCGCCCAAGCGCGGAATTTCCTTTCTGCATCTTCGGCAGTCTCTCCGGGAAAGAGAACGATAGGAACCTCGCGGAGTTCTCAACAGGGGCACCATGTGCCTGCCTGTCGAGGAGCTCTCGGTATGAGACGCCAGTGAACTGCTTCTGCGCGAGAAGTTGTTTCCGGAGTTTCTTCCGGCGTTCGTATTGATACGGCTGTTCAGCCGCAGGGCCAGGAGTATAGAATGCTAAACCATTCCTTACCATAGTCCTAGCCCACTTTGGGCGGTCACGAGGACCCTCAAAATTATATGCCGCCCGTGGCGGGCGTTTGGGGCCGCGTAACGCAACCTTTCGTGCCTGTGTGGCAAGTTGAGTTTCTTGAGCTGTATCCAGCTCATTGGTGATGATCGCCTTCGGCGATCCGGATGTATCATCCTACATTGGCAGGGGTAGCGTACTATCTAGTGCATTTTCCCCACGTGGGGGGAACGGATTGGGTTCCCGACATCGCCGTTCGGCGTTGTCGGAGTGGTCAGCCATTGGGGAGATATCCCCAAGGGCATCCACTTCCGAGTAATCGGAATAGTCAACCTCTTATTCTTGAAGATAATCCTCAGCATCACTAAAGGTGCTCATGGTAAGCCAGAAAAAAAGTTCTGGAAGTTGGAGTTCTCTAACTATATTTGAGTGGATGTAACAGGGTTACATTTCGGCTACATTTAGTTATGTTGTGTACGTAAGTACACTACGGTAGGGGTCAGTATTGACCGGTCCGAAAGGTTTGGACCTATTGGTTATTTTAACCAATCAGGGCAGGAGCCCTTGGTGGAGGCGTGGCAGCCTGCCACGTGTTGGTACACAGGTGTGTACATTACATTTTGGCTAGGTACGAATGGAGTAAGTTCTACTAAGTATTACATATAGTTTTACATTAGTTAAATTAATTTAGGCTAATTATATATTAAATATACATTCAGTTTACAAATAACACTAATCCAGCTGGACGCACGACCTCGACCGGTCGCGCGTGCTGTGAGTGTTACTAGCCAAAATGAATACCTCCTAGCTACTCCATTTCTATGGGAAGCCTTGTTTCAAGGCGTTAGTTAATTCTAACAAGTAAACCAAG
Organism: Peronosclerospora sorghi; assembly: GCA_026184515.1. Lineage (NCBI taxonomy): Eukaryota > Oomycota > Peronosporomycetes > Peronosporales > Peronosporaceae > Peronosclerospora > Peronosclerospora sorghi. The sequence goes on from CM047591.1 coordinate 7,109,762, forward strand.
GGAAATATTGGCCCCGAGTAAGAAAAAACTCTCTTACTAAGCCCTTTATAAGGGCGTATCGGCTAGGTATCGGCATATCGCCGCTTAAGGAAAGTCTTCCTCTGTGCGCTAGCCGCATCGTGCGTATACGCACCGGCTACAGAAAAAGCAAGCCGGACGGGAAACTGTTTCCACTTCACAGATCTGTCGATCCATGGTGTCAATGGGGTGACCAAATGTCCTTTGAAAACACATGTAAAGCTTTTGACTCACCTGCGTCTTTTGACATTAGTGAGATACGTGGGATGAGTGCTAGATGGCTTTTATGGCCACCCTTCATCACCTCGGCTTTAATCACTTGCCGGGCTAAGGGTCGGTTTAGGATGCGTGCCGTTACAAAGTCCATTGGCACGGTGGAGGTTTCGCAGGAGTTTGGTGGAGCGTCTGATCAAAGTTTTTGAAGCTTGATCAGGCGTTACCACGGCGCCCGGACTGCCGAAAAAACGAAGGGGTCCTCCGGTTGTCCTCTGATTGCTTGTGTTCCTGCTCACCTTGTGTACCCGAAGGCTTGGGCGTGGGTCTCTCTCCAGGTGGCGGGGATGTTACGCTGCAATTCTTTGGTGCAAGATTGAGATGACTTGTGATGAAGCGACTGTTGTCGATCAGGCTTGATCAGGCTTGATCAGGCTTGATCAGGCGAAAATAGTCGATGCTCAGGGCCTCTGGTCGTCGATCAGGGGTGATCAGAGCAAATAGTCGAAAATAAGATCGTGATCGACCTGATCAGTCTGATTGGTCTGATCGATTTAGTCGATCAGGCACTAGTTGGCGTTAGTTGCGAACAGATGAACGTAGGTCGCAGGTTGTAGAATGTTGATCTGGTGTTGATCGGCGAAGGGGGTACTTGATCAGGCAGAGGAAGTCTTCACTGCCCGATTACGGAGCCTCTGAGTCTTAATCAGCTAACAGAATGATTAAGACTCAATATAAATGTATTCTTAGCCTAGACCTACGAGGGAGGGAAATTTCACTAAACGCACCTAAAGTTCCCGTGGGGCGCTTATAGCAGCCAAACTCTAGGGGCCAAACGTGAACCAAAAAGGGAAGAGGTGAGAGCGCACTGCTCAATCACGTTCCCGAGACCAAAAAAAACCTTTACAGAAGAACCGCTGAAACAGCGGGCGGAGTTGCGGGGCGAGTTCTCGACGCTCTACGCCTTCCGGTGGGCCAAAAACGCACAAAGTGCTCCCGCCCGGGACGTAGAGGTGCTTAGAAGAGAGGAGGACGTAAAGTTGCCGTCCCGGTAGGTGTACTAAGAGGTTGGACGTAAAAGGAGAACTTTATTATTGCTTAAATCCTAAGAACTACCAATTACCTACTATCAGCCAATCAGAACTACCCATTCCAGCGTACTCCGTCGACCAGTCGACCTGATTTTTCCGTCGTCCGTCGCTGTCCGTTAGGTACCTGTACCTAGTCGTACCTTCTTACGATGTCCCGTCTATGCCCGTCTATGTACACCGCAGTTGTACACGCAACTGTATACACCGTGGTACACACAATCGTACACGTAATTACTCACCCGGTTGTGTCCACAGTCACACCCACAATTATGCCCCCAATGCTACCCATTGTATGGCACACTTTACCACAGCCGCCCCTGAACATCGTCCCATCCGTACAGCGGTTGGGGAGGGGGTCGATCATGCCGTTGATTACCGTAGATCATGCCACTGTTGATCGTGTTGTCCACACCCATTAATCATGACATCATCGATCAGGCGATCAGCACCCATCAGTATGCCCTTTCTCCCGTGATCGGGTCACAATCGATCAGGCCGTTGCCGTTCAGTGGTATGCCCATAGTGATCAAGCGTTCATCCTCTTCCAACCGTGACATCGGCGATCAGGCTCTCTTGATCAGGCATTTCCACATTTCCACCATGCAAGCCATCACGGACGGTACTCCAGCGGTCACTTATAACGCTCTTGCTCTAGATCGGTCCACGGCTGATCAGCTGATCGCCGCGGTCAATCAGACTTACAGCCTGCAAGAGACACTCCACACACGCGATGAGCAGATCGTTGTGATATCCACTCGCTCGCGGTGAGCGAAGCCACTATCTCCGTTCTTCGACAGCAACTAGCTCGCGCCAACCGTAATGTGGCGGATCGTGATGCCGAGATCGAGCGAGCCGCCCTTAAAAACAGCTTGTGCCACTGCGTGATTTTGTAGGCGCTGCAGTCAACGATCTCAGGTCCAAGTTAAGGACCGCCGAGAAACAATAGCCGATCAAGAGAAAACCATGGCCGTTCAACGCGCCCAGATCCGCGATCTGTAAAGCAGTCGTGATCGCGATCGCTATCTACGATCGGTGCAAGAATAGACCATCGCTGATCAAGCGCAAGATATCTCACGTCTCACGGAATTTCCTGATCAAGCGACGTTTGATCAACTTCAGCAGCGCGTGAACGTGCTACAAGAAGAATACGATCAGGCCGCTTCCAAGAATCAGCACTTGGTCGAGCAGGCGCTCAAGCTCAACTCCGAGGCTGAGAGATGCAAGCGTCAACGCGATCGCCTCCGGAAAGAGAATAAAGCCAATCGCCTGAAGATGGACGAATATATCGCTATCATAGCCCAGATGCAGGATATATGCGAACGTGTCGAGGGGTGTCAGACCTCAAGACCGAGCTGGAGTATCTGCACGCCGAGAATTCTCAGTTGGAGGAGGAGCTTTCCGCAGCGCAGTGCCGCTTCAATCAAGTATCTGCAGATCGCGACACGCTGCGCGATCAGCTGCAACAGGTTCGAGATGAGGTTACGCAATTTAGTTCATTTCACTAGAACCTTCAAACCCAGTTGGCTGGAATCTCCCTTCAGATGCAGATCACCCCAGTCGCCAGCACCTCTCTTGCAGGTTCTGATCAGGCTGCATCGCCTGCTGACCTTCCCGATAATTCTCCAGACAGCTCAATCAGCCGAGTCGCTTCTTCGTCTAAAAGACGTATTCAACGTTCACGGTCTTCATCTCGGTCCAAGCGGCCACGCCTCCTTCCTCCCATTTCGGAGGAGAAGTCGGAGGATGATAATCCTCCAAGTCCTGATCAGGACGATCAAGGTGGATTCCCTGACCTGATCGCCTCAATTCCACCCACTCCGACGATCAGCGAGTGTGGGGGCGAGGGTCCGCTTGATCAAGGCTCTGCCGTGGTCCTTTTTCCTCGTATGGGTGATTTCAAGTCGTTGATCATGGTGGTAGACGAAGACACCTTGCCGTGGACTCCAAGTCAACTTAATGCTTTATATATTTGTAGCGTCTCGGAACAAGTGGTCTTTGACTACTTGACACGCCCCGGAGGATGGATGTTCCCAGGCGCCACGCACGACCCTTCGGCTGATCAGTGGTTTTGTCACTTGATCACCCAGCCGGAGGTAGAGCGGTTATATTCTCAACGCCCCTGGGATATCTTCAAGACCATGTTGCCACCCGTCTCATTCCGCTCAGTCGGCTAGTTTGCCGTCTTTGAAGCGAAGTACCAGTCGTTTCTCAACCATCACGCGCAGTAGATCTGGGAGTCGACACAATATCTCCAAATCGATAAAGGCCTCCGCGAGAACGATGACTTCTTCCGAGAGTATTACCAAGGTCGACGTCAGCGCAGAAGTCGTGCCGGGGCAACATGGAAGAGAGTCGTAGAATTCGTCTTTTAGGGCATGATCGACGGGAAGTGTGGTCTCGACATTTTCCTGAACCCGTCGATATCCCATTGTGCTCAAAACCGTCCCTTGAAGTTTTCCCCGGTCGACGATGGGGCGTGGTACCCGGGGTTCCTATCGGACCCGCCACCTCGGACCTTATCAGACGCGCTGAACGAGGTTGATACCTTCTGAACCTTGGCGGATCCAATATCGCTTTTCTCCTGAGAATCACCCTGGCCGGAACATCCCTCGCATCTGCCGTAAGTTTTATGGGTCTGATTAGTCGGCTTATCAATTCTTCTTTAATCAGTAAACACGCTTGATCATGCCATTTCTAACTGTTGCTTCATTACGTTTCAATGTATACTATAAATTGGTCGTCTTTCGGCTAATCTGCCGTTACTCCATCACCATACCTCGAAATATCCATCGTAAATACTCCAACTCAAGTCAATCATCATTTCTTTATCAATTGTAAGTTTCATCAATCATTTTCTTCAATCGGAGGTTCTTCGATCGTAATTCCATGATCAGTCCGCCGATCACGCATTAGTTGGATTATTCTTCCACTTGCATTACGACAAACCGATGTCTGTTGATCATCTTGATTTCGAAGTCCTTGATCAGAGCATCACAGTTCAGATCTGTCTCGTCTACCCATGACGGCTTGGCATAACCTTTGCAGTAGACTTGATATTCGCGTAACGTTCTTCCATACCTAGTCTTTCGACCAGATCGTACATCGGTAATACGATCAACTTCAAATTCATCTGGATCCAGCGTCCTTTCCCTGTTGTCTTCAGGTAGCAAAGCTTCATCGAAGTCGAAACGATCTGCAAACCCCAGCCGCTAGCACAGTAGTAGGGCGATCTGGAAATTCCTTGACCAGTTTCAACTTGGACAGGTGCACCACTGGGAACATGCGATAGTCGGTGCCAGCTGTAACCAATCTCGTCGCATGATTACCGATCACCTCATCGACTCTGAAGGGTCCATGCCACATGTGCGCCAGTTTCTTCGCGAAGGCTTCTTTCACCCGATCGAGATATAACCAGACCCTTGATCCAGATTCGATCTTGTGTGGTGTCACTTGATCATTGTGCTTCTAAGCTCGATCAGACATCGCTTGGTGCAATCAAGTGCCCACTTGATCACGGGAGTGTCGGTAGTTTTTCTGCAACTTATATCTCCACCGACGAGCATCCCGGTCTTTACGCCGAATTCCACCTAGTTGTAATTTTGATTCCAACGATGATCGCGGGTCCCACCCATACGCCAAATAAAATGGTTTTTTCTCCACGAATGAGATCAGGGGTTGAGTTTAGCGCGAATACCAGTCGCTCTGCGTACGAACTCCAATCCCTCTGGCCGACATCTGATACATACATCTTGTTCGCCCGTGTAATCGTCTGCACCATTCTTTACGCCGTGCCGTTCGCCTGTGGACGGTATGCCATAGTGGCACTCTGTCGTTGTCCCACGATCTTGTTGAACGCACGAAATACTTCCGACATAAAACGGGGTTCTCGATCATGCCTAATGACCTCACTAGCTCCAAATCGTCGAAATACACATTCTTGATAATTTTCGGCGACTTTCTGCGCTGTGCGGGACGATCCAGATTTCGCGATCACCATACCCGTGAACAGATCAGTCCAAATCAGCAGTTCCGTATGCCCATCAGTTGATCGGGGAAGTGACGGAATATGATCCATGGCTATCCCTTGGAATGGGTACGTGGCCTCGATATTCCCCGGGGACATGCCCTTGAACGTAGGCTGGCCCTTCCCCGTCTCACAATCTACGCATTGTCCAACAAATCTTTGTACGCTGCGAAATAGACCACGCCAATGAAAGTATCGTCTGATCCGCTGATATGTACGCCTATGCCTTGGTGTCCTCCTTCCAAACTCACATGATAATGGTGGAGGACATCGGCATGTAGGGTCTCGTGTAAGACCAGCTTGATCGAAGAGCGTCGATCGTCTTGATCATCTTGATCATCGCTGGATTTTCCTTTAGCCATATTTCCACAGTAAATCAGCAATCCTTGTTCATCGACATCGTAGTTGTCGGCGATTTTCGCGCAATCCTGTACCTCTTCCGCGCTCAATTGTGTAACGTTACCGTGCAAGTAACTTCACAAATCATGAATCCATTTCTCTTCGTCCTGCGCCTTTTTCACACGTTCCGCCCTCATTCCTTATATGGATATATCGGGCCACGTTCACGGTCGCGGTCGACGGAGGTTACGTGATCGCGTCGTCACCAGCACTTGTGGGACAGTGGGATCTTCATTCCACGTGATCACTTCCGACAATCTGTTGATATCGACCAATTCCTCCAGCTGTTTCTCATCATCAATCTCACATCTTGTTCCACTCTGCATGTCCATAGTGGTGATATGATCGGCACTCTTATTCCATTCTCTTTTGACATGCAACAGATCATGTTCGCTCCATTCGCGAAGGATTTTAAGCACACGCTGTTGCAACACTTGCAATCGCGGAGCTTTAAACTTTATTTCACCGCGCATTTGCCTGATCGCCAAATTCGAATCTCCACACACGATTATCCTTCCTTTGGGGTATCGCGACAGTAGATCCAAACTTAAGAGCAATCCATGGTATTCAGCTTCATTCACTGGATGTCAGGTGCATGATCATCAACCGCGATCATAATCTTCCACTCCGGTAATTTCCACACGATAGCGCCAAATGCACCCACACGTCGCTTGACACTTGCAGATCCATCGAAACTGATCACGTAGAGTTCTTCGCCTTTATCAACCGTAGGAGGTGGTACTTCAATCATCTGCCGCGGTTGCTTTTTCGGTGCGATCGCGATCAGGGCCTCATCAATTACGGTGCGAGGGGTGATACTTGCATCTAACGCCCCTAGTACCTCCTCTTCTCCATGTACACATTTCTTGATCTCAAGGTCCCATTGTGATAAGATCGCAGCCCATCTGCCCAATCGTCCGTCTATCCCGTTGGAGGTTAGTAACCATTTCAACGTGGATCGACGTGACAAGACAGTGATCGCCTTTCCGACCCGCATCGTGAAGTAAACATCCAAAATCCGCAGAAGCGCCAGGACTTCCTTTTCGACGGGGATTTACTTCTGCTCACCGCTCTTCAATGTCCGTCTGGCGAATGCGACGGGACAATACACTTGATCATGTTCTTGTACCAACGCGGCAGATACTGCCCATTTGCTGGCATATACCACGATCACAGGCGTTTTGGTTTGATCAAAATGGTGCAGGGTTGGGGATGACGTAATCTTCGCTTTCAGCATACTGAATGCCACTTTTGCCCTGATCAATCGATCGTCTTCATGATCCGAATTCTCCTTGATCAATAGTCAGCTCTTCAACTCTTGATAATCTATCTCTCTTAATTCATACATCACAGCGGCATAGATCACGAAGTCTTCAATAAATCGACGGTAATAGTTCAAACTTCCCAAAAAACGAATACATAGCACATAAGGTGCCAGGAAAAGGCAAATCGATCAGAAACCATCCAAATTTTTTGGATTTGTTTCCAAACCGCGGCTAGAGACATGATGCCATAAATAAGGAACTTCACTTCACCCCCAGTACGATTTAGCCACGCTGATCGACACGTTCCATTGATCGCACTTTTTTAACAGTTGCCGCACCTAATCACACAGGGTAGTCCATGTATGTTCAGGGATCAAAATATCATCGATATATTATCGCCGCTGCAGCACAGACGGACACGGTGTCTGGTCACGCTCTCCCACAGTAAATACATAAGCCGATTCTTCGGCCCCGTCCTTAACCTTGAGATACCCGTATAATGCATTATCGATCAACCGCTGGTAGATTTGAGGAGCGTTCTTTAGACCAAAGGGCATCCAATTCTATTCAAACAATCCAAACGGAGTGACAAACGCCGAAATCTGACGTGCTCGATCGGTCATAGACACGACCCAAAAACCACTCGCCATATCCAAAGATCAGAACCACTACGCTTTATCCAAATCTTCGAGTAGATCAGAGATCAGGGGCATTGGGTATACCATCAAACCCGTGAGTTGATTCACCGCGCGATAGTCGATACATAAGCGAATATCAACCCCATTATTCTTCACGATGATCACTATAGGTGATGCCCTGGATGACGTAGACGGCTGGATGATCTTAGTAGCCAATAGCCCCTTTATCCAGGCCGATAACTTCTCGCGAAATTGCGGAGCCACCTTTCGACACTTTTGGGCGATTGGGCGCGCATTGCCTACATCGATGCCACAAACCACTCCACGTGCAGCAGGAGGTAGCGCGTTTCTTTTCCCTATCAACAGATGTTTCTTCGCCCAAAATATATCGCGAAGTTGATCAATTTCTTCTGCCGTGTTGATCAAGGGATCACCGACTTTCAAATCATCCTTAGTCACTTCTTCGGTACTTGCGGACACTTCAGGCAATGTAGCCATCTGCTTCTCCAATTCTTACACGTACAAGTCTCCGCTTTCATGGTAGCAAAATTGATCATCAATAGGGATTACACAAATGCACTATGATCGGCTGAGACGGGGTGACCACGCATATCTTGATCAGGCTCATCTCTTGTAACAGGTTGTTCAACTTCGTGATCCAGGGTCGGACCTTTCACTCCCGGCTCCTGATCACACCGCTCTTGCACTTCTTGCACCTTTTGTGACCCTCCTGTTACTAATGCCACAGATGTGACGATCGGGTCTGTAGGTCGTACTAAAATACTTCGAGGCGTAGGATACTCCTTCTTCTCGACTAGTGGACCTTGATCGACACTTTCTTGATCGTCATGTACAGAGTCGGTAGACGCTTGATACGCGAGATTCTGCCACTCCTTATAGCGATTAGACCCCAACGAAATAAGTCCAGGGCGACGGGGAACGTCGTCGTTGTTCATCCAGATACCTAAAATATTATCGTATTGTAGGATGATCGGATGATTAGCAACGCTCGTAATGCGCAAATACCGTAGATTTCCCACGCCCCTAGTCACAATGGGGACCCAATTCTTTCCTCGAGTAATCCAAAATTTCCGAGATCGTTGATCACGAATCCGAAACTTGGCAGATTGACCTACTGGGATCTGCTCATACCGATCAAGTTTCATAAAGTTTCCACTTGATCCATACAACTGCCGACGCCGTTCCAATGGGATGATCACTTCATCAGGCAAGCCTAGTGCGCCTTGGGTGACGTCCAATCTAACACCAACTGGGATCATAAAAGCCATTCCCAATATAGCATCTTGACCGACAAGTTTTCCCACCCATGCATGGAAATAATAAACCAACGAGCCCGCTAACGTAATCTTGATTTTAGTGCGCCCTTCTGTGAGGTATGCACTTTCTCCAATGCCGACACATTCTTGTGTTTGACTCGTGTCGATCTGACAACTCACCTTACGAGCAAAGGTTGAGTCGATGATCGACACTTCGGCACCAGAATCAAATAATAACGTGGCACGTTCGTTGTTAATCTTACCACTCGCCTTGGCTTGTTTAAACCATTTTTTTGGCGAGCGTTACTTCCAATATCGACGTGATTCACCCGGAAGTAGATCAACTTCCATGATCACCGGGGACCGAGAAAACTCATCAATACGGAAATTAGCCAAACGTGGTAAATCAGGCTGATCACATTTTTCATTATCTCTTTCTGCTTGATCAGCCCTCTTCTTATCCACATATTCAAAAATATACAAACCAGAACGCTCGTCTCGTACCAGATTCCAACCTGGCGAGCGTCCTAGTTTAACAAATCTTCGGCTTCCTTGGGAAACATTACAGCATGCTTGGTGGTATTGTACCACTGGCGGATGCGATTATAAAATTCTTCCATAGGGCACTTGCCCGCATCGTGAACTTGGCCGCATGATCGGCAGACGTACAAGCACTGATTGGTCGGATGTCCCTTCTTTCCACACTTCAGACAGGTTAGGCGCTTCCAGCAACGTAAATTATCGTGCCTGATCGATCCACAGTGACTGGACTTCTTCATCACCCGTTGATCAACTGCACTTGAATCACTTCGTTTACCCGATCGCGACTCACCTGGTTGATCGTGCGTTACTGGTTGATCGCGCATGGCTGCAATCATGTAACGGCGCTGATCACCATCGCTTCCACTGTCATCGGCACTTGATTCCTCACTCCCAGACGTCACCTTGATCGCGCGTACTGCTTTGGGCTTCCGCGCCGGGGCGGGTGCCCGATCATCGCCTAATTTCTGGCGGAATCGGCTGGTACCTACCGCCGCTGTTGGATGGAACCACTTATTGCGTGCATACGCCCGCACAGTCTCTTCCAAATCCGTGGCGTTATCCAACCTCAGAAGTACCAGTTGATCAACGAGTTCGCGATTGGACAATGTGTCCAGAAAATGTTGCACATGCTCGCGTAAGTTGGTAGACGATCCGTCCCTGATCGGCAACTTGGCTCGCAGTCCCGCCACATTAAACCGGTGCAGATACTCAATGGGAGTTTCATCTGATCGCTGCTTCGTGTAATAATACTGGCGGGATGCCGATTGACCACTTCCACAGTATTGAATTTCAAACTCATCCACGAGACTTTTCCAACTTGATCGAGTACCTTTACTCAGCTGGCGATGACAATTGCGTGCTGGGCCTTTTAGTAGATCGCCCAGGATCAAACACTTTTCGTGATCAGAAGCCTGATCGCGCATAAATGCTGACTTGAGGCGACTAATCCAATTCCGCGCTTGATCTTCATCTCCTTCCTTTCCCGAAAATTCTTTCAGATCACTAATCTCAGACATCCGGATTCAGGGAATCAGCTGTTGATCAGGCATTCCAGTATAGGCGGACGCAACTGTGGATCGTCGAGGCAGTGTGATCGGCTCGTCTGGATCGACGTTATCACGCTGGGAGCGTTGATAATGGAGCGAATATACGAATTCCATGTCGACATCCTTAACCGTCTTCGATCTTCCTGGCTTTGACTGACGATCATGAAGTGAATGTACTGACTCCATATCGACATCTTTGATCGACGAAGCTCTTCCTGGCCTAGGCTGGTAACTCTTCACGTGAACCACTCCAGGTGTCAATTTGATTCTTTCCTCAGCCAGTAACCGCTCCATAGCCTTGTCAAAAAATGTCTGCAGCTGTGGAGCTTGCGATGCTTGATCATCTTCTACCCTGAGCGATTGAGGTTCCTTCTTGATAACCGAGAACTTGGATTCATCTTTCTGGAAAACTGTCATCCTGGTGATCTTGGGCTCTATGCTTCCGGCACTGCTCGACTCCACTTCAGGCTCATCGCCTTCGGAAGGGGCAGATTCGTAACAGGATGATCCCGTATGTTCTGCCACGTTGATCAACGGGCCCGCTTCAATTTTTGGCGGAGAACTGGGGGGCTCCTCCATAGTAGATCGACCCACGATAGGTACCACCAACTCGTATAGTCGATGTGTAGCGATCCTAATATCTCCTAGGTCCTGATCGAACATTTCTTCGGCATCGTAGGCGCTCGTAGACAGACCAGCTTGGTTGATCAGGCGTATTAGCCCTAACACCAGCCGCAGCTTGTCATTCCAATTCGTCACTGGTCGATCCACCGGTCCTTTCAGCGCTCCGCCGATCGTGACCCCGAGGAGGTTCATGATCGCGTTCGTCAATAAGAAATCTTCCAAATTTTCTTTGAAAACCTTTCGGTAAACGTTTTCATCAGATCCAATTCCGTTGGCGACGTACTTGATCGACTTTCGTCGCTCTCCGACCCAGGTGCCTTTAGCAACGCCTTCGGCTGGTCGGTCTTGTAATACTTCACCATCGGATCCCAATCCTGATCCTTATACACACATATATTTGGCAGATAATACTTGCGTTATGATCCGCATGGTCTCCCGAAGGAGACTCGGGAGGCTGGTTGAGACTTCTCCTCCTTTATCTCATCAAGATACCTCCCCAGGTCCTGATGATCAGCATTTCCTTTCTTCTTCAGACATGACGACGGAGAACTGCCTTCCGTCGTCACGACCACCTCCTCCTTTTCCACTTTTATCTTCACTTCTGCTTCCGCTTCCGTTTTCACGTCCGCATCAGCGCCATCTTGCGTAGAATCGCGGTGATATCCCGCGTCTCCCAAAGATCCGGGCACGCGCACCATTGGGGTGGAGCGGCTGATCAAAGTTTTTGACGCTTGATCAGGCGTTACCACGGCGCCCGGACTGCTGACTAACGAAGTAGGTACTCCGGTTGTCTCTTGACTGCTTGTGTTCCTGCTCATCTTGTGTACCCGACGGCTTGGGCGTGGGTCGCTCTCCAGGTGGCGGGGATGGCACGCTGCAATTCCTTGCTGCAAGATTGAGTTGACTTGTGATGAAGCGACTGTTGTCGATCAGGCTTGATCAGTCTTGATAGGCGCATATAGTCAATGCTCAGGGCCTCTGGTCGTCGATCAGGGGTGATCAGAGCCAATAGTCGAAAATAAGATCGTGATCGACCTGATCAGTCTGATTGGTCTGATCGATTTAGTCGATCAGGCACTAGTTGGCGTTAGTTGCGAACAGATGAACGTAGGTCGCAGGTTGTAGAATGTTGATCTGGTGTTGATCGGCGAAGGGAGTACTTGATCAGGCAGAGGAAGTCTTCACTGCCCGATTACGGAGCCTCTGAGTCTTAATCAGCTAACAGAATGATTAAGACTCAATATAAATGTATTCTTAGCCTAGACCTACGAGGGAGGGAAATTTCACTAAACGCACCTAAAGTTCCCGTGGGGCGCTTATAGCAGCCAAACTCTAGGGGCCAAACGTGAACCAAAAAGGGAAGAGGTGAGAGCGCACTGCTCAATCACGTTCCCGAGACCAAAAAAAACCTTTACAGAAGAACCGCTGACACAGCGGGCATAGTTGCGACGAGTTCTCACACTCTACGCCTACCGGTGGGCCAAAAACGCACAAAGTGCTCCCCCCGGGACGTAGAGGTATTATTAGAGAGGGAGGCGCAAAGGTGCCGTCCCTAAAACGATCTGCTAGATCGCACGCAAAGGAGAACTTTTTTATTGCTTAAATCCTAAGAACTACCAATTACCTAATATCAACCAATCAGAACTGCCCATTCCAGTGTACTCCGTCGACCAGTCGACCTGATTTATCCGTCGTTCGTCGCTGTTCGTTGCTGTTCGTTAGGTACCGGTACATAGTCGTACCTTCTAGCGATGCCCCGTCTATGTCCTGTCTATGTAAACCGCAGTTGTACACGCAGCTGTATACACCGTGGTACATACAATTACTCACCCGATTGTGTTCGCAGTCACATCCCTAATTAGGACCACAATTAAGCCCTCAATTAGGACCAATTTTATGGCACACTTTACCACACTCACCCATGATACGCCAATTGAGATGCGAAAATGCATCGGTGCGGCCACGAAGCGCCATGCTGTTTTCGGTGATATAGCTGCGAGAACTTCCTTGGCTGACCAGGTCTTGGCAGCGGCGATCCCATTCGCTAGTACAGGGGACCTTGGTGTCGCAAGGCGTGCACCCCTACCTGCAGAACCATTCATCCAACTTTGTACCCAGGGACGTGAACGACAGCGCGCTGTTGTACGGTGCAGAGCGCCCCTTCACGCGCTTCACCGCTCTTCAACCCAATGGAGCGCCCCGCAGTTGTGGCAGCAGACGTTAACTCGGTCGAGCACAAAGCGCAACGAGGTGAACTTTGCGGGGAGCTCCTGACTTGCAAGTAGAACTCAGCACGTCTTTCCGATACCTAATCTTGGCGTCGTTCTTATTGTTGTTCTGGCGTCTCAAGATCACATTGTCGATCACGCCGGTGGGTTTCGCCGTGAACGCGGACTCTCTGCTTGCGGTGGCATGGGGGAAAGGGAAACTAATGCGGGAGCAGGCAGGTTTGGCTATATTGTTATAAGCGCTATAAGACCTTACTTACACAGGATCATGTCTATAAGCGCTATATATAATAACTGATGGAATTCGAACTATACTATAAATCGAAACTAATTGAATTCCACTTAATAAATAGCGCTTTTAGCCCACCCTCCCTGCTCCCACATTAATTCCCCCCAATGCAACCGCAAGCAGAGAGTCTGCGTTCACGGCGAAACCGACCGGAGTGATCGACAATGTGTTCTTGAGACGCCAGAACAACAATAAGAACGACGCCAAGATTAGGTAGCGGAAAGACGTGCTGATTTCTCTTTTCAAGTCAGGAGCTCCCCGCAAAGTTCACCTCGTTGCGCTTTGTTCTCCACCGAGCTAACGTCTGCTGCCACAACTGCGGGGCGCTCCATTGGGTTGTTGAGCGGTGAATCGCGTGAAGGGGAGTTCTGCACCGTTTAACAGCGAGCTGTCGTTCACGTCCCTGGGTGAAAAGTTGGATGAATGGTTCTGCAGGTAGGGGTACACGCCTTTCGACACCAAGGTCCCCTGTACTAGCGAATGGTATCGCCGCTGCCAAGACCTGGTCTGTAACAGAACTGATCCTGTTACAGGCTTACACTGTAATTGCGAGGAAGCGCGAAATGCAATAAGGGCAGGATTAGTTGATAACAACTAATCCTATACAAAAAGTAAATATAAATATTCACTTTGGTCTAAGGACGCAAAATTAAGAGTGTTTATTTAATGGGTGGTTTAGAGGCTAATAGTATAGTAACTACCTAATTAATATAATAATATCAAGTCTTTAACTAACTGTACTATTAGTTAACCTGCAAGAGTCGGTATTTATACCGAATCGACTTTTCCTTCTTAGATTATAATAACTTATAATCTCTTATTTAAATTTCAGACAACGCGTCTGAAATTAAACTGTGATATTCTAACTTGAATACCAATTATGTAATGGAACCCCATTACATCACCCCCCACTTAAGGTGGTTGGCCAATAATAATTTTTATTTTGGCCAATCATGGGTGGCACTTGTTGGTCGTTCTCAATTACCAACTGATTGACCATCGACTCGATGGTCAAAGCACGCGGCGGCGCTCTAAAGAGCGCTGCTGAAAACAATGAAGGAGCTGCTTCCTCCGCCTCAGCACTAGGTGCTGAGGTGTTGAGTGACAACGGTGACGCTGTATTAGCAGCGTCAACTACGCAAAGGTCGGAAGACGTACCGTCTTCGACCACAGATGCTGCTAAGGCGGCATCTGGCATGAAACAGGGAGATGTTGCTAATGCAACATCTCGCACGATGGCAACTTCCGAATGGCGTGTTGCCAAGAGGGCCATGTTCGGGAGTTCTGACTCCGAACAAGTGATGGGGATACAGCTTCCCCCACTAAAGGATCTAGCGAATCGAAACTCGCTAGGTGCTCATCGCCTAACAGCGATGACGACTCTGGTGTCACTGTCTGCTATGACAGCGACAATGATCATCACAGGTGGTTGCGGGAACGCAGAGCCCCACCTGGACCAAGTACTTCTCCACGTCGGGGTGATTTAACCCCGGCGCGTGGTGTTGAAGCAGGCGGTGCTCCGCCTGCTAAAAGAGCTCGAACAGAAGCGGCGCCTGCCGCTTCTAAAGAGTATCATCGTTCGGAACCACATGTTCCGTACAAAGTGGGGTTTTGGACCCCTGGATGGGCTATTGCCCCCAACAGTGGCGGTCACCGTAAGCGGGACTGCCAATATGCGTTGTTTGATATCAACGTGCTGGATGACTGCGAAGACATCCAGTCACGTCGATTCGATCGAAGTACAGACGATAGACGTCTGTACTTTATTGACATCTTTTTCCAGGTTCGATATTATTCGAGCCGGAAAGGGTCAAGGAAGAACAGGGACGATAAAGACGCCCTGACTCAGAGTTGGAATGCTTTTGTTGACAACTACAACAAAAGCCCAGCTGAGATTACGTGAATAAAGTTCACGTAATGCGCGAGCGCTTTTTAAAGCACTCACGAACAGGCAAAATGGAATACATCCATTTTGCTTGCATCAAAGAAGGGTTGAACTGTGGTGTCCCTTCTCACCTCGTTTGCCCGCGGTGTACGCAGGGCGCTCCGCGTCGGTCAGAGGAGAAGTTGCGGGGGTACGGTGGTTTTTCCCTACCCGCCGAAATTCAAGGTTTAATTGATACCCTGAATGCATCAACACCTACTGTTGATGCTACTTCGCATTATGAGGTTGAGACTTCTTCTCAAACTCAGTCAAAAGGTCTGGGGCGTCAGTCCTCGGAACCTCAATCGGCTCCCAAGAGTCGAACTCTTGGGGATATCCCATCCAGCGTACCAAGTACTCGGTACGCTGCCCCTTCTTCGAAGGCACCGAGCGCTTCGAGATCAAGCGCTCGAGGATATATCGCTTATTCCCCTGATTATCAATCAGGGGCGGCGGAGGTTGATAATTCCCTCGCCGTTGTTGTTGCGGAGCATGGTTCTTTGCTCCGCAAGCTCGAGGAGGGTTATTCCTCCTTGAGCAGCGATATGTCTCACTGTGTGAAGACATATCAGTCTTTTCGCGATGATGTCCGCGACATCCTCGGGTCGCACACTGCCCTTCAGCAGAAGAATGATCTTCTGTACATTGAGCTTTCCCGCTTTAAGGGAGAGCTCGATCGGCGCACGGCTGATCTTGAGCAGTCGAAGGCGGAGGTAACGACTCTGCTCTGCTCACCAACGGCTGGAAGCCGATTACAAGTCTCTCTTGGAAGACTTGGAGAAGCACGGTATCTTCCGTGGTTCTGCGTCTCGTCGCAAGACGAAGACGAGTGATACGGCTTGAGCCGCCCAACATAGAATGTTGGGTGAATCCGCATTGCTGTGGGAATGTCTAAGGTATAGGCATTCCCCCAAATCTCTTGGACCTTGAAAGGTCCAATGTACTTAGGAATCAACTTCCGTGTAGGGAAGTTGCTTATTGCATGTGTAGGCAAATTGGTAGTACTTAATAATACCAATTCACCTTTCAGAAAGGAGTTTTTGTTCCTCCTTCCTTGTTTGTCTGCATTTTGCTTCTGCTTATCCAAAGCAGAAGCAAGTGCATCTTTTATATAGCGTATTACAGCTTGGCGCTGTAATACGAATTCATCTACTGCTTTATCAGCAGTAGGTGCGTTGCCCCATTGTCTGCATCCATTGCTGCAGACACATATTCATCATATGCAGCTTCAGTTTCATTTGAAGCTGCTTCCGCTTCTACAGTATTTTCAGTAGAAGGACCATCGTTTCGTTCACAAGTTGCAGTTGCAACTTGCGCATTGACTCGCTCAAAATTTGAGCGGGTCCCTCCCCCACTTAGATTTGGCGTACCGCCAAGTAAAGCTGGGGTTCGTGGATGCCTTAAGGCATTCACGTAGAACGGTGTATGCTTAGTTGAAGCATGCACCGAATTGTTAATCGCGAATTCCGTGAGTGACAGATACTCACTCCACTGTTCAAAGGCATGTGCGTATGATCGCAACATGTCTCCGAGAACGCGGTTAACCCGTTCCGTCTGCCCATCCGTTTCCGGATGGTCCGCAGTTGACATCTTCAACTGGGTTCCCAACAATGAGAACGTTTCTTGCCAGAAACGTCCTGTAAATCTCGGATCTCGATCCGATACAATGTCTTCCGTCATTCCGTGCAAACGGAATACCGTATCAACGAATATCCGCGCTGTTTGAGCGGCGGTTATGTTCGCTGATACTGCAGTAAGATGTACCATCTTACTGAAACAGTCTACAAAGACCACTATTCCGGTCTTCCGACTATTGTGGGGTGGAAGACCGAATACGAAGTCCATTGAAATGGACTTCCAACACTCTGTCGAAACCGGCAGAGATTGCAGCGGAGCCTGTGCAGACTGCGCAGGCTTAACGCGTTGGCAAATCTCGCAAGCGCGTACGTAGTTGCGTACCCACTTGTACTGGTTTCGCCAGTAAAAGTCACGTGCGAGAGAAGCGTATGTCTTCTCTCGACTTTGATGCCCCGAAATCGGTGCATCATGATACTCAAACATAATTTGATGTTTGAGATCATCGTCGTTTGGAACGACGATGCGACTTTCATCTTTTGGTCTGTGCTGTGGAGCAGCAGACCATCGTGCAGTCAATATCGATGCACGCAAGCGCGGAGGAACTCTGGGAGTTCGTCGCGCTTCTCACTTGATTGATTACTTAAGTAATTAATCAACAGACGTGTCTCCTAGTCTGTTTTGTACGCCTCGCGTACTTGTCGTATAATTGACGACGACAAAGCAGTGCAATGGATCGCGTTTGCACTGGCACCTTCGGTTACGGACGGTTTCGTCTCGTAATCGGGCCTTCGTGATAGCGCATCCGCTATCACGTTCAACTTTCCGGGTTTTGTATTCAACCGTAAAGTTGTATTCAGCAAAGAATGACAGCCATCGAGCCATTCTTTGAGAAATGTGTGGTGAATTCACGGCCGTGCGTAGCGACGCATGGTCCGTGTAAACCACAAACGGTCTATCTCCCAATAGATAGATCCCAAACTTGGCCAGTGCATACTTCATGGCAAGGAGTTCCTTGTCATGCACTGGATAGTTGCGCTCGGCTGGGCGCAACTGACGCGATTGATAGCAGATTACGCGATCACGTTCATCGTGATCACGCTGCATCAAAGCACAGCCGATAGCGAAATCGCTCGCGTCGCAAACGACGTGGAACGGACGCTCGTTATCGGCTATAGCCAAGACAGGCGCTTCAGTCAAGCTTTGCTTGACTGCATCAAAAGCATCTTGACATCGGGTACCCCAATGCCATTCGACATCTTTCTTAAGTAATTGAGAAAGAGGTCGTATCAACCCAGCATAGTTGCACGAATACTTGTGCAAATATGTTGCCAACCCAAGGAACTTTCGAAGTTCCTTAACGTTGTTTGGCGTAGGCCATTCAACGATCACCCTGATCCTTTCTGGATCAGTACGCACTCCGTTCTTGCCCACAAAGCATCCAAGAACGGGTATCTCAGGTGCACCAAAGATGCAGCTCTTTAGATTTGCATAGAGCTTATGTTTACGCATAAGCTCTATGGACATCTACATCGCTTTATCGTGTTCACCCTTACTATGGATGAACACGTCATCGAAATAACTCGGTGCGAATTCTTGCACCGGGCGTAATAGATGCGTTACGCATCTGTTAAACGTAGCAGGGGCATTTCGAAGCCCCTGCGGCATAACAAGCCACTCCCAAAGCATGCCGCTTGGCGTGATTACCGCCGTGAGAAGGAAATCCTTCTCACGCATTAGGATTTGATAAAATCCATCTCTTAGATCGAGAGCACTAAAGATGGCGCTCCCGCACATGCCATCTATGATGACATCCTTCCGCGGTATTGGTGTCTGTGCCGGTACCGTCGCTGCGTTCAGCTTGTTGTAAGCATTAACGATTCTCCACCCACCTGTAGACTTCTTCACACAAAAGTTGGGTGTAGAGTGGGGTGAGGTAGACTCCCGCACTAGGCCTGATTTACGACGAGCTTCGAAGAACTCGTCGATCGCTTTTACCTGATCACGCGGCAACGGCCATTGCCGCGTAACACAATACTTCGTGCCTGGAACGAGGTCAATCTCACGACGAGTTCCCTTATCCTTAGGGAGATCGCTAGGTACTTCTTCTGGGAATACGTCAGCGTATTCTCGAAGTACCTCATAAAATGGGGAGTTCGCTTTAAGCGAATCCCATATCTGCGCTTCAAAGTGCTGAACTCTCGTTTGATCATTGGGAACCTCTTTCCCAATGTTTTCCACTTGTAATGTGGATATTCGTTCACGAATATCCACTACATCATCTGTTGCAACGATGATACAGATCTGTTCGATCTGACCATCGTGCAAGTTTCTCATAAACTTCTTCCAGCTTAGCGCTGGAAGAGCCATCACCTCCGAAACTTCTTTCGGAGGGTGTTCCTTCAACAGATACTGGGTAGTTAATCCGGTCTCCGTTTGCGTCAAGACTTTGATCGTCTCGACGGAACTGCCCATGCAATCAGACGCACTCGTCTGATTGACTGCTACACGGTGATTACGATTCACCGTGTGCGAATACTCATCATCATGGTGGCCACTGCCTACCATGTAATTTTGGCGATCAGATGTGCTCGTCTGATCGGCCGCCTTTTCTGCGACACGGTGGTATTTATCACCCGTGCGCATGGCTAACGCAACGTGGTGGGCACTGTCCACCACGGAGTTGTGCTCACGATTGCACTTGATCGTGAGTTCACTCTCATCAACACGGAATTCATTCATCGTGTTGGAACCTTCGGTCGCACAGTGGGTGTTTCCCACTGTGGATACATTTTCATTCTCACGGTGGGTGTTTCCCACCGTGGATATCACTTCATTCTCACGGTGGTCTTTATCACCCGTGGGATGTTTCTCTCCAACACGCAACGACTCTTCTGTTGCGTGTGGTAGTCCCTCTGGACTCTTACCAGCGGAGGTACCTTCCGCTGATCGTGTCAGAACAGACCTGGTGGTGCCATCGCTATCCACCAGACTGTCTGACGCTGCGGTTGTATCTTCTGATACAGCCGGATTACACACAGGGTGATCATATCCTGTGGGTCCGCCGCAGTCGATCGATAGGTTAACCCAGTCGATCGAAGGTTTAAACTTGTACATCCATGGGATTCCAAGTATCACATCGAACTTGTCATCTAAATCGAGGACGATGAATTCACCTCGAATGACAGTTCATTCAACTCGAAGCGTGTTTTAATCACACGCTTTGGAATAGTCACGGTTGCACCTGTTGCTAACCGGACTGACAACATAGTTCGTGGTGTTTCTACCTCCACGAAGCTCAACAGCGCTAGACTCTGAGTTCTACCGAAATTGTTTGACGCTCCTGTGTCAAACAAAGCTCGCATGGGGACATCGCTCTCGTGTGGCTTAACCTCCAGGGTGATAAGAGGCTTACCATCACCCTGCACCTTTTGACAGGACATAGCCCCGTCTGGGGCTATTACCCTCACATGCCCTATGTCGGCATGTGGGATAACATTCCCAGTAGGGCGCCCCGCTCTTACTGGTGATTTCGTTTTTTGCACCAACAGGGTGATGTCCCTGTTGGTGTCGCCGTGCAGCGGACGGTTCCGTCCGCTGACTGCGTGGCACCGGACGCGGTGCCATACACTCATGGGCAAAATGCCCCACTTTCGCGCATCGATTGCAGCGAATTTTCTTCTTAAATTTCGGTTGCTTCGAACTCGAAGCAACCGCAACCGATAGTTCCATCGGCTCTGGACCTCCACCGCCCATGCTCTGGCGCGGGTGGCTGTTTCTTGAGACCAAGTGTGAACTTCGTCTGCCCGACTGCTGATTGTTGACATGATGTTGCGGCATGTCAAAAGCGAAGGGCTGTTGAGCCCTTCGGCTGTACCCAGCATGCGATGACGCTGATCGCATGCTGAACTCTTCACGGATGCTCATATCAATGGCATCCCTTAGAGTCTTTGGCGGGTGCCGGTAAAGACTCTGTTTGACGGGACCATCATTGAGTCCCTTCATGAAGCCAGTGACCTGCATAGCAGGGGGAACCGGCTCATACACAATATTTGACAGCAAATATTGCGTCTTCTGAGCGTAAGCTTGAAGGTCAAGCTTACCTTGCCGGTGTTCCATGAACTCCTGCCGACTACTTAGCTCCATTTCTGGAGCTTCAAAGTTGAGCTTTAGCTCAGCTTTTAATTCCTGATAAGTCAGGAACGCAGAGTCATCAGTGGCTCTGCGACTCATCGCCCATGCCCTGGCTCTGCCGCCCAGACATGTTGTGGCGAAGTACGCCTGTTGACGTTCGTCAACAATATTTTGCGCAGAGATGGCATCTTCCACCTCTGCGAACCATCTACGAAGGGGCTCGCCCCCTCCGCCGGTAAAGGGCGGTACTCGCGCCTTTACCACTTCAACGCTATGCGTTGCAGGTGCAGATGCGGTCCGCGCTGCCTCTTGCGCGGGCCGTGCCGGCTTTTCTTGGTGGTTTCGCCTAAAGCGATGCACCACATCTATCGCTTCCTCCGGGGGCTTACCCAGGAGGAAGGGTAATGATGTCGGTCCCCATGGACCGAACCATTTCTACCGTCTCGTCTTTTTTACGGTGAGGGAAGTGTTTCGTCACCTCTTCCAGCGTTCTTTCTCGCTCGGCAGCCGACATGTCTCGCGACATGATGCCGAGCGGCTCTTAATCTTCGCTCCGCTAGTTAACTAGCAGAACGGAACTGTGGTCGTTAAGACGGACCACAAAGTGCTACCAGGTGTAACAGGACTGATCCTGTTACAGGCTTACACTGTAATTGCGAGGAAGCGCGCAATGCAATAGGGCAGGATTAGTTGATAACAACTAATCCTATAATAAAAGTAAATATATAAATATTTACTTATGGGTTAGAACGCAAAATTAAGAGTGTTTATTTAATGGGTGGTTTAGAGGCTAATAGTATAGTAACTACCTAATTAATATAATAATATCAAGTATTCAACTAACTGTACTATTAGTTAACCTGCAAAATTCGGTATTTATACCGAATCGACTTTTCCTTGGTAGATTATAATAACTTATAATCTCTTATTTAAATTTCAGACAACGCGTCTGAAATTAAACTGTGCTATTCTAACTTGAATATCAATTATGTAATGGCACCCCATTACATGGTCAGTCAAGGAAGTTCTCGCAGCTATATATCACCGAACACAGCATGGCGCTTGGTGGCCGCACGGATGTATTTTTGCATCTCAATTGGCGTATCATGGGGGAGCTTCAAGCCATGCTCGCACAGCACAACCCGTACGTGCGGTTAAACAAGCAGGTGCGGCAACGGATGGAGTGGTCGATCTGGAATCCTTCTGCTTTGCCTGCAATCGAATGATCGAAGGAGGTAAAACACCCCGACTGCTAACGAGGTAGGCGCCATCATGGTGACGGCAGTATCTCCTGTGCGCTCGGCCCATGCGACGGCGATTAACAAGTAACAGGGACAGACGCTGCACAAGGTTGTCATATGTCTCAAAAGGG
Organism: Peronosclerospora sorghi; assembly: GCA_026184515.1. NCBI lineage: Eukaryota > Oomycota > Peronosporomycetes > Peronosporales > Peronosporaceae > Peronosclerospora > Peronosclerospora sorghi. The sequence goes on from CM047591.1 coordinate 7,132,422, forward strand.
ACGTGTTTCTCGCATGGCCAGTTGTACGTCGCCTTTTCTCGGTCGACAGCACCGGAGAAAATCTCCGTCCATTGTGAAGCTGAGTCTGCAGAACGACGACTAATGATCAACGTCGTTCGTGACAAAGCACTACGTTAAATGAGGTAGCAAAATCTCGCAATGATGGGAGCAGTCAATGTCCGCGATTGCACACGCAGTCGTTGACAGCAAAACAAACTGTTCCCGTTTTGTTTCAAAGTAAATGTAGAGATATACTGTCGTTCCAATGAAATTTCAGTGAAACAGTTCGTCGAAATTTTCGGGTACCATTTACTAGTACAATCGATCAGCTAACGCGTAAGACAATGGGCAGATAGACGAGACGGTTGCATGTGCGGAACCCATGGCCGTGATTAAGACGAAATGAGGGTAGCCAGGCAACACGTGATCTGCTGAAAACAGCCTTCATAGAGGTGACTCTCACCTCACGAGATGGACACGCGTTGGAATCCTTTTCACTAAGATCCATGTGAAAGGGTCCATCAATAAAGCGATTACAGGGGGCGGAATGAAAAGCCTCCCCAAGTTGATACGTCGGACTGGGAGACTTGTCTGAGTAGTGGAAACCTCGAATGGGATGGATGTCTTGACGTCAAAAGTAACAAGACGACTGTGGGGCAGCTCAAAGGCCAAGTCGCTGGTGAGAAAAGGCCACGATGAGCGGGGGGCACCGACGGCAGAGCAAACACGCTGCTAATATTATTGAACCCTTTGCGGAGTTTATAGGAGAGACGTAAGGCACCACGTGCCAGCGTCAGTTACGACAAAAAAGGAGTGCGATCCTCTCTGGCGGATCTTCATCCAACGCAACTGGAAGAATGTTGGATATATTGGAGCGACGCGGAAGGATAGATACAAGCGAGTATATCACGACAGCAACGGCAGGATAAAATCCGCTGTGAACCCTGTTCAAGGACGAGAACGGGGACGAGGTGGGAGGTACCTCACGGCTTTTCTGCCAAATAGATGGACCTATTCAAGTTCAACATGAGTTTGAAATCAAGGGATCACGGTCCCGTTTCACTTGAACGACGTAGACGAAGATGCGGGTACGTTTCAGTACTTGGGCAGCATGGAAGCTGACGATTTCTCAGGTGGATAGATACAAAGCTTCATCATGACGTATGGAAGACGTTGGTGGCACGTGTTGAACTAGAGAGGGATTAAATCAAGTGTGGCTATCCAGACCGAAACGAAAGGACAGTGTCTATCGTTTCACACAGTTACACGCGTGGGAGATGGATCTCAATCGACGACGACCAGGGTCCTTTCTGCTATCTTACGCTGCCTTTGGGGATGTCGGACTATATTCTTCTTGGTGCCACCATGTACGTTACAGATCAACGAAGCGCACGCTTCTTCGTCGGGTTGTTGTTCGGTTCGCCATGCTGATACTTAAAAAAACGTGGCCGTAACAACATGTTTAAACACAAAGGATCGCGCCACGCGCTCACCGAATTACGACCATCAGAATATTAAGTCTGGGATCCCCGAATCCACACCACCATGTCGTCTCTATGAATAGTAAGTACTTCGCCGCGGTTCGTGCATACTGAGGCGCTGTCCAGTGTCATGAAAAGACTGCAACGGAGGCTTCCCGTTCCCTCCCCCTTGCTGCCTTTTCTTGTCGCAGTCAGTAGAAGCCAGACACGAGAGGCTCCTGTAGTTAAACCTCGTGCTAGAGAAGGGAGGGACCAACACGTCCGTCTCGTGTGTGTGTGTGTCTCTCTCTAATCCTCCTCTGGCAGTGTGTGTGTCACCAACGTCGTCTCTATCCTTCCTTTCTATATAACAAATACAGACACCCGCATACACACACGCACACACACACACATACCATGCACCGGGTCGCATGGCTTGGCGCGTTCTTCCTCGTCGTCCACCACCGTCCACGCCGCCTCCTCGTCCGCGCCGACTACTCGACGGTCGAGATCTACTCGGACGCACACTGTCAGTCCACGCCGCTCGTCGTGACGCTCGAGAAGGTCGCGAACGCCACGTGCAATGCCACGACGGCCACTACGTGCAGTGCCACGGAAATCAACGACTCGGCGTACTACTACGCGCAACGCTGTGCCACGGATCGACTCGCGTACACGGCGTCGCTCTTTCGTGGCGCCAAGTACCTCATGATTGACGGCTTTGAGCACGAGCCGTGTGCGACGTACGCCCGGTCGAACGTCTTTCTCGCCGCGGGCACGTGTCAACTCGCGTCGTACGTCGGGACGCGGAGCGCAATTGCCACGCTCTTTAACGACGGCACGGCGTACATGACCATCTACAACGACTCGGCCTGTGGCACGAAAGCCCAGGTCTTTGACTTGAATGCCTCGACGATCGCGTCGCATCGGTGCTACCGCGGCTACAACAAGTTTTACTCGTCCATTCACACAGGCTTGGAGGAGGCCGGCGGACAGGACGCGGCGAGTGGCAGTGGCCAACGTGGGGACGAGATCCCGGCGCCCGTGCCACCGACGACGACGACGAGCGTGACGCTCGGCGCCGTGGTCGGGCTCGTCCTCGCGCTCGTGCTCCTCCCCGCGCTCGTGCTCTATGGCATCTTCCGACGCACGCGCAAGACGCACGCGCCGCGGCGGGCGCCACACACGCGCCCCCATCCGGACCTGGCCTTGGCCTTGAGTCACAAACACGAGCAGGACGAACGCTATGCGCCCGAGATGTCGCCCCGGAGTCAGGAACAAAGTACCGCAAGTGTCCAGACGGACAAGTCGACGCACGCAATGACGCACGACGCACAGGACCCGCATCTCTTTTCGTCGTATCCCGTGGACCGGCCTCGTGGCAATTCCGGCTGGACGCACGAGCGACGACGGGGACGCACGGGCGGACAGGGCGATGGCGTGGCCACTGGATCGAGTCGTGGTCGCCTGCATCCCCATGAGCTCTGTACGCCGTTCGAACGGAGCCAGAAATTGCAGCGCGAGGATCTGGGCGATCCTCCAGCGGACGCACGACGACCCGCGGACGGGGCACGCACGGAAGCGGATGAGCCGCCGCTGCATGCCCAGCGCCTGCGCGGGCCCGTGACGGCCGATAGTGTCTGTACCGACGACGCGATCCTGTCGTCGCGGATTCCACGGGACCACGTCGTGGTAGAAAACCTGATTGGACGCGGAGGCTACGGCGAAGTCTATCGCGGCACGTACGAAGGCCGGGCCGTGGCCGTGAAAATGCTCTTTCCCGAGACGCGCAAGAGTACGCGGCACGTGACCGAGTTCCTGACCGAAGTCAAGATGATGTCGGTGCTCGATCATCCCCGCGTCGTTGCGTTCCTAGGCGTCTCGTGGCACAACTTGATGGATTTATGTGTCGTGACCGAGTACATGGCCGGCGGCGACTTGCGCGCGTGGCTCAGTGATCGCGTGGACAAGCAGCTGCCCGTGGGCTTTGATGCGCCCAAAGTCACGATCGCGACGCACGTGGCGCACGCGCTCGCGTACTTGCACTCGCTCTCGCCCGCGGTGATCCACCGCGACTTGAAATCGCGCAACATCTTGCTCAGTGCGACGCAGGACGCAAAACTTGCCGACTTTGGCGCCTCGCGCGAGCGCGTGGACCGGACCATGACCGCCGGCGTCGGCACGTCCTTGTGGATTGCACCGGAAGTCATGATGGGCGAACGATACGATGACAAGGCTGACATTTTCTCGTTTGGCGTCGTGCTCTCGGAACTCGATTCGCACCAGACGCCGTACGCGCACGCGAAAGAGAACAAGCCCGCGGGCCGCAAACTCCCCGAGACGGCCATTCTCCAGCTCGTGGCCATGGGGAAAATGCGCATCGAGTTCTCGCCCGGCGCGCTCAAGAGCGTCGTGGAGCTCGGCGTCGCGTGCACGGCCATTGATCCCACGGAGCGACCCACGGCCGTCGAAGCGTTCCAGAAACTGCAAGGGATTCTGCGACATGTGAGCCGGACCGTGACCTCCTGAAGGAAGCGATGGGAAGGAAGAAGAAGAAGGAGGAGGAGGCTGTTCACCTTCGTGTACACTATTACGACGACGACAAGGGGCAGGAGGGGCGCGTGGCCTTCCACAAACACACACATACATTCGTCTAGGAATGGGGACGGATCGACCGTGTCCGGAATCGGCTGTCCCGATACCGGTCAGGATCAGGGATCATGAAGTCATCTTTTCTATTAAGATGAGGACCTGAGCATCGAAAAGGGCTCAAAGTATCATGAATGTAAAATGACAGACGCACGTTTCCACAAGCTGGGCAACCGTGTTGGATGGCATGTTGGGAGCACCATCTCTTTTATTACTTGACTGGACAAGAAGCGTTAGCCGAGCCAGCGCTACGTCAACATGACGAACAACGTTGAGAACACTCGAGAGCATGGAGAGAGGACGGACGTCGAGATGGTTACGGAGACGGTGCCTCGCTGCCTACGACCTCGTCTGGAGCAACCACGATCACGACGAAGAAGCGAGCTGGTCGCTCCATGAGCACTGTCTAGACCCACATCACTCAAAGGACAACGATTTGTATTCCAAAGAACTATAGCACCTGGAAGCTTTGCACCATCATTGTGGCACTTCACCAAAACGCGGACGATGTTCTCCCTCATCTGAGCATCTGGAAACCAGTCTTGGAGGATCCCGTCATCAAGCACACCAAGCCATCTTGGTTGTCCGACACTGTCCACTACAAGAAGAAGAAGAAGAAGACGGCTCCTGTTGCTTCCATTGCTCCACATGGAAATGCACGTGGGCAACGAAACAACCAGTACGTCGTTTGGGGTTCCGAAGCTCGCTGCTGCCACAAAAGATGGACTTTCAAGGCTTCGATGCTACGAATCGCGACTTGGAACCTACGGAACCGAAACACAACCGGTCACGCTCTGATGCGTACGAACGTTGCCGTCGCGGGAAGTGAAATGCCCCAGACGCTCTACACAAGCGATGGCGTTGCCCGACGCTGGACAAGTGGAAAGCAGTAATTGGCAGTGAGATGAGGTCACACTGTGTATGGTTGCGACAAATCGTACGCTCTTCAAGCGAATGGGTTTCAATCCGTGTCGTGCTGACCCATGTTGATTTGTTCGCACTGATCCCAATGAGGATGATCACGCCCCAGTGCTTCTTGTGTTCTACGTTTTGGATGTGTTGGTGGTGGTTGGAAACAAGTCGACGGATCACGTTGAATGAGTTCGTTCCGTGTTGGCATCTCACGGTCGTGTCAAGGACCTCGGGGAAGCTCGTGTTGGACTTGGGATGACATTCGAGTACACGCGCAACAAGGGGGGGGAGCATGTTGGATCGATTCGAACAAGCCCATGCACATCCAGTTTGTAACCTGTTACTAGTAGGCCAAGCGTATTTCGCTCGAAAAACTACGCAACGGGTCGAGTGGAAAACGTGATCCTTGACCGCGAATTGATTGTAGTTTGCTGCGTGAGGTAGCTAGTGCGACCGACACGTCCCGATACTCTCCCAGTTTCTTTGACTCCCCGTGAGACGCACTGGCGCACTGTGAGTTTACTTTTTCGGTAAACCTCAAACGAACGGCATTGATTGGGTATCAAGTGCGTGGGAAGCACTATTCGGATGCCAAGTCGGGTCGTGCTACAGCGACGAGGCGATCGACGTCTGGTGTATTCGTGAAACGTAATCGTGGACATGTATGTCATTGAGAAGCGGAAACGTCAGCAAACGGTTGCCTTCTCGTCGGCTGAAGCAGTGTATACACACGTCACTCGCGCTTGCCACTCAAGCGCTTCTGTGGCTTCTAGGTGGATACGAAAACCGCGATCCGCATGGCTACAAACGACGGGTACATACCGCGAGAGCCAAGCGCATGGATCTTTGTCGTGCGCAACCATGTGGAGAACCGTCAAGAGTGTTGGTCGTGGTTCTAGAAGGATGGAGTCAGCCAGCAAGCTCGTATTCGATCCTGCTTCTAGAATCTTTATGCTAGACAGCAGGTTGCCTATTCTATGGCTGAGAACGGAAGCGTCTCTCTATGCTCTTGCATGTCTAAGATGGTGGTAGCCTAAGATTCTGGTCCTGCTTGGGACGAATCTGTCCGTCAACTTACTTTCCCAATTACATTGTTCTACTCAAGTAACTCGACTGCAAGTGTTAAAATTTTAACGTTTAAACGGAATAGGGCATGTCAATCTTAACCATATAGCTAGCCTGTTAATATGGGTGAAGTTTATATCACCCATATGAAGTCCCGAATTCCCAAATAGGGCATGTCAATCTTAACCATATAGCATGTTATATTGGTGAAGTTTATATCACCCATATAAAGTTTATATTCCCGATATGACATGTTTAGATGCAATATGATATAACCCACCTCTCGAGGTGGGTTATATCCAATATGAACCATTCATATCACTTCTCAATTTGCTAGCTACTGCTAAAGTCAAATTCAGAGAATACCCTCTACCATCCTTTCCTCCGATCCCGCCTCTTTGTTAACCATGGAAAATCCGGCCTCCCCGACTCCCTCCAACCAGCTACCGCGTGTCGCAACCGGCTCGAATTATGGGTCCACACCCAGTATCCAGCCATTCTCCACCACCTTCCACTCCCCTACTGCAAAAACGGGGGAATCGGGCTCTTCTGCCGATTCGGATCCTAATACACAGCCTGCCGTTTCTAAAGCAACTTCTGCGCTTGCGCCCGCTTCGTCTGCTCTAGAGCCGTCCGGATGGACGATGATGTGGGAGAGTCTACGACGTCTGCGCCTGTTTCGTCTCCCGATGCTACCTCGCTCGATGAGTCGATGGAACCTGCGATTCCTTCCGCCACCACCGCGCCGCCTCCACCTCATTCCGTGGATCCGCGTCCAACGATGGCCGACGTGCTCTTGCAGCAAGAGGCCCTTCGTCGCGACAACGCTGACACTGACGCGGTGCGTCGTCGTGTGGAAACCCCAAAACCTCTCGCCTGTGATATGGAAGCAATTGAACGACAGTATGCCGCTGGTAGCGACTGGTCGCTTATTGCATCTCGAATGGAGCAAGCGCGCCCGAATGTGCTCCCTTGCGCCAGGTTCGATATGGTGATCGACACTGGGCGCACTTTTGTCAAGACGCCGATGCACAAGATCATGGCATCGCTGTCAGGCACGCATCACGGCGACGAAATAATTGAAAAACTATATGGCACGTTCGAGATCGGTCAAGTATCGAAGCTCCCTGGCGGAAACCTGCGCGTCAAGGTGAAGTCGAAGGAGGCTTGTATTGCCCTCGAACGGACGAAGGTGAACATTCTTGGGGGTGTCTTCATGTTCAAGGAGTTTGACGTGCTTGGCAGCAAGTACTTCATCGATATCTCGAACGTCGACTCGGACACCACCACGGAAGTGATACTGCACCGCTTGTTTCTTTTGGGTTTCAAACCAGTCTACGACACGTTCCGCGAAGTCAACCTCGCGACTGGAATCACGTCTGCTACCTGGCGCGTGTACTTCCTGAGTACGAATTGTCCAAGTCCCTTGATTGTGAACGGATCGATTTGTGACCAGATCCTGTTCGACAACAAGCTGCACCCCGTACATGGCAAGAATGCGCCGTTCCGATCTGAGCGCTTGCCGTTTGGTTATTGCTCGCACCACGCGGTTGACCTCGCGACGGCCGACGGCGAGTTTCCTCGTCCAGAAGAGCCAAGTGATTCTGCTTAAAGCTCGCAACAGCAACCAACACAATCCTATGCACAAGCCGTGACCACCAGACCAAAGAAAACCTCGCTCCAGAAGACAGTTGGGGAGTCTAAAAAACGATATGGTTAGCTCCAACGCGGAGCTCAGCATGGACAGCAATCTGCTACCAACCAGCTTGTACAGCATCCAAGTAACCGATAAGATGCGCTGTCGATATCGACCTTCAATGGTTCAAACAGCAAGATATCGCCTCCAGGAAGTCCGAAGCCATTTTCTTCATCAATGCCTCTCTTAACAGACGGCTTCACCACCGTAGTGAGCAACCGGAAGAAGCGCAGCCGCAGTGGTAACGACTTCTCTGCTCTTCTGGTGAAACAGCAACCGCGGCCACTGGACGGCATTGCCACTAAGAACTACTTCCAGGCGCACCAGTCGATGGAAGTCACGTTCGAGACAAAAAACGCAACTGCCGACCCAAAATACGGCGTGCGCCACCAAATCGTACCAGTGGACGTGAAACGTCCCGATGCAGCATACGTAGTCACCGAGTCCGCGTTCTTCATTGAAAAGCATCACACAAAGATCAAGAAGGCATCGAAGGCGTCACCTCTTTCGGAGGTAACCGAATCGATGCTAAACGACGAGAACACGGCACTGCTCGACACCCTCCCAGATCGTCTCGTGGAAGCGGACAAAAAGGTCGATGGTGCTTGCAAGCTGATCGAAAATGCAACAAACCCGGACCACATCACGAAGAAAGCGGTTGAGTTTCCGCTCGCCTTTAACGGCGCAATATCGCTGAAGATGGCTGGAAGTGAAACATCAATCGCGGAGCTTGCACAACTGCACGTGATAAACCGAGTCCTCTGCGCGACAAACCCGGGTGAAGACACGACCTTTGCAATCAAATGGAAGAAGTTGATGGGGGCTGCTGTGCCGTCGAAGCGTCTTGATATCTTTAAAGCTTGCGCAAAATGGTGGACCCACTCTGACTCAATCATGGAGCTGTCTCGCGCGTCCACGGCGCTGGGCTTGTTTGAGCTTGCGCTGATGGAAACCGCGCCAACTCTGTTTAAAAATGATCACTGGATCCAGTACATCACTGGTCAGCCCGTCGAGTGGATTCCTGCGCATCACACGCGTTTGCTGCACCCGAACACGCTCCTACGGCTCCTGCGCTCAGACCTAGGTGCACACTGCATGCAGCAGTGGAGAGAGGTGCAGTGGCAGGGTCAATTGCATGATGACCTTGAGTCGCTGCAACAGCAGGATGGCTTCTACCCGGACGACTTTTCAGTGCTGAAACTCCACGCTGCAGGAGAAGGCACGGTGACGACGGTCGCTGGATGCCTCGCCAAACGTTGCTAAAGTTTTCTCGAACTCGACAACATGGAGCAACATCAATGTTGTCACCGTGAACACTAATGGCATCAAGAAAAACGGACACTTGTTTATCGAGAGCGTGATCTCCAAGCACTCGTTGTCGTGTGTCCAAGAAACCAAGTTCGCAGACAGCACGCATCTTTCTAACTTCCAGTTTCACCTGGACTCAAGCTTCAAGCATAAGGTCTTCGTGGACGATCCCAACACCCACCTCCATCGACCCACGCGAATAAGGAGCAATGGGGTGCTCACCGTGCTCCGCTCTGACTTCCCAGGATTCGATTCAGCTGTGTTATCACCACTCTGTCAGTCGCAGGTCGCTACCTTGTAGTAAAGGTGATGGTTGAGAGTGCTCCCATCTACATACACAACGTCTATGCGCCTGTCGACCGCCAAGAAAAGCAACAATTCTTCTCGAGCTTGGAAACCGAGGGGTTCGAGGATCACGCCACTCACTTTGTGCTGGGCGATTTGAACACCCCATTGGACCCACGACTCGACTCTTCATCACCCAAACTGCGCTATGACCCTGGTCGATCTAGCTGTCTCGAATGGCTAGCAAAGCTGGGCGTCACCGATGCATGGAGGATCCATTTCGACAACAAGCGCGTGTTCACAGGCCCTTTTCTCCGGAAGAACAGGCTGGACTACATCTTGCTGTCCGATACATTTTGCGACCTCTTCTACGACCAATCCAAGTATTTTCTTCCAAAACATGCTGGCGACCATCTTGCTCAAAGTGTGAGCTTCCGGTCAGGTAATCAGCTGTACGGTCGTGGCTATTGGAAGTTCCCGAGGTATCTGCTGGAGTATCCAGTGGTGGTATCTGCGATCGAGAAGGAAGCCGAGACTGTCCGTGACGAGCTGCGCACCTCTTTGAACCCGGGAAAAGTGTGGGAGAAGTGGAAGGAGAGCATCAAGAAGCAACTACAAGACGTACAAAAGAAGTTTCGAGCGCAAGACACAAGAGCTATTGAAGACGCTCGAATCCAGCTCGATCAAGCCGCAGCTCGATATCGCACTGCGTCTGACAGCTCAAGTCGTGATCTCTTCGACGAAGCCATGAGAAACTACAGGGAGACAGTCACGCAGACGAGCCAGTACAATCAAGACACTGCGTTCGACTTCCAAGATTTTAACGCTGAAAAGTCGACCAAGCACTTCTTCCGTCCACTAGATACACGCCTGAGATGAGTCTCGATTGAGGAAGTCATGGCACCAAGTGGAAGTGTCTCGGGAAATCCTCTTGAGATTTCGCTCCGTTTTCTAGAGCACTGGGGATCTGAGATGGTGGACCCGAACACTCCAGCGGAACGATCTCTTCCACCAAACGACGTACTACAACGCAATCTTCTCCGATCGATAGTGCGCTTCGTCCCTGAGGTAGACCGCACAATTCTTGACGCTGAAGTCACGGCTTCAGACCTTGCAAGCGCGATACGTCACATGAAGGCGACCTCTGCACCGGGTATGGACGGCCTGTCTGCAGGGTTCTACCAGGTAGCCCCTGATGTATTCGGGGAATGCTTGAGCATCGTCTTCAAGGATCGCCTCAGCCGTGGTGTACTTCTTCCATCTCAGCGCAAGTCTGCGGTCGTTCTTTTGCACAAGAAGGGATCGCGTGCCGAACCGGGAAACTACCGACCTATCGCACTAGTACCAGTCGATGTAAAGGTAATGTCAAAAGCGTTGACGCATCGGTTGCAAAGCGTCATCCCTGATTTAATCCATCCCGACCAAAAGGGCTTCGTCAAAGGGAGATCAATCCACCACCGCGTGCGGTCCCTCGTGGATCTGCAAGACTTGGCAACCAGTCGAGACGAAGAAGCGTATGCGATCTTCCTGGACTTCCAGAAAGCTTTCGACCGCGTGAATTGGGACTACATGTTCCGGTTGATCGAGCGAATGGGATTTGGGACAACGTTTATTCAATGGATCAAGTTGCTGTACACCGACCCGCAAGCGCATCTCCTCATCAACCAAAACATACAGCCTGCGCTGCATCCGACGAAAGGGGTGAAACAAGGCGACCCTTTGTCGGCTCTGCTCTTCGCCTTGTCCATCGAGCCGCTTGGCAACTTGCTCCGCTAGCATTATAAGTACGGAGTGTGCCTGAATGCCGATCACACTGCCACGAGTATGTTCTTCGCCGATGACTCGACTCTTCTGGGCAGCTCGATATCGAACCTACAGGCTCAGCTTGAGCTCGTAGAGGAGTACTGCAAAGGCTCTGGCGCGCAGCTCAACATGTCTAAGTCGGTGCTACTGGCGCTGAACCGGAATCACGAGTGTCATAGAATGCCTGGTGTACAAGTACTTGGTCGCTTAGACACAGTCAAATATCTAGGTATTCCGTTCGGGTTGGCACCAGTGAATGACCACATCGTAGAGCTTCTCGAGCAGCGTTTCTACGACGGCTTCAAGATGTGGTGCCGGCGCGCGAGGACACTTCGTGGTCGGCTTCTGGTTGCACAAACAATGGTGCTTTCCCGCTTGTGGCACTACACACAGCACGTATCGTTTCCAACTGCAGTAGTGAAGCGGTGGCAGTCGATGCTGAAACGCATCGTGCTTAGTCGAAAGCATAATAGAGACGCGTCACATATCCAGCTTATCCCGCAGGAATTCTTGTATCTGCGTAAAGGCGACGGCGGTCTTGGTATCCCCGGTATCGATGCACAGATCAAGCGGGACAACGTATTTCTCTGCTGCTGCAGTTCGTGAGTGCTGCGAGTGATACAGGTGTGCGAAACAGGACGACAGCTGGCGCCGAGTTGCTAACATCAGCACTTCCTCGCTACGGAGGACGTCACGGCTTAGACGTTCTTGTGATTTCCCCACTTCGGCATGGAGCCATGATCAAGTCGAGTCTGACCTCGCCGTGGTGGAAAGCGACATGGACCTGGTAGTACAAGACTCACTGGGAGCTAACGTGGCACGACCTTCCTTTGAATGAGCACGCTTCGTATGGTCTTCAGCAGCCGATTTGGTTCCACTCGGACCCCAGACTGCACTATGAGCAGGCCACCAGGACACACACCAGCTCACCACATCGACGCTGTATTGGAATGGTTCCCGAACCGCAACGCAGCTTTAGACTACACATATCGAGAGTCTTCGGCATGCGCTCGCTGGCTGACTTCATGCATGATGGTTGTTCTTGGCCGGTAGAACAAGACTTTGTGGAGAGACACATCGACTTTTCGCACGCGTCTACGACACCTGGACAACAGCTTAAGTGGCTGCGAGTGCTGTATAAGGAGGCCACGCAGATTTTCGATCGGCTTGGTGCGATCCAGCTTGATCTGGAGTCCTTTAACAGTGCACGGCGCCTTATACCTTATCTGGGCTGCATGAGCGGAGTAAAACTATGCTTGGTCCCATCGATCCCTCGGACGGCTCTTCTTCGCATGGTATGGACACCAAAAACACCGACGAAGCCACATCCAATGTCTGTTCACTCCCAGCATGTTGGTGACGTACAGATCAAGGCATATGTCCAATACAGCAAACACTGGCGAGTGATCTTGCTACCCGTGTTCGAAGACTTACAGTTTCGTCTCGCGTTTCGACTCCTACCCGTTCGCTCACGATTCTGGTTCCTACAGCAGTCGAACCCAAGCATCATCTACTGTGTACGCGACGGGTGCAACGCAGTCGAGACAGAGAAGCACCTGTTCTTTGAATGCACACTCGCGACGCAGCTATGGGAGAAAAATGGCACACTTATGCTGCCGTTCTTTCGGTAACGGCCCACATGGCTCGCTATCGCACTCGGGACGAAACCACTTGTACGGGACAACTGGAAGGAGAGTGAAGCGGTGGTGGGTGATGTGTGGCACACCCTTCGCGCGGTGTCGCTCCACTTCCTCTGGTCTGATCGAAATCGGTGTTTATTCGACGGAAGACAGCCTACACCATCGGCCCCTGCGCTTCAATTAGTCTTTACGACGTTCGTGGCGCACACCCGATTCTTCAAAAGACGGCTATATGAGGATGAAAAAAAACTGGCCTTGGTCAAGGTTGTGCGCGCAATGAGGTCACATACGGCTTTCAGTTGGTTTACTGACCTCCATCCGGGGATCATCAAAGTACGCCATCTGCATTGAATAAAAGAGAAGCTGACACCGATGTGCGCCGAAGATGCACATCATGGCGACCAACCGTATAGACCCCTGCACCAAATCAGAACAACTCGACGGAACGTTTCCTCTACAATTAGTTATTTCGGATTTTTTGACAACGTCAGAAGATCGACAGACGGTATAGTATACCTGTATACTACAAATATTTCTATAATAGTCCGTATTTAAGCTAGGTAGATTGAGTAGTCTCTCCGTCTAATTCTAGTAACAAAGACAACTTTCAATTGAACCATTCATATCAAACCATATACTGTACCATTTTGGTCACTATAATAATAGCCCACCTCTCGAGGTGGGTTATATCCAATATGATATACGCTTTACATCAAAATTCGCATATGCTAAGATGGACATGCCCTAATAAGTCCGTCACTAAGTCAATTAATTTCGAGCATTCGTGAACTGACAAATGGTAGTCCATGGAACTTAAGAATCCCTTAATCAAGAATGGGGTGATTTCGTCGCATTATACTTTCTGAAACCAACCAGCTTGGTTTGGCCCGGAATCGAACCCGGGACGTTCCGGTGCCTCAGTGAGTAGTGAACCACTCGACCACGGTCGGATTCCTATCAAGAATGGGCACATAGAAATGCAGTATCACAATTATCAAGTCGCGCGAGAATCGTCAAGCGGACCGTAAAATAGGGGGTTTCAAAGTTAGGTGATTTCGGTAATTTTTGTAGGTGAAATAAATGGTCGACCATTTGGTCGACTTTTCGTCGATTTCGTTCTCGGAAGGTCATACGGACCGATCGGCAAACCTTCCTCCGTCTCGTAGAAGAAATTTTAGGACTGTGCAGTGTTCCAGAACCAGTCACAGAACGCCCAAGCTCCCGTTGCTTTGCCACTCATGGTCGCACTTGCGCGTCTGGGTCATAATGGAACTGACGGCGCCAAGCGCCCAGTTGACGTTTGAGCTCAGTGCGAATGCACAAAAACTGATTGGATTGGAGAGATGCTCATGCAAATGACATTCACTCATTTATCCGAAACTGACCTTAAAAAGGCACTTGATCAGGCCAAGGACGCCGGCATTTAAAACATCCTCGCATTGCGTGGAGACCCTGTGCGCGGCGCCACGAGCTTCGACGAGTGCAATCGTGGCTTTTGCTATGGTCGATCTCGTGCGATATATACGCAAGAATTATGGGAACCATGTTTGCATTGATGTGGCAGGGTACCCCGCAGGTCACGCGGAAAGTCACCAAGATAGAAGAAAACCCTGCATTCAATACGTTAAAAAAAGGTGGAACGTGGAGCAGACTTTGTCATCACACAGCGTTCTACGATGTTCAGGTGTATGTCGACGTTGTTAAAGAGTGTCTGTGCCGCGGACATTACAGTACCTATCATCCCTGGAATTATGTATGCCTATTCAAAACTATAGTGGATTCGAGCGAATGACCTCCTTCTATAAGACATTCGTGCCTTTGGAAGTAGTCGAGGCTTTAGCGCTTATTAAGTAAATGATGAAGCTGTCAAGGGGGCTCACCCCCGACGACGTGATGCGCCAGCTAGGCATTCGAGCGCTTGTGCCTTCACATCGCCACGTCGCGCACGTGGCAGACTTTAAGTTTTACATACTCTACCGACGGCGTTACGTATGCGGCGAGCTTAACTAGAGAGAGTGAGAGAGTGAACGACTAAATCCACTGGACGTTCTTGGTCTTGCATCCATTTCGACTTCATTTTGTTTCAGGATTTGCAGTCGAGTCTACCGTGAGCGTGTGCTGACGCTCGTGGTCGCATTGGTAGCTGGAAAGAGTGGCATGGCTCGTCGAAACGTGCCACTGTCGTCAATGACCTCGACAGGACGCCCCGCGGCTCGACCCACGAGCATCATTGCAGCCTCGAGTCCCGTCGACGTGGTCGTGCGCAAAGACCTCGAGACGCGCTTGCGTTGTGAGCGTCTCGTCCTGTGCCTCACAGCCCACCTGATACAAGGTGCAGATGGCAGAATTCACGTTCCCTTGGTTCCACTCGCGCTGTTGAAAACGGTACTCCCGTGCCGGTGCAAGTTGGACAATGCGTGGCTGGACGCGTTGGCTCGGCAAAACAGCGGCAAGGCGCCGCGTTCCGCGCGACCAAACCCAAACGACTGCACCACTTGCTCCATCAATCGAGGCGCTGCACTGAGCGCGAGGTTGCCGTAGAAAAAGCCTTCGATAAACACTTGCCAGAACATGAAGTGGCAGTGCGCGGCCAAATCCGTCGACGACACGTGCGCGATCGCTCGAAGTTTATCGTCCACGCTCCATCGCGAGGTCTCTAAGAGCTGACTGCATTGATGGACGGCGTGCTGATAGGGCTCTTCAAGGTATAAATTCTCGTACATGCGCTTGGTCCGGTCCTTCACGCGCTGAAAAACCGCCTCGTCGAGTGGATACGTCGCGCTGGTCATAGCGAGCATTTGGTCCAGTACTTTGGAGACCAAGATGGGGAGGTTTTCGGAGTAGACACCTGCAAAGAGTTCGAGCGCGCGCGCGTGGAGACCAAGCTCATACTCCATTCCAGCCAACTCGGCCTCATACGCCATTTCCGTGAGCGTATCCTTCACGTATCGAACAAATAAACTCGTCAGCACGGCATGATACGGCGTCGTGGAGAGTGCGGGCGAGTCGAGACGAAAGTGGGGCAGGAGCTTGGGTTGTCGAAAGTCGACGTCCGGTTTGTACCATAGCCGGCACGTTTCATCCTCTTGCAACAAGAGGGGCGACGTGACGGGGATGCCAGATACTGGAGACGGCGGCGTGACAATCCGAAAGTCATGGCACACAGAGTCATTTCAATGGGGAAGCTGAAGTGCCCCATTCAGAGGAGGAGACGCCCATCGCTCGAGCAGGGACGACGCAATGGGCGCTTCGGAATTCGGCGTGTGGTACCATTTTTCCACACACTCGGTCGTGCCTTCAAACGTTTTACTCACCACCGTCAGACGCATGCGCGGTGCCGTCAGGAGATTCAAGCCGTGCTGCACCTTCTCCTCATCAAAGTAGTACAGAAGGTGACTGCCCGTGAGCATGTACTTGGGCGCATACCGGTGCATGCCAGTGCCCAATTGACTCGCGTACTGTATGGGCTCCTCCTCGCACTCTGTCGAGATGAGGAAGATTGGGCCCTCTTTTGTGTCAAAGTGGACGTCACGGAAGCAGGCATGGAGCGTGGCTATGACGTCGTGGAAGTGGTGTACGAATACATCCACATGCTCTAGCGTGCGACGCCCTTGGACGCGTGGATTTTTCACGAGACGCAAGATCTCGCGCGCCAGAATTTCCGCTTCAAGAGGCCATTGGCCCACTCTTGGGCCTTGAGATAACTCAAAATGGATCCAGCCCCTTCATGGCCGATCAAATGGGACAAGATTTTGGTTGGTTTCGTCAAATAGTCCCCATGCAACGACGGCAAGGGCCACGACAGGTCAATGATTCGAAGATCTTTGACCGGATGGACCTGGACCACTCGCGCGAGTCGTGACGCATCCCATGGAACCTCGTTGCCAAAGGTTGGACACGTGCGTCCAGACGTTGGAATCGTAGCAAACAGCGCCTCGGCCCATCCTCGCAACGTCGCGAGGGGTTCCTTGCCATAGATCACGAGGTTCATGAGACTGGCCGAGTAATACGTGGCATAAACGTCGAGCAACGCCGCGCAGACGTTCACGTTGGCTCGGCGCGGGCTCGTCTCAAGCGTCTCGAGATTCCCCGTGCCAAATTTATGAAACGCATGGCGTGGATTCGAGTGCGATCCCTGCAATTGATACAACCAGCGGGCATCGTTTTGCAGATTCTTGGAATGCTCGGCATTCACGGCCTCGAGTTCGCGACAGGGGCGCGACGAAAAACTGGGCAAAGCGATCGAACGCGTCCGCGAGGTGGTCACTGAGCACGTCTCAAAGTAGTAGCTAACGTGTGCGTTTGCGACGTGGACGCATTGCGGCGCCCACCGTGGGCACTCAGAAATCGTTCTCCGAACTCGCCAACTTTGAAACCCCGTACTAAGTGGGCAGCGACTTTTTAATTTCGTAGAAATTGTCGAAAATAATACCCTTGGGACCACCCCTGGCTGATTAATTTACGCAGGTTCTCAATTTACAAAGGAGTACTATGACATCTGACGCTTCGTATTCGTGTCAGAAACTTGCCGTACCCGTCCACAACAGCCAGAGACCACAACCACACGCAACTCCGCTCGACATGCTGCTACAGGGAGCAAGGCACACCACAATGTCGGATAAGGTCTGCATTGAGATTTGCAAGCATCACGTAGCAAACCTAAAGCTGACGCAAAAAGGGCTTGTAACGGGGTTACATTCGGGTTACATTTAGTGTTGGTGTACATGAGTACACCACGGTTGAGGTCAGTATTGACCGGTTTGAAAGGTTCTGAACCTTTGGTTATTTTAACCAATCAGGGCAGGGGCCCTTGGTGTGGCGGTGTGTCAGCCATCCACGTGTCAGTACACAGGTGTGTACACTACATTTTACCTTGGTACGAATTGGGAATATTCTACTTAGTATTACATATAGTTTATATTAGTTTAAATTAATTTAGGCTAATTACATATTGTAATGGGGTGCCATTACATAATTGATATTCAAGTTAGAATATCACAGTTTAATTTTAAGACGCGTTGTCTGAAATTCAAATAATAGATTATAAGTTATTATAATCTACGAAGGAAAAGTCGATTTGGTATAAATACCGAATCATGCAGGTTAACTAATCGTACAGTTAGTTTAATACTTGATATTATTATATTAGTTAGGTAATTACTATACTGTTAGCCGCTAACCACCCATTTAATAAAGACTCTTAATTTTGCGTTCTTAAGGTAAAGCGAATATTATATTTGCTTTTAGTTTAGGATTAGTTGTCATCAACTAATCCTACCCCTCCCGATTGCGCGCTTCCTCGCACAACACAGTGTAAGCCTGTAACAGGATCAGTCATGTTACACCTGGTAGCACTTTGTGGTCCGTCCTAACGACCACAGTTCCGTTCCGCTAGTTAACTAGCGGAGCGAAGATTAAGAGCCGCTCGGCATCATGTCGCGAGACATGACGCCTGCCGAGCGAAAGAGAACGCTGGAAGTGGTGACGGAACACTTCCTTCACTTCACGTCGCGTAATAATGACGCGACGGTAGAAATGGTTCGGTCCATGGGGACCGACATCCTTACTTTCCTCCTGGATAAGACCCCGGAGGAAGCAATGGAGGTGGTGCATCGCTTTAGGCGAAACCACCTCGAAAAACCATCACGGCCCGCGCAAGAGGCAGCGCGGACCGCATCTGCACCTGCAACGCATAGCGTTGAAGTGGTAAAGGCGCGAGTACCGCCCTTTACCGGCGAAGGGGGCGAGCCCCTTCGTAGATGGTTCGCAGAGGTGGAAGATGCCATCTCTGCGCAAAATATTGTTGACGAACGTCAACAGGCGTACTTCGCCACAACATGTCTGGGCGGCAGAGCCAGGGCATGGGCGATGAGTCGCAGAGCCACTGATGACTCTGCGTTCCTGACTTATCAGGAATTAAAAGCTGAGCTAAAGCTCAACTTTGAAGCTCCAGAATTGGAGCTAAGTAGTCGGCAGGAGCTCATGGAACACCGGCAAGGTAAGCTTGACCTTCAAGCTTACGCTCAGAAGACGCAACATGTGCTGTCAAATATTGTGTATGAGCCGGTGCACCCTGCTATGCAGGTCACTGGCTTCATGAAGGGACTCAATGATGGTCCCGTCAAACAGATTCTTTACCGGCACCCGCCAAAGACTCTAAGGGATGCCATTGATATGAGCATCCGTGAAGAGTTCAGCATGCGATCAGCGTCATCGCATGCTGGGTACAGCCGAAGGGCTCAACAGCCCTTCGCTTTTAACATGCCGCAACAGCATGTCAACAATCAGCAGTCGGGCAGACGAAGTTCACACTTCGTCTCAAGAAACAGCCACCCGCGCCAGAGCATGGGCGGTGGAGGTCCAGAGCCGATGGAACTATCGGTTGCGGTTGCTTCGAGTTCGAAGCAACCGAAATTTAAGAAGAAAATTCGCTGCAATCGATGCGCGAAAGTGGGGCATTTTGCCCATGAGTGTATGGCACCGCGTCCGGTGCCACGCAGTCAGCGGACGGAACCGTCCGCTGCACGGCGACACCAACAGGGACATCACCCTGTTGGTGCAAAAAACGAAATCACCAGTAAGAGCGGGGCGCCCTACTGGGAATGTTATCCCACATGCCGACATAGGGCATGTGAGGGTAATAGCCCCAGACGGGGCTATGTCCTGTCAAAAGGTGCAGGGTGATGGTAAGCCTCTTATCACCCTGGAGGTTAAGCCGCACGAGAGCGATGTCCCCATGCGAGCTTTGTTTGACACAGGAGCGTCAAACAATTTCGGTAGAACTCAGAGTCTAGCGCTGTTGAGCTTCGTGGAGGTAGAAACACCACGAAGTATGTTGTCAGTCCGGTTAGCAACAGGTGCAACCGTGACTATTCCAAAGCGTGTGATTAAAACACGCTTCGAGTTGAATGAACTGTCATTCGAGGTGAATTCATCGTCCTCGATTTAGATGACAAGTTCGAAGTGATACTTGGAATCCCATGGATGTCCAAGTTTAAACCTTCGATCGACTGGGTTAACCTATCTATCGACTGCGGCGGACCCACAGGATATTATCACCCTGTGTGTATTCCGGCTGTATCAGAAGATACAACCGCAGCATCAGACAGTCTGGTGGATATCGATGGCAACACCAATTCTGTTCTGACACGATCAGCGGAAGGTACCTCCGCTGGTGAGAGTCAGAGGGACTACCACACGCAACAGAAGAGTCGTTGCGTGTTGGAGAGAAACATCCCACGGGTGATAAAGACCACCGTTAGAATGAAGTGATATCCGCGGTGGGAAACACCCACCGTGAGAATGAAGTGATATCCACAGTGGGAAACACCCACTGTGCGACCGAAGGTTCCAACACGACGAAAGAATTCCGTGTTGATGAGAGTGAACTCACGATCAAGTGCAATCGTGAGCACAACTCCGTGGTGGCCAGTGCCCACCACGTTGCGTTAGCCATGCACACGGGTGATAAAGATCACCGTGTCGCAGAACAGGCGGCTGATCAGACGAGCACATCTGATCGCCAAGAAAATTCCATTGTAGGCAGTGGCCACCATGATGATGAGTATTCGCACACGGTGGATCGTAATCACCGTGTATCAGTCAATCAGACGAGTGCGTCTGATTGCATAGACAGTTCCGTCGAGACGATCAACGTCTTGACGCAAACGGAGACCGGATTAGCTACCCAGTCTCTGTTGATGGAACACCCTCCGAAAGAAGGTTCGGAGGTGATGGCTCTTCCAGCGCTAAGCTGGAAGAAGTTTATGAGAAACTTGCACGATGATCAGATCGAACAGATCTGTATTATCGTAGCAACAGATGATGTAGTGGATATTCGTGAACGAATATCCACATTACAAGTGGAAAACATTGGGAAAGAGGTTCCCAATGATCAAACGAGAGCTCAGCGCTTTGAAGCGCAGAGCTGGGAGTCGCTTAAAGCGAGCTCCCCATTTTATGAGGTACTTCGCGAATACGCTGACGTATTCCCAGAAGAAGTACCTAGCGATATCCCTAAGGGTAAGGGGACTCGTCATGAAATTGACCTCGTGCCAGGCACGAAGTATTGTGTCACGCGGCAATGGCCGTTGCCGCGTGATCAAGTAAAAGTGATCGACGAGTTTTTCGAAGATCGTCGTAAAGCAGGCCAAGTGCGGGAGTCTATCTCACCGCACTCTACCCCCAACTTTTGTGTGAAAACGTCCAAAGGTGGGTGGAGAATCGTTCACGCTTACAACAAGCTGAACGCAGAGACGGTAGCGGCGCGGACGCCGATACCGCGAAAAGATGTCATCATTGATGGCATGTGCGGGAGCACCATCTTTAGTGCTCTCGATCTAAGAGATGGATTTTATCAAATCCTAATGCGTGAGAAGGATATTCCTCTCAAGGCGGTAAGCACCCCAAGCGGCATGCTTTGGGAGTGGCTTGTTATGCCACAGGGGCTTCGAAATGCCCCTGCTACGTTTAACAGATGCGTAACGCATCTATTACGCCCGGTGTGAAAATTCGCACCGAATTATTTCGATGACGTGTTCATCCATAGTAAGGGTGAACACGATAAAAGCGATGTAGATGTCCATAGGGAACATCTACGTCGAGTGTTAGAGCTTATGCGTAAACAGCTCTATGCAAATCTAAAGAAGTGCACCTTTTGTGCACCTGAGATACCCGTTCTTGGATGTTTTGTTGGCAAGCACGGGGTGCGTCCTGATCCAGAAAAGATCAGGGTGATCGTTGAATGGCCTACGCCAAACAACGTTAAGGAACTTGGAAAGTTCCTTTGGTTGGCAACATATTTGCACAAGTATTCGTGCAACTATGCTGGGCTAATACGACCTCTTTCTCAATTACTTAAGAAAGATGTTGAATGACATTGGGATAACCAATGCCAAGATGCTTTTGATGCAGTCAAGCAAATATTGACTGAAGCGCCTGTCTTGGCTATAGCCGATAACGATCGTCCGTTCCACGTCGTTTGCGACGCGAGCGATTTCGCTATCGGCTGTGCTTTGATGCAGCGTGATCACGATGAACGTGATCGCGTAATCTGCTATCAATCGCGTCAGTTGCGCCCAGCCGAGCGCAACTATCCAGTGCATGACAAGGAACTCCTTTCCATGAAGTATGCACTGGCCAAGTTTCGGATCTATCTATTCGGAGATAGACCGTTTGTGGTTTACACGACCATGCGTCGCTACGCACGGTCGTGAATTCACCACACGTTTCTCAAAGAATGGATCGATGGCTGTCATTCTTTTCTGGATACAACTTTACGGTTGAATACAAACCCCGGAAAGTTGAACTGATAGCGGATGCGCTATCACGAAGGCCCGATTACGAGACGAAACCGTCCGTAACCGATGGTGCCAGTTCAAACGCGATCCGTTGCACTGCTTTGTCGTCGTCAATTATACGACAAGTACGCGAGGCGTACAAAACAGACGAGGAGACACGTCTGTTGATTGATTACTTACGTAATCAATCAAGTGAGAAGCGCGACGAACTCCCAGAGTTCCTCCGCGCTTGCGTGCATCGATATTGACTGCACGATGGTCTGCTGCTCCACAGCACAGACCAAAAGATGAAAGTCGCATCGTCGTTCCAAACGACGATGATCTCAAACATCAAATTATGTTTGAGTATCATGATGCACCGATTTCGGGGCATCAAAGTCGAGAGAAGACATACGCTTCTCTCGCACGTGACTTTTACTGGCGAAACCAGTACAAGTGGGTACGCAACTACGTACGCGCTTGCGAGATTTGCCAACGCGTTAAGCCTGCGCAGTCTGCACAGGCTCCGCTGCAATCTCTGCCGGTTTCGACAGAGTGTTGGAAGTCCATTTCAATGGACTTCGTATTCGGTCTTCCACCCCACAATAGTCGGAAGACCGGAATAGTGGTCTTTGTAGACTGTTTCAGTAAGATGGTACATCTTACTGCAGTATCAGCGAACATAACCGCCGCTCAAACAGCGCGGATATTCGTTGATACGGTATTCCGTTTGCACGGAATGACGGAAGACATTGTATCGGATCGAGATCCGAGATTTACAGGACGTTTCTGGCAAGAAACGTTCTCATTGTTGGGAACCCAGTTGAAGATGTCAACTGCGGACCATCCGGAAACGGATGGGCAGACGGAACGGGTTAACCGCGTTCTCGGAGACATGTTGCGATCATACGCACATGCCTTTGAACAGTGGAGTGAGTATCTGCCACTCACGGAATTCGCGATTAACAATTCGGTGCATGCTTCAACTAAGCATACACCGTTCTACGTGAATGCCTTAAGGCATCCACGAACCCCAGCTTTACTTGGCGGTACGCCAAATCTAAGTGGGGGAGGGACCCGCTCAAATTTTGAGCGAGTCAATGCGCAAGTTGCAACTGCAACTTGTGAACGAAACGATGGTCCTTCTACTGAAAATACTGTAGAAGCGGAAGCAGCTTCAAATGAAACTGAAGCTGCATATGATGAATATGTGTCTGCAGCAATGGCTGCAGACAATGAGGGCAACGCACCTACTGCTGATAAAGCAATAGATGAATTCGGATTACAGCGCCAAGCTGTAATACGCTATATAAAAGGTGCACTTGCTTCTGCTTTGGATAAGCAGAAGAAAAATGCAGACAAGCAAGGAAGGAAGAACAAAAACTCCTTTTCTGAAAGGCGAATTGGTATTATTATGTACTACCAATTTGCATATACATGCAATAAGCAACTTCCCTACACGGAAGTTGCTTCCTCAGTACATTGGACCTTTCAAGGTCCAAGAGGTTCGGGGGAATGCCTATACTTTAGATACATTCCCACAGCAATGCGGCTCCACCCAACATTCTATGTTGGGCGGCTCAAAACGTATCATTCGTCTTCGTCTTACGACGAGACGAAGAACCACGGAAGATACCGTGATTCTCCAAGTCTCCCAAGAGAGACTTGTAATCGGCTTCCAGCCGTTGATGAGCAAAGAGGAGAGTCATTACCTCCGCCTTCGACTGCTCAAGATCAGCCTTGTGCCGATCGAGCTCTTCCTTACAGCGGGAAAGCTCGATATACAGAAGATCATTCTTCTGCTGAAGGGCAGTGTGCGCCCCGAGTATGTCGCGGACATTCTCGCGAAGAGACCGATATGTCTTCACAGAGTGAGACATATCGCTGATCAAGGAGGAACAACCCTCCTCGAGTTTGCGGAGCAAAGAACCATGCTCCGCAACAACAACGGCGAGGGAATTCTCAACCTCCGTCGCCCCTGGTCGATAATCAGAGGAATAAGCGATACATTCTCGAGCGCTTGATCTTGAAGCGCTCGGTTCCTTCGAAGAAGGGGCATCGTACCGAGTACTTAGTACGCTGGATGGGTTATCCCCAAGAGTTCGACTCTTGGGAGCCGATTGAGGCTCTGATGGCCGACACCCCAGACCTTTTAACTGAGTTTGAAAAGGAGTCTCAAACTTATAATGCGAAGTAGCATCAACACTAGGTGTTGATGCATTTAGGGCATCGATTAAGCCCTGAATTTCGGCGGGTACGGGAAAACCACCGTACCCCCGCAACTCCTCCTCTGACAGACGAGGAGCGACCTGCGGACACCGCGGGCAAACGAGGTGAGAAGGGACACCACAGTTCAACCCTTCTTTGATGCAAGCAAAATGGATGTATTCCATTTTGACTGTTCGCGAGTGCTCTAAAAAGCGCTCGCGCATTACGTGAACTTTATTCACGTAATCATCTGGGCTTTTGTTGTAGTTGTCAACAAAAGCGTTCCAACTCTGAGTCAGGGCGTCTTTATCGTCCCTGTTACTCATTGACCCTTTCCGGCTCGAATAATATCGAACCCGGAAAAAGAGGTCAATAAAGTACAGACGTCTATCGTCTGTACTTCAATCGAATCGACGTGACTGGATGTCTTTGCAGTCATCCAGCACGTTGATATCGAACAACGCATACTGGCAGTCCCGTTTACGGTGACCGCCACTGTTGGGGGCAATAGCCCATCCAGGGGTCCAAAACCCCACTTTTTACGGAACATGTGGTTCCGTACGATGATACGCTTCAGAAGAGGCAGGCGCCGCTTCTGTTCGAGCTCTTTTAGCAGGCGGAACACCGCCTGCTTCATCACCACGCGCCGGGGTTAAACCACCCCGACGTGGAGACGTACTTGGTCCAGGTGCGGTTCTGTGTTCCCGCAACCATATGTGATGATCATTGTCGCTGTCATAGTTGACAGCGACACAAGAGTTATCATCGCTGTTTGGCGATGAGCACCTAGCGAGTTTCGATTCGCTAGATCCTTTCGTGGGGACAGCTGTACCCCAATCACTTTGTTCGGAGTCAAAACTGTCTCCGAACATGGAAGAACCCTTCCTGGCAACACACCATTCGGGGGTTGTCATCCTGCGAGATGTTGCATTAGCAACATCTCCATGTTTCTTGCCAGATGCCGCCTTAGCAGCATCTTTGGTCGAAGACGATACGTCTTCCGACCTTTGCGTAGTTGACGCTGCTAATGCAGCCTCACTGTTGTCACTCAACACCTCAGCACCTAGTGCTGAGGCGGAGGAAGAAGCCCCTTCGATATTTTCAGCAGCACTCATTAGAGCGCCGCCGCGTGCTTCGACCATCGAGTCGATGGTCAATCAGTTGGTGAATGAGAAATTCCGACCAACAAGTGCCACGTATGATTAGCCAAAATAAGAATTATTATTGCCCAACCACCTTAAGTGGGGGGTGATGTAATGGGGTGCCATTACATAATTGATATTCAAGTTAGAATATCACCAGTTGAATTTCAGACGCGTTGTCTGAAATTCAAATAATAGATTATAAGTTATTATAATCTACGAAGGAAAAGTCGATTCGGTATAAATACCGAATCATGCAGGTTAACTAATAGTACAGTTATTTTAATACTTGATATTATTATATTAGTTAGGTAATTACTATACTGTTAGCCGCTAACCACCCATTTAATAAACACTCTTAATTTTGCGTTCTTAAGGTAAAGCGAATATTATATTTGCTTTTAGTTTAGGATTAGTTGTCATCAACTAATCCTACCCCTCCCGTATTGCGCGCTTCCTCGCACAACACAGTGTAAGCCTCTAACAGGATCAGTCCTGTTACACATATTAAATATATTCAGTTTACATTTCACTCTATCTTGCGGACGTGCGACCTCAACCGGTCGCGCGCGCAGTGAGTGTCGTAGGTAAGATGGAGCCCTCCCTTTACTTATATCCCATAAAGGGAATACAGCCGTTAAGGCTAAGTAGTAAACCAACCCGGGAATCTTGGCCCCGAGTAGGAGAACTCTCCTACTAAGCCCTTTACAAGGGCGTATCGGCTAAGTAGCGGCGGACGCCGCTTTAAGGAAGAGTCTTCCTCTGTGCGCTAGCCGCACCGTGCGTATACGCACCGGCTACATCTGGTAGCACTTGTAGTCAATCCAACACCTGTGTTGGTACACTAAGGCATCCTCTGCAAAGGATGAATCAGGACGATTGGGATAGTTTGACCCTCGTCCAGCAGGAAGCCTTTAAAAGGCTGTTACCCTTAACGGGGGAAGAAGGCATGAATCTCCTAGTGGATCAGGGCCTTGAGGCCTTAAAGGCAAGGGTAAATGCGCTCATCGCTCATGAGGCGAGTTGTAGTGGAGTTCATTCCACGGGGGTGCGCCCTCCATTATCTTTCAAAATAAAGGAGTTCACAGTTCACCGAGGAGAAGGGTGACAACCTTTACGTGTGGTTGCGAGAGGTCGAAACGGCCTTCGCCACAGCAAATATGGCCGCTGATCACTTGCAAGTGGTACTTGCATTGACCCATCTTACGGGCAAAGCCCGTACATGGGCGTTTACGTGTTCGGAGTCAGTCACGGACGTGTTCCCAACATGGAAGGTCCTTAAGCAGAAGCTCATGGACATGTACGCAACGCCTGATCTGGTTTTCCAGAATCAACTGGCGTTCCTGAGGTGCCGTCAAGGCACGAAGGACCTGGAGATTTATATCCAGGATCTTAAGACCCTGTTGGCAGGGATGTACGCGAAAGCGTATTCGGACGATGTGTCCATCCCCGTCTTTATGGGAGGACTGAGAGAAGAGCCAGCACGTTGGAATTGTTCCGGTGCCGACCCCAATCCCTGGGGGAGGCGTTCAAGATGGCGTTCAATGCCGAGAGGAACTTTCGTTCCTCTAAGGTGGGTCCCGAACCCATGGACCTTATTCAGGTCGAAGCGGAGGAAAAAACTCCCGCTAAGAGTCACACCGACTCTTCTTTGCAGAGCTTCGAGACGGAGCTCTTAGCTATGCTGCAGCGACATGGGCCGCTGAGATTCTTCCTGTGTGGGATCATGGATCATCTGAGGAACAGATGTCTGAAAAATCCCCAGCGAGGCACTCGCTACAAGGGACCAAGGGTGGAGAAAAATCCCTTGTCCAAGCCGTCGGGAAACGACGGCTCCCAGTAGGTGCGGGGCGCCCTACTGGAGGATCCCTCAGTGCTGTTAAGCCCCAGGGTAGGGAACGACAGCACAAAGCCCCGAAGAAACGGTGCTTTCTAGCACCGAGTTGGTGTACCAGCCAGGTTTGCTGGTAGTCCTTGCGGACGTGAAAGGCTTTAATAAGCCTTGGAGAGTCTTGATAGACTCTGGAGCGTCTGAAAATTATGTCAGACGAGCTTCTGTGGAGAAGAGTCGGCTGTATGCCGAAGCCCTAGAGGCACGTTCTCGTGACGTTGTCACGGTCCGTCTTGCGACGGGTGTACAGGTTTCTGTACCCAAGGTCTCGATTGACCTTAAGCTGAAGTTTGCAGACTTCGACAGCTTAGAACGTTGCCTAGTCCTGGATTTGGACTCGAGGTATGACCTCATTCTGGGCATGAAGTGGCTGGAACGCCACGAGCCATGTATAGACTGGAAGTCTAAGTCCATTGTCTCAACGCACCCGCGGTCGGGTGAAGCATTGGCGAGTCATGAATCTACCTTTGCTCGATTGCAAAAGCGATTCTGGCGTGAGACGCCAGAGATTGGGATGTCTGAAATGATCATTCCGAATGATTTTAAGGAAGAGTTCCTTAACGAGGGGGATTTGGCGATTAATCCCCACGCCGTTAATGGCGAGACTGGTGAGTTGCCAGTGGCAGAGGTGGATTCCTCTGAGGTAACTCCAGTGGTAGGGGTAGAGACCCCTGTGGTTATGCGCGAGGCGCTTCCAAGCAAAGAGACCCGAAGTTTGTCTCTTTCGCACGTCGGAAATGATTCCTACTCCGCTGTTATAGGTGATACCGGCGAGTCACCGGTGGTAGAGGTAGAGACCTCTGTGGATAGGCGCGTGGCGCTTCCAATAGATGGGGCAATTGACTCCCCCCATCTGGGTGTCGGGATGAGTCCCGAGGATAGTAGTCAGCATTCCTATAGGATGCTGAATAGTGTGACAGGTGTTGTCACAGAAGGCGTAAGCCTGGAACGGTTGCCTGGGGTAGGCGAACTGTTGCCGTTGGAGGAGATGTCCTTCAACGAATTTGAAACTGCTTTGAAAGAAGATGAAATCGACGAGGTTGTCGTATTACGCCCGGAAGAGGAGTTGAACTCCTCATCCACGATGGACGAGTCAGTT
Source organism: Peronosclerospora sorghi (assembly GCA_026184515.1). NCBI lineage: Eukaryota > Oomycota > Peronosporomycetes > Peronosporales > Peronosporaceae > Peronosclerospora > Peronosclerospora sorghi. Next base: position 7,160,858 of record CM047591.1, read on the forward strand.
TGGTGCAAACCAAACAGGCATTGAATGCCCGAAGCGGTCTCAAGATCCTCGCGGATCCTGAGGACCCTTACCATTCCTTATTAAAGGAATTTTGGAGATGTCATTAGTGACAACCCACCGATGGGGTTACCACCGGATCGGGGAGTCCGACATGAAATTGATTTGGTTCCTGGAACCAAATACTGCGTCACTAGGCAGTGGCGTCTCCCCAAGGAGCAATGCGACGTCATCGACGCATTCTTCAAGGGGAAAGCAGAGGCAGGGATGGTGCGGGAGAGCAAGTCTCCCCACTCATCTCCCACTTTTTGTGTTCGTAAACCGAACGGAAAGTGGCGCATTGTTCATGCGTACAACAAGCTGAATGCAGCTACTGTACCCATGCATACTCCGATTCCTCGGAAGGATGTCCTCCAGAACAATATGGCGGGCTGTACTGTATACAGTGCCTTAGATCTGGTGGACGGGTATTATCAGGTGCTCATGCGAGCGTCCGATATTCCGCTTAGAGCGGTCAGCACGCCTAGAGACATGCTGTGGGAGTGGCTTGTTATGCCACAAGGGCTTTCAAATTCACCAGAAACTTTCAATCGCCTGGTGAATCAACTCTTCCGCCCTCATAGGAAGTACGCTCAGACGTACTTCGACGATGTATTCGTTCATAGTCGTGCGGAAGGCGACTCGTCTGATGTTCAGACGCATCTGATACACCTTCGAGCGGCGCTCGAATGTATGCGAGAGCATAAGTTGTATGCAAACGCACCCAAATGTATCTTTGGTGCTGAGGAAATTCCTTTCCTCGGATGCTTCATCGGTAAGGATGGAGTTCGGGCGGATCCCGCGAAGGTGAAAGCCATTGTGGAGTGGCCTTCGCCTGTAAATCTTAGAGATTTACGGAAGTGGTTTGGATTAGCCAACTATCTCCACAAGTACAGCGAGAACTACGCTAAAATGGCGAAGCCATTAACTGACCGTCTTAGGAAGGACACGGATTGGTGTTGGGAAACCAGGCACCAAACCGCCTTCGAAGCGGTTAAGAGGAGCTTGTTAAGATCCCACGTTCTTGCTCTTCCAGATTCTGGGAAACCATTTAGCGTCATCTGCGACGCCTCCGATTTCGCAATCGGATGTGCTTTGTACAAGCAGACGATGCGGGACGAGAACGCGTGATTGCGTTTGAGTCGAGTCAGCTTAAAGCTGCAGAACGGAATTATCCCGTTCATGATAAGGAGCTACTTGCAATGAAGTATGCCCTTGTCAAATTTAGGGTTCACCTACTCGGCTCAAAGCCGTTCGTGGTTTATACTGACCACGCGTCCTTACGGACAGCGACAAAGTCGCATCATCTCTCGCAACGGATGGCCCGTTGGCTCTCCTTCTTTGCGGAGTACAACTTTGAGGTTAAGTATAAACCTGGAAAGCAGAACGTGCTTGCAGACGCGTTGTCGCGTCGTCCCGATTACGAGCTCGCTCACGCGACATTCGTCACCACATCTGTGGTGGATCTCATACGCCAGGCTTATGAGAAAGATCCACAGTGTACGGCGCTAATCAGCGCGTTAGGTGAAAAGGGTCTTGGATCGTCTGAGCCAACCCTGTCAAGTCGAGCTAAAGCTCGTTTACACCGTTACAGGTACTGTGACGGTTTGCTATATATAGCACACGTGCGGAGGACACTCCGCGGGTGGTAGTTCCTCATGATGAGGAACTGAAGTATAGAGTCCTCTTTGAGGCACATGACGCCCCTACCGGGGGTCATTTAGGTCGGGATAAAACCTACAGCGCTTTAAGCGCTTTGTATTGGTGGCCCAACATGTATAAGTGGGTCGGTGCGTATATACGCACCTGTGAGACGTTTCAGAGGGTTAAACCCTCTGCAAGTTCTGCTGAGCCTTTGGCGAGCTTATCGGTTCCAAAGGAGTGTTGGAAATCCATTAGCATGGATTTTATCTCCGGTTTTCCGAAGGATAAGGCCGGGAACACCGGCATATTGGTCTTTGTAGACCGATTGAGCAAGATGGCTCACCTGGCGGCGGTGCCAGAGTCCATAGATGGACAAGTAACAGCGAAAGTGTTCCTAGACCGTGTCTTTCGACAGCATGGTCTACCCGATTCCGTTGTATCGGATCGGGATCCCCGTTTTACGGGACAATTCTGGGGAGCGTTGTTTAAGGTGCTAGGCACCAAGCTCCTCATGTCCACTGCGGATCATCCGCAGACGGACGGTCAGACGGAACGCGTTGTGGAGGACATTCTCCGGAGTTTATGTCCGGATTCTCCAAATAGTTGGAGTGAGATGCTTCCAATGGTTGAATATGCTATAATCAATTCGGTCCATGCATCTACGGGGTTTACCCGGTTTCACGTGAACGGATTAGTGAATCCGAGGGTTCCGTTGACGCCACGTGTGTGTGGCCCAGGGCGTGAGGGGGGAGGATTCCCCGATGTTATCCATGTATCTGTGCGAAAGCACATCGATAAGTTCTTATCGACACGCCTTAGTGTCTTACGACACGTCTGCGATGCTATGGCGGAAAGCCAAGACAAGAAGAAGGAGCAAGCTGACCGCAAGGGGAGGCGTAACGAAAATATATATAAAGTAGGAGAAAGTGTTTTATTAAACGCTAAAAATCTTCCTACACATGCAGTTTCAAATGTGTTGCTCAATAAACTGCGTCCCAGTTTCGTGGGACCCTTTAAGGTACTACCCCGAAAGGGCTTATCGTATACCTTGGACATCCCGAAGGTGACGCGTACGCATCCAACCTTTTATGTCGGTATGCTTAAGCCATACCAGGACCCGGAGGCGGGCCCCCTCCTGGAGGAGGGTTGAAAGGCGGATAGCCGTAAGGCACGGCAGGGCGAAGTAAGCCCGAAAGAGCTAAAATGCGACCACGAAGCTCCGCAACGGTCGTCTCGAGTGAGGCAAGCCGCCTCTCGAAGCGATCAGTGGCATCCCGCTCATCTAGAATCCCCTCGTAGAGATCATGGATGATATTGCTGTGTCGATCACAGCGCTCGCAAATCTCACGTCGCAATTGCGCGACCTCCTCCTCCAATGCTTGATGCGGAGGGTACTCCACACTTTCATGAGAAGCGGCTGATGGCGCCACGCCATCATCGGGGTCAAACCCAGTATCTGGTGAAGTGGAAAGGTTATCCACACTCACAGAGTTCGTGGGAGTTCGAGACTCCCCTACGGAAGGATTGCCGCGACGTCGTTGACGCTTTCGAGCGGGAGAATCCCGCTGTAGGTCAACGACCAGAGGGGCATGAGAAGCCCCTTCACTCCCAGTAAGTGGGAGTTCGCCGGAGGCAGATGTGACGCTCACACTGTCCTCTGTCACCATGGTGGAGACAGGGACGCTGGCGTAGCGCTTGCGATAAGGAGCACGTAATTGCTCCATCGCTTTGGCTTTGGCAAATGTCAGGCGCAACACCCTCTCCACCCAAATGTCTCGATGGGAATAGCTGTCATGCAGCTCATCGAAGCTGGGGAGAAGCTTCTCCCCTTCCGCCCAAGCGCGGAACTTCTTCTCTCCATCATCAGCACTTTCTCCCGGAGTAAGAACGAAAGGAACCTCGCGGACGTTCTCAACAGGGGCACCCTGTGCCTGCCTGTTTAAGTGCTCTCGGTATGAGACGCTAGAGAACTTCGTTTGTGTAAGCAGTTGTTGCCGGAGTTTCTCACGGAGTTCGCGTTGATACGGCTGTTAAGCCGCGGGGCCAGGGGTATAGGACGCTAAACTGGTCCTTACTAAACGCCTGGCCCACCTTGGAAGGTCATGAGGACCATCAAAACTATAAGCTGCCCTTGTCGGGCGTTTGGGGGCGCGTAACGCAGCCCTTAGGACCTGTGCGGCAAGTTGGGTGTCTTGAGCTGCGTCCAGCTCATTAGTGACGATCGCCTTTGGCGATTCGGATGTATCATCCGATATGGGCAGGGGTGGCGCACTGGTTAGCGCATTTTCCCCACGTGTGGGAAACGGATTGGGCTTCCGACAACGCCGTTCGGCGCTGTCGGAGCGGCTCAGCATTGGGAGGTATCCCCAAAGGCATCCACCTCCGAGTTTTCGGAGTAGTCTACCTCTTCTAGAGGAGACGCCATAGCACCACTGGAGGTGTACATATGGAGGGCCAGAGGAACTGGCGTTGGAGTTCTCCAAAAAGATTTTAATTATTGCGTAAGCAATAGTCTTGATGGGGGAGGATGTAACAGGGTTACATTCGGGTTACATTGAGTGTTGGTGTACATGAGTACACCACGGTTGAGGTCAGTATTGACCGGTTTGAAAGGTTCTGAACCTTTGGTTATTTTAACCAATCAGGGCAGGGGCCCTTGGTGTGGTGGTGTGTCAGCCATCCACGTGTCAGTACACAGGTGTGTACACTACATTTTAGCTAGGTACGAATTGGGAATATTCTACTTAGTATTACATATAGTTTATATTAGTTTAAATTAATTTAGGCTAATTACATATTAAATATATTCAGTTTAAATTTCACTCTATATTGCGGACGTGCGACCTCGACCGGTCGCGCGCGCAGTGAGTGTCGTAGGTAAGAGGGATCCCTCCCTTTACTTACATCCCGTAAAGGGAATAAAGCCGTTAAGGCTAAGTAGTAAACCAACCCGGGAATCTTGGACCCGAGTAGGAGAACTCTCCTACTAAGCCCTTTACAAGGGCGTAACAGCTAAGTAGCGATAGCTACCGCTTTAAGGAAGAGTCTTCCTCTGTGCGCTAGTCGCAACGTGCGTATACGCACCGGCTACAGGGCTTGTCAGCAGGCTTCAACAAAAGCATGATGTCAAGGTTAGCCACGGCGCCGCCTCCAACACGTTTAAGCTTTTGACCCGGAGGTAGCAAATCAGGACAGCTAACGCCAGCGGGTGGTCAAGTAGAAAGTCAGTGTCTTGACGTTCAAGCATTTATGTGTCTGGGCGCCTGCAGCATGTCGCTGGACAGGCAGAGACACTAGCAGCGACCGCGGCCAAGCTGAAGACGGATGCTTGGAAGGCACCACTGTTGGCCAAGGTGTCCCAGTCTTATCCAAGAGACGAGCCAAGGGAGGATGCACCCCCCCATCTTCTTGACCATCCAGCGATAAGCGGAGTTGCCGCACGCGCAGCTGTCCTACCTCCGCCGGGTGGTTTGACCCAGGTGGGAACAAGAAAAGCTGGACTCACGGTCAATCGCAGCACCTACTGAGGCGGCTCCTTCTACTGCTTCACCGCCTTGACGCCCGCAGTCGAAAGCGGCCGAAGGGACTAGCAAAGCTAGCAAGGAGATGACAAAGGCAACGGCAAATTCCGCCAAGAAGAACACAACGAACTCAGGCAAAGTGTCTACAAGCACACCAGCTTCGAACAAGGCAACAGTGTTTACGAACAAAAATTAACCCTCGTCAAAAACTTCCACGACATCAGCCGCTGCTGGTAAGGATGCCAATCAGCGTGCACAGGCGGTTGCCGAACTGGACCACCTTTTTGGAGGTGATCGCGCGGCATCCACGGAATAGCAGGTAGAGGACACTTCTGCAGTTCCTGCGAAGGCTGCGCTACAATCCAAGGATAAGGATTTAGCGGTGTCTAAATCTCAGGTGGCGGACGCGCGACGTAGAGCTGAAATACTGACTTCCACTGCCGCTGAGAAGAAGATCGACGGCGAAAACAAGAAGGCATTCTTTATCAAGGCTCAGTCTCATGCGATGGAGTTTGCTATTGATCGTGAAGCTTTAGATATTGACCAACATACTGATCTCGATGATTTGGACAGAGAATTGCCGAAGTTGGAGTTTGCATATCGCACCGCTGGTGCGGCGGCTAACCGAGCGAAGAGAGAAGCAGAGAATGCCAGGAACAAATTACAACAACTGGCTCGCCATTTGGCCAAGATTACTCCAAGAGCCGCTCGAGCTTGAGGCTTCTGTCAAGCGAATTGTCTCACCTCCGTGCAAGATGCCAGCTGTGACGGCAGAGAAAATTTGGGAGAGGAGTTGTAGCCGGTGCGTATACGCACAGTGCGGCTAGCGCACATAGGAAGAATTTCCTAAAGCGGCGATATGCCGCTACTTAGCCGATACGACCTTATAAAGGGCTTAGTAAGAGATTGCTATCTTACTCGTGGCCAAGATTTCCCTTGGTTTACTTGTTAGAATTAACTAACGCCTTGAAACAAGGCTTCCCTTAGAAAGGGAGTAGCTAAGGGAGGTATTCCCTTTGGCTACAAACACTCAAAGCACGCGCGACCGGTCGAGGTCGTGCGTCTAGCTGGATTAGTGTATTTTGTAAACTGAATATATATTTAATATGTAATTAGCCTAAATTAATTTAAACTAATGTAAACTATATGTAATACTAAGTAGAACTTACTCCATTCGTACCTAGCCGAAATGTAATGTACACACCTGTGTGCCAACACGTGGCAGGCTGCCACGCCACCCCCCAAGGGCTCCTTCCCTGATTGGTTAAAATACCAAATGGTTCAAAACACTTTGAACCAGTCAATACTGACCCGAACCGTAGTGTACTTACGTACACAACATAAGTAAATGTAACCAAAATGTAACCCTGTTACATCCTCCCCCATCAAGACTATTGCTTACGCAATAAATCAATTATAGTTGGAGAACTCCAACTGCCAGAACTTCTGTCTAACCATGAGCACCTTTAGTGGTGCTGAGGACTCTCCTCGAGAAGAGGATGGAAACTATTCCGATGACTCGGAATCGGATGCCCTTGGGGATATCTCCCCAAAGGTTGACCGCTCCAACAACGCCGAACGGCGATGTCGGCAGTCCAATCCGTTCCCCATACGTGGGGAAAATGCACTAACTCGTGCGCCACCTCTACCAAATGCGGATGATGCATCCGGGTCGCCGAAGGCGACCATCCCATCACCGATGGTACAGACACGGGTCAGGATGCCCGACGTGCGTACCGGCACGGAAGGGTCCTCGTGGCCTTCAAAAGAAGGCTAAAAACGAGGTGAAGAGGGGGTTAGTCTTCTATATCCCTGGCCCTGCGGCTGTACTGCCGCATGAAATCGCGCGCCGGAGACAACTCCGGGCAAAACTGCTAAGACCAAGGCAATTCACTGTCAAATCGTACCGAGAGCGCCTCGGGAAGCAGGCGAGGGGTGCCATTGTTGAGCCCCTTCACGAGGTTCCCTACGTCCTCCTGCAAGACGAGGATGTCGAGGAGGCAGAGCGGGCATTCCGCGCTTGGGCGGAAGGGGAGAAGCGTATCCCTAGCTTTGACGAGCTGTACAACAGCTATTCCGAACACGACGTTCGGAAAGAGAGGGCGTTGCGCTTGGCGTATGCTCAGGCCAAAGCGCTGGGGAAATTACCTGCCCCCGGTGCGGTGCCGGAGAGCAATGCAAACTCTGCATCTGCCTCCGGCAAACTACCAGATACTGGGAGTGAAGGGGTTTCTTCCGCCCGTTTGGTCGTTGACTCTCAGCGGGGTTCTCTTGCTCGAAAGCGTCACGACGTCAGGGCAATCCTGCCGCAGGGGAGTCTGAGACTCCCACGAACTCTGTGAATGTGGATAACCTTTCCACTTCACCAGGTATTGGGTCTCACCCTGATGATGGCGTCGCGCCATCAGACGCTCCACATGGTAATGTGGAATACCCTCCGTATCGAGAACTGGAGGAGGAGGTCGCGCAATTGCGACGTGAGTTACACGAGCGCTGTGATCAACACAGCCGTCGCATCAAGGACGCCCAGGAGGGACTGTAGCCGGTGCGTATACGCACGGTGAGGCTAGCGCACAGAGGAAGACTTTCCTTAAAGCGACGTTCGCCGCTACTTAGCCGATACGCCCTTATAAAGGGCTGAGTAGGAGAGAGCTCTCCTACTCGGGGCCAAGATTCCCGGGTTGGTTTACTATAGCCTTTGCTAATGCCTTAACGGCAAGGCTCCCTTACTAAGGGTGTAGCTAAAGGGAGGGCTCCCTTTACGCTACTGCACTCACTACACGCGCGACCGGTCGAGGTCGTGCTTCTGTAGGTGATAGAGTGAAACGTAAACTGAATGTATATTTGATATATAATTATCCTAAATAAAGTTAAACTAATGTAAACTATATGTAATACTAAGTAGAACTTACTAAATTCGTACCTAGATAAAATGTAGTGTACACC
>CM047591.1:7169014-7264315 GCA_026184515.1 Peronosclerospora sorghi
GCCCGTCTGACATAATTGTCAGACGCTCCAGAGTCTATCAAGACTTTCCAAGGCTTATCAAAGCCTTTCACGTCCGCAAGGACTACCAGAAAACCTGGCTGGTACACCAACTCGGTGCTAGAAAGCACCGTTTCCCTCGGGGCTTTGTGCTGTCGTCCCCTACCCTGGGGCTTAACAGCACTGAGGGGGCCCCCAGTAGGGCGCCCCGCACCTACTGGGAGTCGTCGTTTCCCGACGAATTGGGCAAGGGCTTTTTCCCGACCCTCGGCCCCTTATAGCGAGTGCCTCGCTGGGGATTTTTCAGACATCTGTTCCGCAGATGATCCGTGCTTCCACACAGGGAGCATCTTAGCGGCCCATGCCGCTGCAGCATTGCAAGGAGCTCCGCTTCGAAGCCCTGCGGGAAGGAATCAGAGTGGCTCCTAGTGGAAGGTTTCTCTTCCGCTTCGACCTGACTCAGGTGCATGGGTTCGGGACCCACCTTAGAGGAACGAATGTTCCTTTCGGCGTTGAACGCCATCTTAAACGCCTCTCCCATGGATTGGGGTCGGCATCGGAACAGTTCCGAACGTGCTGGCCCTTCTTTCAGGCCTCCCATGAAGACGGGAATAGACACATCGTCCGAATACGATTTCGCGGGTATTCAAGACGAGCTTAAGGCCTCTTCAGAAACCATAGATGATCCAAACATGGGGACCTGCGATCGCTGTACACGACCCAGTGGTGCTCAGGAGACAATATGTATCCAGGACGCAATAAAAAAAACAGACCCCCGTTGGATCTTATCTTCACTCAAGATCCTCACGAACAGATGTTACGGGCAACAAGAGTGCGTAAGGTTCCTGACACTGCCTCAGATACCGTAGCAGCTGCCGCAGTGCCGGTGTTGTGAAGTGCAAGTGAAAATTATTGACCAGTTTGTACCAGCGTACCAGTTTTCAAGGCAGATCGATCGGGTTGGCTGAAAGGACGGAGTATTTTGGGCCAACCGTGTGCTTGGAGTGTTTTGTACGCGGATTTGAGGTAAGGAACACGGTTTACATATAGTTTACATATTGGATTTTTATTGGATATTAAATATAGTGTTCGTATTACATCGGGCTGCGTAAGTCGACAGTGGCTCCGATCTGAGTCATTGGGAGCAGAGGGTTAACAGTGTACCCTCACGTTTATTATGCCCGGACAGGACAGAGCTCCACCGGAAGCCCCACGACAGGTAGCACTCGTTACGTTCACTCACCACTCAAGTTTGGCCTCGTTCAAGGGAGACGTGTTATTTTGGCTGGGTTACTCATCGCAATCTGCGGCGATCAAGTCCCAGAAATTGGCTGGATTACTAATCGCGATCTACAATCAAGAGCCAGGATTTGTTATTGGCTGGATTACTCATTGCTCTGCAAGCAAGTGACAGTATTTACTATTGGCTGTATTACTCACTGCCACGGGCGGTCAAGTGCCAGATTTAATTGCATTCGGAGTGAAGATTTCCGCTTCGTTTGCTGATCGGCCATTTTGAATTACCTTTCGTTGGAATTTTTGATCAGTACCCCAGAAGTGGTACATCCATATCGATCTTCACTAAAGTCTCCACCAAGAAACGGTCCACCGTGTGTGTAGTCAACACCCATACCAATGGGTACATAAGGTGAGACAAGAGACGAATCGGACTCGGTGTCCTGCAATGCCGATCGGTCACCCGATCTGCAGCCAGGCGAAGGTCCGCGGAGTACACCCTCCGTTAGTTGGTCGGCTGGGCACATGGTGGTTCAGTTCCGGACAGTTCGGTGTTCGATTTTGAACTGGACTCCACCAGAATTGTGCGCGTGCCTGGAACATTTGATGACCGTGGATATCACCGAGATATTCATCAAAGTGTGGATTTTACGAATTTTAATATGGATACTCTCTGGAGAGCACGCAATGAGCGCATATCGCATTGTGTACTAATTGTTGAAAAGGATGGCGATATTCGATCTGATCAGGGGGAGGATCAGATCGAAATTAATGAATTTACGACTCCCTATACCACTCCTGGAGGAGCCGATTGTCACGAGGAACGCTTATCACCTGGTGTCGCTCGTGGAAAAGGATGGAGATGATCGATCTGGCCAGGTGGAGGACCAGATCGAGATTAACAAGTTTATTCCTCCCCACAAGGTTCTTGTCGGAGACGATCGGGACTATAGCAAGCCTTGCTATAGTACCAGTAGGGATCAGGACCCTGTTCCTGATCCCATGCATATCGACAAAAATTGCATGTGAAGAACACTATGAGGGCGGATCACCCCAATACGCCCAAATTACCAATAAAGAAGACCAAGCCGAGGCTCGCAATGCTTTCGGACGATGACTACTTGGAGTAAAAGTCGCCGATCGATGATGGGACTGTGGACGAGGAGGAGGTGACCAAGATGTACTACATGTACGAACTGAAAAGATTCGTTCGCGATTACGAAGTCATCCGAGTTTTCAAGCCTCTAATTCCGGATTGTCTACACGGGTCGACTACCGAACCGATCGACTCCGATCGACCGCTGCAACTAGTCAAGAATCTTTTGGCAATCCTAGCCGAGGTTGCGATAAAGGTCAAGAATGCTAATGGTTTTGTCAAGATATTCGAAATTGATACGTGGAAGTTGAAACAAGCGATCAATGCTACATGACCATCTGACGCCATTGGTAGGGGTGGTGCGCCGCCAAACTCCCACAATCGCGTTGGAAGCCCCAAACCTCGTGGGATCACTTGTCGAGAAGTCATTCTCCGATAATAACTCGCTATATGGGTCGCCACCTTCCTCCAAGTGCTCCTCCGAGTTGGAGGTCGGCGTGGAGCGGATGACCACGGATCGCTGTACGAGTCACGGTACCAGTCACACGGAACAAAAAAGGGGCGTGCGGCAACGAGGGGCGGCATGCCAGTCGGGGCCCTGGGGCGCCCACAGATATCGGCATCCCCCCCAAGACCGATCCAGTCACCTCGCCCTCGATGGAAGCAAGCATGCAAGCCATGTTCGAGACTATGATGAAGCGTTACGCCGCAGATCGAGGCAGATCACCTGTGCGCCCTCGTTCACCAAGCCGATCTGTCCAGGAGAACAAGTCAATTTGTGCGGAAGTCGAAATGCAGTCAATAACATCAAAAGACAAGCTGTCCGAAGGTGTTAGACCGGTTTTCAAGACAAAACGCAGGTCACGCCCAGCCCGCCCCCGCCGATCGGCAAGTATCAGCGACTTCGACATGGAGTCGACCAGCGAAATTGACGAAGACTACGGTGATACGGGCAGAGTTGGGTCACGTAAGGCGAACTTAGCCTCGACAACGGCGTTTGACTTCAATCCGACGGAGATCCCAAGGATTCGCATGGCCGCAAGCACTGAGTTGAAGGATTTTACGGGTAAAGGTGCCGATGAAGAACAAACCCGATCATGGTTCAGACGAACGAAGTCCGACTTCCTCCGTGATCATACGCCGAACAAAGAACGGTGTCTGATCTTCCGAGATCTGATGAAGGGACCGGCTGTGAATTGGATCCAACAGTTAAGTCGGGACGTCCTATCTGATTGGGACCTGCTATGTAAGGAATTTGAAGGGAAGTATTGCTAAACCGGCTTTTCTATCGCTTGGAAGTATTACCACATGAAAAAAGGGGCGACGAAACGCCGATCGAATACTCCATCGACTTAATGTGACTGCAATACGTGCAAAGATCCCGGTCAAGGAGACCGATCCGCCGACCGGCACTGCCCAGGAGCATGTGAGTCATTTTATCAGCACGTTGGACGACCAGGGGTTGGCCGATCAGCTTTTTCTATTACGTCACAAGGACGTGGGAGAAGTGGAACAGACACTACGTATGTTACACCGTTCCCGCAACATGAGAACGGAGGTTGATGTCAATTCAAACCGATCACGATCGAAGACGCATTGATCCCGCGAGGAGACCTGTGACCAGGCCAGCCCGAGTGATTAGAACCATCAAGGAAGATGTAAATGCCGGGTTTGAAGCCAGTTCGGATTCGCCATACAAGAAATGTATGTACTGCGGATCGACCAGACACGATGATCGGGGCTATCGGAAAAGAATTACATGTAAAAGATGCGAAAGACGCGGCAATCCCGCCGATTATTGTTTATTTGGATGTAATGCATGTAGAGAGATTAATGAAGACGGACAATGTAACAGGACTGATCATGTTACAGGCTTACACTGTAATTGCGAGGAATCGCGCAATACAATTAGGGCAGGATTAGTTGATAACAACTAATCCTATACTAAAAAGTAAATATAAATATTTACTTGAGTCTAAGAACGCAAAATTAAGAGTGTTTATTTTATGGGTGGTTTAGAGGCTAATAGTATAGTAACTACCTAATTAATATAATAATATTAAGTATTCAACTAACTGTACTGTTAGTTAACCTGCAAGATTCGGTATTTATACCGAATCGACTTTTCCTTCGTAGATTATAATAACTTATAATCTCTTATTTAACTTTCAGACAACGCGTCTTAAAATTAAACTGTGATATTCTAACTTGAATATCAATTATGTAATGGCACCCCATTACAGACAATGCGAGATGGAACATTTTTTTAATCAGATGCAAGAGTCGTATATACCAGGCGAACATGTAGGGATGTTACCACCAGAAGTGGAAAAAATGTCAAGACCATATCGCCCACCAGGCTGGGATCTGGATCGAGCCGAGTGATCTGCGCTCAGAAGCTATGCATATGTCGGAAAAGGCAGTGATACGAAGAAAAAAGGACAGGCGATAGGAGTCACCCGATCTACAGTCTTGCGACTGATGAATACTCCCGATCGAAGGACGTTATGCAGTTGGACCTGCTACCTGGCGAGTCGCGTGGCTACTGGAGATAACGCGCTCCCGACATGTTTCAAGCAGGCGAAAGCATACGGGAAGAGCAATAACGAGAAGGCGACAATGCTGTTTGACTCTGGTGCGGAAGTGTAAATTATCAACTCCGCCTTTGCTCACAAGATCGGATGTCAGATCGACTATGCACAGAGGCAAGAGTGCATCGGAATCGGCGAAAATTCCTACATGACCGAAAGGAAGACACGTGTTAAGATTACTTTATCTGGTTCATTGGTCTAATTCTCTAGCGCTTAGGTCGGTAAGATGGCCGGTCAAGACGCGCTCCTTGGCATGGATTTTATGGTGCCGGCAGGCATACGCCTCGATCTGTCGCATGGAGTACTTACGCTGCCGGACGAAGTCCAGATTCAGTTGTCTGGTCGGCGCCCCTTATACGGATCATACACCGATGTGGTAAGATGGAATCAGGATATCGTTATCTCTGTGGGACGATCGGAAGACATCCCGGTGGATAAAAGCTATCGGACGAGGAAGTTGTGGGTGACCAGGGGCGATCAGTGGGTACCGACATTACTAAAAAGTATAGGTCGAAGGATTATATACAGGGTACCAACATCGGTGGCAAACCACTGAGGTTATACAACAACACTATAGTCGGCATGTGGCTGGCTGAAGGGAAGATTCCGAGAATGATGGGATTTATTTCGACAGAATCAAGGCAGTATGTTGAATGGCAAAACCTGGAATATGGAGCCACTATCTATCTGGTCAACGATGACAGATAGGCGGAAGAAGACACCTCGCCTTAGTGTAAAATCCAGACTATGTGGTACACAAGAAGAAATTGTTCAAGAGGGAGGTTCCACGGTTACCTGACCCAGTGGATCCACAAGCAGACAGGCTGAAGGGCATCAACGTTGCACTACGAAACCAGGCGGTAGTGGAACCGATAATGGATGGGGGCGATCGTAATGTTGATGAGAACGAGGATAATGGAGCTTCTACCCAAATCGCGAAAGGACAGTCTGCCGATAGGGATCAACATTTCCTTTCCAACAAGAGTGAATTGAATGAAGTTACCCGGCAAGATGATCAGGTGTGCATACACGAGGGTGGAGAACAGTATGTCGAAAAGTTGGAGAGTCAGATGGCAGTTCTACCCGAAGTGTCGACTAATCTACCTAAGGTAACCGGGGATGACCTGCAAGTAGGTGATCGGAATGTAAATACCGTTGATCAGATCGATCAGCTCAAAAGAATAATTTGGAAGAGGAAACATTTGCTGATTCGAAAAGGTAACGCCTTACCCCCCGTCGATCATGGAGCGATCTGTGATATCGATGTTGGTAACGCCAAGACGATCGCTTAGCGATGTCGACGTGTGGCGCCACAATATCGGGAAAAGTTATCCTATCTGATCAATGGATTATTATCCACAAGATCATCAAGCCGTCGACATCGCCGTGGGCCTCAACGATCGTCATTGTAATAAAGAAGAACGGCGTGGATATTCGACTATGTATTGACTATCGGCTGGTGAATCGATTAACCAAACTTATGGTATACCCGATGCCGATTATTAACGATTTGCTCGAGGATTTGGATAAGCTACTATGGTACTGCTGTGGTGGAGCGGCTCATCAAAATTTTTGACGCTTGATCAGGCGTTACCACGGTGCCCGGACTGCCGCCTAACGAAGGGGGTCCTCCGGTTGTCTCTTGACTGCTTGTGTTCCTGATCACCTTGTGTACCCGACGACTTGGGCGTGGGTCGCTCTCCAGGTGGAGGGGATGGCACGCTGCAATTCCGTGTTGCAAGATTGAGTTGAATTGTGAGAGGCGACTGCTGCGATCAGGCTTGATCAGGCGCTAAAAGGCGTTGATAAGCTGTGATCAGACTTTATCAGTATTGATAAGGTGCTAAAAGTCGTTGATCAGCTGTGATCAGACTTGATCAGGCTAGATCAGGTGCTAAAAGTCGTTGATCATCTGTGATCAGACTTTATCAGGCTTGATCAGGGGCTAAAAGTCGCTGATCAGCTAGTTGGCGCGAGTTGCGAGCAGATGAACGCGGGTCGCGAGTTGCAGAGTGTCGATCAGGTGTTGATCTGCGAAGGGAGTACTTGATCAGTCAGCGGAAGTTTTCACTGCCCAATCACGGAGCCTCTGGAGTCTTAAACAGCTATAGGAACACCCAAATATATGTATTCCTAGACTAGACCTACGAGGGGGGGGGGTAAATTTCACTAAATCCACCTAGAGTTCCCGTGGGGAGCTTACAGCAGCCGAACGCTAGGGCCCAAACGTGAACCAGACGGGGAAGAGGTGAGAGCGCTGCTCAATCACGTTCCCGGAACTAAAAAAAACTTTACAAGAAGAACCGCTGACACAGCGGGCATAGTTGCGACGAGTTCTCACACTCTACGCCTACCGGTGGGCCAAAAACGCACAAAGTGCTCCCCCCGGGACGTAGAGGTATTATTAGAGAGGGAGACGCAAAGGTGCCGTCCCTAAAACGATCTGCTAGATCGCACGCAAAGGAGAACTTTTTTATTGCTCTAAACCTAAGAATTACCAATTAACTAATATCCACGAATCAGAACTACCCATTCCAGCGTCCTCCGTCTACCAGTCGACCTGATTTATCCTTCGTTCTTCGATGTTCGTTGCTGTTCGTTGAATACCTGTATGTAATCGTCCTATCTCCCAATGTCCTGTCTATGTCCTGTATATGTGTACCACGGTTGTACACGCAACTGTATACACCGTGGTACACACAATAGTACACGATTACGTACCCAGTTCGTGTCTGCAGTCAGGCCCTTAGTTAGGCCCAAAATTAAGCCTTTGATTAGGCCAAATTTTGTAGCGCACTTTACCACAGCCGCCCCTGAGCCTCGTCCCAGCCGTACAGCGGTTGGGGCGAGGGTCGATCATGTCGTTGGATACCGAAAATCATTCCACCGTTGGTCGGGTGGTCCACACCCATCAATCATGACATCATCGATCAGGTGATCAGCACCCATCAATCTGCCCTTTCTCCCGCCGATCGGGTCCCAATCGATCAGGCCGTTACCGTTAGTGGTATGCCCCCGCGATCAAACGTTCATCTTCCACCAACCGTGGCATCTGCGATCAGACTCTCCCGATCAGGCATTTCTGCATTTCCATCATGCAAGCGATAACGGACGACACCCCAGCGAGCACCACCAACGCTCCTGCCCTGGATCGGGCGGTGGCTGATCAGGCGATCACCGCAATGAATCAGGCTTACAGTCTACAGGAGGCCCTCCACACACGCAATGAACGGATCACCGTGTTATCCAACTCGCTCGCGATGAGCGAAGACACTATCGCGATGCTTCGACAGCAGCTCGCTAGTGCCAACCGCGATGTGGCGGATCGAGATGCCGAGATCATGCGGACCGCCCTTAAACAGCTTGTGCCACTGCGTGATTTCGTTGACACTGTAGTCAACAATCTCAAGTCTAAGTTGAAGACCGCCAAAAACACCATAGCCGATCAAGAGAAACCATGGTTGATGAACGCGCCCGGATCCGCCATCTGGAGAGCAGTCGCGATCGCGATCGTTATCTGCGATCGGTGCATGAAGATACTATTGCTGATCAAGCGCGATTTCTGGATCAACTTCAGCAGCGCATGGACAAGTTACAAGAAGAGTACAATCGGGCTGCTTCCAAGAATCAGCGCTTGGTTGAGTAGGCGTTCAAACTCACCGCCGAGATTGACAGGCGCAAAGATCAGTGCGATCTCCTCCGGAAGTAAAAAAAAACAATCGCATGCATATGGATGACTATACCGACATCATAGCCCAGACGCAGGAGATATGTGAGCGGGTCGAGGTAGTATCTGACCTCCAGGCTGAGCTGGATGATCTGCACGCCGCATATTCCCAGCTGGGGGAAGAGCTTTCCACCACGCAATGCCACTTCGATCAAGTTTCTGCAGAACGCGACACGCTGCGCGATCAACTGCGACGGACTCAAGACGAATCCATGCAATTGCGCTCGTTTCACTCGGACCTTCAGTCCCAGTTGGCGGGTATGTCGTTGCGGATGCAGATCACACCAGCTGTCCGTACCCCTCTTGCAGGTTCTAATCAGGCTGCATCGCCTGCTAGCCTTCCCGCTGATTCTCCAGAAAGATCGATTGGCCGCGCCGCTCCTTCGTCTAAATGACGTATTCAAAGTTACCGATCTTCCTCTCGTTCCAAACGGCCACGCCTCCTTTACCCCATTTCGGAGGCGAAGTCGGAGGACGATGACCCTCCAAGTCCTGATCAGGACGAGGAAGGTGGATTCCCTGATCCGATCGCTTCCATTCCCTTTACTCCAACAATTAGCGAGTTCGGGAGCGAGGATTTTCCTGATTAAGGCTCTTCCGGGTCCCTTTTTACTCGTACGGGTGATTCCAAGTGGTTGATCGCGGTGCCTGATGATACCATTGACGCCGACATCCTGCCGTTGACTCCAAGTCAACTCAGTGGGCTCGATCTGCGTAGCGTCACAACTCAAGTGGTCTTTGACTACTTGACCTGCCCCGAAGGATGGTTGTTCCCAGCCTCCACGCATGCCCCTCCGGCTGGTCAGTGGTTTGGTCATTTGATCACTCAGCCGGAGGTGGAACGGTTATATTCCCAGCGCACCTGGGACATTTTCATGACCATGTTGCCGCCCATTTCTTTCCGCTCAGTGGGCTGGTTTGCCGACTTGGAAGCGAAGTACTGGTAGTTTCTCGACCATCACGCGCTGACGATCTGGGAGTAGACGCATTATCTCCCCATTGAGAAAAGCCTTCGCGAGGCTGATGACTTCTTCCGGGACTTTTACAACGATCGACGTCAGCGCAGAAGTCGTGCTGGGGCGACATGGAAGAGGATTGTGGAGTTTATCCTGCGGGGGATGATCGACGGGAGAAGTGTGATCTTGACAATTCCCTGGACCCGTCGATCACCCATTGTGCTCGAAACGGTCCTTTAAAGTTTTCCCCGGCCGACGATGGGGCGTGGTACCCCGGGTTCCTATCGGACCCGACACCTCGGACCCTATCAGAAGCGTTGAGAGGGTCTGATGACTTTGAATCTTGGCGGGTTCAGTATCATCTTTCCCCCGAAGACCACCCTGGCCGCAAAATTCCCCGCATCCGTCGAAAGTTCTATGGTCTAGTTAGTTGGTCGATCGCTTCCCTTTAATCAATAAATACTCTTGATCATGTCATTTCCAACCGCTGCTTCGTCACCTTTTTCATGCATAACAAAGATCGGCTTTGCATCGGCTCATCTGCCGCCGTTCCACCATCTTACTTCGCAATATCCATCGTAAACAGACCACTTCAAGTCATTCATCATTTTTTCATCCATTGTGAGTTTCATCAATCATTTTCTTCAATCGGAGGTTCTTTGATCATAATCCCACGATCGGTTCGTCAATAACGCATTAGTTGGACTCTTCGTCCACTTGCATTACATCAAAACGATGTCTGTTGACCATCTTCCTTTCGAAATCCTTGATCAGAGCATCACAGTTCAGATCTGCCTCGTATCCACGACGGCTCAGCATGATCTTTCCAGTAGACTTGGTATTCGCGTAACGTTCTTCATACCTAGTCTTTCGACCAGATCGGAAATCGGTGATACGATCAATTTCAAATTAATCTGGATCTAGCGTCGTTTCCCAGCTGTCTTCGGGTAGCAAAGCTTCGTCGAAATCAAAACAATCTTCTACTCCGGCTGTTAGCACAGCAGAAGGGCGATCTGGAAACTCCTTGACCAATTTCAACTTGGACAGGTGAACCACTGGGAACATGCGATAATTGGTGCCAGCTGTAACCAATCTCGCCGCATGATTACCGATCACCTCATCGACTCTGAAGGGTCCATGTCACATATGCGCCAGTTTTTTCGCGAACCCTTCTTTCACCCGATCGAGATATAACCAGACCCTTGATCCAGCTTCAATCTTGTGTGGTATCACTTGATCATTGTGCTTCTAAGCTCGATAAGCCATCGCTTGGTTCAAACGAGTGCTCACTTGGTCACGGGCGTATCTGTAGTCTTTCTGCAACTGATATCTCCACCGATGAGCATCCTGGTCTTTACACCTAATTTCACCTAGTTGTAATGTTGATTTCAGCGATGATCGCGGATCCCACCCATACGCCAAATAAAATGGTGTCTCTCCGCGAATGCGATCAGGGGTCGAGTTCAGCGCGAATACCAGACGCTCTGCATACAAGCTCCAATCTTATTGGCCGACATCTGATACATACATATTGATTGCCCGTGTAATCGTCTGCACCGTCCTTTCCGCCTTGCCGTTCGCCTGTGGACGGTATGCCATAGTGGCACTCTTACGTTGTCCCACGATTTTGTTGAGCGCACGAAATAATTCCGACATAAAACCCGGTTCCCGATCATGCCGGATCACCTCACTAGCCCCAAATCGTCGAAATAAACATTCATATTAGTTTTCAGCGACTTTCTGCGCTATGCGGGATGATCCAGCTTTCGCGATCACCATACCCGTGAACAGATCAGTCCAGATCAGCAATTCCGTATACCCATCAGTTGAGCAAGGTACCGACGGGATATTATCCATGGCTATCACTTGGAATGGATACGTAGCCTCAATGTTTCCAGGCCACATCCCCTTGATCGTATACTGGACCTTCCACGTCTCACAATCCACGCATTGTCCAACAAATCTTTGTACGCTGCGAAATAGACCACGCCAATGAAAGTATCGTCTGATCCGCTGATATGTACGCTCTATGCCTTGGTGTCCTCCTTCCAATCTCACATGATAATGATGGAGGACATCTGCATGTAGGGTTTCGGGTAAGACCATCTTGATCGAAGAGCGTCGATCGTCCTGATCATCTTGATCATCGCTGGATTTTCCTTTAGCCATATTTCCACAGTAAATCAACAATCCTTGTTCATAAACATCGTAGTTGTCGGAAATTTTCGCGCAATCCTTTACCTCGTCTGCGCTCAATTGTGAAACGTTACCATGCAAGTAACTTCGGAAATCATGAATCCAATTCTCTTCGTCCTGCGCCTTTTTCACACGTTCCGCCCTCATCCCTTCTATGGATATTTAGGGCCACGTTGACGGTCGCGGTTGACGGAGGTTACGTGATCGCGTCGTCACCAGCACTTGTGAGACAGTGGGATCTTCATTCGACGTGATCACTTCCGAGAATCTGTTGAGATCGACCAATTCCTCCAGCTGTTTTTCGTCATCAATATCACATTTTGTTCCACCCTACATGGCCATAGTGGTGATATGATCAGCACTCTTATTACACTCTCTTTTGACTTGCAATAGAACATGATCGGCCCATTCGCGGAGGATTTTAAGCGCACGCTGTTGCAACACTTGCAATCGCGGAGCTTTACACTCTATTTCACCGCACATTTTCCTGATTACCAAATTCGAATCTCCACACACGATCATCCTTCCTTTGGGGTATCGTGACAGTAGGTCCAAACTTAAAAGCAATCCATGGTATTCAGCTTCGTTCACCGTGATATCAGGTGCATGATCAACAACCGCGATCATAATCTTCCACTCCGGTAATTTCCACACGATAGCGCCAAACGCACCCACACGTCGCTTGACACTTGCAGATCCATCGAAACTGATCACATAGAGTTCTTCGTCTTTCTCAACCGTATGAGGTGGTACTTCAATCATCTGCCACGGTTGCTTTTTCGGTGCGATCGCAATCAGTGCTTCATCAACTTTTGTGCGGGGGGGGGGGTGATACTTGCAGCTAACGCCCCTAGTACCTCCTCTTCTCCATGTAAACATTTCTTGATCTCGAGGTCCCATTGTGATAAGATCGAAGCCCATCTGCCCAATCGTCCGTCTAGCCTGTTGGATGTTAGTAACCATTTCAGCGTGGATAAACGTGACAAGACAGTAATCGTCTTTCCGAACAGCATCATGAAGTAAACATCCAAAACCCGCAAAAGCGCGAGAACTTCCTTTTCTACGGGGCTGTAATTCAGCTCACCGCTCTTCAATGTTCGACTGGCAAATGCTACTGGACAATACACTTGATCATGTTCTTGTACTAGCGCGGCAGATAATGCCCATTTGCTGGCGTAAACCACGATCACCGGTGTTTTGTTCAGGTCAAAATGGCGCAGAGTTGGGGGTGACGCAATCTTTGCTTTCAGCATGCTGAATGCCACTTTTGCCCTGATCAATCGATCGCCTTCACGATCCGAGTTCTCCTCGATCAATGGTCTTCTCTTCAACTATTTATAATTTATCTCCCTTAATTCGTAGAGCACAGCGGCATAGAACGCGAAGTCTTCAATAAATCGACGGTAATAGTTCAAACTTCCCAAAAACGATTGCATATCACGTAAGGTGCCAGGAAAAGGCAAATCGATCAGCTCATTCAAATTTTTTGGATTTGTTTCCAAGCCGCGGCTAGAGACATGATGCCCTAAATAAGGAACTTCACTTCGCCCCCAGTACGATTTAGCCACACTGATCGACAAGTTCCACTGATCGCACTTTTCCAACAAATGTCGCACCTTATCACACAGGTGTGGAGAAGCGTGCCCAAAATTTGGCACACTTCTGGTCAAGTTTCGTCAAGGCATTTGGTCTAATTTCGGATTGGCTTAAACAAGGGGGGCTTTTCAGCCTATCAGACTCAAGAAGTGTCAAGAACGCGAGTTTTGGTGAGTCACCCGACTTTGGGTACTTTACATATTTTTGTGGGGGTACATTTAGGTACTATAGGGAAGTAGTATTTTAGTTGTGGTTTTACCTTTTAGGAGAGGTTATACCTTTAAGTAAGGAAATCTTTTAGCTTTCGGATAAGTGGCTGAAACCTCTTCTGGTCTTGGTTCACACCACAGCTAGGGGTCGCCGTTCTTCCCTTTTCGTATACTAGTCGCCACCGCCCGCCGCGGAGTGTTTGGGGGCAGAGGGTCGAATTATCCCCTCTCGCCCATTATACCCGGTCTGGACGCGCCGCACGCGCACTTTGGCCTACCGGAAGTCCCTCGACGGGAGTACGATTTGGCGATCTCAACACCTCAACTCAAGTACGTTTGGAACGTGCTATTCACTGGATTGGTCTTGGCGTGGAGGTATCGTTTGTGGAGTTTCACGAGCATATTGGGTCTTTACGCGGACATATTGGCTTGTTTTAATATTGGTTGGAAACTAGAACGGTTTTGGTCTTATTTCGTATTGGTCAGGGGCTAGACCGGAACGGTCGGTCTACCCTCTATTATTTCGTATTGGTCAGTTCTTGATCGTTTGGACGATCGACCTATTGGAAGTTATCTCTTGGAAGTGTTTTTGGTCTGTTTGTGTCTGGGGTGAAGAGTTCCGCCCCAGAGATACCTACCTAGATCGGTCTTCTATATTCAAGACCGCTTCGATCCAATCTGCGATCCCGATCCACCGAGTGTGTAACTAGCCCATTCCATCTGGTACAAAAGGTGAGATGGACACTAAACAATCGGACCAAGTGGGTTCTGATGACGACCGGTCGTCTGCTTGCAGCGGACGATTGGACCAGATCTCGAGTGGTGGTCCGCGGAGTACCCCCTCCGAAAGTTGGAAGAGGGCTGAAACTCGCCCTTATGAAGTTGGAATCGCTAGTAATCACAAAACAGCATGTTGCGGTGAATATGTTACTGGACTTAGTACACACCGCCCGTCACATTAGGGAAGTTAATTATTTTTAAAATGATTTTAATTTATTTAATAATTTTAAATAATTATTTAATTAAAATAATTTATATTTTAATTTATCTAAATTAATAAAAAACAAAATTTTAAAAAAATTAAAAATGAAACATTCTTATATTAGTTATATATTTTTAAAAGATAAAAAAATTTAAATTTAATTTATAATAAAAAATTTATTGGAGAAAGTAGGATTTGAACCTACGTAGAAAATTTCAACAAATTTACAGTCTGCCGCCATAAATTTTGGTCCACAACATCCAGCAGCTCACGGTGTTTTACGTAGCGCGATGGTGGTAGTCAGGTTATCGATGCTAATGTTTTCGATTTCGAACTTGACTCTACCACAATGGTGCGCGTGCCCGGATCACTTGGTGATCGTGGATATCACCGTGCTGATATTCCATCAAAAATTGGATTCGAAGATTTGAATGATTTGAATATGGAGTCGTTCTGGAGAGGACGTAAGTAAAGGCTACCGCCTTACGTTCTCGTTGTTGATAAAGATGGCGATGTCCGATCTGGCCTGGCGGAGGACCAGATCGGGATTAATAAGTTTTTTTTCCTCCCCAAAAGTCTCCAACCGGAGCCGATCGGGACTATATCAGGTCTTGCTATAGTTCAGGAAAGGATCAGGTCCTTGGTCCTGATCCTATGTGTATGAATGAAAAAATTGATGGAAAACTAAAAAATTACTTGGAGGCTGACTGGAACGATCCGGTCTACCTCCCTAAAGTCCCCAAGGTACCCAAGGTGCCCAGAAAAGGGCTGGGAATGCCACCCGACGAAGACGACTTCGAAGAAAAGTCGAAGGTCGGGGATGAGGCTATCACCGAACAAGACCTGGACAAGATGTATTATGTTTTTAAATTGAAGCGATTTGTTCGCCAAAACCAGGTCTTTCGGGTGTTGGACCTCCATATCCCTGACCGTCTTCTCGGTCCCACTACCGAGCCGATCCAGAGTGATCGACCATTACTGCTCGTCAAGAATTTGGTGGCGATGTTGGCGGAGGTTGGCATTAAAATGCAGAACCCCGCCGGTGTCAATAAATTGTTTGAATTTGATGCTTGGAGACTGGAGGCGTCGATGTCGGACCTCCACGACCGTTTGGTGCCACTGGTGGGGGCGGTTCGCCGCCCAACTTCCACCCCGGCAATGAAGGTCGCCGAAGCCTCCACAGAGCTTGTTGACAATGGTTCCGATGATGAATCGATCTGCCAGTCTCCACCGGCTTCTAACAGCTCATCAGAGTTGGAGACCGGTGTCGAGCGGATGACCATGGGGGTGGACCATGCCCGGTCTGAAAAAAAAGGGACATGCGGCAGCAAAGGGCTGTTTGCCTGTCGGGTCTCCAGCAAGCCCCACAGGCCTCAGTTCCGCAAAAGGAGGGTATCAACACGTTGCCCATGACGCCAGCCAACGTCCAAGCCATGTTTGAGACGATGATGCAACGTTTCATGGAAGAACGGGTTAGACCACCTATGCGCCCACATGTCCAAGACCGGTCTACCTGTCAAGGTGTCAATGTTTGCAAAGATGTGGATATGGAATCGGTAACATCTATGGATAAGCCTATTAGAAGTGATAAACCAACCGGCAAGGGAAGGCGCAAGCCGCAACCGGCAAGACCGCGTAGACCAAGCAAGACAAGTGACTGTGATATGGAGTCGGTCGGCGGTCTTGACGACCATGGTGGTCCAGATGGTACAGGCGCAGGCAAGGTGCGCAAGGCTAACCTAGCGTCCACTACTGCCTACGACTTTGGATCTGCTGCGATTCCGCGCATCCGTATCGCCGCGACGACCGACCTCAAGGACTTCACCGGCAAGGATGCTGATGAAGACCAGGCCCGGTATTGGTTCAGTCGGGTCAAGTCTGCGTTCCTGCGAGACCAGACCACAAAAAGCGAACGTTGTTTAATCTTCCGGGATTTGTTAAAAGAACCGGCTGCGAACTGGATTCAACAGTTGGGTCGGGGCGTCCGGTCTGACTGGGACCTGTTATGTGCGGAGTTTGAAGTTCAATATTGTAACTCCGGATTTTCAAGCGCCGGTAAGTACCACCATATGCAGAAGCAGGCCGACGAAACACCGATCGAGTATTTTTTGCATCGGTTAAACGTGGCTGCACTTCGCGCCGGCATAACAATCAAAGAGAATAACCCGCCGAACGGTGCCGCCTTAGAACATGTGGGTCACTATATTAGTACCCTTGACGATCAAGAACGGGCGGACCAGCTTACTCTACTGCGTCTTAAGGATGCGGGCGACGTCGAACAGACCCTACGGACGTTACAACAGTCGCGTAGTATGAGAGAGAAGACCTCTTGTGGATCAGGTCGCTATCGTTCCAAGACCCAGACCGATCCGGTCAAGAGACCTTGGACCAGACCGACCCGAGCGGTCAAGGCAATTGTAGCTGATGACAGCACGGGGTCAGAAGGGGAAAGTGGAAGTCCATCCAGCCAGGAGTCATCGGATGAAGACCAGTATCGTTACGTCTATGTTGCTGGACCTGCCCCGAAGACCAAGTCGAAGTCCGACCAGGTGGACCGGAAGGGAAGGAACGGAAGCAAGTCGATCCAGACCGACCTCGTCAGAAGTGCTCCCACTGTGGGTCGAGAAAACATGATGGTCCAAACCGCTGGAAGAAGATGGTGTGCAAGAAGTGCGAGAGACGCGAGAGACGCGGCCACCCGACGAACCACTGCCTCTTCGTATGCAAGTCATGTGGAGAGATCCACGAGGCCGGCCACTGCAAGATTAAAGATTTTTTTTTGACATGATGCGCAAGTGGTACGTGCCGGACAAGCACGCGGGGATGCTGCCGCCGGACGCATAAAAGATGTTAAACTAGAACGCTCGCCAGGTTGGAATCTGGATCGAGCCGAGCGTTCTACGGTTCACATCTATGCATATGTCGGCAAGGAGGATAAGACCGACAATACACGTTCTATTCCAAATTGCGTCGACCGAGACCATCCGGTCTACAGTCTGAAGACCGATGAGTACTCCCGGACTAAGGTGGTTATGCAGTTGGACTTGCTGACTGAAGAATTCCGCGGTTACTGGAAGTATCACGCGTCTGATAAATGGTTCAAGCAGGCGAAAGCCTGTGGCAAGATTAATAACCAGAAGGCGACGATGTTGCTCGACTCTGGAGCTGAAGTATCGATAATCGACTCCGCCTTTGCTCGTAAGGTCGGATGTAGTATAGACGATACCCAGAGACAAGAATGCGTCGGGATCGGCGAAAACTCTTATATTACCGAAGGTAGAACGCGTGTGAAAATTACTTTGTCGGGATCGCTGGTCTACTTTTTCAGCGCTTAGGTTGGCAAGTTGGATGGTCAAGACGCTTTACTAGGAATGGATTTCATGGTCCCAGCTGGTATTCGCCTAGACCTGTCACATGGAGTGCATACGCTCCCGGATGAGGTCCAGGTCGAGTTGTCTGGTCGAAGACCTCTGTATGGTTCGTATACCGATCTGGTCCGGTGGGACCAAGACCTCACTATCCCAGTTGGTCGGTCTGCCGATACCCCGGTTGAGAAAGGTTTTCGTTCGAGGAAGTTGTGGTTGACCAGGGGCGATCGGTGGGTCTCGACCTTCGTAAAGAGTGCTGGTCGACGTGATTTTGTCCGTGTTACCAATATCGGTGACAAGCCGCTGACACTGGACAATAAAACTATTGTCGGCATGTGGTTAGCAGAAGGGAAGGTACCAAGAAAGAGGGGGTTCGTCTCGATTGGGTCGAGGCGGTATGTCGAGTGGCAAAACCTGGCGTACCAATCGACCCCCGATCTTATCAGCGATGATGGGTCTGTGGAAGAGGATACCTCACCTTTAGTGGAAAGACCAAGTTATGTCACCCCAAAAAAGATGTTGGTCCGAAGAAAGGCGCCGCAGTCACCAGGAACGGTGGACCATCAAGTAGACGAGCCGAGGCTAGTCAACGTGGTGTCAGCACAAGACCAGGCGACAGCGGAGCAAGAAACGGAAGAAGGGGAACATGAAGTTGCTAGGTCGGACCATGACGGTATTCCTAATAAGACCGATATCAGTGAAGGACAGCCCGTCGATCAAGACCAGGGGCGTTCAGCCGGTCCAGATGGTCTAGGTGATATCACCCCAGAAGATTAACAAGTCTGTATACATGAAGGCAGGGAACAGTATATTCAGGAGCTGGAAAGCCAAATGGCAGTCCCCTCTGAAGTGTCTGCCGACTCTCCCGAAGTTACAATGGATGATTTACAGGTGGGTGATCAAGACCTTAACAGTCCAGACCAAATCGAGCAGTTGAAGAATATCATATGGAAGAAAAGACATCTGCTGATCGGAAAGGGCAATGCCTTACCACCTGCAGCCCGTGGTGCGATTTGCGATATTGACGTTGGAGATGCCAAGCCGATTGCTCAGCGATGTCGACGCGTGGCGCCACAGTACCGGGAAAAGCTTTCTGATCTTATCAAAGGACTGTTGGATACCAAGATTATTAGACCGTCGACCTCGCCATGGGCCTCGCCGATCGTAATTGTTATCCAGAAGAACGGCGTCGACATTAGGTTTTGCATCGACTATCGTCTGGTAAATCGGTTAACTAAACTTATGGTGTACCCGATGCCGCTGATTAATGATTTGTTGGAATACCTGGACAAGACCTTGTGGTATTGTTCGCTGGACATGGCAAGTGGATTTTGGGTGGTCTCGATGACTGATCGAGCCCGTGAGATTCCGCATTTGTGACACCGTTGGTCTTTTCGAGTGGAACCGTATACCGTTCGGTCTGAAGAACGCACCCCAGATCTATCAAATGTTGATAGACAACGCACTGTACGGAAACTTCAAAATCAAGACCGATAGGGACCCTGCCGAAAGTTATGATGTGTTTACAGAGGGTGAATCCGATCGGGAAAGAAGACCGTCCGTTCTAGGGAGGCGGTCGTACATCGACGACATTCTGATACCTGCCTCGTCATGGAACGATCTGTGCGAGAAGGTTGAACGATTGTTGGAGACATGTGACCGCTGGAACCTATCTATCAGCGCCAAAATTTTTTTTGGGGTATGTCCAAGGTCGCCTATTTAGGTCATATGGTCTCGAACAATGGTCTAGAGGCTAATCCTAAGGACCTGGATTCGTTAAGCAACCTCCCGTTTCCCAAGTCTCTGAAGGCAATGTAGTCCTTCCTAGGAAGTTTAAACTACTACAGACGCTTCATCAAAGATTTTGCTATCTACGCGGCTGTGTTGTATGAGCTCCGGGAAGTGGACTACCATATCTTGCGCGAAGAAGACCGGGCAACTTTACATGGGGGCGCCGACTCTGGTCTTGCTTCAGATTGTCCGCAATGGGAGGCCGAAGACCATATGAAGCGTGCAAAGTTTTCTTTTGGTATGTTGAAGGCTAAGATGGTGAAGGCACCGATTTTGAAGCATTTAGATCCCGAAAAGGTCCCGACCATTATTGTATATGCTAGTCAGTGGGCCATTTCGGCCACTCTAGTACAAGATCATGATGGTGTGTACCATCTGGTCACGTTCACGAGCAGAACGCTGAAGCCAAATGAAGTGAACTATGGAATTGTCGAGAAAGAAGTTCTGGCGTTGCTACGAATTCTGGATGTGTGTTGCAACCTGCTGGTCGGCCGACCTATAAATGTCCTGTCAAGGCGGTCTACTTTGGCCTGGCTATTATCAGCCAATGGTATGGACGGACGTCTAGGCAGATAGTCGGCGGTCTTGTCGCAGTAGACCCTCGAGGTTGTTAAGTACACCAGGGGCGAGGAAGAGATATTGGGTACATTAGCTGCCAGTATCACCCCTCAGTCTGAAGTGGAAGAGGAATTGATAGCGATTGCCCCGAGGAAGCAACCACGGCAGTCAGTTTAGAGACCGCCCCCAACCGTCGACCATGATGAAGAGCTCTTGGTCTTAAGTTTTGACGGATCAGCAAGCGTGAAGAAGAAGGTCGGCGCCTATAGTGCCATATTGTTGAAGTTTCCACAATGGTCTATAGTTACAGCCGCTGCCGATTTCACGACGGATATTACTGTTAACGAGGCGGAGTACCGAGGTCTACTTGTATGTCTGGACCTGCTGTCGTCGAAAGAGAAGGGGCGAGTCATCATATGTGGTGACTCCAACCTAGTGACCAGGCAGATCACCGGAGAGATCGATTGCAAGGCTCCACGGCTGAGGTCGTTAAATGATCGGGTAATGAAGGCATTGAAAGACCATACCAACCACGAGCTGTTGCACGAAACGGGACTGGAACAGAAGCGCCGACTACCTCGAGACCAAGGCCATGCGAGACCAGATCGGGGCTACGATCACCGAGGAGGCCGTTCTGGATGAATTGGTGAATATAAACAGGCTCCCAGAGGTGATCGGACCCAAGAACGCCCCAGTCCAGGTTCATGTGAAGGGCGCGACTAGATCGAAAGCTCAGAAGTCTCGCCGACAGTTCCCGAAGGAAAGTTTGAACGAATATGCAGTGCAACAGTTAAGGATGGAACGGATCCTCAAGGCGCAGGACGAAGAAGAATGGATTATGAACCTGAAGACCTACCTGCGTGGTGAACTGTCCAAGTTGACGAACGATCAAGAGAAAGAGTTCATCAATATCGCGGATAGCTACGAAGTGGATGATAATGGATTATTGTATTACTGCCGCGATGCAGACCAAGACAGTGCAGACCGGGACCGACTGGCGAAATTAGTGATCCCCGAGTTGCTGCAGCCGGATATCCTTCATCACTATCACGTGAGTCTAGAAGGGGGACATCAGGGCATAGGCAGGACCTATCACAAGATCAGGTCCCACTTTTACTGGAGAGGTCTTTTCCGCAGTGTGCAGAAATATGTAGGCTGTTGCACGGATTGCGAGACCGGAAAGGGTAGTCCGGTAATCAAGGGGAGATCGCCCGGAAATATCGAAGCTACCTACCATTTCCAGGTCATAGCGATGGACCACATACCGTCACCGCCTAGATCGACGCGCGGCAACTCTGAGCTGCTGATATGGGTAGACATGTACACTGGTCTAGTTATCGCGAAGGAAAGTGCATACCGGTCTGCGGAGAATTCTCCCAGAGCTACGAAGTATGTGTGTTTCGAAGATTCGGCGCCAGAGAGGTCATCAGGCACGATCGGGAACCCGGTTTTATGGACGAGGTGTTCCGGTCGTTCAATAACATGATGGGCCAGAAACAGAGCGCGACGATGGCATATCGTCCGCAAGCGAATGGATCGGCAGAACGTATGGTACAAACTATTACAAGAGCAATGAAGATGTACGTTGCCGATCCAGACCAGCGCGATTGGGACTAATACGCAGAAAGGCTGGTGTTTGCACTCAACTCGTCGACCGATCGGGTCCGAGGAGAAACGCCTTTTTATCTTGCGTATGGATGGGAACCCCGGTCCACTCTTGAAGCCGCGATACCTATTGGCTGCACTCGGACCCTCGATCGTGATGCTCGACGTTGGCGCATGCAGGTCCAGAAACATTACCAGCATGCAA
The DNA here is from genome assembly GCA_026184515.1 of Peronosclerospora sorghi. NCBI lineage: Eukaryota > Oomycota > Peronosporomycetes > Peronosporales > Peronosporaceae > Peronosclerospora > Peronosclerospora sorghi. The sequence goes on from CM047591.1 coordinate 7,191,128, forward strand.
GAGAAATTGTCAACGAAAAGTTACGTCAAGCTACACAAGACCGGGCAGACCGGAACAGCGACCAGGTCCAACCCCACGGTATAGAACCAGGGGCGAGGGTATGGTTTTACCTAGACCGAGTGAATGAGGGCTATGCGAAGAAGCTGGATCACATGTGGCACGGTCCTTTCCGTGTTGCCGAGCTGATTGGTGAACACTCTGCCCGTCTTGTAACAACCGGCACGGACTACGAGGTCTTCCCGATCGTACATGTGTCCAAGTTAAAACTGGTCCGAGAATTTCCTGATCGTCCCAAAATGCCCTGTCTAGTAGACGAGGCAGAACGGTTTAATTTCGATGAAGCATTACTGCCGGAGGACAGTTGGGAACGACCGCTGGAGAAGGAATAGTTTGAAGTGGAAAATGTCTTAGACGTCCGATCGGTCAAGAAGACCAGGTTCGGCCGGACCCACCGAGAATATCGGGTCCGATGGAAGGACCATGATGAAACAACTTGGATCGATGAGTCCGACCTGAACTGTGGAGCACTACTATGAGAATTCGAACGTGACCGAGTCAGTCGGAACCGTTTCGCAGTGATGCAGACCCATGAATACCAAGACCAAGACATGCAGTAGCATCGGTCATCCCGACCGATGTGAAGAGGTGGAAGGTCTTGTGTCTTGTGTATTGTGTATTGTGAATATGTGACGAATTGGAATAGTGGAGTGACGAACGTGGATTGTTTTTTCGCGATGTAAGTGGAACGGTTGGTGATAACGTGTCTAGTACAACTCTGGAGAAAGTGGTGGAATTAGCTCAAGTGATTTGATGACCGAACATGTGAAAAAGAACGATGATATATATTAAGTGTTATCTGTTCGACTACTTACGACCTCACTCGCCATCACCCCACAGACGGCCGACGGTCAACGACGGATGCTTTTCAACTTGGTCCTGGTACTGGTTACACCAAGGTTCTTTTTGGTCTAGTTGGACCAAAGCATCCTTGAGGTCCAAGACCGGTGTAGTGCACCCAAGACCGGGGTACCATGTGCCACCGTCAGCCAGCAGCCGGGTCCTCTCGACGCGACGCCGCGGCATATGAAGTACAACTGGATATAAGAACACATCGACGTCGCACTCATGGGCCAGCATCCCGTCCAAAACATATTGGCACAGGGACTGCCAGGCCTCACCCGCTCTGATCCGACGCCGCTTGCGCTTGTTCTGGATGGTCGCCAAGCCAGGGTCTTGCCGAACTCGTTCCGGGGGAAGCACCAGATAGTGGGATGCCTCCCAGATGGCTTGAGCGTGAGTCTTGTTAAAATATTTCACCCGACTCATGAAAGCATTGGCCCACGGAGTCGAGTGGAAGATGAACCCCAGCTTGGAATGCTCGAAAATCTTCCACGGCTCGTCAGCGTACAAGCAGGAGATCTATGCCGACGTGATCAAGTCCGGCCGCCATTCCGACGCGGCAGAAACTTTCTTCGCCGGCGGGAAAAGCCAATGGTCTGGACGAGAGAAAGACCGGGCCAGGAGCTGCTTGGTCAGGGTGGACCGGCGTAAACAACCGATCTGCCCTGGCGACCACAGCAAAGTATCCTCACGCGTTCGTGGCGGAAGGGAAGAACTGTCGATTGCCACGTTGACCAACAAAACATCTTTGTGGAGCTTGGACGTCCCAGGCAAGACCGTAGGTGTTGGCTTTGTCGACGCATGAGGTGGTGGAACGCCACCATGCGGGCCAGTCTTCTTGGTCTGCTTCGAAGTCGATGCAACTGGAACCAAACTTTCATGTGGACTTGTTCGCGACTTGGTTGGGATGGTGACAGCAAACTCCTAATCACCGGATTCTTCGCCGGAGTCATCCCAGGACGAGGCCTCTGAATACTTGGCACGGTCATCACCGTCGGTCGAGGGCGCTTGATTTTTGGAGCTGTTACTGTCTTCATCCTCGTCCAAGCTTGGTCCCACGAGAGGCGCCTGTATCTTGGCTCGCTTACGAGGCACCGCACGCTTCCCTTCGAGTTCAGGGTCGCGCGCTGTGCCCCGCGCCCTCGAGGGACTCGGCGAGTCCGCGTGCTTCTTAGACTTTTGACGAATTCTGGGCTGGGGAATTTTGGCCAATGAACGGCCTTGGTCTTGGTCCCGGTGTAGGTCCACCAAGGCGGCCGACGCAGACCGGTCTACTCTGGAGGCAGCAACCGGATGCCGACGAGGACGCAACGGGTCAACCAAGCGCTGATGACATTCTTTTAATACCGCCCGACGACCGTTCGCTGCCTGCGTCCAATCGTTCGACTTGCGTTCACAAGACTGGACCTCCTCGGTCTGGTCTTGAATCGAAATTCGGAGCTCAGTGATACGCCTCTCGAGGTCGTCGCTTTGAATGCTCAACGTGGTCTGGTCAAGCAGGTCTTCTGCTTGCTGCTGTTGGACCAGCACAAGCTGCTCCCGAAACTGCCGATCGGCGGCAAGCATGGAATTGATCGCCTTGTTGATGCCAGGAGGTATACGGGCTGGAGGTATACGGGCTGAAGACAAACGAAGGTTAGAACAGGTCCAAGGTGAAGACCGGACATGCATGCTTACGTTGTGTCGCCTGTTGAGCAATCTGCTCCTGGAGACGTGCGATCTCTTCAAGTGCGTCTTTCAACTGCGCGTCGGTCCCGGTCTGATGCCCTGCCGATGTCTGAGGTGCAGTAGAACGATGGGGGCTGCCAGACCGGACCGACCGGACGGGCGAAGTGACATGCGATGACGTGGTATGCGAGGTGCCTACAAGAGCGGTCGTTAAGGAAATACAAGAAGGTCAAGTCCAGCAGTGCAAGTACCTGGAACAGATGAAGAAGATGGTTGCTCCATGTCGGAAAAGTCTGAATGACCAAGGTTCAACTGAATTTGATGGACGAGGTCAGACCGTTGTCGTTGTGCGACACGGTCTGACTCAGGGGCGGCTGTGGAGAAGCTTGCCCAAAATTTGGCACACTTCTGGTCAAGTTTCGTCAAGGCATTTGGTCTAATTTCGGATTGGTTTAAACAAGGGGGGATTTTCAGCCTATCAGACTCAAGAAGTGTCAAGAACGCGAGTTTTGGTGAGTCACCCGACTTTGGGTATTTTACATATTTTGTGGGGGTACATTTAGGGACTATAGGGTAGTAGTATTTTAGTTGTGGTTTTACCTTTTAGGACAGAGGTTATACCTTTAAGTAAGGAAATATTTTAGCTTTCGGATAAGTGGCTGAAACCTATTCTGGTCTTGGTTCACACCACAGCTAGGGGTCGCCGTTCTTCCCTTTTCGTACACTAGTAGCCTCCGCCCGCCGAGGAGTGTTTGGGGGCAGAGGGTCGAATTATCCCCTCTCGCCCATTATACCTGGTTTGGAAGCGCCGCACGCGCACTTTGGCCTACCGGAAGTCCCTCGACGGGAGTACGATTTGGCGATCTCAACACCTCAACTCAAGTACGTTTGGAACGTGCTATTCACTGGATTGGTCTTGGCGTGGAGATATCGTTTGTGGAGTTTCACGATCATATTGGGTCTTTACGCGGACATATTGGCTTGTTTTAATATTGGTTGGAAACTAGACCGGTTTTGGTCTTATTTCGTATTGTTCAGGGGCTAGACCGGAACGGTCGGTCTACCCTCTATTATTTCGTATTGGTCAGGTCTTGATCGTTTGGACGATCGACCTATTGGAAGTTATCTCTTGGAAGTGTCTTTGGTCTGTTTGTGTCTGGGGTGAAGAGTTCCGCCCCATAGATACCTACCCAGATCGGTCTTCTATATTCAAGACCGCTTCGATCCAATCTGCGATCCCGATCCACCGAGTGTGTAACTAGCCCATTCCATCGGGTACACAAGGTGAGATGGATACTAAACAATCGGACCAAGTGGGTTCTGGTGACGACCGGTCGTCTGCTTGCAGCGGATCCAATTCCATTCAAACAATCCAAACGGAGTGACGAACGCCGAAATCGGACGTCTCTATCGGTCATAGTTACGACCCAGAAACCACTCGCCATATCCAAAGAGCAAAACCACAACGCTTTATCCAAATCTTCGAGTAGATCAGAAATCATACGCATTGGGTATACCATCAAACGTGTGAGTTGATTCACCGCGCGATAGTCGATACATAAGCGGATATCAACACCTTTCTTTTTCACGATTATCACTATAGGTGATGTCCAGGGTGACGTAGACAGCTGGATGATCTTAGTAGACAATATCCCCTTGATACAGGCCGATAACTTCTCGCGAAATTGCGGAGCCACCTTTCGACACTTTTGGGCGATTGGGCGCGCATTGCCTACATCGATGCCACAAACCACTCCACGTGCAGCAGGAGGTAGCGCGTTCCCTTTCCCTATCAACAGATGTTTCTTCGCCCAAAATATATCGCGAAGTTGATCAATTTCTTCCGCCGTGTTGATCAAGGGATCACCGACTTGTAAATCATCCTTAATCACCTCCTCGGTATTTTCAGACACTTCAGTCAACGAAGTGAGCTGCTTCTCCAATTCTTCCACGTACAAATTTCCGCCTTCATGGTAGCAAAATTGATCATCGATAGGGATTACACCAAATGCACTATGATCGGCTGAGACGGGGTGACCACGCATATCTTGATCAGGCTCATCTCTTGTAACAGGTTGTTCAACTTCGTGATCCAGGGTCGGACCTTTCACCTCCGGCTCATGATCTCACCGCTCTTGCACTTCTTGAACCTTCTGCTACCCTACGGTTATCAATGCCACAAATGTGACGATTGGGTCTGAAGGTCGTACTAAAATACTTCGAGGCGTAGGATACTCCTTCTTCTCGACTAGGGGACCTTGATAGAAACTTTCTTGATCGTCATGTACAGAATCCGTAGAAGCTTGATACGCGATATTATGTCACTCCTTATAGCGATTGGATCCCACCGTCATAAATCCAGGGTGACGGGTACGTCATCTTTTCTCATCCAGATACCCAAAATCGTATCGTCTTGCACAATGATCGGATGATCAACGACGTTCGTAACACGCAGATATCGCAAATTACCCACGCCCCTAGTGATAGTGGGGACCCAATCTTTTCCACGAGTAATCCACAACTTTTGAGATCGCTGGTCATAAATCCGAACCTCAGCAGATTGACTACTGGGATCTGTTCGTATTGATTGAGTTTCATATAATTACCACTCGATCCGTACAGCTGTCGGCGCCTCTCTAATGGGATGATCACCTCATCAGGCAAACTTAGCGCACCGTTGGCGATGTCTAATCGAACACCAGCTGGTATCATAAAATCCATACCCAGTATAGCATCTTGACCGACAAGTCTGCCCACCCATGCATGGAAATAATAAACTAACGAGCCTTCTAACGTAATCTTGATTTTAGCGCGCCCTTCTGCGAGGTATGCACTTTCTCCAATGCCGACACATTCTTGCGTTTGACTCGTGTCGATCTGACAACTCACCTTAGGAGCAAAGGTTGAGTCGATGATCGACACTTCGGCACCAGAATCAAATAATAACGTGGCACGTTCGTTGTTAATCTTACCACTCGCCTTGGCTTGTTTAAACCATTTCTTTGGCAAGTGGTACTTCCAATATCCACGCGATTCACCCGGAAGTAAATAAACTTTCATGATCACCGGGGACCGAGAAAACTCATCAATACGGAAATTAGCCAAACGTGGTAAATCAGGCTGATCACATTTTTCATTATCTCTTCCTGCTGCTTGATCTTCCCTCTTCTTATCCACATATGCAAAAATACACAAACCAGAACGCTCGTCTCGTACCAGACTCCAACCTGGCGAGCGTCCTAGTTTAACAAATCTTCAGCTTCCTTGGGCAACATTCCAGAATGCTTGGTGGGATTGTACCACTGGCGGATGCGGTTGTAAAATTCCTCCATTGGGCACTTGCCCGCATCGTGAACTTTGCCGCATGCTCGGCAGACGTACAAACATTGATCGGTCGGATGTCCCTTCTTGCAACACTTCCGACAGGTCAGGCGCTTCCAGCAACGTAAATTATCGTGCCTGATCGATCCACAATGACTGCACTTCTTCATCGCCCCTTGATCGACTTCACTCGAATCACTTCGTTTTCCCGATCGGACTCGCCAGGTTGATCGTGCGTCCCTGGTTGACCGCGCATAGCAGCAATCATATAACGGCGCTGATCACCATCACTTCCGTCATCAGCACTTGATTCTTCACTCCCAGATGTCACCTTGATCGCGCGTGCTGCCTTTGGCTTCCGCGCCGGGGCAGGTGTCCTATCGTCGCCGAATTTCTGGCGGAATCGGCTGGTACCTATCGCCACCGTGGGATGGCACCATTTATTGCGTGCATAAGCCCGTAGCGTCTCTTACAAATCCATGGCGTTATCCAACCGCAGAAGTGCCAGTTGGTCAGCGAGTTCGCGATTGGCCAACGTGTCCAGAAAATGTTGCACATGCTCGCGTAAGATCGTAGGCGATCCGTCCCTGATCGGCAACTTGGCTCGCAGTCCCGCCACATTCAGCCGGTGCAGATACTCAATAGGGCTTTCATCCGACCGCTGCTTCATGTAATAATACTGGCGAGATGCCGATTGAACACTTCCACAGTATTGAATTTCAAACTCATCCACGAGACTTTTCCAACTTGATCGAGTACCTTTACTCAGCTGGCGATGACAATTGCGTGCTGGGCCTTTTAGTAGATCGCCCAGGATCAAACACTTTTCGTGATCAGAAGCCTGATCGCGCATAAATACTAACTTGAGGCGACTAATCCAATTCCGCGCGTGATCTTCATCTCTTTCTTTTCCCGAAAAATCCTTCAGATCGCTGATCGCAGACATCCGGATCCTGGGAATCGGCTGTTGATCAGGCATCCCAGTGTACGCGGACGCAACTGTGGCTCGTCGCGGCAGTGTGATCGGCTCATCTGGATCAATGTACTTGCTATGGGATCGTTGATCATGGAACGAATACACGGATTCCATGTCAACGTCCTTGACCGTCGTCGATCTTCCTGGCTTCGACTGCTGATCAAGAAGCGAATGCACAGATTCCATGTCGATATCCTTGATCGACGCGCTCTTCCTGTCTTTAGCTGGCGTTTTTGTGCCAACGACTCCAGGTGTCAACTTGATTCTTTCCTCAGCCAGAAACTTCTCCATAGCCTTTTCAAAAAATGTCTGCCGCTGTGGACCTTGTGATACTTGATCATCTTCTACCTTGATCGATTGAGGTTCGATCTTGATAACCAAAAACTTGGATTCATCTTTCTGGCAAACTGTCAACCTGGTGATCTCGGGCTCTATACTTCCTGCACTACTCGACTCCACTTCAGGTTCATCGCCTTCGGAAGGGGAAGATTCGTAACACGATGATCCCGTGTGTTCTTCCACGTTGAATTGACGGACCGGCTTGGATTTTGGGCGGAGAAGCGGGTGGCTCCTCCATATTAGATCGTCCCACGATAGGAACAACCACCTCGTATAGTCGATGTGTAGCGGCCCTGATATCTCCTAGGTCCTGATCGAACATTTCTTCGGCATCTTAGGCGCTTTTCTACAGGCCATCTTGCTTGATCAGGCGTATTAGCCCTAACACCAGCCGAAGATTGTCATTCCAATTCTTCACTGGTCGATCAACCGGTCCTTTCAGTTCTCCGCTGATCGTGACCCCGAGGAGGTTCATGATCGCGTTCGTCAATAAGAAATCTCTCAATTCTTCTTTGTAAACCTTTCGGTAAAACGTTTTCACCATATCGGCTTCCGTTGGTGGCGTACTTGATCGACTTTCGTCGCTCTCCGACCCAGGCGCCTTTAGCAACGCCTTCGGCTGGTCAGTCTTGTAATACTTCACCATCGGATCCCAATCCGGATCCTTATACACACATACACTTGGCGGATCATAACTTGCGTTATGATCCGCATGGGCTCCCGAAGGAGCCTCGGGAGGTGGTTGATGCTTCTCCTCCTTTATCTCAACAAGACACCTCCCCAGGTCCTGATGATCAGCATTTCCTTTCTTCTTCATACATGACGACAGCGAACTTCATTCCGTCGTCCCAACCACCTCCTCCTTTTCCACTTTTATCTTCACTTCTGCTTCCGCTTCCGTTTTCACGTCCACATCAGCGCCATCTTACGTAGAATTGAGGTGATATCCCGCGTCTCCCAAAGATCCGGGCACGCGCACCATTGTGGTGGAGCGGCTGATCAAAGTTTTTGACGCTTGATCAGGCGTTACCACGGCGCCCGGACTGCTGCTGACTAACGAAGGGGGTCCTCCGGTTGTCTCTTGACTGCATGTGTTCCTGCTCACCTTGTGTACCCGACGGCTTGGGCGTGGGTCGCTCTCCAGGTGGCGGGGATGGCACGCTGCAATTCCGTGTTGCAAGATTGAGTTGACTTGTGATGAGGCAACCGCTGCGATCAGGCTTGATCAGGCGATAAAAGTCGTTTATCAGCTGTGATCAGACTTGACCAGGCTTGATCAGGTGCTAAAAGTCGTTGTTCAGCTGTGATCAGGCTTGATCAGGCTTGATCAGGTGCTAAAAGTCGTTGATCAGCTGTGATCAGACTTGATCAGGCTTGATCAGGTGCTAAAAGTCGCTGATCAGCTAGTTGGCGCGAGTTGCGAGCAGATGAATGCGGGTCGCGAGTTGCAGAGTGTCGATCAGGTGTTGATCGGCGAAGGGAGTACTTGATCAGGCAGCGGAAGTTTTCACTGCCCAATCACGGAGCCTCTGGAGTCTTAAACAGTTAAAGGAACACCCAAATATATGTATTCCTAGCCTATACCTACGAGGGGGGGGGTAAATTTTACTAAATCCACCTAGAGTTACCGTGGGGCGCTTACAGCAGCCGAACGCTAGGGGCTGAACGTGAACCAAACGGGGAAGAGGTGAGAGCGCTGCTCAATCACGTTCCCGGAACAAAAAAAACTCTACAAGAAGAACCGCTGACACAGCGGGCATAGTTGCGACGAGTTCTCACACTCTACGCCTACCAGTGGGCCAAAAACGCACAAAGTGCTCCCCCCGGGACGTAGAGGTATTATTAGAGAGGGAGGCGCAAAGGTGCCGTCCCTAAAACGATCTGCTAGATCGCACGCAAAGGAGAAATTTTTATTGCTTAAATCCTAAGAATTACCAATTAACTAATATCCACCAATCAGAACTACCCATTCCAGCGTCCTCCGTCTATCAGTCGACCTGATTTATCCGTCGTTATTCGTTGTTCGTTGCTGTTCGTTGAGTACATGTATGTAATCGTCCTATCTCCCAATGTCCTGTATATGTCCTTTCTATGTGTACCACGGTTGTACACGCAACTGTATACACCGTGGTACACACAATCGTACACGATTACGTACCCAATTTGTGTCTGCAGTCAGGCCCCTAATTAGGCCCAAAATTAAGCCTTTAATTAGGCCAAAAAACTGTAGCACACATTACCACAGGTATATAATCCAGTCACATTCACGAGCCGAACATTGAAGCCAAACGAAGTTAACTATGGGATTGTGGAAAAAGAAGTATTGGCTTTATTATGAGTCCTGGATGTTTGTTATAGTCTGCTGGTCGGTCGGCTGGTAAAGGTACTCTCGAAGCGATCGACACTAGCATGGTTGTTATCAGCCAACAGATTGGATGGTCGACTCGGAAGATGATCCGCACTCTTTTCACAATGGACTCTGGAGGTCATTAAGTGTACTAAAGGGGAGGAGGAGATCCTGGGTACATTAGATGCCAGTATCACCCCTCGATCGGAGGTCAATTAAGCTTTAATAGCGATCTCACCACGTAAGCAGCCCTGCCAGTTGATTTCGCTACCACCACCGACCGTTGAGCACAATGAAGAGCTCATAGTTTTGAGTTTCGATGGGTCGGCGAGCGTAAAAAAGCGTGTCGGATCATACAGCTCTATCTTATGGAAGTTACCCGAGTGGACTGTACTGGCTACCGCTGCTGACTTCACGCCGGATATTACAGTCAACGAAGCAGAATATCGTGGACTCCTTTTATGTCTTGATCCGTTGACGACACAGAAGAAAGGGCGGATCATCGTATGTGGTGACTCCAACCTAGTAATTAGTCAGATCACTGGAGAGATCGACTGCAAGGCGTCTCGTCTAAAGTTACTAAACGATCGAGTGATGAAGGCACTGAAGGATCACCCTAATCATGAATTACTTCATGTGAAACGGGATTGGAATCGAAGTACTGATCATCTTGCGACCCAAGCTATGTGCGGTCAAATCGGATAACTGTCACCGAGGAAGTCATTTTGCATGAATTAATGTAGATCAACCGGCTCCCGGAACTGATCAAGGGCAAAGGAAGTTTTTATCAGGCGCATTTGATGGCTATAACCAGATCATAGACCCGAAAAACTTGCCGATAATTCCCGAAAGAAAGTCTGAACGAAGAGATCGTGAGACGGCTGAGAGCGGAGCGAAATATTAAGGCCCAGGATGAAGAAAAATGGACCGTTAATTTAAAGGACTACATATGTGGAGAATTGCCCCAGATGACGAATGATCAGGCCAAGGAATGTGCGAAAATCGCCGAGAAATACGACGTGGACGATAATGTATTATTATATTACTGTTGTGATAATGATCAAGATAATGCCGAGCGAGATTTACTAGCGAAACTAGTAATTCCTGAGATGTTGCAGCAGGATTTCCTTCATCACTATCATGTGAGTCTAGAAGGAGGACATCAAGGGATAGGCAGGACGCATCACAAGATCAGGACATATTTCCACTGGAGAGGGCTCTTCCGCAGCGTGCAGAGATATGTGGGTGGCTGTACGGATTGCGAAACTGAAAAGGGTGGACCGATTATAAAAGGTAAATCGCCCGGAAACATTGAATTTACATACCCTTTCCAGGTAATAGCGATGGATCATATCCATCACTTACCCGATCAACACATGGCAACACCGAATTATTGATCAGGATTGACTTGTTCACAGGTTTGGCGATCGCAAAAGTTATTGCTTCCCGATCTGCAGAACAGATAGCTCAAAGTTACGCAAAATGTGTATTTAGGAGATTCGGTGCTAGCGAAGTCATCAGACATGATTGTTAACCCGGTTTTATGGTGGAAGTCTACCGATCATTTAACAATATGTTAGGCCAGAAGCAAAGCACGACGAAGGCATATCGTACACAAGCAAATGGGTCAGCGGAGCGCATGATGCAGACGATTACAAGAGCCATTAAGATGTATGTGGCCGATCCGGACCAGCAAGATTGGGATCAATATGCCGAAAGGTTAGTGTTCACGTTAAATTCTTCAATAGATCGAGTCAGGGGAGAAACACCTTTCTATCTGGCGTATGGATGGGATCCACGATCGACGCTTGAGGCAGCGGTGTCAATCGACTGCACCCGGACTCGTGATCAGGATGCCCGTCGCTGGCGTATGAAGGTCCAGAAACATTATCAACATGCGAAAGAATTGATCAATGAAAAGTTACGTCAATAGACACAAGGGCGAGCCGAGCGGAACAACCAACAAGTCCGACCTCATGGTATCGGACCAGGGGCGAGATTATGGTTATACCTCGATCGGGTTAAGGAAGGTTATGCAAATAAATTAGCTCACATGTGGCATGGCCCCTTCCGGAGTTGATTGGTGAACATGCAGTCCGCCTGATAACAACCGGTACTGACTACAGTGTTTTTCCGATCGTCCGTGTTTCCAAGTTGAAGCTGGTAAAAGAATTTTGAAGTTGAAGCTGGTAAAAGAATTTTCCAGATTGTCCCAAAACGCCCTGTCTAGTGGATGAGTCAGCTAGGTTTGATTTCGACGAAGCCCTATTGCCCGAAGACAGTTGGGAGAGACCATTAGATAGCGATGAATTTGAAGTGGAGAAGGTATTGGACGTCAGGTCGGTTAAGAAGACACATTTTGGCCGAGCTCATCGGGAATATCTGATCCGTTGGAAGGATCATAAAGAGGCGACCTGGATCGATGAACTCGATCTAAATTGTGGTGCCCTTCTAAGAGAGCTCGAGCGAGATCGAATTAGTCGGAATCGTTACGGAGTAATGCCAACTCACGAAGAAGTAAATCAATATTTGCAATAGTGCCGATCGGCACTATTGCTCGGCAATACCGATCAGCAATACCGATCGGCTACCGATCGGAAATATCGATCGGTGTGAATTTGTGAGCTCTATTGTGATTACGACTACGAGTGTGCGGATAAATGTGATGAATTGATTATGTTTCGGTGATGAAGAAGTGGATTAAGGATGTGGATGAATTTTTCGGTGGCAATGATGACGACTCTCTCGATGTGGATACAGTTGGACGTGGTAAGAGTGGAACGTGACTAGTGTTTTTAAAGACTATGACAAACAGGACGATCGGATGATTTGAGATGAAGTATATTATTAATGAGATATGATCAATTATCCGATCGGCTCCTTCGATATGCTCCGGAGACCAGAGGTCGACAGCAGCCGGACTTGCAGGAAGGAAGGATACGTCAAACATCAATGCCCCCAGCGATGCATAAAGATAGAGACCAGAAGTGCTGGGAAGATGAGTTGGTTTAGGTGCCTCCACGGCCGGCTTCGATGATTCTTGGATGCTGTCACCCTTCGGGTGCTTCATGTGGTCTGCCCCTGGCGTTGACGTTTCGACTGTAGAAGCAGATCGGCGACGCTGGGTGGATCGGGACCGTGCTAGAGCAGAATCTAGCCGAATTGAATCCGTTGAGCCACCCTTGTAGTCCGAGCCAGACGAAGCTAATGCTGACTTGGACTTGCCGACAGTTGGTTCCGAGGGCGATTGATTTTTCGTGGTCTGTACTGTCTTGGATGGGTCCGTTGTCGCATGCAAAAGTTTTGCCGGTGTCTTGGCTCTCTTCCGGGGCGCCACTGGCTTTTCCTCATAGTCCGGATCAGCCGCTAGCTCCCGCGCCCTCGCGCCTCCTGATGCAGCCCTGCGCTTCTTGTTGTGTGCGCGAATTTGGGGGGGCAGAATTTCAGCCAATGAACGGTGAGAATTTCCGCCCGAATTTTGTTGAGAAATAACACCAGCTGATTGCGCCTGTGGGTCCGCGAGGGCGCTCGATGCTACTCCGCAAGGAATGTGATCGACGACAACCGACCGGGATAGGTACGTAGCCAACTCATCACGGCATCCGTGGACGATTCCCCAGAGTCGATTCTACTCTCGGGTCCAAATGCCGAGCCGATCTTTGGAGGCACTAATTCTGTCGGAATAATCGTCGATCTAGAGCTTTAGCTCAGCGATCTGCCGATCCATCTCGCGGCGTTGGGAATATATGACGGACCGATCTCCCTGAGGCTCCGAGCACTGTCGAACGACCACTTTAAGCTTCTCCAGAAGATACGATCGGTTAATCTCGAGATGAAGCACGTCGTGACGAGTGCCGATCAGCCCTTCCAACATCGTCTGAAGCAGATCGAAGTGGCCGTACACCTGCCGAACAGTTTCGACAAGTGTCTTCCCAGTCGGGAATACATAGATCACCAGTGGATCTACAAACAGCAGGAAGTGAGGATCGATCTAACGTGGAGTTATCAGTGGAATGGCGTACCTGATCTGTTATGTGGCGGGATCAAGGCCTTGAGATGTTTATTCTCGGCCATATAGTCTGAACGATCAGCTTGTATAGCGTCGATTAGCTTGGAAAGTCGTTTTGAATCTCGGTGCATTTTTTGGAACGCGACGTCGGTCACGATCTGCTTTTCGCGCGTACCCCCAACTTTTTTCGGAGCGCATCAATGGTTTTTTGGGAACGATCGACCTCGACTCGTGGATCATCTTGTTCTTCGACAATATGAGTGCCACCTGATCCACCCGAATGGTCCGATCGATCAGGAGTTTGAAGATGCGCAGAGTGCGAGCGCCGATCGCCTACGAAGACAAATGTTAGTGAAAGATGTGGCGATCGGAAGTCAAGTGGATTTACCTGGTACATTGGACTCGGAAGATTGAATGTAATCGAAGAATCTTTGAGAGATCGGGCCGCTACCGTTGTGCGGCTGCGACCAGACTCAGGGGCGGCTGTGGTGAAGTGCAAGTGAAAATTATTGACCGTTCTGTACCAGTGTACCAGTTTTCAAGGCAGATCGATCGGGTTGGCTGAATGGACGGAGTATGTTGGTCCAACCGTGTGCTTGGAGTGTTTTATACGCGGATTTGAGGTAAGGCACACGGTTTACATATAGTTTACATGTTGGATTTTTTATTGGATATTAAATATAGTGTTCGTATTACATCGGGCTGCGTAAGTCGCCAGTGGATCCGATCTGAGTCATTGGTAGCAGAGGGTTAACAGTGTACCCTCACGTTTATTATGCCCGGACAGGACAGAGCTCCACCGGAAGCCCCACGACAGGTAGAACTCGTTACGTTCACTCACCACTCAAGTTTGGCCTCGTTCAAGGGAGACGTGTTATTTTGGCTGGGTTACTCATCGCAATCTGCTGCGATCAAGTCCCAGAAATTGGCTGGATTACTCATCGCGATCTACGATCAAGATCCAGGATTTGTTATTGGCTGGATTACTCATTTCTCTGCAAGCAAGTGCCAGTATTTACTATTGGCTGTATTACTCACTGCCACGAGTGGTTAAGTGCCAGATTAAATTGCATTCGGAGTGAAGATTTCCGCTTCGTTTGCCGATCGGCCATTTTGAATTACATTTCTTTGGATTTTTTGGATCAATACCCCAGAAGGGGTACATCCATATCGGTCTTCACTAAAGTCTCCACCAAGAAACGGTCCACCGTGTGTGTAGCCACCCACACCAATGAGTACACAAGGTGAGACACGAGACGAATTGGACTCGGCGTCCTGCAATCCGATCGGTCACCCGATCGGCACCCAGGCGAAGGGCCGCGGAGTACCCCCTCCGTTAGTTGGTCGGCTGGGCTCGATGGTGGTTCAGTTCCGGACACTTCGGTGTTCGATTTTTAACTGGACTCCATCACACCGAAGAGCAAATAACAAATTTTTGGCAAACACTGCTGCAACTGGGAAGTGTGTGTCTGAGTGTAAAGTGGGGACGGCGGTACCTGCTATATTATCTGTTTGTTCAAAGGGCCAATCAGCGTGGATTACTGCGTGTGCGTTGGAACTGGCGACGCTTGTCAGTGCGCTGCCGTACCCGGTGGATTACCTCACCTCGATGTCGAAGGAAAACCTTCGAGCCTTTGGACATTCGATCAACAGCGAGTCCCAACTGGCTGTGATACGCCAACATACTACCCACGTCGATAATAGCTGCGTGAACTGTTTAAGGGCTTGGCTGCAAAGTCAGACGGTCAGTCTGGACAAATCCGATGAAAGAAGACGGAAAGCATACAACGCCGGAGAAAGTTCAATAAACTACAGCCGGAGTTGCTGTGCGCTACTGTTTCGAAACCGATGTCGGACTTGAATCATTGGGGCATCCTCAATGTCTTGTGTGTGTTGCTACCACAGCTTTCACCTGTCGCAGATGAGACAAAGGGGGTGATGTCAAAGTGTGGTAAAGTGTGCCCTAAAATTGGGCCTAATTGGGGGCTTAGTTATGGGTCTAATTAGGGGTGTGACTGCGGACACAAATCGGGTGTGTAATCGTGTACGATTGCACGGTGTATACAGGTGCGTGTACGACTGCGGGGTACATAGACAGGACATAAACGGGGCATTATGAAGAGGTACGACTATGTACAGGTACCTAACGAACACCGACAAACAGCGGCGAACGACGGATAAATCAGGTCAACTGGTCGACGGAGGACGCTGGAATGAACGGATCTGATTGGTTGATATAAGGTAATGAGTAGTTCGTAGGATATAAGCGATAATAAAGTTCTCCTTTTGCGTACGATCGGGCAGATCGTTTACAGGGACGGCAACTTAGGGCCTCCCTTCATCGCATACACCCCTCTACGTCCCGGGCGGGAGCACATAGTGCACTTTTTGGCCCACCGGCAGACGTAGAGTTCTTGGGAACTCACCAGAACTCCGCCCGCTGTGTCAGCGGTTCTTCTGTAAAGGTTTTTGGTCTTTGGGAACGTGATTGAGCAGTGCGCTATCGCCTCTTCCCCTTTGGTTCACGTTTGGCCCCTAGAGTTCGGCTGCTGAAGGCGGCCCACGGTAACTCTAGGTGGATTTAGTGAAGTTCCCCTCCCTCGTAAAGTCTAGGCTAGGAATACATGTATTTGGGTGTTCTTTTAGCTGTTTAAGACCGTGATCGGGCGTGAAGACTTCCGCTGCAGGATCAAGTACCCTCTTCGCCGATCAACACCTGATCAACACTCTGCAACTTGCGACCCGCGTTCATCTGCTTGTAACTCGCGCCAACTAGTGCCTGATCGACTAAATCGATCAGACAAATCAGATCGATCAGGCCGATCAGGTCGATCATGATCTGATTTTCGACTATTGGCTCCTATCGTCCCCGATCACCCCCTGATCAAAGGCCGGCGGTCCTGATAATCGACTTTTAGCGCCTTATCAAGCCTGATAAAGCCTGATCACTGCTGATCAACGACGTTTAGCACCTTATCAAGCCTAATCAAGCCCGATCACTGCTGATCAAACCTGATCACACCTGATTTAAGCTTGATTGCACCTGATAACGCCTGATCAGCACATAGGTCGTTTCGTTACAAGTTTCCCCAATCTTGCATCAAGGAATTGTCGTGTTTACATCCCCACCACCTGAAGAGATACCCACTCCCAAGCCGTCGGGTACACAAGGTGAGCAGAAACACAAGCAGTCAAGGACAACCGGAGGACCCCCTTCGTTAGTAGGCAGTCCGGGCTCCGTGGTAACGCCTGACCAAGCGTCGAAAACTTTGATCAGCCGCTCCACCACAAAAGTCCAAAGCGGTACTATACCACTTCTCCGAAGAGATGCGCGCAGCTGTTGGCGGCATCCTATGCAAGCCCGTCAAATGGAAGCCGTCACTTGACCTTATCGCCAGCGATGGTCAAATGATGGTCCATCAGTACTAGGGGCACCTCGCATGCGCGAGGGACTGCTTCGACAGGGGATGCGAATCCAAGTCCCTCATCTACAAATTCTCTAGGGCAACCTCGGTCGCCCGCCAGGGTTGAGTTTCCTTCCGTTATCCCTCCAACGGCTTTCTCACCTCGACGTCGTCATAGGAGCATGTTGAAGACTTCTCAAAGGCCACGCGAAAACAGCATCGGTCTCCAATCGCAAAATGTCGCGGGATTCTCCAAACATCTGGAACGGTGTGAAGAATGGTTTGACCATTTTAGGC
Source organism: Peronosclerospora sorghi (assembly GCA_026184515.1). Lineage (NCBI taxonomy): Eukaryota > Oomycota > Peronosporomycetes > Peronosporales > Peronosporaceae > Peronosclerospora > Peronosclerospora sorghi. Next base: position 7,208,389 of record CM047591.1, read on the forward strand.
AGTGAGAATTGCGAGGATCCATCGACTTGGTACTATTACAAGAAACGCGGGTCTACGTTGGTGAAGGAGAAAGCTTGAACAAGTTGTAAAACTCCACATGGTTCTTCGTGAACAAACCCGAACGCACATTGTGGACCAACTCAGAGCGCGTGGAGGGGTTGAGATTTTACTAAATCCGTACTCGTCGATTACTTAAATGTAACTATGGCATGAGGTACAGTGGACACCGCACTGTATGTATGTTCATATTTGTATAAGAGGCGAAAACGTTCTCGTTGTCAACGTATATGCCCCGAGTGGTAAGGCTGAAGGGAGAAGTTTTTTTAGATGCTTCGACATCACCTGCTGGAATACGGCGGACCTCTTTTCGTGGGTGGGGATTTCAACTGCACGTTGATGCCTCGACTTGACCGTTCACGTGGCGCTGAGAAGGATTCTTGAGTGGGCACACCTTTGCGATGTTCTCGAAGATGGAATGGAGCTAGCGGAAGAAGAGAGGGCTATATCAGCCTTTCATGCGATGGCGCACACTTATTTCTACACTTTTCCCGGAGGTAGATCAGCAAGTTCTCGACTTGATTGGTGGTACGTGAGCGCTCTTCATGCTGATTGTATTCGAGACGTCGATCAGTCTGTACCTGGACCAGCAACTGACCACTATACGGATTGGGTCGCCACGACATGTTGTGCGCGTATGTAAGCCACGGCAGGTATGTCCAGTCCCGGAATATGCACAAACGGCCGCGACCAGCGCCATTCTTGCGGTCATTGAGGTGGCACAGATTGAAGTTAACAACCGCAGTTCTGTTCAGATGTTGGACGCTCGTACATCCCGACGATTGGCCGACTGGTGGGATGGATGGAAGATCAGGTTACGCAAAGTTCTTTTGGCTACTACCAATACATCTCGCCAAGGTTTGATACGCAGCTACAGGCAGCGGATGAAGCGCCTCTATGTCCGTCTGAATGCGGTGCTGTCGGAGTCGCGCTCATCGGCTAACTCAACGGCGTGTACTCAAGTGGTATGTGACCAACCGAGCCCCGCCGATACTCTTGCGGCACTTAGGCGAAACGTTGCGGAGTGTAGACGATTATGGCATAGGGCCAAAGAAGAGAGACTTCTTGTCCAGCACACGTACTCTCCAGGCGAAACTTGTCGTCGTTTCTACGCGCGGGTGTCTACAAAATTTCAGAACAACACCATCGTTTCGCTGGGTGGCCAAGCTAAATACGGGCCGAATAGGTCGCATGAGTTGGCTGATGAAATGTCAGACGCCTGGGGGCATCTTATGCTTCATTATTTTGATCGCCCAGATCCCACAGCGGCATTTCTTGACCAAGCCTCCCTACCGGACTGGTTTGATGACTCTACTGTAACGGCAGCCATATCTTCAGAAGATGTCTGTGCGGCTTGAAGAGGCTGAAACGTGGGAAAGCTGCGGGACCGGATGAAATTAGCAACCCATTTTACCACGATTACGCAGACGCGATCGCACCAATTTTCGCAACACTGTACACTAGATGGATTGAGTGCAGCGTGTTGCCGGTGTCTTTTGGTGAACAAAACATTCAGTGTATGAAGAAAACGGCGTCTTCCGCCTTTCCACTTGATTACCGCCTGATCACGCTGCTCAACAGCGACTAAAAGTTGTTTACAAAGATCCTTTCGTTTCGGGTGCGACCGATGCTGTCGTGTATAGTTCTGCCAGCTCAAGTTGGTTTTGTCCCGCAGCGGTCGATTCATACAGCTCTCGACATTTTTTTAGGCAGTACGCAAAGCGGCAAGTGCTGACAGAGATCTCCACGGAGTCATTGTCTTGCTTCTGTATTTGGCCAAGGCATACGACACGTTGCCTCTTCCGTTTATACTTTCAGTGATGAAATGGCTTGGTTTCTGCTCTAATTTGCATCAATACGAGCGGCATTACACCGCGAAACGACTTGTCAAGTTTTTGTGAATGGGTACCGTTCAAGTCGACGTGAAGTTCACTGTGGCATCCGGCAAGGGTGCCCTCTTACCCCCCCCCGTTCTTTTTATACTCGGATAGATACTCGGATAGTGTCTATCGGGTGATTCAAGAGAGGGGCGACATTCGCGGGGTACCTATTACATCTGGAGGGAGAACCACTAACTTCAATGTTTCGGCTACGCTGATGACACGGCGGTATAACTGCTCGATCGTTCTGTCGTTCTTCCTGTTGTTATGTTACGATTCTCGATCATTTTGAGGCTGTTTCAGGGCTGATGACGAATCGATCCAAGTCAATGATCATTGAGCTAGACCCAGACGGATCATCTCTGCCTTTGGACACATATGGCCTCAACTTGCTGTCTTAAACCGAATCCTGCAGATATCTTGGTGTACTGGTGGGTCAACAGGATGCGATAAGTGCGAATTGGTTTAAATACACACGATACCTGTGGATTCAACTTGTACTAGCCCGAGAAAATAATCACATGGCGGAACTACGAGCTCTACTAGCTAGCGCCATCGTGGTGCCAAAAAATACCTACTTAGCACGGCACTTCTGACCACCTCCCGCCATTGAAGGGCTTGATTATGGACTTTATCTGGAGCGTCAGGGATGGCAAGAGGTCTCGACCGTGGGTTCCCTCCGATATGGCCTCACTACCGATACAGAATGGTGGGCTAGCGGTGCCGTGTATTCGATCGGAATTTATGACTATGGCGGCGACCGCTGTTGGACAGTGGACAGCTGCTACAGCTTCGTCGAGAGATTTGCTGATCGGTGATTTCTTATGGGGATCGACAGACTCGGGCACGGCTTACATAACGCCATGTTGGTCTCAAGACCAGAAGCCTCGACACCTAGCGACGCTATGTTATCCGGATCTAAAATTGTCGGCTTTCAGCTGCTCACCATGCACGCCAAGAAGAGATCACGGAGGTCTGCCGGAGGGCCGCCTCTTTTACATCGAGAGCCGTGGTCTAATACAATGGAGACTTTAGTGTTACAATTGATGTCCGTCGTGTGATTGACCAAAAACTGCGGACAGGATGCGATGACATCAGGTCTATTTGAGCCCAGGTAGATGGTACACGCAACGATGACGGTCATTTCGTGGCTGAGGGACCGCAGAGGCAATGTCTAGACCTTGAACGGAGCAGATTTTGCGCAGGGTCCAAGTACCTTAGCGATATACTGAGCTGGTAGCCGACTCAGAGTGGTATCATTCGGTTTTTGCCCAAGCGCAACATGGCTACTCACTCTATTTCGAAGCGTCGGCACTTTGGGACCTTCTGATTTGCTCTTCTATACAATTTTCCCGAACTCGCCTACCGGTCAGTTGAGTCAGGAGCGTTAATAGCTTACTCGACAAAGGTCCACCAGCATCATTAATGGCTCCTCGGCCATAACGGTACCTTGATATCGCATTTCGACTAGGGTATGGCGAGCAAAGTGACTCCAGTATCATCGATATCTGCTTGCGATTCCGCCGATTGTCTGGACAGTGGAACTACTGTCCATTTTGGCGCGCCTCCAACGCTCACGCGTGTTGTACACCTATGTGCTGGACGTCAACGATGGAGGCCGCAACGACGAAAACTGAAACAAATAATCGCTCGCAGCAGACGCAGTGAGAGAGGCAAACGCATCTGCGACGAACGAATGGCGAAGCCGGAATTCCAAGTGATTGCAGTAGAGACATCTCTGATCGAGTGGAGAGACATCCAAAGGATACGAGCTTCCTCCCGGACGAATGCGCATACGCTTTATCGTCTGAAGAGTAACAGTTTCCCGCTATGGAATTGGGCTATCCAGGATATTTCTTGACCAGACCCAGCGTGTCCGACTTCCATTACGGTCATGGCTAATAATGTATTCTGGGATTGCTCAAGTGCCCGGCGCCATTGGGATTATCTACTTGAACGGTGACGACAGCTTGGCGACTTGAGGGAGGCAGATCTTCACGTCTGGGTGTTTGGCATGGAGCTTATGGCTATTCCGATTTATGCGTGGGATGTCATCAAATACGCTGTAGGACCCGGCGTTGATGTGTATCGAGCGGAGGACGCGGTATTTCCCGCAACACGTGAGCTCTGGAGTCTTCTCGCTTCCACGACACTACATTCCATCTGGGTTGAGCGTCTCCGCGCTTGGAAGACGCATATTTGTCACAGGAAGTACACAACGCACGATCCAGGACACAATGTCGACGAGCGGTTTCACGGTTCCAAAGATCAACTTACCATCCGGACAGGGGCGACGACGGACTCCTGTTTGCTCGAGTACGGTTGGCGTTTGCTGATACCTTCATCTGCTTTGATGATACACCTCCTTTGCGAGTGCTTCCGCTCAACAATCTCTCTGGCGTGTTCTACTTGCTTTTTTTCGATGGGGGATCAAGAGTAAATCCTGGACCGGGCGGATCAGGATCCATCATTGTCCAAATTCACATGCATACGCACGCAGCATGCGTCCTGTGGATATCGAGCATGGTTTAAGGTTGTACAAAGACCACGACAACGTAGCTAAATACTGGGGGGTCGTGCAAGGGCTTCGATAAGCGAAAGATAGTGGCTATTCACCTCTTCATGTCGTGGGTGACAGCGCGCTCGTGCTTTCGCAACTCAGGACGCATCGTCCACCACATAAGCCTCACCTGGCGCTCCTATTTCGAGAGGAAAGAGTAGTTGCTGACAATATCGGTGACGCCCGCTGGGGACATCACTATCGCACATACAACAAAATGACGGATCGACTGGCAAATATTGCTACGGACACCGAAGATTCAATTCAACTGCACGCTTCCGGGGAGGCAGTTGTGGTGAAGGAGGCTGCAGCATTCCTCGACAATGATGTCAACCATTGGCTAGAGACCTCTCTAGTCGAACTCCACGAACCCCAGGGACCCGCGCTGACGCCACGAAACCTGTTCATATCGAGACCAGACTTTGTGCGACGGCGCGCGGCTGTCCAAGGACAAGTCATTTCAAATATTTAAAGTTATAGAATCCTTTGTTGCCTGTCTAGAGGATCTTCTAAGTCGTACGCGTACTTAAATATACCTCACCTTCTCACTCACTCACTGTATACAACAGAATGACGGTCGCGATCCCGTACCTAACGAATTTGAACTAAACTGTTAGTCGACTTTATCATTAGTTATTACAAATAGCGCTCATAGAAATGATCATGTGTAAGTGCGGTCTTATAACGCTTATATCAATATAACCCACCCTGTCTGCTCCCGCATTAGTTCCCTGCCCCCCCAATGCCACCGCAAGCAGAGAGTCCGCGTTCACGGCAAAACTGACTGGCACGGGAGCGGCGAGCTCAACAACGTGCTGTCGAGACGCAAGAAGCACAAGAACAACGAATCCGACTCTCTCGGGATCGGCGTGCTCAAGAACATGATCTTGAGAAACAAGAAGAAGAAAAACGACTCCAAGCTCAGGCAGCGGCGAGAAGTGCTCATCATTAACGGTAGCTTCTAAAGAAAGCTTGCGTGCCGCAGAACCGGAGTTCCCCTGCACGTAAGGATATCCCCGCAATTTCCGCCTCGCTGCGCTTTGTGGTCAACCGGGCTAACATCTGCTGCCACAACTGCGGGGCGCTCGATTGGATTGAGGAGCGCACAAAGGGTTCTGGATTAACCCTTGCACGCCCACCTTTCACCATGTGGTACGACTGTGGCAAGGTGTCGTACGTACCTCCATTGCCACAGCCACCAGAGCCACTACGTAGGATCAAACGCACGCCTATTCCCCGGTCGTTCCGATCCAACATCATGGCGTACAACAGCGCGCTGTCGTTCACGTAAGTTGGATGAACGGTTTATGCAGGGAAAGGTATACACCTTTCGACTCCAAGATGCCCCGTACCGCCATGTGCGATCGCAGTTGAACGGATTGATTAACACAATTTATGAATGCGTTGCCGAAGCTGCAACGAACATACGTGCCTGATTTGGCCACTGTGCAACTTTTGCCGCCTCAATATGACAATGTGGACGAGATTAACACAGCCGTCCTGAGGATGGTTCCGGGGGGAGAACAGGAATTTCTCAGCGCCGAGAAAAATGACGTCGAGGAGGGCGCAAACGCAATATCAACAGAGTTCTTGAACCGGCTCGACGTGAATGAATGGTCGCCGCATCGACTGGCACTTAAGGTTGGATCACCAATCATGCTTCTGAGGAATCTGGATCCATCAAATAGGCATTGTAACGTCACGCGCCACATTGTCCGCCGGTTTTCCGCACGTGTGATTGAGGCTGAAGTCTTGACGGGTGGTACGTTTGCTCTATCCCGCGCATTGCTCTCACAACTGATCAATCAGGCCTGCCCTACACGTTCCGTTAGAAGCGGTTTCGTGTGCACCTGGCCTATGCGATGACGTTAAACAATTACAGGGGAAGATGCTGCACAAGGTTGACATATTTCCCAAAAGGGACGTGTTCTCGCATAGAAAGTTGTGCGTAGCCTTTTCACGGTCGACAGCACCGGAAAATATCTCCGTCCATTGTGAATCTGAGTCTGCAGAAGTACGACTAATGCGCAACATCGTTCATGACGAAGCACTAGGTTGAAAAATCTCGCCATGATGGTAGCAGTCAATGTCCGAGATTGCACACGTAGTTCTTCACAGCAAAAAAAATTATTTTTGTTTCAAAGTAAATGTGGATATGCCGAAGTTTCTATAAAATATTAATGAAACAGTTCGTCGGAACGACGGGTACCATCCACTAGTCTATATAATAACTGAATTCATGTCGTGATTACGATCCTGTACCTAATCGAATATCTCGATCTATGTATACAACAGAGTGATGGTCCCGAACCGTACTTAATCGAATATATCAATCTATGTATACAACAGAATGATGGTCACGATCCCGTACCTAATCGAAGTCGAACTATACTATGAATCGGACATAATTGAATTCGATTTTATAACTGGTTACAAGTAGCGCTTTTACAGTTAAGCAAAAAAACGATTCGATTTTATAATTGGTTAGAAATAGCGCGTTTTTTCATCTTCTACCTATATAAAAGTTTTCCGTCCGTCTCCCGGTCACGTGAACTTCCCCTTCCCCGTCAGTACAACGGGTACCTACACTCGAAGTTTTCCGTCTGTCTGTCAGTGCGACGCTCCTGGGCAAGACTAGCTACTGTTTTCAGCATATATACTATTTGAAACACACTTTATTACTGCTCAGTGCTTGAATAGCTGCGGTGGTTCTTAATTTCAAGTGTCCTTTAATGGGTAAAAACCGTCACACGCAGTAGCGACGTTCAGCTCGAACAGGTGCACATCAAGAAGAGGCCAATTGCGCACGGAGTAAAAGGGATACAGCTTACGCAAGAAGCAATGCGAAAAGCAACACCTGAAGTGCTGAATGTGCAGTTCTTACTCAAAAGCACCCGCCGATTGAAGGCCGGATGAACAGGATGTACCTCGGGTGCGGCGTTTATTCGACGGGATTGAGCAGCGGCTTCGGCTAAAACTCGGTCAAATGGAAGCTGGATGCAGTGCGATACGCGCACTGGATTGAGGAACGCGTAACACGATATTCGATGTGCGCGCTCACATTTCTAAACTTTCTGCAGTTGTGGGATGGTTAAACTACCACTGATAGCACCACCGTAACCAATGTTGCATCGTTTGCTTGAAAAAACCAGACTTTTCGGGGAAAACACTTTCGTAAACATACAACAATGCCTTTGCTTTGACATCAGTTGGTTCAGAAGTATTGCACAAGAGGCATTTATAACATGGTGGGGCTTAACCATCTCAACGTTATCCTCCTATTTGGCAATGAGAATACGGCCAAAGTTGCACAGATCTATATACATAACCCGCAAATACAACTCGATGGATATCATGCGCTTGCAGACCAGCTTAATCTGACATATGGAATAAATGCAGCAGATGCTTCAATAGACGCTCGCGTATACGAAGGGAATGGTGAAGACAACATACCTAGCGTGCAGCACCTGTAGCCTTACGTTTTGATATCATTTCGATAAAAACATGCGCACGGCTTTCATTGGCCTTTGGAGTGTTATAGTGGCTGGATTATCCTCAAAATTTGTTCGTTAGTACAACGGGTTAACTCACATGAATGTCTTTCCGCATCTTGATCGGCGCATCATGGGGGAACTTTAAGCCATGCTCGAACAGTACATCCCGTACGTGCAGGTGTACAATCAGGTGCGGCGCGAATGGAGAGGGATCAGGTGGTGGATCTGGAAATCCGTCTGCTTTGCCTGAAATCGAACGACCATAATAGGTACAACACCCCAACTGCCAACAAGGTGGGCGCCAAAATGGTGGAAGATGGTACGACGGCAGTATCTCCGATCGCGAAATTATTCTGAAGTGTCACGACAGACGCCTCCAGCGGATTTCAGTATTACATGTTCGGCACCAGTCATATTTGATAGGAGATTAGCTGGTTATCGTTTCTTACCCTACGTTACTCCATAAAGTCTCACAGTTTGAACGTTATAGGTCGTAGACCAACAGTCTACACGCTTCGACGAACGTTCCAGAATGTTTCGAGGTGGTCATGTTCTTGATACACGAATCAATTGGCATAGACTGTACACGATCGGCATTGCTCGCCAACACTCCCACTCACTGTCGATCGTCCCTGTCTCGGAGTGCCTAGAGTTTCATGCGGTCGCGGAGGAACTCGAACCGTTTCGTGGCGGCGGCCTTCGTGAGGATGTCATCCAGCTGATGCTGCGTCTCCACATAGCTGATCTTGATCTTCCCATCGTTCACCTTCTCGCAGATGAAGTAGTGACGGATGTCCACATGCTTCGTGCGTGCGTTGTATCCCGCGTTGTGCGCGAGCGCAATCGCGCCTTGGCTGTCCTCTCACACCTGGGTTGGTCCTGCTTGTTTGTATCCAAGATCCTTCATCATCATCCGCACCCAAATCAACTCCTTTGTGCACATGCTCAAGTGGGTGACTTGTTTTCGTCTTGGACTCACTAGGGAACGGTCCGACGGTTATCTTGCCCTTTGCACAACCACCGCACAGGTGGTCGCTGTGTTTCTTGATCTCCGGAATCCCCGTGGTCGCTAGTTGTGTGCGCACGTACGCGTCATGCCCAGAATGGCCTTGGCGTGCATGGTACAACTCTCACTTACTCCCAGTATCCTTGTACTCATCCAACATAGCACGCTATTGATGTCCACACAACACATAACTGTTTCCCACAAGCGGAGCATGTGCTACTACACGCCGATCCGTCATGATCGTGCATTCCTACGACGTGAATTGAGTCAACCATACCTTCGCAGTCAGATTCGGTACCGACAAGAGACGTCGGTCAAGTCCTGGGATATGCAGCACGTTGCTCACCGTAAACTTTCCACTCTCAAACACCATCTGGACGTCGCCATGTCCGATAGCCTTCACGATCTTGCCGTCGGCCACCTTCACTTCTATAGACCGTCCGAACTCCTGGTAGGTGTCAAATTCCTCACGGTAGGGTGACATGTGCGACGATGCACCATTGTCAATCAACCAACTACCGTCCTCCGTGCGTTGCTCACACGTTGCATGCGTCATGAACATGGCTTCGCCGTCATCGTCCTTCCTCTTGCACTGGGACTTCTTGTGGCCACGCTTGCCACACCCATAGCACGTCCCCGTGAACTTCCTTGGTTTCCCGTGCTTTCTATTATTCTCGTCGTCCTCGTTCTTCACACTGTTGTTGTTCCTGCCACGGCCGTTCCGTCCACCGCGCTGTCCAGCCCTGAACGCGCGTTCTCCAGACTCCTGTTTTTGGAACTTCTCGTACTGCTTTAGTAACTCTCCTTGACTTCATTCAGTGACATCTTGGTCAGATCAGTTTTTTCGATCACAGTCAAAATCGTGTCGTATTCTGCTGGGAGACTTCCCAGAAGAATCACCACCTGACGGTCCGCGTCCATCTTGTCACCCACGGCCTCCATCGCCACCACCAACTCGCCAAATTTGTCGAGGTGGCTCGCGATGCTGGCGCATTCCTCCATCCTGAACGATGGACTCGTCGCGTGAGCGTTATGCGGTTCTGGGTTTTGCTTCTGTTGTAGTAGTCGTGAAGCGTGAGCCATGCCTGCCTCGCCGTCTTTGCTTGTCGGATCTTATACTGATGCTCCAACTCAATGCCCTGCGTGATAATCGCAAAATCACACAAGTCGTTGGCTCTCCAAGTAGCATCCTTCATCTTCTCCTATGTACAGTTCTCCTCCGCTTACAGTAGCAGGCCCTTCTTGAACATCTTCATTCGCATATTGAACTCCCAATGAAAGAATTTGTCGCTACCAAGGAGTTCTGAAGGGGTCTTCATCGTCGTCTGAGTCGAGGTCTTCCGGCCGTCGTGGTCGTGGTCTTCTTGTCAAGTTCGAGGTCTTCTATCGAGCACAGAGTCATAGCTTTTGGCTCATAAACTGTTCGGCACTGTGGTGGAGCGGCTGATCAAAGTTTTTGAGGCTTGATCAGGCGGTACCACGGCGCCCGGACTGCCGACTAACGAAGGGGGTCCTCTGGTTGTCCTTGACTGCTTGTGTTTCTGCTCACCTTGTGTACCCGACGGCTTGGGCGTGGGTCGCTCTCCAGGTGGCGGGGATGTAAACACGACAATTCCTTGATGCAAGAGTAGGAAAACTTGTAACGCAACGTCCTATGTGCTGATCAGGCGTGATCAGGTGCAATCAAGCTTGAATCAGGTGCGATCAGGTATGATCAGCAGAGATCAGGCTTGATCAGGCGCTAAAAGTCGTTGATCAACAGAGATCAGGCTTGATCAGGCGCTAAAAGTCGTTGATCAACAGAGATCAGGCTTGATCAGGCTTGATCAGGCGCTAAAAGTCGTTGATCAGCAGTGATCAGGCTTGATCGGGCACTAAAAGACGCTGATCAGTAGTGATCCGGCTTTATCAGACTTGATCAGACGCTAGTTGGCGCTAGCTGCGAGTAAATGAGCGCGGGTTGCAAGTTGCAGAGTGTTGATCAGGTGTTGATCGGCGAAGGGGGTACTTGATCAGGCAGAGGAAGTCTTCACTGCCTGATCGCGGAGCCTCTGGAGTCTTAAGCAGCTAAAGGAACACCCAAATATATTTATTCCTAGCCTCGACCTACGAGGGAGGGTTAATTTCACTAAATCCACCTAGAGTTCCCGTGGGGCGCTTACAGCATCCGAACTCTAGGGGGCAAACGTGAACCAAACGGGGAAGAGGTGAGAGCACTGCTCTATCACGTTCCCGAGGCCGAAAAACCTTACAAAAAGAACCGCTGACACAGCGGGTGGAGTTGCGGGTGAGTTCCCACACTCTACGCCTACCGGTGGGCCAAAAACGCACTAAGTGCTCCCGCCCGGGACGTAGAGGTATATACTAATAAGGGAGGCGCAAAGGTGTCGTCCCTGAAACGATCTGCTCGATCGTACGCAAAAGGAGAAATTTATTATCACTTAAAGTCTTAGATCTACCATTTCCCTAATTTCAGCCAATCAGAACCGTCCATTCCAGCGTCCTCCGTCCACCAGTCGACCTGATTTCTCCGTCGTTCGTCGGTGTTCGTCGGTGTTCGTTGGTGTTCGTTGAGTACCTGTACGTAATCGTCCCATCTTCTCATGCCCCGTCTATGTCCTGTCTATGTGCACCACGGTTCTACACGCAACTGTATACACCGTTGCACACACAATCGTATACAATTACGTACCAGATTTTTGTCCGCAATCCGACCTCTAATTAGGCCCTTAATTAGGCCTAATTATAGAACGCTTTCCGACAGCCGCCCCTGAGCGTCGTCCCAACCGTACAGCGGTTGGGGCGAGGGTCGATCATGCCGTTGGATGTCGTAGATCATGCTACCGTTGGTCGAGTTTTCCACACCCATCATTCACGCCATCATCGGCCAGGTGATAATCACCCATCAATCTGCCCCTTCTCCCGCCGATCAGGTCCCAATCGGTCAGGCCGTTACCGTTAGTGGTATTCCCCTCGCGATCCAGCGTTCATCCTCCACCAACCGTGGCATCCGCGATCAAGCTGTCTCGATCAGGCATTTCTGCATTTCCATTATGCAAGCGATAACAAACGGCACCCCGGCGAACACCGCCAACGCTCCTGCCCTGGGTCGGGCCGCAGCTGATCAGGCGATCTCCGCCATCAATCAGGCTTACAGCCTACAAGAGGCCCTCCACGCGCGCGATGAACAGATCACTATGTTATCCGACTCGGTCGCGAGGAGCGAAGACACTATTGCGATGCTTCGACAGCAGCTCGATCGAGCCAAACGTGCCGTGGTGGAACGAGATGCCGAGATCAAGTGGGCCGCCTTTAAACAGCCTAAGCCATTGCGTGACTTCGTTGACACTGCAGTCAACGATCTCAAGACTAAGTTGAAGACCGTAGAAAACGCTGTGGCCGATCAAGAAAAAACCATGGTCGATCAACGCGCCCGGATCCGGGATGTGGAGAGCCGTCGTGACCTTGATCGCTATATGCGGTCGGTACATGAAGATACTATTGTTGATCAAGCGCAAGAGCTGGATAAACTTCAGCAGCGCATGGCCAAGTTACAAGAAGAATACAATCAGGCTGCTTCTAGGAATCAGCGCTTCGTCGAACAGGCGTTCAAGCTCACCACCGAGATTGATAGGCGCAAATATCAATACAATCGCCTCCGGAAGAAGAATAGGTCCAATCACATGCAGATGGCGCCATCATGGCCCAGACGCAGGATATATATGAGCGGGTCGAGGGAGTATCTGACCTCCAAGCTGAGCTGGGTGATCTACACGCCGCGTATGCCCAGCTGGAGGAAGAGCTTTCCACCACGCAATGCCACTTTGATCAAGTTTCTGAAGAGCGCGACACGCTTCGCGATCAACCGCTACAGACTCAAGACGAAGCAATACAATTACGCTCGTTTCACTCGGACCTTCAGGCCCAATTGGCTGGTATATCGTTGCGGATGCAGATCACACCGGCTGCCCGTACCCCTCTGGCAAGTTCTAATCAGGCCGCATCGCCTGCTAGCCTTCCCGCTGCTTGTTGTATTCCCAATGCCCTTGGGGCATTTTCACGACTATGCTGCCGCCCATTTGTTTCCTCTCAGTCGGCTGGTTCGCCGACTTTGAGACGAAGTACCGGTCGTTTCTCGACCATCACGCGCTGGCGATCTGAGCGTCAACGCATTACCTCCCCATCTCGAAAGGCCTTCGCGAGACTGATGACTTCTTCCGGGATTATTACAACGATCGACGCCAACGCCGAAGTCGTGCCGGGGAGACATGGAAGAGGGTTGTGGACTTTATCCTGCGGGGAATGATCGACGGGAGGTGTGATCTCGACATTTTCCTGAACCCGTCGATCACACATTGTGCTCGAAACCGTCCTTTGAAGTATGCCCCAGCCGGCGATGGGGCGTGGTACCCCGGGTTCCTATCGGAACCGCCACCTCGGACCCTATTGGACGCGTTGAGGGAGGTTGATGACTTTGAACCTTGACGGGTTCAATATCGCCTTTCCCCCGAAAGCCATCCTGGCCGTAAAATTCCTCGTATGGTTGATCATTTATTCTTTAATCAATAAACAATCTTGATCATGCCATTTCCCCTGTTGATTCATTACTTTTCAATGCATAATATAAATCGGTATTCCGTCGGCTCATCAGTTGTACTCCATCACCATACCTCGCAATATCCATCGTAAACACACCACTTCAAGTCATTCATCATTTCTTCATCAATTGTGAGTTTCGTCAAACCTTTTTCTTCAATCGGAGGTTCTTTGATCGTAATTCCATGATCAGTCCGCCGATCACGCATTATTTGGACTCTTCATCCACTTTCATTACGTCAAATCGATGTCTGTTGATCATCTTCCTTTCGAAGTCCTTGATTAGAGCATCACAGTTCAGATCTGCTTCGTCTACCCACGACGGCTCAGCATAACATTCCCAGTAGACTTGATATTCGCGTAACGTTCTTCCATACCTAGTCTTTCGACCAGATCGGACACCGGTAATACGATCAACTTCAAATTCATCTGGATACAGCGTCCTTTCCCAGCTGTCTTCAGGTAGAAAAGCTTCATCGAAGTCGAAACGATCTGCCACCCCAGCCGCTAACAAAGTACTAGGACGATCTGGAAATTCCTTGACCAATTTCAACTTGGACAGGTGCATCACTGGGAACATACGATAGTCGGTGCCGGCTGTTACCAGTCTCGCCGCATGGTTAACGATCACCTTATCGACTCTGAAGGGTCCATGCCACATATGCGCCAGTTTCTTCGCGAACCCTTCTTTCACCCGATCGAGATAAAACCAGACCCTAGAACCAGCTTCGATTTTGTGCGATGTCACTCGATCGTTGTCTTTTTCAGCTCGATCGTCCATCGCTTGATGCAATCGAGTGCTCACTTGTTCGCGGGCGTATCGGTAGTCTTTCTGCAACTTATATCTCCACCGACGAGCATCTCGGTCTCTACGCCGAATTCCACCCAGTTGTAGTGTTGATTCCAACGACGATCGCGGATCCCACCCATACGCCAAATAAAATGGTGTCTCTCCGCGAATGCGATCAGGGGTCGAGTTCAGCGCGAATACCAGACGCTCTGCATACAAGCTCCAATCTTATTGGCCGACATCTGATACATACATCTTGATTGCCCGTGTAATCGTCTGCACCGTCCTTTCCTCCTTGCCGTTCGCCTGTGGACGGTATGCCATAGTGGCACTCTGACGTTGTCCCACGATTTTGTTGAGCGCACGAAATACTTCCGACATAAAACCCGGTTCCCGATCATGCCGGATCACCTCACTATCCCCAAATCGTCGAAATAAACATTCTTCTTAATTTTCGGCGACTTTCTGGGCTGTGCGGGACGAATCAGCTTTCGCGATCACCATACCCATGAACAGATCCGTCCAAATCAGCAGTTCAGTATGTCCATCCTTTGATCGGGGTAGTGACGGGATATGATCCATGGATATCACTTGGAATGGGTACGTGGCCTCGATATTCCCCGGCGACATGCCCTTGATCGTAGTCTTGCCCTTCCCCGTCTCTCAATATACGCATTGTCCAACAAACCTTTGTACACTTCGGAATAGACCACGCCAATGGAAGTATCGTCTGATCCGCTGATATGTACGCCCTATGCCTTGGTGACCTCCTTCCAAGCTCACATGATAATGGTGGAGGACATCTGCATGTAGGGTCTCGGGTAAGACCAGCTTAATCGAAGAGTGTCGATCGTCTTGATCATCTTTGTCATCGCTGGCTTTTCTTTAGCCATATTCCCACAGTAGATCAGCAATCCTTGTTCGTCGACATCGTAGTTGTCGGCAATTTCGCGCAATACTTTACCTCGTCTGCGCTCAATTGTGAGACGTCACCATACAGATAGCTTCGTAAATCATGAATCCATTCCTCTTCATCCTGCGCCCTTTTCACCCGTTCCGACCTTATCCCAGCTATGGGTATATCGGGCCACGTTGACGGTCGCGGTTGACGGAGGTTACGTGATCGTGTCGTCACTAGCACTTGTGGGGCAGTGGGATCTTCATTCCACGTGATGACTTCCGACAATCTGTTGAGATCGGCCAATTCCTCCAGCTGTTTCTCGTCATCAATCTCAAATCTTGTTTCACCCTGCATGTCCATAGTGGTGATATGATCTGCACTATTATTCCATTATCTTTTAACATGCACCAGATCATGATCAGTCCATTCGCGAAGGAGGTTAAACGCACGCTGTTGCAACACTTGCAATCGCGGATATTTACACTCTATTTCACCGCGCATTTGCCGGATTACCAAATTCGAATCTCCACACACGATCGTCCTTCCTTTGGGATATCGCGACAGTAGGTACAAACTTAAAAGCAATCCATGGTATTCCGCCTTCTTCACCGTGATATCAGATGCATGATCGGCTACCGCGGTCATTATCTTCCACTCCGGTAATTTCCAAACGATAGCTCCGAACGCACCTACACGTCGCTTGACACTTGCAGATCCATCGAAACTAATCACGTAGAGTTCTTCGCCTTTCTCAACCGTAAGAGGTGGTACTTCAATCATCTGCCGCGGTTGCTTTTTCGGCGCGATCGCAATCAGTGCTTCATCGATTTGGGTGCGAGGGGTGATGCTTGCAGCTAACGCCCCTAGTACCTCCTCTTCTCCCTGTACACATTTCTTGATCTCGAGGTCCCATTGTGATAAGATCGCAGCCCATCTGCCCAATCGTCCGTCTAGCCCGTTGGATGTTAGTAACCATTTCAGCGTGGATAAACGTGACAATACAGTAATCGTCTTTCCGACCAGCATCATGAAGTAAACATCCAAAACCCGTAGAAGCGCCAGAACTTCCTTTTCGACGGGGCTGTAGTTCGGCTTTCCGCTCTTCAACGTTCGGCTGGCGAATGCCACGGGGTAATACACTTGATCATGTTCTTGTACCAGCGCGGCGGATACCGCCCACTTGCTGGCGTAAACCACGATCACTGGCGTTTTGTTCTGATCAAAGTGGCGCAGGGTTGGAGCTGACGCAATCTTCGCTTTCAGCATGCTGAATGCTACTTTTGCCCTGATTAATCGATCACCTTCCTGGTACATATTCTCCTTGCTCAATGATCGGCTCTTTAACTCTTGATAATCTATCTCCCTTAATTCGTAGAGTACAGAGGCATAGATCGCGAAATCTTCAATAAATCGCCGGTAGTAGTTCAAGCTTCCCAAAAACGATTGCATAGCACGTAAGGTGCCAGGGAAAGGCAAATCGATCAGCTCATTCAAATTTTTTGGATTTGTTTCCAAGCCGCGGCTAGAGACATGATGCCCTAAATAACGAACTTCACTTCGCCCCCAGTACGATTTAGCCACACTGATCGCACTATTCCAAAAAGGTGCCGCACCTTGTCACACAGGGTAGCCCATGTAGGTGCAGGGATCAAAATATCATCGATATATGACCGCCGCTGCAGCACAGACGGGCCCGGTGTCTGGTCGGGCTCTCCCACAGTAAATACACCAGCCGTTTCGTCAGCACCGTCTTTTTTTTAATCTTGAGATACCCGTATAATGCATTATCAATCAGCCGCTGGTAGATTTGCGGAGCATTCTTTAGGCCAAAGGGCATCCTATTCCATTCAAAAAATCCAAACGGAGTGACAAACGCCGAAATATGACGTGCTCGATCGGTCATAGACACGAACCAAAAACCGCTCGCCATATCCAAAGAGCAAAACTACAACGCTTTATCCAAATCTTCGAGTAGATCAGAAATCATACGCATTGGGTATACCATCAAACGTGTGAGTTGATTCACCGCGCGATAATCGATACATAAGCGAATATCAACCCCATTCTTTTTCACGATGATCACTATAGGTGATGCCCAGGGTGACGTAGACGGCTGAATGATCTTAGTAGCCAATAGCCCCTTGAAAAAAGCCGATAAATCTCGCGAAATCGCGGATCCACCTTTCGACACTTTTGGGCGATCGGTTGCGCATTTCCTACATCGATACCGCAAACAACTCCACGTGCAGCAGAAGGTAGCGCGTTCCCTTTCCCGATCAACAGATGTTTCTTCGCCCAAATTATATCGCGAAGCTGATCAATTTCTTCTGCCGTGTTGACCAAGGGGTCTCCGACTAGCAAATCATCTTTAGTCACCTATTCGGTGCTTACAGATACTTCGGGCAACGTAGCAAGCTGCTACTCTAGTTCTTCCCCATACAAATCTCCACCTTCATGTTAGCAAACTTGATCATCGATAGGGATTACACCAAATTCGCTAGGATCGGCTGAGACAGGGTGATCACGCGTATCTTGACTAGGCATATCTCTTGTAACATGTTGTTCAACTCCGTGATCCAAGGTCGGACCTTTTGTCCCCGGCTCCTGATTGCACCGCGCTTGCATCTCTTGCACGTTTTGAGACCTTCCGGTTACCAATTCCACATATGTGACGATCGGGTCCGTAGGACGCACTAAAATACTTCGAGAAGTAGGATACTCCCTCTTTTCGACTATGGGACCTTGATCGACACTTTCTTGACCGTCATTCACAGAATCGGTAGACGCTAGATACGCGAGATTTTGCCACTCCTTGTAACGATTAGACCCTATCGAAACAAATCCAGGGCGACGAGGCACATCATCTTTGTTCATCCAAAAACCTAAATTCGTATCGTCTTGCACAATGATCGGATGATCAACGACGTTCGTAACGCGCAGATATCGCAAATTACCCACGCCCCTAGTGATAGTGGGGACCCAATCTTTTCCACAAGTAATCCACAACTTTTGAGATCGCTGGTCATAAATTCGAACCTCAGCATATTGACCTACTGGGATCTGTTCGTATTGATTGAGTTTCATATAATTACCACTCGATCCGTACAGCTGTCGGCGCCCCTCTAATGGATGATCACCTCATCAGGCAAACTTAGCGCACCATGGGCGATGTCTAATCGAACACCAGCTGGTATCATGAAATCCATACCCAGTATAGCATCTTGACCGACAAGTCTGCCCACCCATGCCTGGAAATAATAAACTAACGAGCCTTCTAACGTAATCTTGATTTTAGCGCGTCCTTCTGTGAGGTATGCACTTTCTCCAATGCCGACACATTCTTGCGATTGACTCGTGTCGATCTGACAACTCACCTTACGAGCAAAGGTTGAGTCGATGATCGACACTTCAGCACCAGAATCAAATAATAACGTAGCTCGTTCGTTATTGATTTTACCACTCTCCTTGGCTTGTTTGAACCATTTCTTTGGCAAGTGGTACTTCCAATATCCACACGATTCACCCGGAAGTAAATAAACTTTCATGATCACCGGGGACCGAGAAAACTCATCAATACGGAAATTAGCCAAACGTGGTAAATCAGGCTGATCACATTTTTCATTATCTCTTCCTGCTGCTTGATCTTCCCTCTTCTTATCCACATATGCAAAAATACATAGACCAGAACGCTCGTCTCGTACCAGATTCCAACCTGGCGAGCGTCCTAATTTAACAGGTCTTCGGCTTCCTTGGGCAACACTCCAGCATGCTGGGTGGGATTATACCACTGGCGAATACGATTGTAAAATTCTTCCATAGGGCACTTGCCCACATCGTGAACTTCGCCGCATGCTCGGCAGACGTACAAACATTGATCGGTCGGATGTCCCTTCTTGCAACACTTCCGACAGGTCAGGCGCTTCCAGAAACGAAAATTATCGTGCCTAATCGACCCACAATGACTGCATTTCTTCACAGCCCCTCGATCAACTGCACTTGAATCACTTCGTTTACCCGATCGGGACTCACCAGGTTGATCGAGCGCTCCTGGTTGATCACGCATAGCAGCAATCACGTAACGGCGCTTATCTCCATCACTTCCACTGTCGTCTGCACTTGATTCTTCACTGACGTCACCTTGATCGCGCGTACTACTTTGGGCTTCCGCACCGGGGCAGGTGCTCGATCATCGCCGAATTTCTGGCGGAATTGGCTGGTATCTACCACCGCTGTTGGTTGGTACCACTTATTGCGTGCATACGCCCGCAACTTCTCTTCCAGATCCGTAGCGGTATCCAACCGCAGAAGTTACAGTTGATCCGCGAGCTCGCGATTGGCCAATGTATCCAGAAAATGCTGCACATGCTCGCGTAAGGTTGTAGGCGATCCATCCCTGATCAGCAAATCGGCTCGCAGTCCCGCCACATTCAACCGGTGCAGATACTCAATAGGGCTTTCATCCTACCGATGCTTCGTGTAATAATATTGGCGGGATGCCGATTGAACACTTCCACAGTATTGAACTTCAAACTCATCCACGATACTTTTCCAACTTGATCGAGTACCTCTACTCAGCTGGCGATGACAATTGCGTGCTGGGCCTTTTAGTAGATCGCCCAGGATCAAACACTTTTCGTGATCAGAAGCCTGATCGCGCATAAATTCTGACTTGAGGCGACTAATCCAATTCCGCGCGTGATCTTCATCTCCTTCTTTTCCCGAAAAATCCTTCAGATCGCTGATCGCAGACATCCGGATCCTGGGAATCGACTGTTGATCAGGCATCCCAGTGTACGCGGACGCAACTGTGGCTCGTCGCGGCAGTGTGATCGGCTCATCTGGATCAATGTACTTGCTATGGGATCGTTTATCATGGAGCGAATACACGGATTCCATGTCAACGTCCTTGACCGTCGTCGATCTTCCTGGCTTCGACTGCTGATCAAGAAGCGAATGCACAGATTCCATGTCGATATCCTTGATCGACGCGCTCTTCCTGTCTTTAGCTGGCGTTTTTGTGCCAACGACTCCAGGTGTCAACTTGCTTCTTTCCTCAGCCAGAAACTTCTCCACAGACTTTTCAAAAAATGTCTGCCGCTGTGGACCTTGCGATACTTGATCATCTTCTACCTTGATCGATTGAGGTTCGATCTTGATAACCAAAAACTTGGATTCATCTTTCTGGCAAACTGTCATCCTGGTGATCTCGGGCTCTATACTTTCTGCACTTCTCGACTCCACTTCAGGTTCATCGACTTCGGAAGGGGTCGATTCGTAACACTATGATCCCGTGTGTTCTGCCACGTTGATCGACGGGACCGCTTCAATCTTCAGCGGGGAGTGCGAGGGCTCCACCTTTGTAGTTTGGCCCACGATAGGTACCAACAGATAAAACAACTTCTGGGTAGCTTCTGCCAGATCTTCTGTGTCCTGATAAAACACCTCTTCAGCATCGTAGGCGCCTGTAGTCAGACCAGCCTGCTTGATCAGGTGTGTTAGCCTTCGCACGATCGTGAGCTTGTCCTTCCCATCCGTAACTGGCTGATCGACCGGTCCGTTCAGCTTCCCGCTGATCATGACCCCAAGTAGGCCCATGATCGAGTTCGTCAATAAGAAATCTTCCTGTTTTCCTTGGTAAACCTTTCGGTAAAACGTCTTCACCAGGTCGGCTTCTGTTGGTGGCGTACTTGATGGACTTTCGTCGCTCTCCGACCCAGGCGCCTTCATCAACACCTTCGGCTGGTCGGTCTTGTAATACTTCACCATCGCTCCCAATCCTTATCCTTATACACACATATATTTGTCGGATCATAACTTGCGTTATGATCCACACGGGCTCCCGAAGGAGCCTTGGGAGGTGGTTGAGGATTCTCTTCCTTTATCTCATCAAGATTGTGGTGAAGTGGATTCAAAAATTTCAGTCACTTTGCGTCAGCGGCACGCCGATCGGCTTATCGGCGATCGGATTGGTGGAAACCAAGGCGCCTTTTGAGCCTATCGTGTGCAAGAAGTGTCAAGAACACAGATTTTGGTAAGTCACATGATATTGCGTGTAATTTACATATTTCATGTTGGTACATATTGGTGACCGTAGGGAGATAGGATTGGTTAGTTTTGGTTTTACCGTTTTTTTGGATTTTTGGCCTTTTTAACTCACAACAAGGAAGTCGTTAACATCTTTGCCAAGTACGCTAGTCGCCTCTGCACGCCGCGGAGTGTTTGGGAGCAGAGGGTCGAGTAATCCCCTCTAGCTCATTATACCCGGCCGGGAGACGCACTTGGCCCTCCGGAAGTCCCTCGACGGGAGTACGTATTTATCGGCTTCACAAACCCAAGTTACACACGTTTGGAACGTGTAAACAAGTTTTTGGATTGTTACGTGGAGATCGTTCGTGGAGTTTGTCACGTTTTCGTTGGGTCTCCATATTGGAATATATGTCTTTTATTCTCGCATTGGTTGGGCTCTACGATCGGTTAAGCGATCTGCCCTTTGGAGTATACTTACTCTGAGTATAATTGGTCTGACCGTACCCAGGGTGAATAGTTCCGCCCAGGGTACACTACCCAGCACGGTCTCGAATTTAAGACCCAAGTCAATTCACAGCGATGATCCACCAAGTGTGTAACCAGCCCATTCCATTGGGTACTAAAGGTGAGATGGAGACGCAGAAATCGGACCAGGCGTCCTATGCTGATGATCGATCGTCTGCTAGCAGCGGACGATCGTATCGGATCGTAGGCGAAGGTTCGCGGGGTCCCCCCCCCCAGTCAGTTGGAAGGCTGGGAACGATTGTGGTCAGATTCTCGACACTACGGTGTTCGATTTTGAACTTGACTCCACCACAATGGTGCGCGTTGCCGGATCACTTGGTGATCGCGGATATCACCGAGATGATATCTCGTAAAGAATTGATTATAATGAATTAAATGTGGAATCGTTCTGGAGAGGACATAAGGAACGGTTATCGCCTTATGTTCTCGTTGTAGATAAGGATGGCGATGTCCTATCTGGCCGGGTGGAGGACCAGATCGGGATTAATAAGTTTTTTCCTCCCCATAAGGCTCCCACTGGAGCCGATCGAGACTATAGCAAGTCCTGCTATAGTTCCGGAAAGGATCAGGACTTTTGTCCTCATCCTATGCATTTGAATGAATATTTTGATGAAAAAGTAAAAGATGAAAACGACTTGGAGGCTGAGCGAAACGATCAGATCCACCCTCCCAAGGTCCCCAAGCAGAGGCTCGGAATGCCACCCGATGAAGATGACTTAAAAGAAAAGTCGCAGGTCAGGGATGGGGTTATCAAGGAAGAAGACCTGACCAGGATGTATTACATCCACGAGTTAAAGCGATTTATTCGTGAAGACCAGGTCATGCAGATCTTAAACCCCCAGATCCCCGATCGCCTTCTAGGACCCACCACCGAGCCGATCCAAAGCGATCGGCCGTTGCTATTGGTGAAGAACCTGCTGGCGATGTTGGCTGAGATCGGAATAAAAGTGCAAAACCTCGCCAACGTACATAAGCTGTTTGATCTGGACACTTGGAAGCTGGAGATGTCGATGTCGACCCTCCATGTTCATTTGGTGCCGTTGGTGGGGGGCGGTTCGCCGCCCAACTACCACCGTGGCATTGAAGGTGAGGCCACGGCAGCACACGATGATGTGTGTTCCGATGATAAATCGCTGTACCATCAGTCTCCACCTGCCTCTAATAGCTCATCGGAGTTGGAGGTCGGTGTTGAGCGGATGATCATGGGGGTGGATCATACCCCCATGGGAGCATAAAAAGGACGTGAGGCAGCATGGGGCTGCATGCCGGTCGAGGCCCCAGGAGCCCCCACAGGTTTGAGAACCTCCAATGGAGGATGCCAACACTCTACCCATGACCCAAGCTAATGTCCAAGCGATGTTAGAGGCAATGATGGAGCGTTTCATGGGAGACCGATGCCGATCGCCTCCGCGCCCGCATGCACAGGACCGATCTGCCCGGGAAAATTTCAATACTTTCCCGGATGTTGATATGTAGTCAGTGGCATCAACTGATAAGGTCATCGGAGGTGGTAAACCAGTTGGCAGAGGAAGACGCAAGCCACAGCCAGCCCGACTGCGCCGATCAAGCAAGAACAGCGATTTCAACATGGAGTCGATCGGATCCGGATGACTACTATGGGTCAGACGGTGCAGGTGCGGGCAGAACGCGCAAGGCTAACCTAGCCTCTACGACCGCTTTTGATTTCGGATCTACTGCGATCCCACGTATTCGCATGGCTGAGACCACGGATCTCAAGGGCTTCACTGGCCAGGACGCCGACGAGGAGCAATCCATATCGTGGTTTGGTCGGGTCAAGTCTGCGCTCTTGCGGGATCAGAAACCAAAAAAGGAACGGTGTTTGATCTTCAGAGATCTTCTAAAGGGCCGGCTGCGAACTGGATCCAACAGTTGGGTCGGGATGTACGATCTGACTGGGATCTGATATGTTCAGAATTTGAGGGGCAGTACTGCAACTCCGGATTCTCTACCGCCCGCAAATACCATCATATGCAGAAGCGGGGCGACGAGACACCGATCGAGTACCTACACCGTCTGAACGTGGCTGCAATTCGCGCCGGGATAGTGATCAAGGAAGGCAACCCGCCGACCGGTGCCGCTATGGAGCACGTGGGTTACTATATTAGTACCCTTGATGACCAAGCGCTGGCAGATCAGATCACTTTGCTGCACCTAAAGATGTGGGAGAAGTGTAGAAGACGTTGCGGACGTTGCAGCACTCACGCAGCATGAGGGCGAAGGCCGCCGTTGGATCGGGTCGCTACAGATCGAAGCTCAGACCGACCCTGTGAAGAGGCCCCTAACCAGATCGTCCCGTGCTGTTAAGGCGATCGTGACTGAAGACAGCACTGGGTCGGGAGAGGAAAGTAGCGGCCAGTGCAGTCGGGAGTCAGATGAGGACCAATATCGTCACATCTTCGTCACGGAACCTGCCCCAAGAACCAGATCTATGCCTAACCAGGCAGATCGGAAGGGCAGGAGTGGAAACAAGTCCGACCCTGACCGACCTCACAAGAAGTGTTCTCACTGCGGGTCAAGCAAGCACGACGGTGGGGACTGCTGGAAGAAATTGATATTCAAGAAGTGCGAAAGACGCGGTCACCCCACCGATCACCGCCTCTTCGTGTGCAATTCATGTAGAGAGATCCACGAGGCCGGCCAGTGCAAGATTGAAGAGTGCTTCAATCTGATGCGCAAGTGGTATGTTCCGGGTAAGCACGCGGGGATGCTTCCACCTGACGTTGAGAAGATGTTAAACTAGAACGCTCGCCAGGTTGGAATCTGGATCTAGCCGAGCGATCTACGTTTGGCATCTATGCATATGTCGGCAAGGAAAATAAAATCGACAATACATGATCTAGTCTCAATTGTGTCGATCGGGTTCATCCGGTCTACAATCTCACGACCGATGAATATTCCCAATCGAAGGTGGTCATGCAGCTGGATCTGCTGGCTGGGGAGTCTCGCGGATACTGGAAGTATCATGCGCTCGACAAATGGTTCAATCAGGCGAAAGCCTGTGGTAAGATAAACAACCAGAAGGCAACGATGTTGTTCAACTCTGGGGCCGAAGTCTCAATTATCGACTCCGCCTTTGCTCGTAAGGTCGGATGTCGTATAGACACCCAGAGACAAGAATGCGTCGGAATCGGTGAAAGTTCTTACATGAACGAAGGAAGGACGCGCGTGAAGATCATCCTATCGTGTTCGTTGGTCTACTTCTTCAGCGCTTGGGTTGGCAATCTGGCCGGTTAGTATGCCCTGTTAGGCATGGATTTCATGGTGCCGGCAGGTATTCGCCTTGGTCTGTCTCATGGAGTGCTTACACTCCCGGATGAGGTCCAGATCCAGTTAGCTGGTCGGCGGCCCCTATACGGATCGCACACCGATCTGGTCAGGTGGGACCAAGATGTCACCATTCCAGTCGGCCAATCTGCTGATACCCCGGTCGACAAAGGTTTTCGATCAAGGAAGTTATTGGTGACCAGGGGAGATCGGTGGGTGTCGACCTTTGTGAAGAGCGCCGGCCGATATGATTTTGTTCGAGTCACTAATAACGGTGACAAGCCACTTACACTCGACAACAATACTATTGTTGGCATGTTGCTGGTGGAAGGGAAAGTGCCAAGAAAGATGGGGTTCGTCTCGATCGGATCGAGACGGTATGTTGAGTGGCAGAACTTGTCACATCAAGCAACCACCGATCTCATCAGCGATGATGGATCAGTGGAAGAAGATACCTCACCTATGATGGAACGACCCAGCTATGTAACCTCAAAGAAGATG
The DNA here is from genome assembly GCA_026184515.1 of Peronosclerospora sorghi. Taxonomy (NCBI): domain Eukaryota; phylum Oomycota; class Peronosporomycetes; order Peronosporales; family Peronosporaceae; genus Peronosclerospora; species Peronosclerospora sorghi. The sequence continues at coordinate 7,234,011 of CM047591.1, forward strand.
TTAGTTCGAAGAAAGGCACCGCAGTCGCCGGACACGGTGGACCATCAAGCAGATGTACCAAGGTTCGTCAACGTGGTGGCGTCACAATAACAGGCGACAACGGAGCCGGGAATAGAAAAAGGGAAACATGTCATTTCTGGGGCGGACCACGATGGCGCGCCTAAGCAGATCGATGTTGTTGAAAAGCAGCCCGCCGATCGGGAACAGCAGTGTGCAACCGATCAGGACGGTTTGGGTGATATTTCCCCGGAAGACGACCAAGTTTGTATCCATGAGGGCGGGGATCAATATATTCAGGAGATGGAGAGCCAGATGGCAGTCCTCCCTGAAGTGTCTGCTGATCCGCCCGAAGTCACCTTGGACGATCTGCAAGTGGGTGATCGGGATGTCAACAGTCCCGATCAGATCGATCAGCTAAAGAAGATCATATAGAAACATGAACATCTGCTGATCGGGAAAGGCAACGCCTTACCCCTGCCGCTCGCGGAGCGATCTGTGACATTGATGTGGGTGATGCCAAGTCGATCGCCCAGCGATGCCGACTTGTGGCGCCACAGTACCGCGAAAAATTGTTCTATATTATTAAAAGACTGTTGGTTACCAAGACCATTAAGCCGTCGACCTCGCCGTGGGCCTCACCGATCGTGATTGTGATCAAGAAGAACGGCGTCGACATCAGGTTGTGTATCCATTATCGGTTGGTAAATCTGTTGACCAAGCTTATGGTGTACCCGATGCCGCTGATCAGCGATCTGCTAGAAGATCTCGAAAAGACCCTACGGTATTGCTCACTGGACATGGCAAGTGGATTTTGGGTGGTTTCGATGACCGATCGGGCTCGCGAGATCTCTGCATTTGTTACGCCGTTCGGTCTGTTCGAGTGGAACCGTATGCCGTTCGGTTTGAAGAACGCACCCCAGATCTACCAGAGGCTGATCGACAACGCATTGTATGGACACTTCAAGATCAGTACCGATCGGGAAAGGAGACCGTCCGTTCTGGAGAGGCGATCGTATATCGACGACATTCTGATCCCTGCTTTTTCATGGAGCGATATGTGCGAGAAGGTCGAACGGTTTTTGGATACATGCGATCGCTGGAACCTGTCGATCAGTGCTGTGAAGAGTTTTTGGGGCATGTCCAAGGTCGCCTATTTGGGTCATATGGTGTCGATCAGTGGGCTGGAGGCCAATCCCAAGGATCTGGAGTCACTGAGCAACCTCCCGTTTCCCAGATCACTGAATGCAATGCAGTCCTTCTTAGGGAGCTTAAATTACTACAGCCGCTTCATTGAAGACTTCGCGATTTACGCGGCCGTGCTGTACGAGCTCCGGGAAGTCGACTACCATATGTTGCGCAAAGGAGATCGGTCAACTTTACGGGAGGGCTGCGACTCTGATCTGCCCGCAGATTTTCCGCAGTTAGAGGCAGAGGATCACATGAAGCGTGCAAAGGTTGCTTTCGGTATGCTGAAGGCCAAGATGGCGACGGCACCGATTCTCAGACACTTCGATCCGGAAAAAGTGCCAATCGTCATTGTGTACGCTAGTAAGTGGACCATTTCTGCCACTCTAGTGCAAGAACATGATGGTGTGTACCATCCGGTCACTTTTACGAGATGGACGTTGAAGCCGAACGAAGTTAACTATGGGATCGTCGAAAAGGAATTTCTGGCTTTACTACGGATTTTGGATGTGTGCTATAGCCTGCTGGTCGGCCGACCTGTAAAGGTCCTATCAAGAAAGTCGACATTGGCCTGGCTATTATCGGCCAATGGGATGGACGGTCGGCTCGGCAGATGGTCAGCGATCCTGTCACAGTGGTCCCTCGAGGTCGTCAAGTGCACCAAGGGAGAGGAAGATATACTGGGCACATTGGCTGCTAGTATCACCCCTCGGTCTGAAGTGGATGAAGCTCCGATGGCGATTTCCCCAAGGAAGCAACCTCGACAGTCAATCTCACGGCCGCCACCGATCGTCGATCGGGATGAGGAACTCTTGGTCTTGAGTTTGTACGGATCGGATAGCGTGAAGAAGAAGTTCGGCTCCTATAATGCCATACTGTGGAAGTTGCCACAGTGGTCTATAGTAGCAGCCGCCGCAGATTTCACGCCTGACATAACGGTCAACGAGGCGGAATATCGGGGGCTCCTTCTATGTCTCGATCTGCTGTCATCACAAAAGAAAGGGCGGATCATCATATGTGGTGACTCCAACCTAGTGATAAGGCAGATCACCGGGGAGATCGACTGTAAGGCGCCACGGCTGAAGTTGCTGAATTATCGGGTGATGAAGCACTGAAATACTATCCCAACCACGAGCTATTTCACGTGAAACGGGATTGGAACAGAAGCGCCGATCACCTCGCGACCCAAGATATGCAGGACCAGATCGGGGCTACGATCACCGAGGAGGCCGTTCTACATGAACTTATGAACATAAATAGGCTCGCGGAGTTGATCAAGCCCAAGGACGGCCCTGCTCAGGTGCATGTGATGGCGGAGACTAGATCGCGAACTCGGAAGTTTAGCCGATCGTTCCCAAAGGAAAGACTGAGTGAGTACGTTGTACAACAGCTAAAGGCGGAACGGATCCTCAAGGCGCAGGACGAAGAAGAGTGGATCGTCAACTTGAAGGCCTACCTGCGCGGTGAACTGTCCAAGTTAACAAATGATCACGCGAAAGAGTGTACCAAGATCGCGGACAGTTACGACGTGGACGACAATGGATTTCTGTATTACTGCCGTGACATTGATCAAGACAGTGCCGATCGAGATCGACTGGCGAACCGGTGATCCCTGAGTTGCTACAGCCGGATGTCCTTCATCACTACCATGTGAGTCTAGAAGGGGGACATCAAGGCATAGTCAGGACATACCAAAATATCAGGGCCCACTTTCACTGGAGAGGACTTTTTCGGAGCGTGCAGAAATACGTGGGCTGTTGCACAGATTGCGAGACCGGAAAGGGCAGACCGATAATCAAGGGCCGATCGCCCGGGAATATCGAGGCTACTTACCCTTTTCAGGTGATAGCACTGGATCACATACCGTCGCTGCCCAGATCGACACGCGGAAACACTGAGCTGATGATCTGGATCAACCTATTCCCTGGTATAGTGATCGCAAAGGCTAGTGCATCCCGATCTGTGAAGCAGATCGCCCAGAGTTACGAGGAATGAGTGTTCAGAAGGTTCGACGCCAGCGAAGTTATTAGACACGATCGGGAACCCGGTTTTATGGCTGAGGTGTTCCGATCGTTCAAGTACATGCTAGGCCAGAAGCAGAGCGCGACGATGGCATATCGTCCGCAAGCAAACGGATCGGCTGAACGCATGGTGCAGACAATAACAAGGGCGATTAAGATGTATGTGGCCGATCCAGACCAACGTGACTGGGATGAGTATGCAGAGAGACTGGTATTCGCACTCAACTCTTCAACCGATCGGGTCCGAGGAGAAACGCCTTTCTATCTGTCGTATGGATGGGACCCTCGATCGACACTTGAAGCGGCGATACCGATCGGCTGCACTCGGACCCGCGATCGCGATGCCCGTCGTTGGTGCATGCAGGTCCAGAAGCACTATCAGCATGAGAAAGAAGTCGTCAATGAAAAGTTGCGTCAGGCCACGCAAGATCTAGCAGATCGGAATAACGATCAGGTCCGCCCTCATGGTATTGAACCAGGGTCGAGGGTATGGTTATACCTCGATCGGGTCAAGGTAGGCTATGCAAAGATGTTGGCTCATATGTGGCACGGTCCTTTCCGTGTAGCAGAGCTGATCGGTGAGCATGCTGCCCGTCTGATCACGATCGGCACAATTTATAAAGTTTTTCCGATCGTGCATGTGTCCAAACTGAATCTGGTCAGAGAGTTCCCCAATCGGCCTAAAATGACCTGTCTGGTGGACGAAGCGAAGTGATTCGATTTTGACGAATCTCTGATGCCGGAAGACAGTTGGGAAAGGCCATTGGAAGAGGAAGAATTCGATGTGGAAAAGGTGCTAGATGTCCGATCGATCAAAAAGACGCGTTTTGGTCGTCCCCGCCGAGAATATCTGGTCCACTGGAAGGATCATGACGAAGCAACTTGGATCGACGAACTCGATCTAAATTGTGGAGCACTGCTACGAGAGTTCGAGCAAGCGAGTCAGTAGGAATCGCTTCGCAGTGATGCAGAATCATGAAGATGAAGATCAAGGCACGAAGTAGCACCGATCAGTATATCGATCGGTGTGAATATGTGTAAGGTCTGAATTATTGTGAATTAGTGTGATGAACTGTGATGAACTGGAGTAGTGGAGTGACGAACGTGGTGATAATTTTTGCGATGTGGATGGAAACTGTGTGTGATAACGTGTTGGTACAAGTTTGGATAAAGTGATGAAATTTGGTCAAGTGATCAGGTGATCAGGAATTTGGAAAGAATGATGACATGCATTATGGATTATCTGGTCAGCTAACTGCCACATCAAGATTCGCAGTCACCCCACAGACGACTGATAGTCAATGCCGGATGGTCTTCGATCTGGTACTGGTGCTGATTGCGCCAGGGATTCATCCGATCGATCTGGATCAAGGCGCCTTTCAGGTCTGCGACCAGCTCGTCACAATGAAGACCGGGATACCAGATGCCGTCCTCAGTCAACGCCCCGGGGCTCTCAACGCGACTCTTGGCCATATGAAGAAACACTGGATACAGGAAGATGTCGATGTCGCACTCGCGAACGAGCATCCCTTCCAGAATAAACTGGCATAGGGCCAGCCAGGCCTCGCCCGCCCGACTCCGGCGCTGTTTCCGGCGCTTCTGAAACAGGATCAGGTCTTGGTCACGTAACTTCCGACCCGCGGGAAGTATGAGATAATGGGTAGACTCCCAGATCGCCTAGCAGCGGGCTGTATTAAAGGCCCGAAGTCGACCCAGAAGCGAATCGATCCAAGGAGTCGACGCGAATATAGAGTCCAACTTGGCGCTGAGCAGCACTTCCCATGGTCGATCCTCATACAGACGGGCAATTTGCGGTCCGGTGACTAGATCCTCCCGCCACGCAGACAGGTCAGGGATTTTCAAATCTGGAGAGAAGAGCCAGAAATCTGGTCGGGACATCGACCGGGCTAGATCTTGCTTGGTCAGGGCTGCTCGGTGCAAGCTACCGATCTGCCCCGGTGACCATGTCAAAGTGGCATCTGAAGTCAGCGATGGAAGAGGTCGATCTACGATCGACACCCCTTTCAATAGCGCGTGATGGCGCAGCCCAGATGTGCCGGGCTGAAAGGAAGGCTCCGATCCGGTCAACTCACGCGTTCGTGCAACACCATCACCCTGGGAGCTGATCACCTGATCACCCCCCCCCCCCCCGATGCAGGCTTCGTTGGAACAGGATCTCGGCGTTGATCGGATCGGGACTTGGAAAAAGCAGTGAACAAGAACTCAGAATATCCCGATTCGTTCCCCGAGTCCTCTCCGGAGGAGATCTCCATATGCTTGGTGTGAGCAGCGCGGGGGCGTAAGGGCGCATGCGATTTGACGATGATGGATGTGTCGGCTGCGTCCGATCTTGGGCTTGGAAGATGCGCCAGCGTCTTGGATTTCTTTTGAGGCACCGCTCGCTGCTCCTCGAGTTCGGAGTCGCGCGCTACGCCCCGCGTCCTTGAGCCCTTCGACGCGTCATTACGCTTCTTGGAAACTTTTGGAAATGTGAAATATTGACTTTTGGCCAATGAATGGCGTCGTTTCCGATCTTGGTGCAGATCGATCAGAGCGGCCGATGCAGATCGGTCAACGCTAGAGCCTGCAGCCGGACGCCGGTACAACAAGTCGGTCAACTGTTGGTGGAACCGATCTACGGCCGCTCAACGAAGGTTTGACTCCTGGGTCCAGGCGTCCGATCGGCCCTGGAAGGACTCGACCTTTCCGATCTGGTCCCTGACCACGACCTGCAACTCGCCAATCTGCCTCTCCAGGTCACCATGTTGGGTGCGGAGTAAAGTCCGCTCGGACTGATCCTCCAACCTCTGCTGGTTGACCAGCGCGAGCTGTTCCCAGAGGTGTGACCTGTAGGCCTCTAAACGAGACAGATCATGCCGTGCGCCGATCAGCCCGTCCAAGATCGGTCAGAGCTGATCGCAGTGGTCATGCGACTGCCGATCAGCCGCGAGTAAAGCGTCAAACGCTTTGGCTATGTCGGTGGGCAGCCGATCTGCACGCGAAGGAAGGTTAGAGCAGATACAAGACAAAAAACAGACCGATCAGCTTACCTCGCGTTGTTTGTTGGGCGATCTGGTCCCGGAGATGCGCGTTTTCGGCGATCACCTCCTGCAACTTCGTGGACATGGGGATCAAAGTATCCACCTCCTTCCGCAGTTGCTGGAGTAATGAATCCTTTGTGACCAACTGCGACTGAAGCTCCCGGACTGTTTTCCGGAGCTGATCGACCCCGATCTGATGCCCATACGGTGTGTCGGAATCTGGAGTGTTGCGAGGGCTGTCAGATCGGGCCGATCGGGGAGGCGAATTGACATGGGTCGATTGGGGATAGAGGGCACCTGCAGCAACGAACGTCAAGAGAGGTTACAAGATGATCAGGTGCACAAGGACAAATACCTGGCGAAGGCGGATTCGAAGATCTGTCCATCGGTGAAGTCTACTACTGCGAACTGGTGGTGAGATCGGGTCGCTACCGTTGTTCGAATGCGACCAGACTCAGGGGCGGCTGTGGTTAAGTGGATTCAAGAATTTCAGTCATTTTTTGTCAGCGGCACGCCGATCGGCTTATCGGCGATCGGATTGGTGGAAACCAAGGAGCCTTTTGAGCCTATCGTGTGCAAGAAGTGTCAAGAACACAGATTTTGGTAAGTCACATGATATTGCGTGTAATTTACATATTTCATGTTGGTACGTATTGGGGACCGTAGGGAGATAGGATTGGTTAGTTTTGGTTTTACCGTTTTTTTTGATTTTTTGGCCTTTTTAACTCACAACAAGGAAGTCGTTAACATCTTTGCCAAGTACGCTAGTCGCCTCTGCACGCCGCGGAGTGTTTGGGAGCAGAGGGTCGAGTAATCCCCTCTAGCTCATTATACCCGGCCGGGACGCGTTACAGACGCACTTGGCCCTCCGGAAGTCCCTCGACGGGAGTACGTATTTATCGGCTTCGCAAACCCAAGTTACACACATTTGGAACGTGTAAACAAGTTTTTGGATTGTTACGTGGAGATCGTTCGTGGAGTTTGTCACGTTCTCGTTGGGTCTCCATATTGGAATATCGGTCTTTTATTCTCGCATTGGTTGGGCTCTACGATCGGTTAAGCGATCTGCCCTTTGGAGTATACTTACTCTGAGTATAATTGGTCTGCCCGTACACAGGGTGAAGAGTTCCGCCCAGGGTACACTACCCAGCACGGTCTCGAATTTAAGACCCAAGTCAATTCACAGCGACGATCCACCAAGTTTGTAACCAGCCCATTCCATCGGGTACACAAGGTGAGATGTAGACGCAGAAATCGGACCAGACGTCCTATGCTGATGATCGATCGTCTGCTAGCAGCGGACGACCAGATCGGATAGTAGGCGAAGGTTCGCGTGGTACCCCCCCCCCGTCCGTTGGAAGGCTGGGCACGATGGTGGTCAGATTCTCGACACTACGGTGTTCGATTTTGAACTTGAATCCACCACAAGATTCCTCCCCAGGTCCTGATGATCAGCATTTCCTTTCTTCTTCAGGCATGAAGACGGCGAACTGCCTTCCATCGTCATAACCACCTACTCCTTTTCCGCCTTTATCTTCACTTCTGCTTCCTCTTCCGTTTTCACTTCCGCATCAGCGCCATCTTGCGTAGAATCGCGGTGATATCCCGCGTCGCTCAAAGATCCGGGCACGCGCACCATTTTGGTGGAGCGGCTGATCAAAGTTTTTGAGGCTTGATCAGGCGGTACCACGGCGCCCGGACTGCCGACAAACGAAGGGGGTCCTCCGGTTGTCCTTGACTGCTTGTGTTTCTGCTCACCTTGTGTACCCGACGGCTTGGGCGTGGGTCGCTCTCCAGGTGGCGGGGATGTAAACACGACAATTCCTTGATGCAAGAGTAGGAAAACTTGTAACGCAACGTCCTATGTGCTGATCAGGCGTGATCAGGTACAATCAAGCTTGAATCAGGTGCGATCAGGTATGATCAGCAGAGATCAGGCTTGATCAGGCGCTAAAAGTCGTTGATCAACAGAGATCAGGCTTGATCAGGCTTGATCAGGCGCTAAAAGTCGTTGATCAGCAGTGATCAGGCTTGATAGGGCACTAAAAGACGCTGATCAGTAGTGATCCGGCTTGATCAGACTTGATCAGACGCTAGTTGGCGCTAGCTGCGAGTAAATGAGCGCGGGTTGCAAGTTGCAGAGTGATGATCAGGTGTTGATCAGCGAAGGGGGTACTTGATCAGGCAGAGGAAGTCTTCACTGCCTGATCGCGGAGCCTCTGGAGTCTTAAGCAGCTAAAGGAACACCCAAATATATTTATTCCTAGCCTCGACCTACGAGGGAGGGTAAATTTCACTAAATCCACCTAGAGTTCCCGTGGGGCGCTTACAGCATCCGAACTCTAGGGGGCAAACGTGAACCAAACGGGGAAGAGGTGAGAGCACTGCTCTATCACGTTCCCGAGACCAAAAGAACCTTTACAAAAAGAACTGCTGACACAGCGGGCGGAGTTGCGGGTGAGTTCTCACACTCTACGCCTACCGGTGGGCCAAAAACGCACTAAGTGCTCCCGCCCGGGACGTAGAGGTATATACTAATAAGGGAGGCGCAAAGGTGTCGTCCCTGAAACGATCTGCTCGATCGTACGCAAAAAGGAGAACTTTATTATCACTTAAAGTCTTAGATCTGCCATTTCCCTAATTTCAGCCAATCAGAACCGTCCATTCCAGCGTCCTCCGTCCACCAGTCGACCTGATTTCTCCGTCGTTCGTCGGTGTTCGTCGGTGTTCGTTGGTGTTCGTTGAGTACCTGTACGTAATCGTCCCATCTTCTCATGCCCCATCAATGTCCTGTCTATGTGCACCACGGTTGTACACGCAACTGTATACACCGTGGCACACAAAATTGTATACAATTACGTACCCAATTTGTGCCCGCAATCAGACCCCTAATTAGGCACCTAATTAGGCCCTTAATTAGGCCTAATTATAGCACGCTTTACCACAGCACCAGTCAAATTCAAGATTGAGATTAGCTGGTTATCGTTTATTACCCTACGTTACTCCCTACAGTCTCACAGTTAGAAAGTTCTATATCATAGACCAACAGTCTACACGCTTCGGCGAACGTTCTAGAATGTTCTCGAGGTGGTCATGTTTTTGATACATGAATCAATTGTCACAGACAGTACACGATCGGCAGTGCTCGCCAACATTACACTCAGCGTATACCCCGCTTCACTATGTGTATCTTTTCCCAGACGGTCGACAGGGGTGGACTCCCACGATACCGCTGAGAGGATTTGGGTACGCCACTGGAGAGGGAGGGTTCAATAACAACGAGGATGCAATCCGTGAGAGAGGCGGAACGAAACTTGTCTCTCAGATGCAGTACTATTCCTACATGCTGCAGCCTCATGCACGAGCACCTTTTTCTGTCAGGACGCCTGCTGCAGGATAAACTGTAACTTCAATGAAACAATTGGTCGGAACGACGGGTACTATCCCCTAGTCATATATAAACCATATCCTCTACAGTCAACCCTCTCTATAAGAGCCACTGTTATAAGAGCTATCCACTATAAGAGCCATTGCCAGGACCATACGGATTTCCGCCAGCAAAAATTCTCTCTCTATAAGAGCGTTCCATTTATAAGAGCAAGATCCGTGCAAGAATATACGTTTTATACATAGTGACCCTTGCTATAAGAGGCACTAAATTTGTAGTATTTTAGAATTGGTTACCAGAATGCCATGGAAAGCCTCAAAATGCTTCTGAACTGTTGTTTTACTGTATAGATTTACCAAAACAATCAGATATATAAAAGGGGAGCTCAGTATCCCACCCATCAGCCATCACTCAGCCCACACAGGTGTACCACAGTCCTGTATTTTGTCACCGCATCACATCAGGTACATTTTTACCAGCACCAAGATGCCACCGAAAACAAGGCAGGCCATCCCTTTATAAACAAAGAAGGCAATTTTGGACTACCATGAGAGCCATCCTTCTCTTACCCATGAACAGCTTAGGGAAAAATTCAACCTCTCCAGCCGTAAAACTGTTACAGGTATCATCCGCGAGAGGGAGAAAATTTTACAAGCTGCCATCGAGGCTACAGCAGGCAATGCCGATCCTCAACGCAAAAAACTACGCGTGTGTGATTTCCCTGATGTGGGTGCCTTTTTTAGTGCTCTCCTCATCACGCACCTTAATGATCTTGCTAACTTTACCACGCTTCAGCAGTTGGACAAGGCTGTCAAGATTTGGTTTGTCTAGATGAGGTCCAATAATGTGGTGCTCACTGACGCTCTCGTAATTGCCAAGGCACTTTTCTTTGCCGAGTCCCTTCGAATTAATAACTCCATGCAGAAGGAGTTCTCTGAGTCTGACGGGTGGCTTCAGCGATTCAAGTCACGCCACAACATAAAGTCCTACCGTCTACACGGGGAGGCTGAGAGTGCCCCGATTGATCTGACTGCATTCCGCCTTGAACTCCAAGATATTACTGGAACCGATGCCCTTAATGATGTTTCAATTGTGATGAAACTGGGCTGTTTTTCCGTATGTCCCCTAACAAGACACTTGCCCAGTCTGTTGAGAAAGGGTTAAAGAAGGACAAGGCCAGAATTACAATTCTGCTGGCGTGCAATGCCTCTGGTTAGTGGTTCTGTGACCTTGGTGTCTGTTTTTTAATTCATTTTCTCTCTTAAAATGTTGCCCAGGATATGAAAAACTCAAGCCATTAGTCATCGGGAAAGCGGCCAAACTCCGTTGCTACCGGAACGTGGACATGACAAAGCTAGCGCATGTCAAGTACTACAATAATAATAAAGCATGGATGAGAAGCGATATTTTTAATTCATGGATCCTTGAAATGAACCGCAAATTTCGACGCAAAGATCGTAAGATCTTGCTTCTTGTTGATAATGCCAGTCCCCACACGTTCGAGGAATATGAAGGTCAACTTACCAACATAAAGGTGAGCTCGTGGTGGCGATCAGAGTCTGACAGAATTTTCACATGCTAAAATGAGTCCTTTACAGGTTCACTATCTGCCACCAAACACAACCTATCACCTGCAACCAGCGGATGCTGGTATTATTTCTAATTTTAAGGCAAATTACAAGGAGAGGTACATAGAGTACTTACTGGACAGGTTTGAGACCACGGGCGAGCATCCATTTACTGGTAAAACGAAGTTTAACCTGCGCCAAGCCAGCAACATGCTTGTTGAGGCGTGGAATGACGTACAGCCCACAACAATTGCCAATTGCTGGAAAAAACTGGGATTTTAGGATCCCGTTATCGTCACATGGAAATCAATTCCTTGCTTAATGAGGAAGAAATTGATCCGGTTCGCCAGGTCTCTCAACTCCTTGACAGGATCCCTCATAATGACATTTACCAGCCGATGGAAGCACAAGCCTACCTGGAGGCTGAAATGTCCCTGCATGTCATCGAAAGCCTTACTGATGAAGAGATTCTGGCTGAAGTCTCTCCTCAAAGCGAGCAAAACGCGGTGGAGGGCGAAGATGAGGACACCGGTGAGGAGGAGGCCCCGGTGCCGGTGACCTGGGGCCAAATGCAGGAGGCTGTGGACATCCTCCTTAGTGGCCTCGAAGGAAGAGAATCTGGGTATGAAAGGGCAGAGGGATGGATATGCAGCTGCGTCAATTCCGCCGTTTTGTCCTCTCTAGCAAGGGCTCGACCTCAAAGCAGACAACCTTGATTGACTTTTTCAGGCGCAACAAAGGCAAAGAGCGTGCTGAGGATTGAAAAGGTCGCTCCAATTCAGCAGGGTAGTTAAATTAGTATTGTAGCTGGCAGAATGCTCACAACACTAGCCCTGAGAAAACCTTCTGTTTGAAAATTCGCCTATAACATCCAATACAGTTAATAGAATCTGAGGATCTTATATGTGAGTAAGATCCACTCGCTATAACAGGCAGAAATGTGATATACAATCGGGGATGTTATAGAGAGGGTTGACTGTATTCATTTCATGTACGTATCAAAATCGCATCCTTGAAGGAGACAGCACAGAAATGCTGCAAGTGATGATGCCAATTGGAGATGGGATTGTCAAATTGTGAGCCCATTCGCCATGTTGTGGAAAAGTAAATACCGTATGCAGGATTGAAACCCTTCATATTCGATGAAGGACAGCACTAAATACTTGTCCTGATTTGCTTCATTTATCAATTTCACATAGCTATGAAGAAGCCAATTGTTTTGTTCTTGTTTGCGGCATTGACAGTCAGTTGCAATGCAGTGCCAGCACCTACTGATGCCAGGGCGTCCGCGTTGGTTCATTCGGATGCTCGCAAACGATCTCTGGTCAGAAAATAAACGGATGCTGCGAGGAGTGAAGACACCACCGACGAAGAGCGAACTTTTCTCATGGAAGCTCGAGGCAAGATTGTGCAATGGCTGAAATCCCTCATCAAACGTAAAATAAAACAAGCTGCTAATTCTTTAGCAGCTTGTCTTAGCACAGTGGACCAAGGCTTGAACCACTCAATGTCTTGCGCGACTTCGGCCCAGAAGTCGTCGGGGTGCTCGAGGCTGCGATGATACTGCACTGCGTAGTTTACGAGCTGTCTTCGCTCGGAGAGACGAGCGAGACGCACACGGACGCGCTGAGTACGAGCGCACCCACGCAACATGATGTGGGTGCGGATCGCGAACCCAAAAGATTTCTATAGTGGAATAACGTTCAGACGTGTATTCATTAGGCAGGAAGGGGGGGGGGTGAGTGCATACTAACTAGCACTCGGGCCAAACGTAGACTACATTCATTGTAACAGGACTGATCCTGTTACAGGCTTACACTGTGTTGTGCGAGGAAGCGCGCAATACAAGAGGGGTAGGATTAGTTGATAACAACTAATCCTATAATAAAAGTAAATATAAATATTCACTTATGTTCTAGAACGCAAAATTAAGAGTGTTTATTTAATGGGTGGTTACCGGCTAATAGTATAGTAATTACCTAACTAATATAATAATATCAAGTATTCAACTAACTTTACTATTAGTTAACCTGCAAGATTCGGTATTTATATCGAATCAACTTTTTCTTCGTAGATTATAATAACTTATAATCTCTTATTTGAATTTCAGACAACGCGTCTGAAATTTAACTGTGATATTCTAACTTGAATATCAATTATGTAATGGCACCCCATAACATCACCCCCCACTTAAGGCGGTTGGCCAATAATAATTCTTATTTTGGCCAATCATGGGTGATTTCGTCACATTATACTTTCTGAAACCAACCAACTTGGTTTGGCCCGGGATCGAACCCGGGACCTTCCGGTCCCGCAGTGAGTAGTGAACCACTCGACCACGGTCGGATTTTTGGCCAATCATGGGTGGCACTTGTTGTCGGAATTTCTCATTCACCAACTTATTGACCATCGACTCGATGGTCGAAGCACGAGGCGGCGCTCTAAAGAGCGCTGCTGAAAATCTCGAAGGAGCTTCTTCCTCCGCCTCAGCACTAGGTGCTGAGGTGTTGAGTGACAACAGTGACGCTGCATTAGCAGCGTCAACTACGCAAAGGTCGGAAGACGTACCGTCTTCGACCACAGATGCTGCTAAGGCGGCGTCTGACAAGAAACAGGATATGATGCTAATGCAACATCTCGCACGATGGCAACTTCCGAATGGCGTGTTGCCAAGGGGCCATGTTCGGGAGTTCTGACTCCGAACAAAGTAATGGGGATATAGATGTCCCCACTAAATGATTTAGTGAGTCAAAACTCGCTAGGTGCTCATCGCCTAACAGCGATGATAACTCTTGTGTCGCTGTCAACTATGATAGCGACAATGATCATCACAGATGGTTGCGGGAACACAGAACCGCACCTGGACCAAGTACGTCTCCACGTCGGGGTGGTTTAACCCCGGCGCGTGGCGTTGAAGCAGGCGGTGTTCCGCCTGCTCAAAGGGCTCAAACAGAAGCGGCGCCTGCCGCTTCTAAAGCGTATCATCGTACGGAACCACATGTTCCGTACAAAGTGGGGTTTTGGACCCCTGGATGGGCTATTGCCCCCAACACTGGCGGTCACCGTAAGCGGGACTGCCAATATGCGTTGTTCGATATCAACGTGCTGGATGACTGCGAAGACATCCAGTCACGTCGATTCGATCGAAGTACAGACGATAGACGTCTGTACTTCATTGACCTCTTTTTCCAGGTTCGATATTATTCGAGTCGGAAAGGGTCAAGGGGGAACAGGGACGATAAAGACGCCCTGACTCAGAGTTGGAACGCTTTAGTTGACAACTACAACAAAATCCCAGATGATTACGTGAATAAAGTTCACGTAATGCGCGAGCGCTTTTTAAAGCACTCGCGAACAGGCAAAATGGAATACATCCATTTACTTGCATCAAAGAAGGGTTGAACTGTGGTGTCCCTTCTCACCTCGTTTGCCCGCGGTGTCCGCAGGGCGCTCCTCGTCTGTCAGCGGAGGAGTTGCGGGGGTACGGTGGTTTTTCCGTACCCGCCGAAATTCAGGGCTTAACCGATGCCCTAAATGCATCAACACCTAGTGTTGATGCTACTTCGCATTATGAGCTTGAGACTCCTTCTCAAACTCAGTTATAAGGTCTGGGGCGTCGGCCCTCAGAACCTCAATCGGCTCCCAAGAGTCGAACTCTTGGGGGTAACCCAGCCAGCGTACTAAGTACTCGGTACGCTGTCCCTTTCGAAGGAACCGAGCGCTTCGAGATCAAGCGCTCTAGAATGTATCGGTTATTCCCCTGATTGTCGATCAGGGGCGGCGGAGGTTGAGAATTCCCTCGCCGTTGTTGTTGCGGAGCATGTTTCTTCTCTCTGAAAACTCGAGGAGGGTTATTCCTCCTTGATCAGCAATATGTCTCACTCTGTGAAGACTTATCGGTCTTTTCGCGAAGATGTCCGCGACATCTTCGGGGCGCACACTGCCCTTCAGCAGAAGAATGATCTTCTGTACATCGAGCTTTCCCGCTGTAAGGAAGAGCTCGATCGGCACAAGGCTGATCTTGAGCAGTCGAAGGCGGATGTAATGACTCTCCGCTCTGCTCATCAACGGCTGGAAGCCGATTACAAGTCTCTCTTGGTAGACTTGGAGAAGCACGGTATCTTCCGTGGTTCTGTGTCTCGTCGTATGACGAAGACGAATGATACGGCTTGAGCCGCCCAACATAGAATGTTGGGTGGAGACGCATTGCTGTGGGAATGTCTAAAGTATAGGCATTCCCCCGAATCTCTTGGACCTTGAAAGGTCCAATGTACTTAGGAAGCAACTTCCGTGTAGGGAAGTTGCTTATTGCATGTATAGGCAAATTAGTAGTACTTAGTAATACCAATTCGCCTTTCAGAAAGGAGTTTTTGTTCTGCCTTCCTTGCTTGTCTGCATTTTGCTTCTGCTTATCAAAAGCATAGGCAAGTGCATCTTTTATATAGCGTATTACAGCTTGGCGCTGTAATACGAATTCATCTACTGCTTTATCAGCAGTAGGTGCGTTGTCCTCATTGTCTGCAGCCATTGCTGCAGACAGATATTCGTCATATGCAGCTTCAGTTTCATTTGAAGCTGCTTACGCTTATACTGTACTTTCAGTAGAAGGGCCATCGTTTTGTTCACAAGTTGCAGTTGCAACTTGCGCATTGACTTTCTCAAAATTTGAGCGGGTCCCTCCCCCACTTAGATTTGGAGTACCGCCAAGTAAAGCTGGGGTTCGTGGATGCCTTAAGGCATTCACGTAGAACGGTGTATGCTTAGTTGAAGCATGCACTGAATTGTTAATCGCTAATTCAGTGAGTGGCAGATAGTCACTCCACTGTTCAAAGGCATGTGCGTATGATCGCAACATGTCTACGAGAACGCGGTTAACCCGTTCCGTCTGCCCATCCGTTTCCGGATGGTCCGCAGTTGACATCTTCAACTGTGTTCCCAACAATGAGAACGTTTCTGGAAAGAAACGTCCTGTAAATCTCGGATCTCGATCCGAGACAATGTCTTCCGGCATTCCGTGCAAACGGAATACCGTATCAACGAATATCCGCGCTGTTTGAGCGGCGGTTACGTTCGCTGATACTGCAGTAAGATGTACCGTCTTACTGAAACGGTCTACAAAGACCACTATTCCGGTCTTCCGACTATTGTCGGGTGGAAGACCGAATACGAAGTCCATTGAAATGGACTTCCAACACTCTGTCGGAACCGGCAGAGATTGCATCGGAGCCTGTGCAGACTTCGCAGGCTTAACGCGCTGGAAAATCTCGCAAGCGCGTACGAATTTCCGTACCCACTTGTACTGGTTTCGCCAGTAAAAGTCACGTGCGAGAGAAGCGTATGTCTTATCTCGACCTTGATGCCCCGAAATCGGTGCATCATGATACTCAAATATAATTTGATGTTTGAGATCATCGTCGTTGGAAGTACGATGCGACTTTCATCTTTTTGATCTGTGCTGTAAAGCAGTAGACCATCGTGCAGTCGATATCGATGCACGCAAGCGCGGAGGAACTCTGGGAGTTCGTCGCGCTTCTCACTTGATTGATTACTTAAGTTATCAATCAACAGACGTGTCTCCTCGTCTGTTTTGTACGCCTCGCGTACTTGTCGTATAATTGACGACGAAAAAGCAGTGCAACGGATCGCGTTTGCACTGGCACCATCGGTTACGGAAGGTTTTGTCTCGTAATAGGGCCTTCGTGATAGCGCATCCGCTATCACGTTCAACTTTCAGGGGTTTGTATTCAACCGTAAAGTTGTATTCAGCAAAGAATGACAGCCATCGAGCCATTCTTTGAGAAATGTGTGGTGAATTCACGGCCGTGCGTAGCGACGCATGGTCCGTGTAAACCACAAACGGTCTATCTCCGAATAGATAGATCCGAAACTTGGCCAGTGCATACTTCATGTCAAGGGGTTCCTTGTCATGCACTGGATAGTTGCGCTCGGCTCGGCGCAACTGACGCGATTGATAGCAGATTACGCGATCACGATCATCGTGATCACGCTGCATCAAAGCACAGACGATAGCGAAATCGCTCGCGTCGCAAACGACGTGGAACGGACGCTCGTTATCGGCTATAGCCAAGACAGGCGCTTCAGTCAAGCTTTACTTGACTGCATCAAAAGCATCTTGGCATTGGGTATCCCAATGCCATTCGACATCTTTCTTAAGTAATTGAGAAAGAGGTCGTATTAACCCAGCATAGTTGCACGAATACTTGTGCAAATATGTTGCCAACCTAAGGAACTTTCGAAGTTTTTTAACGTTGTTTGCCGTAAGCCATTCAACGATCACCCTGATCTTTTTTGGATCAGAGCGCACC
This sequence comes from Peronosclerospora sorghi, assembly GCA_026184515.1. Taxonomy (NCBI): domain Eukaryota; phylum Oomycota; class Peronosporomycetes; order Peronosporales; family Peronosporaceae; genus Peronosclerospora; species Peronosclerospora sorghi. Next base: position 7,251,540 of record CM047591.1, read on the forward strand.
CCGTTCTTGCCCACAAAGCATCCAATAACGGGTATCTCAGGTGCACCAAAGGTGCACTTCTTTAGATTTGCATAGAGCTTATGCTTACGCATAAGCTCTAACACTCGACGTAGATGTTCCCTATGGACATCTACATCGCTTTTATCGTGTTCACTCTTACTATGGATGAACACGTCATCGAAATAACTCGGTGCGAATTCTCGCACCGGGCGTAATAGATGCGTTACGCATCTGTTAAACGTAGCAGGGGCATTTCGAAGCCCCTGCGGCATAACAATCCACTCCCAAAGCATGCCGCTTGGGGTGCTTACCGCCGTGAGAGGGATATCCTTCTCACGCATTAGGATTTGATAAAATCCATCTCTTAGATCGAGAGCACTAAAGATGGTGCTCCCGCACATGCCATTAATGATGACATCTTTTCGCGGTATCGGCGTCTGCTCCGGTACCGTCGCTGCGTTAAGCTTGTTGTAAGCGTGAACGATTCTCCACCCACCTGTGGACTTTTTCACACAAAAGGTGGGGGTAGAGTGCGGTGAGATAGACTCCCGCACTTGGCCTGCTTTACGACGATCTTCGAAAAACTCGTCGATCACTTTTACTTGATCACGCGGCAACGGCCATTGCCGCGTGACACAATACTTCGTGCCTGGCACGAGGTCAATTTCATGACGAGTTCCCTTATCCTTAGGGAGCTCGCTAGGTACTTCTTCTGGGAATACGTCAGCGTATTCCCGAAGTACCTCATAAAATGGGGAGTTCGCTTTAAGCGACTCCCAGCTCTGCGCTTCAAAGAGCTGAACTTTGGTTTGATCATTGGGAACCTCTTTCCCAATGTTTTCCACTTGTAATGTGGATATTCGTTCACGAATATCCACTACATCATCTGTTGCTACGATAATACAGATCTGTTCGATCTGATCATCGTGCAAGTTTCTCATAAACTTCTTCCAGCTTAGCGCTGGAAGAGCCATCACCTCCGAACCTTCTCTCGGAGGGTGTTCCATCAACAGAGACTGGGTAGCTAATCGGGTCTCAGTTTGCGTCAAGACGTTGATCGTCTCGACGGAACTGTCCATGCAATCAGACGCACTCGTCTGATTGACTGCTACACGATGATTACGATTCACCGTGTGCGAATACTCATCATCATGGTGGCCACTGCCTAGCATGGAATTTTCTTGGCGATCAGATGTGCTCGTCTGATCGGCCGCCTGTTCTGCGACACGGTGGTCTTTATCACCCGTGTGCATGGCTAACGCAACGTGGTGGTCATTGGCCACCACGGAGTTGTGCTCACAATTGCACTCGATCGTGAGTTCACTCTCATCAACACGGAATTTTTTCATCGTGTTGTAACCTTCGGTCGCACAGTGGGTATTTCCCACTGTGGATACTATTTCATTCTCACGGTGGGTGTTTCCCACCGCGGATATCACTTCATTCTCACGGTGGTCTTTATCACCCGTGGATATCTCTCCAACACTCAAGACTCTTCCGTTGCGTGTGGTAGTCCCTCTGGACTCTTACCAGCGGAGGTACCTTCCGCTGATCGTGTCAGAACAGACCTGGTGGTGCCATCGCTATCCACCAGACTGTCCGACGCTGCGGTTGTATCTTCTGATACAGCCGGATTACACACAGGGTGATCAGATCCTGTGGGTCCGCCGCAGTCGATCGATAGGTTAACCCAGTCGATCGAAGGTTTAAACTTAGACATCCATGGGATTCCAAGTATTACATCGATCTTGTCATCTAAATCGAGGACGATGTATTCATCCTCGAATGACATTTCATTCAACTCGAAGCGTGTTTTAATCACACGCTTTGGAATAGTCACGGTTGCACCTGTTGCTAACCGGACTGACAACATACTTCGTGGGGTTTCTATCTCCACGAAGCTCAACAGCGTTAGACTCTGAGTTCTAACGAAATTATTTGACGCTCCTGTGTACAACAAAGCTCTCATGGGGACATCGCTCCCGTGCGGCTTAACCTCCAGGGTGATAAGAGGCTTACCATCACCCTGCACCTTTTGACAGGACATAGTCTCGTATGGGGCTATTACCCTCACATGCCTTATGTCGGCATGTGGGATAACATTCCCAGTAGGGCACCCCGCCCCTACTGGCGATTCTCGTTTTTTGCACCAACAGGGTGATGTCCCTGTTGGTGTCGCCGTGCAGCGGACGGTTCCGTACGCTGACTGCGTGGCACCGGACGCGGTGCCATACACTCATGGGCAAAATGCCCCACTTTCGCGCATCTATTGCAGCGAATGTTCTTCTTAAATTTCGGTTGCTTCGAACTCGAAGCAACCGCAACCGATAGGTCCATCGGCTCTGGACCTCAACAGCCCATGCTCTGGCGCGGGTGGCTGTTTCTTGAGACCAAGTGTGAGCTTCGTCTGCCTGAATGCTGATTGCTGACATGCTGTTGCGGCATGTCAAAAGCGAAGGGCTGTTGAGCCCTTCGGCTGTACCCAGCATGCGATGACGCTGATCGCATGCTGAACTCCTCACGGATGCTCATATCAATGGCATCCCTTAGAGTCTTTGGCGGGTGCCGGTAAAGACTCTGTTTGACGGGACCATCATTGAGTCCCTTCATGAAGCCAGTGACCTGCATATCAGGGGGAACCGGCTCATACACAATATTTGACAGCAAATATTGCGTCTTCTGAGCGTAAGATTGAAGGTCAAGCTTACCTTGTCGGAGTTCCATGAACTCCTGCTACTTAGCTCCATTTCTGGAGCTTCAAAGTTGAGCTTTAGCTCAGTTTTTAACTCTTGAAGATTCAGTAACGCAGAGTCATCAGTGGCTCTGCGACTCATCGCCCATGCCCTGGATCTGCCGCCCAGACATGTTGTGGCGAAGTACTCCTGTTGACGTTCGTCAACAATATTTTGCGCAGAGATGGCATCTTCCACCTCTGCGAACCATCTACGAAGGGGCTCGCCCCCTCCGCCGGTAAAGGGCGGTACTCGCGCCTTTACCACTTCAACGCTATGCGTTGCAGGTGCAGGTGCGGTCCGCGCTGCCACTTGCGCGGGCCGTGCTGGCTTTTCTAGGTGGTTTCGCCAAAAGCGATTCACCACCTCTATCACTTCCTCCGGGGAATTACCCTGGAGGAAGGTAATGATGTCGGTCCCCATGGACCGAACCATTTCTACCGTCGCGTCTTTACTACGCGACGAGAAGTGGGGGAAGTGTTTCGTCACCACTTTCAGCGTTCTCTCTCGCTCGGCAGGCATCATGTCTCGCGACATGATGCCGAGCGGATCTTAATCTTCGCTCCGCTAGTTGACTAGCGGAACGGAACTGGGGTCGTTAAGACGGACCACAAAGTGCTACCAGGTGTAACAGGACTGATCCTGTTACAGGCTTACACCGTAGTGTGAGAGGAAGCGCGCAATACAAGAGGGGTAGGATTAGTTGATAACAACTAATCCTATAATAAAAGTAAATATAAATATTCACTTATGTTCTAGAACGCAAAATTAAGAGTGTTTATTAAATGGGTGGTTAGCGGCTAACAGTATAGTAATTGCCTAACTAATATAATAATATCTAGTATTCAACTAACTGTACTATTGATTAACCTGCAAGATTCGGTATTTATACCGAATCGACTTTTCCTTCGTAGATATAATAACTTATGATCTCTTATTTGAATTTCAGACAACGCGTCTGAAATTTAACTGTGATATTCTAACTTGAATATCAATTATGTAATGACACCCCATTACATTCATTGTATTAATCGAGAACAGAAAAATCGGCAAGGTCATCGCTTAAATAGTGGGTTTCAAAGTTAGGTTGCAGATGATTTTGCAGAAAACCCTATTGTCCAACTGGAAGCGTTCTGCAAGTGGCTAAATTTGAAGCCCCCAGTCCCCACTCCTGCCGATCGGAATGAAACAGCCAATCAGAAAGTGGGGTGTGCCCCTAGTCAGGGCCTCATATGTATGTAGCTTGTTGTATTACCTACTCCAAATTTCAATGGAGCTCTGTAGTATTTCTACGACATTACCACTGCGCGCATTTTCATGTGTTCGTCCTGGATCAATTTCTCAAGTTTCGACACATTTGCATCTGCATTTAGTTCATAGATCTTCTTGAAGGAGTGTTGGTTATCGCGCAGCACAGTATTCCATGCCTGACCGCCGCATACGTTCATACTCGAGCGCATGACAACTTTGTTCCCATCAGGTAGTAATACGCCAACGATGACGCTGCATTCTTCAAGGCAGAGACCATCTGCATCGTCTGAGGTGATATTATACACTACGCAGTTGGGAGCCGAGATCGAGCGAGCAGTTACATTGATCAGGATTGAGCCCTCTGCTTTCAACTCCTTAGCAAACACACCGCTGAGCGCACTGCGCCGAATATCACCATGTTCTACCTCGCTATTCAAAACCGTAGCTTCATTGATAATTGCAGTATCACTCACGCAGCTGTGCTCAATATTATTGCTGATGCCCAAGAATGAGCAGACAGTCCGCCTCGACGCCAGGCTCGGTCACCAAACGGTTGTTCTTCAAGTACAACGCCAATTGACCGTAATCCCACCAATATACATCGCTACCAACGTCCACACAGCCAAATAACCCAAGCTTCTTCGTCCGACTCCTCTCAAAGTTGGATATCATCGCCTGTATTCGCTGATAATGCGCAGTCGACGCCGTCTTGTTAACACCCTTCTGTGTCATCACCTCCGTGTAAGCTTGGTGCTCAAGTGTCAGCGGCATCCAGAAATGCGGGTCACTATCAAATTTGCCACGTTTGGCAGCCAGCTCTTGCGAAAATTCATTCAGCAGCGCATAAAGCATGTCTGCGTCCACGCTAAAGGATCCCAGACTGGTAGATACCGACTTTATCTCCCCAAAAGAAGACAAGAGTCGGATAGCCGTCTCGTAAGTTACCTTGTCAACCTGTGCAGCATCTGCGCCGCGGTCAGGTCCAGGATCCCATACGCAGCAGCCGCGGTCGGCGTTGGTGGTACGTTGTTGGGGACGCGTTGTTGCGTTTTGCTTTCTGCAAAATCTTATGCAAGCCCGAGGCATTCAGGAAATTGCTAAAGAATTAGCAGCTTGTTTTATTTTACGTTTGATGAGGGATTTCAGCCATTGCAGGGCAAGCTAAGTGGGGGCAAGCAATGTAGGCGCAATCGTAAGTGGGATCCACCTACCTACACATTTAAATGACCTTGCCGATTTTTCTGTTCTCGATTAATACAATGAATGTAGTCTACGTTTGGCCCGAGTGCTAGTCTAGTATGCACTCACCCCCCCCCTTCCTGCCTAATGAATACACGTCTGAACGTTATTCCACTATAGAAATCATTTGGCTTCGCGACCCGCACCCACATCATGTTGCGTGGATGCGCTCGTACTCAGCGCGTCCGTGTGCGTCTCGCTCGTCGCTCCGAGCAAAGACAGCTCGTAAACTACGCAGCGCAGTATCGTCGCAGCCTCGAGCACCCCGACGACTTCTGGGCCGAAGTCGCGCAAGACATTGAGTGGTTCAAGCCTTGGTCCACTGTGCTGGACTCGTACGTCGCTCTCTCTCTCGCTTCGTATCGCCCTAAATCGATTCCCTTTTTCACAGTACGAACGCGCTCGCGTCGCGATGGTTTGTGGGGGGACAGCTAAACACGTGCTACAACGCACTGGACGTGCACGTGCGGAACGGGCGGGGCGACGTGCTCGCCTTGCACTACGTCTGTCCGCTTACAAAGACCAAGCGCAGCCGGACGTACGGGCAACTCTTGCACGAAGGTCATCCCTCCTCTCCGTTGCCTTTTGTCAGAATGATGGTCACGTCGTCTCTTTCCTGCAGTCGCGACGTTTGCGGGTGGCCTCCGCGCGCTGGGCGTCACGAAAGGCGACCGCGTCGTGCTCTACATGCCAGCGGTCCTCGAGACCACGGTCGCCATGCTCGCGTGTGCGCGGCTTGGCGCCGTGCACTCGGTCGTGTTCGGGGGCTTTGCCGCGCCGGAACTCGCGGCGCGGATCGACGATGCACGGCCGAAAGTGCTCGTCACGGCAAGTTGTGGCGTGGAACCCAAAGGCATCCTCGAGTACGGTCCCTTGCTTCGGGACGCCCTCGCGCGCTCGACGTGGAAGCCACAGACGCTCGTCCTGCTCCAGCGCCCCGACGTGTGTCCGTCGCCCATCATCGTCCACGGTCGGGACGACGTGGACTGGCACCAGGTCCTGGCCATGGGCACGCCCGTGGACGCCGTGCCCGTCCTCGCGACGGATCCACTCTACATTTTGTACACGTCGGGCACCACGGGCCGTCCCAAGGGCATCGTGCGCGATAATGGCGGCCACGCCGTGGCACTCAAGTGGGCCATGCGCCATATCTTTGACTTGACGCGAGACGACACGTTCTTTGCTGCGTCCGACATGGGCTGGACCGTCGGCCACTCGCTCGTGGTCTATGGTCCATTACTCCTTGGCTGCACGGTACGATGAAAGAGACAGGTGTACCTGTTTGAACAACGTTGGCGTGGGACTCACCGCGCTTGGTGTCCATTAGTCGGTTGTCTACGCTGGGAAACCAGTGGGAACGCCCGATGCGGGCGCGTATTGGCGCTTAATCACCGAGTATGGGATCAAGTCGATGTTTACGGCCCCCACGGCATTGCGCATGATCCGAAAGGAAGATCCAGACGGTTTGTTGATTCAAGAGAGGATCAAAGATATCCAAAAGACGTTCAAGTAGGTGAATCCGTGGACTTGACTCGCCTCTAACCATGTTCCTCACGGCCGTTGCTCCATTTGGAGATCGATGTTTGTAGCAGGCGAGCGGGGGGACCCGAAAACGTTCAACTTTTTCTCGAAAAAGCTTGGTGTGCCTCTGATTGACCACTGGTAAAGCGAGCACATGAATGCTTTTTTCCTCTTCCCTTTACTCATGGTGATGCTTCTCAGGTGGCAAACGGAAACGGGGTGGCCCATCACGGCACCATGTCTTGGAATGCGCTATGAGGATGCCAGGAAGGACGGTTCTCCGCGCATTAAGGTGGGCTCGGTAGCTCGGCCAGTACCAGGATGGGACGTCCAGCTGCTCAAGAGCACCACCGATGACGATGAGCGTGCACAGGACGACCAAGAAGATGCTGAGCTCGTCGTAAAATTACCGCTTCCTCCAGGTACAGCGAGGATTGTTCCGAGACTGCTCTTACAGTTTTTGGATGTTCAGGTGCGTTCACAACGCTTTATCAGAACCCCGAGGACTTTTATACAAAGTACTTGAAGCGCTTTCCGGGCTATTACCACACGGGAGATACTGGCCACATTGATGAGGAAGGATTCGTCTATGTAAGGGACAGCCAAAAACAAACGTTCCTTGTTTCAGTCCCTCGACTGACTCAAAGTTATTTCGAATTGCCAGGTGATGTCACGATCCGATGATGTAATCAACGTTGCGGGACACCGGATTACCACAGGATCGATTGAACAAGTTATTATAGCGATCCCTGAAGTTGTCGAGTGTGCAGTGGTGTGTGCGTGTGTGTTGCCTTTTTGTTGTTCTCTATTGTTGTGTCTAATATCATTGTAGTTTGGTGTAACTGATTCGCTGAGAGGCCAATCTCCTGTCGCACTGTTGGTGCTTGAGAAAACGAGTGAGCGACGGAAAGAGGAGGTACAGATGCGAGACATGGTAGTATCTGGCACCTTTGGTCATGATATTGAATCGAGTGCTGTGTTGTATGAGGGTGGACAGATTACGCAACAAGTGGTACACAGCGTGCGCGACGAAATGGGTACTTTTGTGTGCTTAAAGGATGTCGGAGTGGTGGAGGCGCTCCCAAAGACTCGGTCCGGTAAAGTCATGCGCGCGACCATCCAAGCGACCGCGGAATCCGCACCTTTCCGTATACCAGCCACGATCGATGACGCCGCGGTGCTAAACGATGTTCGCACGGTGCTTCAGATGCTTGGTTATGCCAAGAAGCCCGTTGCGATGGACAAGTGAAGTGTTGTTATGAGTCGTGTCGAGGGAGAAGGCACTTGTGGGGTTGGATGTAAAATGCAAAGAGATTTATTGAGTGAGGGCCTTAGTTCACACGCACGCTCTGCTATTCTAGAATCTATGCTTGCTACGTCTAAGCCTCATGTAAAGTCGCCCTACTGGATACTTACTGGATTCTTCTAGAATGTACCCAGTGTGGCGTAAGCAAATAACCATTAGTACCCACAACCATGTCGTACCTGCGTAAACATGTACCTTCCCATGGCGCAAACATGTCGAAATGATTGCCCAGGTGTCGCAACCGTGACGCCCACTCGTCACGTGCTGGCGGTCAATCGGCGAGGCGTCTTCATCGAATTCTTGACACCGTCAAGAGCGCCGATGTCGTCGTGACAAGTGTCGATAATGTCAATACTCCCACTCGACTCGCCAGCGACAACAATGCCGAGTTTGGACCGGAGAGCGGTAAACTGTGGCGCTGCAATCGGCTTGGTCATGATGTCCGCGAGCATGTCTTGCGTCGGACAATACTGTAGTGCGACCTGACCGTCTTCGACCTTCTCACGCACAAAATAATAGCGGATGTCGATATGCTTGGTCCGCTTGTGGAACTCCGGGTTCTTGGCCAACGCGATCGATCCTTGGTTGTCTTCGAGCACCAGGATCGAATCACCGTCGCTGAGTTCACCGAGTTCCCGCATGAACGCCTTAAGCCACACTGCCTCTTGAGCCGCTTCCGATAGTGCCATGTACTCTGCCTCAGTCGACGACAGCGCCACGGATCGCTGCTTCTTGCTTCGCCAGCTCACTCAGCCACCGTTGAACAAGAACACATACCCACTTGTGCTACGTCGCGAGTCGTGGTCGCCTGCCCAGTCGGCATCCGAGTACCCATGAAGTGCACGATTGTTAAAGTCGTCGTTCACCTTTCCGAACAAGAGACCGAGTGTTGGAGTCGCTTGCAAATACCGGAAGACTCGCTTGAGAGCTTGCCAATGTGTCGGACACGGGTCGGCAGCGAACTGGCTCAGAACTCCCACTGCTGCTGCAATGTCCGGTCGAGTCGCCACCATGAGGTACATCAAGCACCCAACCGCGCTGCGGTACGGCACACCGTGCATTGTCTCGTCATGCTTGCACTCGCCGTTGCACATGTTCTTGGTCAACTTGAGCCCTGGATCTCTCGGTGTCTTCACCGGCTTGCAGTGTTGCATGCCGAACTTTGTCAGCACTGAATGCAAGAAATTGGTCTGGCTCACGGACACCAGATCAAAGTTACGCGCGATCTCCATGCCAAGACAAAACTTGAGCTCTCCGAGGTCGGACATCTCAAACCGGTTGCTGAGAGCTGACTTGATCTTTGCCATCCATGCGTCGCTGCTGCACGCAACGATCATATCGTCGACGTAGAGCACGACGAACGCCATCTTGTCGGAGCCATGCTCGCGCATCACGTACACGCAGTGGTCGGACTCGCACTTGGTAAAGCCGAGATCGATCATGAATGTGTCGATGGTCTGGTTCCATATTCGCGGATCTTTCTTTAGCCCGTAAAGCGACTTCTTGAGCTTGCACACAAAATCGACCGGTTGTCTCTCATCGACGTAACCCTCCGGCTGCTTCATGTAGATGTCTTCATCGAGATCGCCGTTCAGGAACGCGGTCTTGACGTCCATCTGGTGCAGCTGAAGACAGTACTTGGCTGCGAGTGCGAGCACTACTCGAATCGACGTGAACTTGGCAACTGGCGCGAATGGCTCGTCGTAGTCGATGCCAAACTTTTGTGCAAAGCCCTTTGCGACGAGCCGAGCCTTGTACCGCTCGACTTCGCCGTCTTCATTCTCCTTGACCTTGAACACCCACTTGCAGCCGATTGCATTGGGTCCCTTCGGAAGTGGCACAATATCCCAAGTGTCGTTCTTGACCAACGACTGGAACTCCGAGTAGCACGCATCGCGCCACTTGCTCGCGTCGCTGGATTCCATCGCCGACTCAAACGTTGTCGGCACCTCTCCCACTGAAGCCACGACGTGAGCAGCGTGAAGCGCCGACAGATCGTCAAGCGAGGTTGGCTGAGTCGTCGAGTTGGCCGTCGTGTTCGCAGACGCGCAGCTCATTCGATCGGCTTCTACTGTCGCTGAGCTGCTGTATCTCTTCGAACGCGGGGTCTCTATCATGTTCTCGAGCGAATGCGAGCGTACATTACGCTTCACACCGCTGCTGTACTCTGTGCTGGAAGTCGTCGGCTGTTGCTGCGCAGGTTGATCTCTACTGCCAGACACACCGTCTTCAGCATCTTGTTCCATGTCTGCGTCGTCGAAGCCAGACTCTTCGTACTCTTTGTACTCTTCGTAATTCTTGTCGGTGTCGTCTTCGTCGATGAAGTCGATCTCCGCAGCTTGAGCACCGAATCGACGACCATCGTCGAACTCGTCTTCCATGAACTTGGCGTCCCGGCTTACGAACACTCGACCGGTCTCGATGTCTTCGAATCGATATGCTTTTTTGTGCTCCGAATAGCCAATGAACCGACATCGAATCGCACGAGCGTCGAGCTTTAGCCGCTTTGGACTTGGAACGTGCACAAACGCGTGGTTAAAAATTATCGATAAGAATGCGCAAGGAGCAATTGCATTCACTTTCTGCTTTTAGGTGTAAAGTATTAACTTTGCCATCTGTATCTTATTCAAACGTCTTCAGGTTCGCAAGAAGCGGAGCTTTGCCGTTTCACACCTCATACGGCGACATGCTGTCGGCATTTGATCGACTTGGGCAGCGGTTCCGCAAGAACGCAGCAGTCATCACGGCTTCACCCCAGTACGGCTTCGACTTCTCGGCGTGCTCAAGGATACACCGCGCGCACTCCACGAGTGTGCGATTCATGCGTTCCGCCACACCGTTGAGCTGCGGCGTGTACGGAGGTGTGAACTGCTGCACGATACCTCGATCGGCGCAGATCTTGGCCATCTTCGCCGACTTGTATTCACCCCCGTTATCGCATCGAAGCACCTTGACACGTCGACCAGTCTGGGTCTCGACCCACTTGACGAACTGCACGAACTTGTCGATGACTTCAGACTTGTGCTTCATGAGGAACACAGCACAGTACCGCGACTTGTCATCGATGAACGTCACGAATAACCGCTTGACGCTGAACGTCGACGTTTGCATGGGATGGCACACGTCGCTGTGCACCATGTCGAGTAAACCGCTCGCGCGCGCAGAAGTCGATTCTTGGAACGAAACGCGTGTCTGCTTTCCAATCGCGCACCCGTCACATATCTCCCACTTGCTTGCGGCCGTGATGTCAATTCCGGTGCCAAGCTTGTTCTTCACGATCATGTCGAGTCCGGCATGGCCAATATGATCGAGTCGAAGGTACCAAAGGTACGACTTCGACAGCGAGCTTGGTCCAGTTGTAGAAAGTGCGTGTTCGTTTGCACCACTGTTGCCGCCGTTGACTGGAGTCATACTGAGCTTGAAGAGACCCTTGCCGAAGCTCTTGCCGATGATCCAATTGGACCCCTTCAGCGTCGCGACACACTTGTTCTTGTCGAACGTGATCGGGCCAACATTCTTCGAGAACCGTGTCACCGAGAAGAGGTTTGGACTCAGTCTCGGCACAAACCACACGTTCGTGAGTATGCCCTTGCGAGGTCCTTGGACAGTCGGCATGACCATCTCGACGTCACCGCATCCGATCGCTTCGACAGTGCCGTCGTCCGCGAGGTGCACTTTCACAGGCTTGATCGCACGGTACTTGGTAAAACACGATTTGGAATGCGTCATGTGTTGAGTTGCTCCAGAGTCAATCAGCCACACACCACTCGGGTTTTTCACCACACTTGCGCTGGCACCGACAGCACCACCTTCAGCCATGAACAGGAAGTCGCTGTCGCTCTCGATCACACGTGTGTCGTCGCGCGCAAGGTGTGCTTGCACTTGCCACCGACGATCACCGTTGATATTGTTCTCGTGGTTCCGCAACGGGCACTCCGCGATCCAGTGGCCGTACTTGCCGCAGTGACGGCACGCGCCAGTCTTCTTCTCCGGACGTCCCTTGCGCATTGCGTTCGACACGAACGCTTGCGGATGCAGCACCTTCGGCCTGCTGCTCCTTTCGTTTCATGTCCTCGTGCATCAGTCGAGCCGTCACGAGTTCCCACGTTAGCGTGTCGTCGCGCGACTCCAATGCTGTGATCAGGAACTGGTACGACTCGTTCAAACTGCCAAGCAGCGTGATCATGAGGTCTTCTTCACTGACCGGAGAGCCGACCGCGTCCAGCTGCTCCTCCAATGTATTGAGCTTGTTGATATGCTGTTGCACATCATCGCCATCCTCCATCATCGTACCGAAGAAGCGGCGACGCATGAAGAGCTTGTTGGAAAGCGTCTTCCTCTCGAAGTGCGCTTCCAGACGTGACCAGGCATCTTGCGCATCCGAAGCCGAGCGAACCAACGGGAGCTGTGAGTCCTCCATCGCGAGACAGATCAACGCAAACGCCTTGCGCGACTTCCGTTGGTACGTCGCTTGGTCTTGTTCCGTCACACAGTGCTCCATCTTGATCTCGCCTGACGTGACCTCCCAGCTCGCGCTCTTCCAGCACCATCTGCATCTTGAACTTCCAAACGTGGAAGTTAATCCCGTCAAACTTGTTTATGTGGGCGGTGGCGGTCGAGGGCTCCATGCTGGTGGCGAAGGCTGACGGCGCAGATTCGAACGGGCTTGGGATCATAACCTGTTGTTATGAGTCGTGTCGAGGGAGAAGGCACTTGTGGGGTTGGAT
>CM047591.1:7284315-7303981 GCA_026184515.1 Peronosclerospora sorghi
TATACCGAATCGACTTTTCCTTCGTAGATTATAATAACTTATAATCTCTTATTTAAATTTCAGACAACGCGTATGAAATTCAATTGTGATATTCTAACTTAAATATCAATTATGTAATGGCACCCCATTACACCCTAGAGGCACGTTCTCGTGACGTTGTCACGGTCCGTCTTGCGACGGGTGTACAGGTTACTGTACCCAAGGTCTCGATTAACCTTAAGCTGAAGTTTGCAGACTTCGACAGCTTAGAACGTTGCCTAGTCCTGGATTTGGACTCGAGGTATGACCTCATTCTGGGCATGAAGTGGCTGGAACGCCACGAGCCATGGATAGACTGGAAGTCTAAGTCCATTGGCTCAACGCACCCGCGGTCGGGTGAAGCATTGGCGAGTCATGAACCCACTTTGCTCGATCACAAAAGCGATTCTAGCGTGAGATGCCAGAGATTGGGATGTCTGAGATGATCAGTCCCAATGAGGTCAAGGAAGTGTTCCTTGACGAGGGGGATTCGGCGGTTAATCCCCACGCCGTCAACGGTGAGACTGGTGAGTTGCCAGTGGCAGAGGTGGATTCCTCTGAGGCGACTCCAGTGGTAGGGGTAGAGACCCCTGTGGTTAAGAGCGAGGCGCTTCCAATCAAAGAGACCCGAATTTATTCTCTTTCGCACGTCGGAAATTATTCCGACTACGCCGTTTTAGGTGAGACCGGCGAGTCACCGGTGGTAGAGGTAGAGACCTCTGTGGATAGGCGCAAGGCGCTTCCAATAGGGTGGGGCAATTGACTCCCCCATCTGGGTCTCGGGATGAGTTCCGAGGCCAGTAGTCAGAAGTCCTATCGGATGCTGAATAGTGTGACAGGTATTGTCACAGAAGGCGTAAGCCTTGAACGGTTGCCTGGGGTAGGCGAACTGTTGTCGTTGGAGGAGATGTCCTTCAACGAGTTTGAGACTGCTTTGAAAGTGGATGAAATCGACGAGGTCGTCGTATTACGTTCGGAAGAGGAGTTGAACTCCTCATCCACGATGGACGAGTCAGTTTTGGTGAAAACCAAACAGGCATTAAATGCCCGAAGCGGCCTCAAGATCCTTGCGGATCCTGAGGACCCTTACCATTCCTTGTTAAAGGAATTCGGAGATGTAATTTGTGACAACCCGCCTATGGGGTTACCACCGGATCGGGGAGTCTTACATGAAATTGATTTGGTTCTTGGAACCAAATACTGCGTCACTAGGCAGTGGCCTCTCCCCAAGGAACAATGCGACGTCATCGACGCATTCTTCAACGGGAAACAAGAGGCAGGGATGTTACGAGATATCAAGTATCCCCACTCATCTCCCACTTTTTGTGTTCGTAAACCGAACGGAAAGTGTCGCATTGTGCATGCGTACAACAAGCTGAATACAGCTACTGTACCCATGCAGACTCCGATTCCTCGGAAGGATGTCCTCCAGAACAATATGGCGGGCTGTACTGTGTACAGTGCCTTAGATCTGGTGGACGGGTATTATCAGGTGCTCATGCGAGCATCGGATATTCCGCTTCAGCGGTCAGCACGCCTAGTGACATGCTGGGGGAGTGTCTTGTTATGCCACAAGGGCTTCCGAATGCACCAGAGACTTTGAATCGATTGGTGACCCAACTCTTCGGCCCTCATAGAAAGTACGCTCAGACGTACTTCGACGATATATTCGCTCATAGTCGTGCGGAGGCGACTCGTCTGATGTTCAGACGCATCTGATACACCTTCGCGCGGTGCTCGAATGTATGCGAGAGCATAAGTTGTATGCAAACGCATCCAAATGTATCTTTGGTGCTGAGGAAATTCCTTTCCTCGGATGCTTCATCGGTAAGGATGGAGTGCGGGCGGATCCCGCGAAGGTGAAAGCCATTGTGGAGTGGCCTTCGCCTGTAAATCTTAGAGATTTACGGAAGTGGCTTGGATTAGCCAACTATCTCCACAAGTACAGCGAGAACTACGCTAAAATGGCGAAGCCATTGACCGACCTTCTTAAGAAGGATGTTGATTGGTGTTGGAAAACCGAACACCAAAACGCTTTTGATGCGGTTAAGAGCAGCTTGTTAAAAGCTCCCGTTCTTGCTCTCCCAGATTCTGGGAAACCATTTAGTGTCGTCTGCGACGCCTCCGATTTCGCAATCGGATGTGATTTGTTACAAGCAGACGATTCAGGAAGGGAAAGCGTAATTGCGTTTGAGTCGAGGCAGCTTAAAGCTGCGGAACGGAATTATCCCGTTCATGACAAGTAGCTACTTGCAATGAAGTATGTTCTTGTCAAATTTAGGGTTCACCTACTCGGCTCTAAGCCGTTCGTGGTTTATACTGACCACGCGTCCTTACGGACAGCAACAAAGTCGCCTCATCACTCCCAACGGATGGCCCGTTGGCTCTCCTTCTTTGCGGAGTATAACTTTGAGGTTAAGTATAAACCTGGCAAGCAGAACGTGCTTGCAGACGCGTTATAGCGTCGTCCCGATTACGAGGTCGCTCACGCGACATTCATCACCTCGTCTGTGGTGGATCTCATACGCCAGGCTTATGAGAAAGACCCACAGTGTACGGCGCTAATCAGCGCGTTAGGTGAAAAGGGTCTTGGCTCGTCTGAGCCAACCCTGTCAAGTCGATTTAAAGCTTGTTTACACCGTTACAGGTACTGTGACGGTCTGCTATTTTATAGCACGAGCGCGGAGGACACTCCGCGGGTGTTAGTTCCTCATGATGAGGAACTGAAGTATAGAGTCCTCTTTGAGGCACATGACGCCCCTACCGGGGGTCATTTAGGTCGGGATAAGACCTACAGCGCTTTAAGCGCTTTGTATTGGTGAGCCAACATGTATAAGTGGGTAGGTGCGTATATACGCACCTGTGAGACGTGTCAGAGGGTTAAACCCTCTGCAAGTTCAGCTGCGCCTTTGGCGAGCTTATCGGTTCCAACGGAGTGTTGGAAATCCATTAGCATGGATTTTATCTTCGGTTTTCCGAGGTATAAGGCCAGGAACACCGACATATTGGTCTTTGTAGACCGATTGAGCAAGATGGCTCACCTGGCGGCGGTTCCAGAGTCCATAGATGGACAAGGAACAGCGAAAGTGTTCCTATACCGTGTCTTTCGACAGCATGGTCTACCCGATTACATTGTATCGGATCGGGATCCCCGTTTTACGGGACAATTTTGGGGAGCGTTGTTTAGGGTGCTGGGCATAAAGCTCCTCATGTCCACTGCGGATCATCCGCAGACGGATGAGCAAACGGAACGCGTTAATCGCGTTGTTGAGAATATTCTCCGGAGTTTATGTCCGGATTCTCCAAATAGTTGGAGTGAGATGCCGATGGTCGAATTTGCCATAAACAATTCGGTCCATGCATCTACGTGGTTTACCCCATTTTACCTGAGAGGATTCGTAAATCCGAGGGTTCCGTTGACGCCACGTGTATGTGGCCCAGGGCTTGAGGGGGGGGGATTCCCTGATGTCAGCCCTGTATCTGGCGAAATCACATCGATAAGTTTTTATCGACGCGCCTTAGTGTCTTACGACACGTCTGCGATGCCATGGCGGAAAGCCAAGACAAGCAGAAGGAGCAATCTGACCGCAAGGGGCGGCGTAACGAAAAGGTATACAAAGTATGAGAAAGTGTTTTATTAAACGCTAAAAATCTTCCTACACATGCTTTCCAACGTGTTGCGGAATAAAAGGCGCCCCAGTTTTGTGGGGCCCTTTAAGGTATTAGCCCGAAAGGGCTTGTCGTATACCTTAGACATCCCGAAGGCGATGCGTACGCACCCAACCTTCTATGTGGGTATGCTTAAGCCATACCAGAACCCGGAGGCGGGTCCCCTCTTGGAGGAGGGTGGGAAGTTGGATAGCCGAAAGGCACGACAGGTCGGAACATCTCCGACAGGGTTGATATACGACCCTGAAGCTCCGCAACGAGAGACTCGAGGGAAGAAAGCCGCCCCTCGATGCGTTCATTCGCACTCCCCTCGTTGCGGAGTCCCTCCTGGGAATCTTGGATGCGACGGCTGTGTCGATCACAGAGCTCGTGGAACTCACGTCGCAATAGCGCGACCCCCTCCTCCAATGTTCGATACGGAGGGTACTCCACATTACCATGTGGAACGCCTGATGGCGCGACGACATCATCGGTGTCAAACCCAGTACCTGGTGAAGTGGAAAGGTTATCCACGCTCACAGAGTTCGTGGTAGTTCGAGACTCCCCTGCGGCAGGATTGCCGTGACGTCGTTGAAGCTTTCGAGGAGAATCCCACTGAGAGTCAACGACCAAAAGGGCCGAAGAATCCCCTTCACTCCCAGTAACTGGGAGTTCGCCGGAGGCAGATGCTGTGCTTGCATTGCTCTCCGGCACCACATCGAGAGCATAGCGCGTATAATAGGAGGCAGGTAATTGCCCTTGCGCTTTGGCCTGAGCATAGGCCAAGCGTAGCGCCTTCCCTACCCTAATGTCGTGTTCGGAAAAGCTGTTGTACAGCGCATCAAAGTTGGGGAGGCGTTTCTCCCCTTCCGCCCAGGCGCGGAATGCCTGTTCTGCGTCTTCGACGCTTTCGTCCCTCAAGATAACAAAGGAAATCTCGCGGATGATATCCACGAGGACACCGCGTGCCTGCTTCCCGAGGCGCGTCCGGTAGGACTTAACGGTATAATGTTTGGGCGTTAGTAGTTGGGCCCGGAGTTGGTTCCGACGCGCAATTTCACGCAGCAGTATAGCCGCTAGACCAGGGGTATAGGAGGCTAGACCCCTCTTGAACGCCTGCTTATCCCTCTTTTGAGGGTCGCGAGGTCCCTTCCGTGCCCGTACGGCACGTCGGGCCTCTTGAACCAAGGACGGTTCATTGGTGGTGGTCGCCCGTGGCAACCTGGAGGTATCACCCCTAGCGGGTGACGGTGGCGCACGAGTTAGTGCGTTTTCCCCACGTGTGGGGAATGGGTTGGATGACCGACAGCGCCGTTCGGCGCTGTTAGGGTGGCCAGACGTTGGGGAGATTTACCCAAGGGCATCCACTTCCGAGTTGTCGGAATAGTTTTCGTCCATAGCACCACTGAAGGTGTACAATGGACAGCCAGAGGTACTGGTGTTGGACTTCTCCAACAAGATTTGATTTATTGCGTAAGCAATAGTTTTGATGGGGGAGGATGTAACCGGGTTACATTTGAGTTACATTTAGTGTTGGTGTACATGAGTACACTACGGTTGAGGTCAGTATTGACCGGTTTGAAAGGTTTTGAACCATTGGTTATTTTAACCAATCAGGGCAGGGGCCCTTGGTGTGGTGGTGTGTCAGCCATCCACGTGTCGGTACACAGGTGTGTACACTACATTTTAGCTAGGTACGAATTTGGAATATTCTACTTAGTATTACATATAGTTTATATTAGTTTAAATTAATTTAGGCTAATTACATATTAAATATATTCAGTTTACATTTCACTCTAAAGTGCAGACGCGCGACCTCGACCGGTCGCGCGTGCAGTGAGTGTCGTAGGTAAGAGGGAGCCCTCCCTTTACTTACACCCCGTAAAGGGGACACAGCCGTTAAGGCTAAGTAGTAAACCAACCCGGGAATCTTGGCCCGAGTAGGAGAGCTCTCCTAATAAGCCTTTTATAAGGGTGTATCGGATAAGTAGCGGTAGATACTGCTTTAAGGAATAGTCTTCCTCTGTGCGCTAGCCGCACCGTGCGTATACGCACCGGACACAATGGCTCTCAGTCTGTGTGTCCAAGATGTGCTATGGACTAGTGCACTGCTATCCGACTTGGGTATTAAGCAGCGAGGTGCTACCACGGTCATGGAGGATAACCAGGGTGCGATTGCACTCGCACACAACGACAGATATCACAGCCGCGCGAAGCACATTGATATGCGCCATAATTTTGTCCGCGAGAAGGTCCACTCCAACGAGATTGCTCTGAAGTATGTCGAGACCAAGCGACAATTGGCCGACATCATGACCAAGGGCATTGCGAAGGCGCAGTTCGAATATCTCCGCTCGGGCTGTGGTGTCCGCTCGGTCGCATAAGGCGACCATGTTCGTGCCGTGTTTCGGTGGTCCAAGATATGATGGGAGTGGGAGTGTTGAAATTGCCATCTCATCTGTGGCCGCCTGTCTGCGGCACCCACCAACAGTTGGTGGGTGATTAGTCCGTTTAGTCCGCGCGTGGCAATGTGCCAGCTGATTGGCCGCTGCCACACGCTCCGCACCCACAATGAACTGATTTGTCGATGGCACACGCTCCGCACCCGCACTAATATCTGGTTGGTCGCCGGCACACGCGTGCTAGCTAGACGTAGGAGGCAGACCGAACTAGCCCTAGCGATGTACATGCATATCTTTCGTTTAACTCTGCTGCTAATAAAACTCACTCTTCAATCTACTGTCTGCCCAACAAAACACACCCTTAACGGCGAAAAATATACCCGAAGACAGTTCGAACGAAAAGAAAATACCCAAACTAGGGACTAAATCAACGGAATGTATATTGAGAAGTGTTTAGCTAGCGTGACATAAAGTATGTACCAGATGTTGAAGTTATGGTAAACTTCCATCTGTTGTGTGGTATACATTTCTTATGCGTCACAAAATAATGTGTGTACTCAGAACCGAGTACTAATAAACCAATTAGGCTACTAATAAGAACGAAATACAAATTGCTACCTAAAAATAGTCCTACTCAGCTTTAATAGAAAACAAAAATAGACGGACTATTTTAACAGTAATCACGCGGGGTAGATTATTGAGTATCTCCCGGTTTGCACTTCTATTCCCTTGGTCGTTGCGTTGATTATCCAGTTAGATAAATTTGTGCCAATCAGACAACACATCGCCCACATCGCGTCATGTGGTCTAATTCGCTTATCACTCACAAAGAAGGGGGAGGGACGCTTACTTTAACCACGTAATCTCCCTCTCAGCTTCCTGTACGATGTGCTGCACGACAACACGTCCGGAAAAAGGGGTGCTGCACATAACTATCGTTTCTGATGGGGATGCAATACTAGTGACGAATCAGATTGAGCGAGTGACGAATCAGATTGAGGCAAGTCCCGAATGATTCTTCGTGCGGCAAGTGAGAGCGATAGCGACGAGAGTCTCGTGGACGCTCGTGAGACACTCTCGAGACGTGATGACTCGGTGTTTGGCTCTCCATACGCCCCTCCCACTTGTACCAACGATCGCACGACGCGGTACTCGTGGTTCGTAGCGTGTGGCGCGTTGATCCTGCTGCTGCTTGTGGACATGGCCGCCCTCTTTGATGCCTCCTCGCTCGACGTGTTCGCTCTACTTCCTCTCCTTAAAACCCTTGTACGCTCCCAGGAGAGCATCCTTCTCTCTCCTCTTGCCTCCATGCTCAATCAAGTCGTGGGCTTGACACTAGTTGCGGTCTGGATCTACTCGAGAGAAAAGAGTTTGGCGTCCACACAAGGGATTCACTGCGCCCGCTACGGACTATGGACAGTTGGAGCGCTGCTCTTTCTCGGTCACGTCGTCTCCTGTCTCTATCTGCTCTTTGCGTTGATGGAGAGTAACGGGGATCGTTCAAAGTTCTGGCTTGGACGGAAACATCCCAAAAAACACTGTCGAGCGCCATCCGGGCAAGCTTAAAACTGCACTCCCCCCAGCGATAGTTAACAAGTAGACATTCTAGCTGTACCCCACCGCCGCAATGTGTTCCAACACTTGATCTAGCATGTCTTGGATCGAGTTGATCTGCGTGTCTTCTCAGCTATCTTCCTGAGCTTATAAGTTCGGAGGTATGCTTGGTCTAAGATGGACGACCAGTGCAGTAAATCGAGAATACCCACAAACAGCAAGTAGACAGCAAATCCGAGTGCCGAAAAGCGGGACATGATGCGGCAATGATCGCAGCAAAGACTTCCGAATACGTAAAAGACATCGTGCAAGGTAGCCATTATCCATAACCGAGATGAGATACTCAAGCGAGCTCAACGACCTCCACTACGTGACAATTGGTATGCTGTACGCATCAAAGTTTCAGTGTGGAAAGTAGACAGCGAGACTGGAGCGTACGTAGTAACCTCTATCCACACGCTGGCGAGCGTGCCCTTGTGTGCGGAACAAGGTTCGAACCGATTGGGTTGCTCCAACGCAATGGACGTGACGACGAGATGGACTGCATAGTTGCGTTTTCATTTTTCAGCTCTTCTAGGATGTCCAGTGTGCATCCAAGGTTTATGCCCTTGCGCATCCAGAGCGTCACGATCCCATCGAGGTGCTCGCGAGCTCGGGTGACACGTGCGTCGCTCGTTGCGATCCGTGTGGCAAACACGTTCCGTTTTTAGCCCAGCAGACATATACACGAGGGTGAAGACAAGGCAAGTAGAAACTTCATCATGACAAAGGCAGTGGAGGTAGGCACCAAGGACATCGTCAAGAGCACGAAGGGACACGTATTCGTCCGGAGCCCCGAGGAGCTCACCCAAAGGAAAGTATGGGAGCAGGTCAGCGAGACGTCGTTCGATCGTCATACCGACGCATCGCGGTGTAGATAGAGAGGTGCTTCAAAATGCGGGTGGGCTGCCGTCCTCTCTACCCTTGCAACCAAAGCGTGCGCAATCAATTCGATACAGCAGCTGTCACTTGGCTACAGTATGCCCCCACCGCCGAAAGTGGCTACACTCTAGTGTCCTTCTATTTTGCGTCTCTCTCCCCTAGCCGCGCCACCAAAAACGCTTGTTTCGTAGTCTACAGTGTACTCTTTCGTGTCGTTTATTTGTGTGACGTCAGCCACTGTCACGACGTTGAGAGGGAGAAAGGGGGGGAAGGGGGGAAACGAGCCAAACTGCCGCACACAGTGCGATATTCTTGCTGCCCCGAGAGAGCGAAACGAGTCCCGTGCGCGCGAGTGAGGGTGCGATGGAGAACGAATGCAAGACGTTGTGGATGGGCGACATCCAGATGCACTGGGATGAAACGTTTCTGGCGTCGCTCTTTGTCGCAGCAGGTACGACCGACGCGCTTTCCGCACTCTCCGGCAGCTTTCGAAATGATTCAAAGCGTGCTCTCTCTCTCTCTCTTCTGTCTCTAGTGGAGCAACCGGTGATCAAGTTGATCCGTGACAAGGTCACGGGGTACCCCGCAGGCTACGGCTTTCTCGAGTTTCCCACGCCGCGGGGCGCGCAACAAGTGCTGGAAACGTACAATGGCCAGCTCATTCGTACGAAAAACAAATCTTAGTTTTTGTACCTTGTGGATCGTACCAATCTGAGATTCTTATGTGTTTGTGTGTGTGTGTGTGTGTACGTCCCCTCGTGACCAATGTCTCGAGTAGCCAATACCATGCACCGGTTCCGCATGAATTGGGGCGCGGGTGGCCGTCGAATCGAAACGTCGGACGATCACTCGATCTTTGTCGGAGACTTGGCGCCCGATGTCACGGACGAATTGCTATTGAGCACGTTTAACGCTCGCTTCACGAGTGTCCGAGGCGCGAAGGTCGTCATTGATCCCGTCACGCGCATGTCGAAAGGATTTGGGTTTGTGCGCTTTGGGAGCAAGGAGGAAGCGGATCAGGCGTTGCAGACGATGAATGGAGTGTTTTGTTCCTCTCGTCCCATGCGTGTGAGCGTGGCCACTGAAAGGAATAAAGCACGGCAACAACTGGGGTTTGGCATGACAGAGGATGAAGGCGCGAATACGACGGTTTTTGTGGGTGGCCTGGACCCCTCGACCACAGAAGAAGAGTTACGTGCCCGGTTCAGTGCGCTGGGCGAAGTTGTATCCGTAAAGGTGCCGCCTGGACGTGGCTGCGGGTTTGTCCAATACACGACAAAAGAGGCAGCCGAGGTTGCGATTTTGCAAATGAACGGCGCGGTTATCGGTGACGTCAAGGTGCGATGTGCGTGGGGTCGATCCGCCGCTGCCCGAGTCGCTAGTTACAACAATTACTACTCGCAGCAATACGGGCAGTATCCGACGGGCTACCAGGTTTGTGCTTTCAAGTTGGAAAAAAACATGACTACCTGCTTTCTCATCCTGCTGTTGGCGTCATGTAGCAGAACTATTATGGCTATAATGCTGCCTATGGCTATCCGCAGTACCAGCAAGGAGCTGCGGGATATGGCTACGGTGCTTACGGCCAATACGCGGCACAGGGTACCCCGCTCCAAGCCGGATACCAACAACAACAGCAGCAGCAGCAGCTCCTGATTGGCTCCCACCAATTAACTTTTGCTCACCAGCAGTGCCAACTGCAGGATCCGCAGCGAGATTTCACGAAACCGGACGATATTGAAGCCATGAATCGCCGCTACGCCTCTCAACGTGCGTACCAGGTACAAAACGCTGTGTGTTTTTCCTCAACTGCTTGTCTTGTGAATTGCCAAGTAAAAACTCGCTTTTGTGGCTCTCGTACGTAGCATATGCCTCCAGCTGCGAACACGTCGTATACTCCCATGGCGGCCGACGTTGCAAATGGGACTGCGATGGCGGGGTCCATGTAACCAGTGGGGGACGCAAGAACCCCGAAATTAGTCCAAGGCGAAGTTAGTCGGAAAAAATGAAGTACAGGGTAGTCGTAAGTTCGAGTAGAGAAAAAAATCTCTCTCGTGCAGAAAAAATGTGACACAAGATAAAGACAAACGTCGAGTGCATGTCGTTGTGTGTGTATGTGTGTGGGTAAGCGCGGTCACGGCATTGAGTGGCAAGGCTCGAAGAGTTGAGTTTTCGTGTTTTTTTTTCGATTTTTCATGTTGTAATTGTGTATGTGTCGTGTTAGTTGGAGTGAGAGAGGAGGGTTTCTGCTTCCTTGTGTACCGCCTGAAACCGTTGGAGCTGGTCTTTTTGGCGCGCCACTTGCTTGGTGAGGGCGTCATGATGTTGCACGAGCTCCACGTGCGTCGATTGCAGTCGCTGTAGCTCCGTCTCCATGGGTGCTTGTTTGTCGGGAGAGATATGTGAAATGGTGGACGGGGTGTCGCGTCTCTCCTTACTCATTTTGAACCCAACATACAGGGTGGGTCGAACTTTTCGTACTACCTCTCAAACACAATATTACCGTAAATACTAATACGCTCGCGGCGTGCGGGCAACACCTTCGTTCGGACTGTCGCCTCCTTACTTTCTTGTGGGACCTGTGATTCTTGATGCTTCCGGGTTAGACGTCCAGACGCTGCTGGTTCGAGCCGGCGCGAGGCGTCACTAGCTCGGACAAGTACGAGAGATCAATGGGTTCCGCACGTCGAGGTTCCAAGTCGATTGTCAATGCGCGCGAGCCACGTGCACTACGCGATCGGTGCGGCCACGGCACTTGTTTCAACGGCAGGTGGCTACTACTGGCCGTGGCACCGCGGGAGGGGCTGTTTTCGCTAAAGTCAACGGGATTGTCCGCGCCCGCGATCGAAACGGGGGAACGTTTCGTTTCCGAAAACACAGTGGGCTGCAGGAGGTAGGCGGGGAGACTCGTATGCTTGGCTAATGGTGCTGTGTATACATACGGACGCGAGCGGCGACAAGAAAGAGTTAGGACAAGTTGTATACGTATACCCCCATAAGCGCTAGAAAGCAATGAAATGACATAGGTACCATGATGCATCGAGTCGCTTGATTTCCTTTCCAGTGCACTAGCAGCGACGGCGGCATTCCGGTGTCGCGTGTGCGCTCGATTATGTCGCGTCAGGTCTTTTTCACTCAAGCTGAGACTTGTGGCAGAAGGCAAAAGGGCGCAGTATAAACACATGCGGTCGTTCTTTCCATTCTCGTCCGTACGATGGTAGCAGATGTCGATGCATTTCTTGCATAGAATGGCATCGCAGAACCGACAGTGCTTTGCGATCGTCCACTTGGAGACATGGTCTTTACAGGCCTTGCAGTCTCGATTGCCACCACTCTCTTCACTTGTGTAGGATCCACCAATCGACTGGGAGTAGCTCGGCGCTGGGGCCTGCTGCTCTACTTGACGCATCACCTTAAGCACTTGATTGAGCGTATCGGCCGCCTTCTTGTGCGCAGCAAAGACTTGATGCATGGCCCACGTCTCCATGCCTTTGCCATCCAAGTGAAGGAACATAACATGTTCGAGCTGATTTGGACGGTCCGTCTCACGAAAAAGCATCCCGGATACACGCATATACATCCGAACTGGCCCTTGAGGGTGCTGGGAAGCCGGGCACGCCAAGTGGTCGATTGATTGCATGCTACGTGCCCACACGCGGCTCCCCGTTCCTTGATCCACGAACGAGTCCATGTATTCTAGAAAGCACACGTCCCGTCCTTCCGAGAGTTTGGACGGTGCTTTCCAAAGCGACCAGCGCATGGCTGCGCCATGCAGCGGCCGCTCGCTCGAGGGTGTTTCCAGCTCATAGAGTCGTCGGGAGCGAGCAGCGTCGAGCAGGATCGGCATCTGTCCATTCTGATCGAGATACAAGGACGCCACTTCTTCGAGCGTACCCGAGAGCATGGACGTTGTCCACATGGCCATGGACTTGTTCGAACTACTGTGTCCCACGTTGAATGCTTCGCCATCCGTCCCGAATCGCACGGCCGCTTGCACGCCTGGAAACAAGGCATCGTACGCTGCTTTAGCATCCCGTCGAAGAGTCTCGAGTTCCTCCGCCGCGAGCGGAATCATCTCGACCGCATACGGTTGGTCCGGCGATCGCGAGTAGGTGTAGTGCTGCGTCATGCTACTACTACCTACTATCACAGAGTCGCAACGATGAAGAATGGACGAGGTTCGGAGAGCAGGTAAAAATTCGAAATCCTCCATCTGTTGCAGCACGAGACAAGACGGGGCGGAGCGCGCCAATGTACACTGTTGATGCGTCGCCTAAAACAGGTGGTCAGGCAACATGGGGCAGAAACGTGATAGAGATTGCACGAACGAAAGTAGAAGCCACTGACTGGCTGCGTGCAGTGCCTCGTCCTATGCACAAGTCAAGCTGTCTACCGTCGCTTTTTTTGCGATTATAAGGATAAGGCTCGATAATTCGAGAGCGATTCAACATATACTTCTCGCTACGCCTGAATGATTACTGGATTCATTACATCTTTTTCGGTGGTTGTCCATTGCACATATAAGTCTGGGTAGAGCGAACGACTTGACGTGTGTACTTAACGTGTGGTCACTCGCTAGGCTATTTGCAGTGCCGTTCTTCTTTCGTGAAAAGGTTAACTAACACGCACTTGGTTTAGTGATACATGTATATTTAACTAGCACAAGCTATCGAGTAAATGAAATGAGCGCAACTTTGATACGTGCATGACTGTCATGATCTTAGGCCCGAGTATCATGGGCAATATGCGCAAGGTAAACTAAAGCTGTAATGCTTTCTAACTACGAAAGACCTCCATATCGCACGCAAGAATCCTGTCATCCAACACCTTGGAATTGAAGAGAGAAATCGAACGATACAGCGTGCAGCTCTCTTGACTTATATGTTCCTCTAAGTCGTGTCGCGATCATGTACTTTACCTCTTGCTTAAGTTTTCGTTATTCCACCCTCTCCAACTCTGTAGACAGTACCGTGGGAATAAACATTATATCGCTCAGAATGAATACTGAGAAACATCCGGATCGTCAGATGCATGCCAACGGTTTTTGTCAAAGACAAACAACCCGCCAACCTACTTGAAGCAGCGCGTAATAGTGATTACATATCTTAGTATAATACCTTTATCGTGTTGGCCAGTCTCTATGCGCTACGACTGCGGGTCAGTCATGGCCATATGGGGCATTGCCAAAAAAATCACTGGCTTTCATCGTTCCTTTGTTGACGTATTCACGTAAAATAAATTCCCCCCGCATACAAATTCACAAACACCGTCGAACGAAAACATCGCTCAAATCTGCCACGTCGCACAAAAATGTTTTTTTTTCGTCCAGTAACTCACGGTCATTTGCGTGTAACGTTTCGTTCCTGCCGAGAAAAGGTGACGACCAATTTCCCGTACGACTCAGCAGGTCCATTTCTTCACTTTTTTCACTTTTTCTCGTCCTCGACGCACTCAACTGTCGGTTTGATTGGCATATTGCTGATACATTCATATTCGACACGAGACCCAACGTCAAGGGCAGCAGTTGAGTAACGGCGATTTGCTCTTGATGTTCAGTCGTGGTGGAGACAGCAGCCTTTGAAACTTTTGGTACAATGAGCACAAGAATAAAATTGGGAAATATTCATGAAAGGGCTTAGTAGGAGAGAGCTCTCCTACTCGGGGCCATTCCGGTGCAATCAGCATCGCTAAACTAATCACTTTAATCAAAACTTTATCCGATTTTCCAATGCCCTTGTGTAATTTAAGATTGTTCGTTTCATTTAGGTATCTTGCGATTTATTTGCGATGTTCTAGTCTATTTCCTTGGTGCGTTTCACGTATCTGATGCGGGAAAATGCTTTTCTCCGGCATGACGTACGCATCTGAGCTTTGATTCGTTACTGACTAAAAAAACTTGATCGACAACCCATTTATTCAGTGCAATGCGAACACCATTCGCAGATACAGTAGAACCTGTCTAAACTAGTATCGCTGGGACTGCCTGTTCAGTACTATTTTACATAGGTTATTGATTTAGACAGGGCAATACTGTAATAAATTAATTGACTATTCCGAGCAGGAGGTGAATTTTGCGCCATCCAACAAACACAACCAGACTATCGACACCACAAAACACTCTGATCCCAAGCACACATTCCCAACCACCACAATCCCTCGTAGTGGAGCACAGCACACGACAATGTCGAACATAATCCGCATTGCTCTCTGTGAGCACAAACAGAGAAACCCAAGTCTCACTCAGGGAGAGCTCAAAAACTGGCTCGAGAGTGAGCACAACACAAAAGTCAGTCAGTCTACCATTTCAACTACATTGAAGTACTCGGCTGAGCTGCTGGGGAAAGCGGACTCTTCGAATCTCTCGGCGAAGATCCAGCGTATGGTGAAGTACCCTCTGATGGATACAGCCTTGATGGAATGGTTCACTGCAAACCAGGAGCGTGTCAACATGGGCGGCGACCTGATCAAAGAGAATGGAGCAAAGTTCCTGGACCGCCTATATGCAGATCATTCGCCTTTTGAATTCTCCAATGGGTGGCTTGATTCTTTCAAAGCACGCCATGAAATTCGCTCCTTTCTCCGCTTTGGCGAAAGTGGATCTGTTGACAACACCTTCATCGAGGACGAGCGCCCAAAGATCAAGAAAGTTCTTGACAAATATGACTGGCATGACATTTACAACATGGACGAGACAGGACTTTTCTATCGCATGCAGGTTAGTGTCCATGTTTAAAAATGTGTGAGCAGCGTGGAAACTACTACTGGTGTAACTTAGGCGGACAATTCCCTCCCAACGAAGCAACTTGAGGGCAAAAAGCAACCCAAAAACCGCCTCACCCTTGCCGGGTGCTGCAATGGTGACGGATCTGACAAGTTTCCACTCTTGGTCAACGGAAAGTCCAGCAGTCCACGATGCTTCAAGAACATTAACCTTGCCAATCTCGGCTGTACCTACCTCAACAACGCGAAGTCCTGGATGACACAGAACATTTTTCTGTAGTGTATCAAAGCCTTCGATCGCCGAACGGCTAATAGAAATGTTTTGCTCATTCTGGACAACTGCAGTGCTCACGTTCCCCTTAGCGAGCTCCCTGGTCGCATTGAGCTGAGGAACACGACCATCTTCTACCTTCCTCCAAACACGACCTCAAAGCTGCAGCCATGCGACGTTGGGATCATCCGCAATCTGAAGGCTTATTATCGCCGGCGCTTCAACTCCCTTCTCCTGAAACGCCTCGAGGACAACATCGCTGAACCGGAGAAGTTCGATGTTCTGGATGCTATCAGGATGGTGATTCCTGCTTGGAGCACTGATGTGAAGCCATACACAATCAAAAAGTGTTTTGGTCACTCCAAGATCCGTACACTTCCTGACACACAGGTTGTACAGCTCATCGACGATGAGCTGGTCAACCAGGATGTCTTTGCCGAGCTCCAGTAGCAGATCAGTAGACTGCGGTACCGCAACATGGACATCCACATTCTCCTCAGCTATTCAGAAGAATACCTCGTCACATACATCCCATACATTGTGGTGGAGTCCAGTTCAAAATCGAACACCGAAGTGCCCGGAACTGAACCACCATCGCGCCCAGCCGACCAACTAACGGAGGGGGTACTCCGCGGACCTTCGCATGGGTGCCGATCAGGTGACCGATCGGCATTACAGGACGCCGAGTCAGATTAATCTCGTGTCTCACCTTTTGTACCCATTGGTATGGGTGGCTACACACTCGGTGGGCCGTTGCTTGGTGGATACTTTAATGGGGATCGATATGGATGTACCACTTCTGGGGTACTGATCCAAAATTCCAACGAAAGGTAATTCAAAATGCCCGATCGGCAATCGAAGCGGAAATCTTCACTCCGAATGCAATTAAATGTGGCACTTGACCACAGATCGCGATGAGTAACCCAGCCAAAATAACACGTCTCCTTTGAACGTGGCCGAACTTGAGGTGTGAGTGAACGTAATGAGTGCTCCCTGTCATGGGGCTTCCGGGGGAGCTCATGTCCTGGTCGGGCTTAATTAGCGAGAGGGGACCCTGTTAGCCATCCGCTCCCAATGACTCTGATCGGAGCCACTGGCGACTTACGCAACCCGATGTAATACGAACACTATATTATATAGCCAATTAAAATTCAATATGTAAACTATATACCGTGTGCCTTACCTCAAATCTGCGTACAAAACACTCCAAGCACACGATTAGCCCAAAATACTCCGTCCTTTTATCCAACCCGATCGATCTGCCTTGAAAACTGGTACACTGGTACAAACTGGTCAATAATTTTCACTTGCACTTCACCACAACATTTACGAGGTCGTCGAGGACCACCTTCACCAGGAGGACGAAGATTCTGGCAACAACAATGACGAAAGCGAGGAGATCGCTCCAGTTTCATCCAGAGATTCTCAATCAATGATCCAGTCACTGGAGATTTACTGGATGCACCAGACACGCAACAGAAAAATCCATTGCTGCCTTACGGCAGATGAAGGATGCTCTCATCGTCCATAGGACTCGCCAGATGGTCAAGAGGAACATCCAGGATTATTTCCATCGCACATAGTAGGTACAGTAGTATTAATTATGTTACATAGGGTATGCAGTATTAGTTTACAAAAGTTGTGGTACCAATAAATCTTATTGAATATCAGCTTATGGAGGTTTATTAGTTCAAGTATGGGGACGTACTTGATGAAGGTGGAGAAATTGAACACTTGAGTGGTTGATGGAATAATCGGAAGTGAATTAATTAGGTCCTTAGTTCTCTGTGCTACACTAATCCTACAGTATGTAAAGTATACAGTTTTTAATATCTAACTTATACCGCCTTTACCCATTGCGTCAGAGGATAGGCGCAGCACGTACCCTGGGCGTAATCAGGGTTCGTGTCCTTACCGTAAACGTCGCAATGTCGCGTGATAGCATTGTAATACTTGATAACCTCCAATAGGTAATATCTTGTCCAATAACTTCAACATCAACTTCAACACGCCCCCTCAATGCGAACACTATTTACGACGAGAGCTTGAGTCAATTCCGTGTGGCGTGGTCCGGGCATCGCCTTTGTCATGATGTCCGCCAACATCGCAGCCGTCTCGCAATACTCCACCGTAACCTCGCCACGCTTGACCTCATCGCGGATTTGATGGTACTTGGTATCGATGTGCTTGGCGCGACCATGATTTACAGGATTCTTCGTCATCTTGATACAGGACTGGTTGTCTTCAAGATCTTTAGCGTTGGAAAGTCTTGTCCCACAGCTTGAAGAACTTCGCACAGCAATCGGTGCACCCACTTCCCTTCCTGGATGGCCAGGCTCAACGCGATGTACTCGGCTTCGCTCGTGGACAGCGACACACTTGACTGCTTCTTGCTCCCGAAATGATTGGAGCACCTGCTGTCAGAAACACATAACCTGGAGTCGACTTGCGATCAGAGATGTCGCCAGCCCAGTCGGCATCGGAATATACCAAAAAACCAACGTCGTCACCAGGCTTGAAGCGTAATCCATAATTCTTGGTCCCTTGAAGGTAGCGGAATATGCGCGTCACCGCAACCCAGTGTTTTTCTTGCGGGTTCTCCATGAAACGTGCGACGTATCCCACTGCAAATGTAACAGAGTTACATTCGAGTCACATTTAGTAGGTGATGTACGTGAGTACACTACGGTTGGGGTCAGTATTGACCGGTTCGAAAGGTTTTGAACCATTGGTTATTTTAACCAATCAGGGCAGGAGCCCTTCGGGGTGGCGTGGCAGCCAGCCACGTGTTGGTACACAGGTGGTGTACACTACATTTTAGCTAGGTACGAATTTGGTAAGTTCTACTTAGTATTACATATAGTTTACATTAGTTTAAATTAATTTAGGCTAATTATATATTAAATATACATTCAGTTTACATTTTCACTCGACGACTACAGACGCACGACCTCGACCGGTCGCGCGTGTAGTGAGTGCAGTAGCGTAAGGGGAGCCCTGCCCTTAGCTACACCCTTAGTAAGGGAGCCTTACGTTAACGCATTAGCGAAAGCTAATTGTAAACCAAACTGGGAATCTTGGCCCCGAGTAGGAGAGCTCTCTCCTACTAAGCCCTTTTATAAGGGCGTATCGGCTAAGTAGCGGCAAACGCCGATTAAGGGAAAGTCTTCCTCTGTGCGCTAGCCGCACCGTGCGTATACGCACCGGCTACATCTGGTAGCACTTGTAGTCAATCCAACACCTGTGTTGGTAGACTAAGGCATCCTCTGCAAAGAATGAATCAGGACGATTGGGATAGGTTAACCCACGTCCAGCAGAAAGCCTTTAACAGGCTGTTATCCTTAATGGGTGACGAGGGTATGCAGCTCCTAGTGGAGCAGGGCCTTGAGGCCGTAAAGGGAAGGGTCAATGCCCTCATCGCCCATGAGGCGAGTTTAGGTGGAAGTCGTTCCACGGGGGTGCGCCCCCATTATCCTTTAAGATAAAGGAGTTCACCGGGGAAAAGGGTGACAACCTTTATGTGTGGCTGCGAGAGGTCGAAACGGCCTTCGCCACAGCGAATGTGATCGCTGATCACTTGCAAGTGGGACCTGTACTGACCCATCTTACGGGCAAAGCCCGTACATGGGCGTTTACGTGTCCGGATTCGGTCACAAGCGTGTTCCAAACCTGGGCAGTCCTTAAGCAAAAGCTTATGGACATTTACGCCACGCCTGATCTGGTTTTCCAGAATCAGCTGGCGTTTCTGAGGAGCCGTCAGGGCACTAGGAACTTGGAAACATATGTCCAAGAACTGAAGACCCTGTTGGCAGGGATGTACGCGAAAGCGTATTCGGATGATGTGTCCATCTCCGTCTTCATGGGAGGCCTGAGATAAGGGCCAGCACGTTCAGAACTGTTCCGAATCCGACCCCAATCCCTGGGGGAGACGTTTAAGATGGCGTTTAACACCGAGAGGAGCTTCCGTTCCTCTAAGGTGGGTCCCGAACCCATGGACCTGAGTCAGGTCGAAGCGGAGGAGAAACCTCCCGCTAAGAGTCACTCTGACGCTTTTTCACAGAGCTTCGAGGCAGAGCTCTTAGCTATGTTGCAGCGGCATGGGCCGCTGAGATGCTTCCTGTGTGGAAGCACC
>CM047591.1:7304381-7315809 GCA_026184515.1 Peronosclerospora sorghi
TGCAGAACAGATTTCCGAAAAATCCCCAGCGAGATACTCGCTTTAAGGGGACAAGGGTGGGGAGAAAGCCCTTGCCCAAGCTATCGGGAAACGACGGCTCCCAGTAGGTGCGGGGCACCCTACTGGGGGACCCCTCAGTGCTGTTAAGCCCCAGGGTAGGGGACGACAGCACAAATCCCTGAGGGAAGCGGTGCTTTATAGCACCGAGTTGGTGTACCAGCCAGGTTTGCTGGTAGTCCTTGCGGACGTCAAAGGCTTTGAAAGGCTTGAAGAGTCTTGATAGACTCTGGAGCGTCTGACAATTATGTCAGACGGGCTTCTGTTGAGAAGAGTCGGCTGTATGCCGAGGCCCTAGAGGCACGTTCTCGTGACGTTGTCACAGTCCGTCTTGCGACGGGCGTACAGGTTACTGTACCCAAGTTCTCGATTGACCTTAAGCTGAAGTTTGCAGACTTCGACAGATTAGAACGTTGCCTAGTCCTGGATTTGGACTCGAGGTATGACCTCATTCTGGGAATGAAGTGGCTGGAACGCCGCGAGCCATGTATAGACTGGAAGTCTAAGTCCATTGGCTCAACGCACCCGCGGTCGGGTGAAGCATTGGCGAGTCATGAATCTACCTTTGCTCGATTGCAAAAGCGATTCTAGCGTGAGACGCCAGAGATTGGGATGTCTGAAATGATCATTCCCAATGACGTTAAGGAAGAGTTCCTTAACGAGGGGGATTCGGCGGTTAATCCCCACCCCGTTAACGGTGAGACTGGTGGTTGCCGGTGACAGAGGTGGATTCCTCTGAGGCGACTCCAGTGGTAGGGGTAGATACCCCTGTGGTTAAGCGCCAGGCGCTTCCAAGCGAAGAGACCCGTAGTTCGTCTCTTTTGCACATCGGAAATGATTCCGACTACGCCTTTATAGGTGAGACCGGCAAGTCACCGGTGGTAGAGGTAGAGACCTCTGTGGATAGGCGCGAGGCGCTTCCAATAGAGGGGGCAATTGACTCCCCCCATCTGGGTCCCGGGATGAGTCCCGAAGCCAGTAGTCAGCAGTCCTATAGGATGCTGAATAGTGTGACAGGTGTTGTCACAGAAGGCGTAAGCCTTGAACGGTTGCCTGGGACAGGCGAACTGTTTTCGTTGGAGGATATGTCCTTCAACGAATTTGAAACTGCTTTGAAGCAGATGAAATCGACGAGATTGTCGTATTACGTTCGGAAGAGGAGTTGAACTCCTCATCCACGATGGACAAGTCCGTTTTGATGCAAACCAAACAGGCATTGGATGCCCGAAGCGGTCTCAATATCCTCGCGGATCCTGAGGACCCTTACCATTCCTTGTTAAAGGAATTTGGAGATGTCATTAGTGACAACCCGCCGATGGGGTTACCACCGGATAGGGGAGTCCGACATGAAATTGATTTGGTTCTTGGAACCCAAATACTGCGTCAATAGGCAGTGGCCTCTCCCCAAGGAGCAATGCGACGTTATCGACGCATTCTTCAAGGGGAAAGAAGAGGCAGGGATGATACGGGAGACCAATTCTCCCCATTCATCTCCCAATTTTGTGTTCGTAAGCCGAACGGAAGTGGCGCATTGTGCATGCGTAAAACAAGCTGAATGCAGCTACAGTACCCATGCAGACTCTGATTCCTCGGAAGGATGTCCTCCAGAACAATATGGCGGGCTGTACGGTGTACAGTGCCTTAGATCTGGTGGACGGGTATTATCAGGTGCTCATGAGAGCATCCGATATTCCGCTTACAGCAGTCAGCACGCCTAGTGGAATGCTGTGAGAGTGGCTAGTTATGCCACAGGGGCTTTTGAATGCACCAGAGACTTTTAATCGCTTGGTGACTCAACTCTTCCGCCCTCATAGAAAGTACGCTCAGACGTACTCCGACGATATATTCGTTCATAGTCGTGCGGAAGGCGACTCGTCTGATGTTCAGACGCATCTGATACACCTTAGAGCTGTGCTCGAATGCATGCGAGAGCGTAAGTTATATGCGAACGCATCCAAATGTATCTTTGATGCTGAGTAAATTCCTTTCCTCGGATGCTTCATCGGTAAGGATGGAGTGCGGGCGGATCCCGCGAAGGTGAAAGCCATTGTGGAGTGGCCTTCTCCTGTAAATCTTAGAGATTTACGGAAGTGGCTTGGATTAGCCAATTATCTCCACAAGTACAGCGAGAACTACGCTGAAATGGCGAAGCCATTAACTGACCTTCTTAAGAAGGATGTTGATTGGTGTTGGGAAACCAAACACCAAAACGCTTTTGAAGCGGTAAAGGGGAGCTTGTTGAAAGCTCCCGTTCTTGCTCTCCCAGATTCTGGGAAACCATTTAGTGTCGTCTGCGACGCCTCCGATTTCGCAATCGGATGTGCTTTGTTACA
This sequence comes from Peronosclerospora sorghi, assembly GCA_026184515.1. NCBI lineage: Eukaryota > Oomycota > Peronosporomycetes > Peronosporales > Peronosporaceae > Peronosclerospora > Peronosclerospora sorghi. The sequence continues at coordinate 7,306,772 of CM047591.1, forward strand.
AGCAGACGATTCAGGAAGGGAACGCGTGATTGCGTTTGAGTCGAGGCAGCTTAAAGCTGCGGAACGGAATTATCCCATTCATGACAAGTAGCTACTTGCAATGAAGTATGTTCTTGTCAAATTTAGGGTTCACCTACTCGGCTCTAAGCCGTTCGTGGTTTATACTGACCACGCGTCCTTACGGACAGCGACAAAGTAGCCTCACCTATCGCAACGGATGGACCGTTGGCTATCCTTCTTTGCGGAGTACAACTTTGAGGTTAAGTATAAACCTGGCAAGCAGAACGTGATTGCAGAGCGTTGTCGCGTCGTCCCAATTACGAGCTCGCTCACGCGACATTCGTCACCACATCTGTGGTGGATCTCATACGACAGGCGTATGAGAAAGACCCACAGTGTACGGCGCTAATCAGCGCGTTAGGTGAAAAGGGTCTTGGCTCGTCTGAGCCAACCCTGTCAAGTCGATTTAAAGCTTGTTTACACCGTTACAGGTACTGTGACGGTCTGCTATTTTATAGCACGAGCGCGGAGGACACTCCGCGGGTGTTAGTTCCTCATGATGAGGAACTGAAGTATAGAGTCCTCTTTGAGGCACATGACGCCCCTACCGGGGGTCATTTAGGTCGGGATAAGACCTACAGCGGTTTAAGCGCTTTGTATTGGTGGCCCAACATGTATAAGTGGTTCGGTGCGTATATACGCACCTGTGAGACGTGTCAGAGGGTTAAACCCTCTGCAAGTTCAGCTTCGCCTTTGTCGAGCTTGTCGGTTCCAACGGAGTGTTGGAAATCCATTAGTATGGATTTTATCTTCGTTTTTCCGAAGGATAAGGCCGGAAACACCGGCATATTGGTCTTTGTAGACCGTTTGAGCAAGATGGATCACCTGGAGGCGGTGCCAGAGTCCATTGATGGACAAGGAACAGCAAAAGTGTTCCTAGACCGTGTCTTTCGACAGCATGGTCTACCCGATTCCGTTGTGTCGGATCGGAATCCCCGTTTTACGGGACATTTTTAGGGAGCGTTGTTTAGGGTGATGGGCACCAAGCTCCTCATGTCCACTGCGGATCATCCGCAGACGGAAGGGCAAACGGAACGCGTTAATCGCGTTGTAGAGGATATCCTCCAGAGTTTTCCCGGATTCTCCAAAAGGTTGGAGTTACATGCTTCCTATGGCCGAATTTGCTATAAACAATTCGGTCCATGCATCTACGGGGTTTACCCCGTTTTACGTGAACGGATTAATGAATCCGAGGGTCCCGTTGACGCCACGTGTGTGTGGCCCAGGGCTTGAGGGGGGAGTATTCCCTGATGTCAGCCCTGTATCTGTGCGAAAGCACATCGAAAAGTTTTTATCGACGCGCCTTAGTGTCTTACGACACGTCTGCGATGCCATGGCGGAAAGCCAAGACAAGCAGAAGGAGCAAGCTGACAGTAAGGGGCGGCGTAACGAAAAGGTATACAAATTATGAGAAAGTGTTTTATTAAACGCTAAAAATCTTCCTACACATGCAGTTTCCAACGTGTTGCGGAATAAACTGCGCCCCAGGTTTGTGGGGTCTTTTAAGGTACTAGCCCGAAAGGGCTTATCGTATACCTTGGACATCCCGAAGGTGATGCGTACGCATTCAACCTTCTATGTGGGTATGCTTAAGCCATACCAGGACCAGGAGGCGGGCCCATCATGGAGGGGGTTGGAAAGGCGGATAGCCGTAAGAGCCGTAAGACACGGCAGAGCGGAGGAAGCCCTACAGGGTTAGATGCGACCACGAAGCTCCGCAACGGTCGTATCTAGAGAGGCAAGCCGCCTCTCGAAGCGTTCAGCGGCATCGCACTCATCGCGGAGTCCCTCGTGGACATCATGTTGCGATGGCTGTGTCGATCACAGCGATCGCGAATCCCACGTCGCAATTGCGCGACCTCCTCCTCCAATGCTCGATGCGGAGGGTACTCCACACTATCATGTGGAGAGTCTGATGGCGCGACGCCATCATCGGGGTCAAACCCAGTATCTGGTGAAGTGGAAGGGTTATTCACACTCACATAGCTCGTGGGAGTCCGAGATTCCCCTACGACAGGATTGCCGCGACGTCGTTGACGCTTTCGAGCGGGAGAATCCCGCTGTAGGTCAACGACCAAATGGACACGAGAAGCCCCTTCACTCCCAGTAATTGGGAGTTCGCCGGAGGCAGATGTGGCGCTCACACTGTTCTCTGGCACCGTGGTGGAGACAGGGGCGCTGGCGTAGCGCGTGCGATATGGAGCACGTAATAGCTCCATCTCTTTGGCTCTGTCGAATGCCATGCGCAACGCCCTCTCCACCCAAATGTCACGACGGAAATAACTGTTGTGCAGCTCATTGAAGCTGGGTAGAAGCTTCTACCCTTCCGCCCAAGCGCGGAACTTCTTCTCCGCATCATCAGCACTTTATCCCGTAGAAATAACGATAGGAACCTCGCGGAGGTTCTCAACAGGGGCACCCCCCCGTGCCTTCCTGTCTAGGCGCTCTCGGTATGAGACGCTAGTGAACTGCTTTTTCGTAAGCAGTTGTTGCCGGAGTTTCTCCCGGCGCTCGCATTGATACGGCTGTTCAGCCGCGGGGGAAGGGGTATAGGATGCTAAACCATTCCTTACCACACGCCTAGCCCACTTTGGAAGGTCACGAGGACCGTCAAAATTATATGTCGCCCTTGGAAGGCGTTTGGGAGCGCGTAACGCAGCCCTTAGTGTCTGTGCGGCAAGTTGGCTTTCATGAGCTGCGTCCAGCTCATTGGTGATGAGCGCCTTCGGCGATCCGGATGCATCATCCGACATTGGAAGGGGAGGCTAAAGAGTTAGTGCATTTTCCCCACGTGTGGGGAACGAATTAGGCTGCCGACACCGCCGTTCGGCGCTGTCGGAGCGGTCAGCCGTTGGGGAGATATCCCCAAGGGCATCCACCTCCGAGTTCTCGGAGTACTCTACCTCTTCTAGAGGCGACGCCATAGCACCACGGAAGGTGTACATATGGAGGGCCAGAGGAACTGGCGTTGGAGTTCTCCAACAAAATTTTGTTTATTGCGTAAGCAATAGTCTTTATGGGAGAGGATGTAACAGGGTTACATTCGAGTCACATTTAGTTGGTGGTGTACGTGAGTACACTACGGTTGGGGTCAGTATTGACCGGTTCGAAAGGTTTTGAACCATTGGTTATTTTAACCAATCAGAGCAGGAACCCTTGGGGGTGGCGTGTCAGCCATCCACGTGTTGTTAAACAGGTGGTGTACACTACATTTTAGCTAGGTACGAATTTGGTAAGTTCTACTTAGTATTACATATAGTTTACATTAGTTCAAATTAATTTAGGCTAATTATATATTAAATATACATTCAGTTTACATTTTCACTCGACGACTACAGACGCACGACCTCGACCGGTCGCGCGTGTAGTGAGTGCAGTAGCGTAAAGGGAGCCCTCCCTTTAGCTACACCCTTAGTAAGGGAGCCTTACGTTAACGCATTAGCGAAAGCTAAGTGTAAACCAAACTGGGAATCTTGGCCCCGAGTAGGAGATCTCTCTCCTACTAAGCCCTTTTATAAGGGCGTATCGGCTAAGTAGCGGCAAACGCCGATTAAAGGAAAGTCTTCCTCTGTGCGCTAGCCGCACCGTGCGTATACGCACCGGCTACAGCAAACGCGATATCCGGTCGAATTGCTGTCATCAAGTGCGTTAATGCACCAACAGCTTCACGAAACGGCGTCTTGATCTCGGAAGGTTCGTCGCTTGGAACCAACTTCGTGCTCATGTCAACGGTACTCACCACTGCCTTGCTCTCATCCATACCGAAGCGCTTGAGAATGTCTTCCACATAGCGCCTCTGACACATGGTCATGCTGCCATCAGGTCCGTCGATGAGCTCAATGCCGAGCACGAAATTGCACTTGCCGCTGTCAGTCATCTCGAAGCGTGTCTTGAGGTCGCACTTAGTCTGGAATATCAATTCAGTCGAACTCCCGGTCACCAGTACGTCGTCGACATATACCAACAATAGTACGCAGTACCCAGCCTTCTTTTTTAAGTAAAGGCACGGGTCGCACGCAGACACTTGGAAGTGGATGGAGCGCACGAACCGGTCGAGCGTCTCGTTTCACACACGAGACGATTGCCTGAGACCGTAGATTGCCTTCTTTAGCTCCAGACAGTCGAATCCATCATCCAATTTCACACCTTCGGGGACAGTTAAGTGTACCATCGATTCCATTTCGCCATACAGAAAAGCAGTCACCACATCCAACTGGTCGACTTTCCACCCCAAGTGACTTGTTACTGCGACGATCATCCGAAGCGTGGTGTACTTGACCACAGGGTCAAACGTTTCCGTGTAGTCAATGCCATATCTCTGCTTGAATCCCTTTGCCACCAAACGCGCCTTGTATCTCTCCATGGATCCGTCAGCTTTTCGCTTGATCTTGAACACCCACTTGGTTCCGATCGCTTGGTGTCCATCAGGAAGTTTGGCAGCTTTGAAAACACCTCGCAGACGCATAGAATCGAGTTCGGCGTTGATGGCATTGCGCCAGTGCACTTGGTAGGGACCGTCCACCGCTTCTTGATACGTCTTTGGATCCGCCAGATCATCAGCTTCTGCAGCGTTGGCACTTGCTTGCTAGAATGTCGGATGAGTCAAGTCGGCTTCATTGTCGTCATGAACGTCCGCGACTTCTTCACGTGTAGCTGATCGGCGCTTCGCACGGTGTTCGTACACATCTTCCGGACCGCAAGTTTTTTCTAAAGTTGTCCTGGTTTGCTATCGGTGGGGCGTTTCGGGCGTAGGCCTGACAGAACGATTCTTTCGCTTTCCGGTTTGCTTGAATTCGCTTGCAGGCCCTTCATTCTCACCAATGTCAAGGTCATCCAGGTCGTCTAATACATCGTCCTTGCTGTCGATTCTGTTCAGCACAATATACCCAATCTTGGTCTCATCGGAGTTGACATCGCAAGTAAGAACCACCTGCCCCGACTTGATGTCATACACACGATAGGTCTTTGACAGCTCCTCGTACCCCATCAACATGCCGGCACGAGACTTGTCATCCCACTTCAGTCGTTTCTCCTTCGGGGACAATACATATACCAGACACCCGAACACACGCATGTGTTTCAAACTTGGCTTAGGCTTTTACATAATCTATAACGGCGTTTTGATGGGTATCTTGGGCGATGGCAGTCGGTTCTTGATGTAGATAGCGCTCATCGCCGCTTTCGCCCAGAAACGCTTGTCCAGTCCTGCATGATGGAGCTTGCTGCTACCAATGCTGACAATGCTCCGAACCGCGCGTTCCCCGCCGTTCCGTTGGCTTGGTGTGCATACGGCACTGTGATCTGATGCTCGACGCCTTGGTCTTCGTAGAACTGCTTCAGCGAATTGGTCGCGAACTCCTAGGCTCCATCATTCCGTACATACTTGAATTGTTTGTTGAACTGGGCTTGGATCCTCTTGATGAAAGTCCTGAGACGCCCTTCACTCTGGGATTGGTTCGCAGACAGAAACCTTGCATGCTTCCACTTGCTTCATCCACGGTAAGCAGTAGATACTTGGTCGGACCTTTCAATTCGGCTCCTGATTGCACTTCTCTTGCACGTGCTGCCACCGAGTGAGTCTTCCTCCATTGGTCAGCAGATGTAAAAGTGGAGCTGATCGAAGACGTCATACTGGCGCTTGTCGGGATTGCTTCGAAACGGCTTCTGCACCATCTTGCCCAGTTGACATCCGCGGCACATGCTCGAGTCCTTTGTTGTCAAAGGGGTCTTCGCATTTCTCACCATGCCGCTGTTAATCATCTTGCGCATAACAACCGTTGGAGCATGACCCATGCGTGCATGTAAGTCAACGCTATTGGCCGATACCACCACATTTGCCGCGCTTCTTGGAACCCGCAGCCAGTATAGACCTCCCACTAGATCCGCCGCTGCGACCACTTGCTTCGAGTCCTTCCGTGAAATGCGCATGCTCGAACCGTCGAACAAGACTCGAAATTTGCCACTCTTGTTGATCTGCCGAACTGAAAGCAGATTCTTGCTCATCTTTGGCACGTACTACGCGTTCTTGATCTCAATGTCGCGCTCGTATCCGTTGGGCAGGACCACTCGTTCCACGATGATCCCATACCCTTGATCTCGACCGGGATGCCGTCGGCCACCGTTAGTTCTCCTTCATCTCGCTCTAAGAGGTCCACGAACTTGCGCTTGTCATTGCATATGTGGTGCGTTGCGCCACTGTCGACCGCCCACATCCCTTGTGCCTTCACACTTGAGGAGACATTTCCGCACTCCATTGATACCGTAAACACTACTTGATCGTCATCGTCATCATAGTCACTCCAGCGCTGCACATGGTTCACGCGTCCACGCTGTCTGTTTCGCCGTGAATTGCGATTCTCATCCTTTTGATTAGTCCATCACCGCTCCACCGTGTGCCCCAGCTTTCCACCGTATGTGCATTCACGAGGTTCTCGGTCGGTGTTGAACGCTCTTGCGTTCGGTTCACTCTTCACCCCAGTCCTTTCACCTTGCCGTTTCACGTGCTCGTTTGTTAAAACCTTGATCACATCTTGCGTCCTCATCTCTGCGCTACTCATCTCCAAGTTGAGAACGACATTCTTGTAACTCTTGGGGAGACTTCGTAACAAGCATATCGCCACGTCTTCGTCCTCCATCTTGACGCCGATGCTGTTGAGCTTGGCATTGATGTTGAGGACTTCGTTGAAGTGCTGCAACACAATGTCGCCTTCCTCCATTGACATGATGAAGAGTTGGTGCTTCAGATAGATGCGACCAACGTTCTGAGACTCTTGGTACACTGTACGTAAGCGGTCCCACGCAACCCACGCTTCGTCGCAGTCGTCGACCACATGATGATACTCCGCGTCCATGTGGAGTATCATTAGTTCGAATTCGAAGTTGTTGTTCTTCACATACTCGTCCTTGGCCCAAGGATCCACAAACTTAGGAGACGTCTCTCGGTTTACGACGTCCCACACAGACTTGGTTAGAGACATGCCACGCATGTAGCGGCTCCACGTCGCGTAGTTGTCGCCACGAAACTTGTCGATAAAAGTCTTAGAATCCTGGGCAGAGTTCATCGTCGTTGGGCTCACAACCGGATGAAGGTGGAGAAATTGAACACTTAAGTGGTTGATGGAATAATCGGAAGTGAATGAATTAGGTCCTTAGTTCGCTGTGCTACACTAATCCTACAGTATGTAAAGTATACAGTTTGTAATTTCTAACTTATACCACCTTTACCCATTGCGTCAGAGGATAGGCGCAGCACGTACCCTTGGCGTAATCAGGGTGCGTGCCCTTACCGTAAACGTCGCAATGTCGCGTGATCGCATTGGAATACTTGATAACCTCCAATAGGTAATATCATGTCCAATAACTTCAACAGTACTTGGGAACGGCAATATATATTTGTTTAGACAGTATCAGTTTAGACAGGTTCTACTAGAGCGAAAAGAGTGATTAGTTCTAGTTTTACGTGAAAGCAACAGGATTTGCCGCAACGACCGAGAACATAAACAATAAGGATCTGCGCACTTTGGTCGTGCCCGACGTTCCTATTCGTGATACGTGGGGCTCCATAAACGATCGTAGCAAAGTAAATGTGTGCAATGATGCTGGAAGAGTCTGCTCAGGAGGACAAGGTTCGGAAAATGTCGTGTCTATCCCGTCGTGTGAATTGTCCAATTGGGTACTCTAGACACTGACGAAGCAGTAAAAAAGATTCACAAACGCCGCGGACGACCCGACCTAGCAGGGCTTGAGATCTTCGGGCATGTGGCATAGTACTTTTAGACGTTGATCAAGATGTATGTGACTGATATCGGGCAGCGAGATTGGGTCAGGGGGGGGAATCACTTGCCCCATCTATTGGAAGCGCCTCGCGACTATCCACAGAGGTCTCTACCTCTACCACCGGTGACTCGCCGGTCTCACCTACAACGGCGTAGTCGGAATCATTTCCGACGTGCGAAAGAGACGAACTACGGGTCTCTTCGCTTGGAAGCGCCTCGCGCTTAACCACAGGGGTCTCTCCCCTCCCACTGGAGTCGCCTCAGAAGAATCCACCTCTACCAATGGCGACTCGCCAGTCTCACCTATAACGGCGTGGTCGGAATCATTTCCGACGTGCGAAAGAGACGAACTACGGGTCTCTTCGCTTGGAAGCGCCTCGCGCTTAACCACAGGGGTCTCTACCCCTACCACTGGAGTCGCCTCAGAGGAATCCACCTCTGCCACTGGCAACTCACCAGTCTCACCGTTAACGGCGTGGGGATTAACCGCCGAATCCCCCTCGTTAAGGAACTCTTCCTTAACGTCATTGGGAATGATCATTTCAGACATCCCAATCTCTGGCATCTCACGCCAGAATCGCTTTTGTGATCGAGCAAAGGTAGATTCATGACTCGCCAATGCTTCACCCGACCGCGGGTGCGTTGAGCCAATGGACTTAGACTTCCAGTCTATCCATGGCTCGTGGCGTTCCAGCCACTTCATGCCCAAAATGAGGCCATAACTCGAGTCCAAATCCAGGACTAGGCAACGTTCTAATCTGTCGAAGTCTGCAAACTTCAGCTTAAGGTCAATCGAGACCTTGGGTACAGTAACCTGTACGCCCGTCGCAAGACGGACCGTGACAACGTCACGAGAACGTGCCTCTAGGGCCTCGGCATACAGCCGACGGTTCTCCACAGAAGCCCGTCTGACATAATTTTCAGACGCTGCAGAGTCTATCAAGACTCTCCAAGGCTTATCAAAGCCTTTTACGTCCGCAAGGGCTATCAGCAAACCTGGATGGTACACCAACTAGGTGCTAGAAAGCACCGTTTCCCTCGGGGCTTTGTGCTGTCGTCCCCTACCCTGGGGCTTAACAGCACTGAGGGTTTCCCCAGTAGGGCGCCCCGTACCTACTGGGAGCCGTCGTTTCCCGACGGCTTGGGCAAGGGCTTTTTCCCAACCCTTGGCCACTTAAAGCGAGTATCTCGCTGGGGATTTTT
>CM047591.1:7323025-7349165 GCA_026184515.1 Peronosclerospora sorghi
GCTGCTCCGTCGTTCTCGTCACTAGTAAATCGTCCACATACACTCCAACAATAACCATTCCATCGTGATCTTTCCTTTAAATATACACGTGTCCGTCATGCATTGTGCAAAGTCCAAATCGGTAAGTGTCTTGCGTAAGTTGTACCACATACGCCCAGACTGCTTCAAACCATATAAATTTTCTTCAAACGTAACGCTAGACACTTGGTTGAATTCACTTCAAAATCCCGTAACACTTCATCCGTAATAATCATGCCTTGAGGTATCTTTAACAAATTTCTCGAAATTTTTATCCGTGTGTGCCTTCGGGTACGCGCTTGGTACGTCTCCATGTCACGCCGGTACTTTCCACTATTCCGCATCGCCAACACCACCTTTACATTACCCAAATTCATCACTGTAGAAAATGTAAAAACGAAACCTCTGCCGTATACTTGTTTGTCGCCACGCGCCTCCAGTCGCGCCTTATATCTCTCGATCGTGCCGTCCACCTTCAACTTTGTTTTATAAACCCATTTCGTGTGTATAGCCCTGTTACCTGCGCACTTTAATACCTCCCATGTATCCATGTCTTGTAACGCCTTCAGCTCTGCATCTTCCGCTTCCTTCCACTTACTTGCGTCATCTCTTTTATGCGATTCCTTGTAACTGGGGATCTTTCGCGTACTTTGCCTTGATTCCAGTATCATCAGGTCCCAGCACTGCATACACCGCCAATACATGCTTCTTCACGGCTGTCTGCCCTGTATCCACTTCTTGAGTCTCGTATGTGTCTCTTTCCGCGCATGACTTCCTCTTCGTCCTTTTATTCTTGATTTAGTTCTTGTATTCCTTGAATCTTGCTGTTTCTTGAATATTTCGCCTTGTCCTTTCGTTAACTTGTCCTGATGCGTGTTGCGTGTGATTGCTTGTACTTCCGGAACGTTCTACCTTGACTCTGTTTTGCAATTCCATGTCGTTATCCTCGTGACTTTCCACATTAATTTCCACATCTTCTTCCGTAAAACTTTCACCGGCTAGTACTTTTGTAACTTGTTCGCTTGCTTTGTTGTCCAGCGTCTCGATCTGGCTGATGTGCCGCGACGTCCTGGGGTTCGCCGTCAAAATGTACCCATTAACTTTCACAAAGAACAGTAAATCCCCGCGCAACCGTACTTCCATTTTATCACTCCGATGCACGAAATTACACCCCTTTTGCACCAATTTACCGAGCGAAATAATATTCCTTGCTAACTCTGGTGAGAAATATACTTCTTGCAACACTATAACCGTGTCTGGATCATCTATACTCCGCAAACGAACCTTTCCAACCTTTGTCACCTGTAAAAAGTTTCCATCAGGTAACGTTAGCTTTATTCCACTCGTGCATGTCACTGGATGTAACGGGGTTACATTTGGTTACGTTGGTGTACGTAAGTACACAACGGTTAAGGTCAAGTATTGACCAGTCCGAAAGGCTCGGACTTATTGGTTGTTTTAACCAATCAGGGCAGGAGCCCTTGGTGAAGGCGTGGCAGCCTGTCACGTGTTAGTACACAGGTGTTTTACACTACATTTTGGCTAGGTACGAATTAAGTAAGTTATACCTAGTATTGCATATAGTTTATATTAGTTTATTAAGTTAGGCTAATTTATATTAAATAAATAAATCAGTTTACAAATACACTGAAGACTGCTAGGCGCACGACCCAGAACGGTCGCGCGCGCAGTAAGTGTTATAGCAAAAGGGATCACCCCCCTTAGCTACCCCCTTACTAAGGGAAGCCTTGTAACAAGGTGTTAGTGTTTACTAACCGTAAACTCAGGGAATCTTGGCCCCGAGTGATAGAGCAATCTCCCACTAAGCCCTTATATACGGGCGTATCGGCTAAGTAGCGGCGTATCGCCGCTTAAGGAAAGTCTTCCTCTGTGCGCTAGCAGCACCGTGCGTGTACGCACCGGCTACACTGGGTCTTCCAACAAATCTTCAACTCCAACGAGATGGCGACTGACTCCACTATCAAGTATCCACACATCGTCTTCGTCGATATCACTTAGCTCAGCGCTCCGGACCATTATGCACTTGTTTCGGTAGTATCCAATCCGTACTCTTTCTCACAACAGCTCTGCAGCTTTCGGTAACTTTTCTTCTCGCGCTTGTCAAACCTTTTTGTGCATTATCGGCGGATGTGTCCTCTTCCACCACAATTGTGGTACGTAATCAATTTCTTGTTCTACTGCGCTGCGTTTACGCCCATTCTTGGTGCCCTTCTGTTTCTTATATGGTCTTCCTCTACCCCCTTAGCCCACTACCAACTACTGCGCGTGTAAGATGTAATCCGTCCTTGTCGGATTGTAGCGCGTCATCATCGCGTACTTCAGACTCGTAACTGCATATTTAACTATATTCTCTACTATGAGCTTCTCAATTGATTCAATTTCGCGTGCCAGCGCAGTCAGATACAATAAGTGATCGTTCCAGGACCTTTTCGCGTCCTTTTCACTATCGAATAGCTGTGACGCTTGCTGATGCGATATAGTGACTTTGTATGCATGCCACATCTGGTCCAAAACGTAATTCAAAGTCTGCGAGAATTGCCACCATACACCAATGTTGAGCGAAAATATCTTGATGCGGCGCCATCGAGGTATTTTTCAAGCTTGTTGACCTTGAGTCGCTCTGTCCATGTGAAACCAGACGAGATTTCCGCAATATCTAACGCTTCCATAAACAAATATTCCCAATCTCTAAATCCAGGGCCAAGTACAGGATAAATTTCTGCTCCAAAAATTTTTTGTACCACCAACTGGGATCTTGTACGGGCGCGGCTGTGTGCCCGGATTGACGAAATCCCAGCTGCATGCCTTTCCTCTGGCATACCTTCATGTGCACCAGGGGGATCTCGTGGCATTGCCATACGAGACGCACCTCCCCTTTCTATGCCTTCATCCACTGACAAATCATTCAGCGTAATTTGCTGCCCAAATGGCGCAAATTCTTGATACTCTCTTGAAAAAGTGTATTACCACCTCTCACCGGCGAATCTCTTGCCGTAACCAAGAAGCACTCCGTCCCGATCCTTGTGATCATTCTTCTTCCATCTGGTTCAGCCTATCGTTCATCAATCCATCCTTCAAGATCAACGCCTTCAATGCGCATTCCTGGTCAAACGATTCACCTTCGTCCATGGTAGAAGTGCACTACAAACCAAAATAAAAAACCGCGATAGCAACGTAAATCCACACGCGACAATCGACTTCACTCCAAACAGATCCAGGAGACCGTTCCGCGTAATCCACAAGACAGAAATGTAATGTGAGTATACTTCAAACTTAAAACTGAACTTTATGTTACCCCGTGTACCTTGGGCTCATAATCTGTAGGAAATTGACACGAGTTGGGGGCACGTACAAATTCCAGTTGTGAAAGTATCGGCCGTTAGCGCCTTACCGTCTGGGAGGAAGTTTCTGTGAAAAGAAGCGCGCCCTACTTGATCAGGGTAGGGGCGCACGAGGGCAGGATAGAATGCGTGCTTTAAGGTAAAAAAACTGGGACGGGCTAAACGGCAGCAAGTGAAAGACTAACTAGCAGCAAGTGAGGCAGTGACTAGGAAAAAACAAAAAAAACGAAAAGGATATACTTTTTTTTACCGTTTTGGGACTTTTATGCGCGGATCAAGTCATTTAAAGTTGGACATATTAGTAGAAGACCAAAAAAGGTATACTCAATGTTTGTGTATTTGTGTCAGACTATAATTTAGTTAGAGTAAAATATATTACTTTTGCATTTTCTTTCTTTGCGACGAGACGTTTTCTCTGACCGTTGATTCTTGGCGCATGCATCCTCGCACATACAGTGCGCGAAGGAGTTCGAGGTAGTCGACGGACCATGACTGCGGTACGGTATTGATGACCTAGGCTTTTTATCTGTTACTTCAGTCACCTGCTTCTTGTGTTCCACGCAGCAATGCAACGAACACGTGATGCGCTCGCAGCGTGGACATCGATACTTGACATTGCTCTTTTCACAACCACAGCACACTGGAGCTTGGATGTGTATCGGCTGGAGTTGCGTCTCCGCGTCGTCCAGAGAACGCTTGCTGGAGGTTGTTGCGTTCATGATACTGCCAACCTCGCGTCTCGTACTACTTCCGTCGTGGCATTTTGTGTGATGGCGAGTTTCCGCACTTGAGTAGTCGCGTGCGTTCACTCGTGCCTGGCGCGTCTGCGTCGGATCTTCCACTGAAACGCGTGGTCGTGGGCTTGAATTTGTTCCTGAGCGAGATTGGCGCGTGCGTAGCCAAATTTCCCGAGCATAGTGGTGCGTTTAACCGCTACGTCAAGCTCTCGCAGGCTGCCGTGAAGCAGAAGGCGCGATTGTCCAGTCCAGTGGCACGAAGGTGGATGGACGCTCGCCAGTGTGCGTGCCAACCCAAAACAAGCGGCATTTCTAAAGCTCCTGGTACGGAAAGTGCGCGAACAGAAGGAGAAGACCGCTACAGCAGAAACATGAGTACGCAAACTATATATTTTCCAAGTAATTAATTTGTGGCGAAAGAATTTGAGACAAACCCAATTGGCGTAACATGCCAAGATGGTTACGGGGATCGTAAGCGGTACCAAGTAACAGTAATAAACGTCTCGTTCCAAAGCGAGAAAGAGACTCGAGCCTTCATTGGATGGTTCCTAGACGGAAAGAATTGGTCCGCTCTGTGCCGCTCGATTGGTCTCTGGGAGTAGTAGCAGCAGTTTGGAGAAAATCATAACGTACCTACAGCCATAAAAAACGAATGAGAATCATTGTGTGATTCTCATTCGTTTTTTTCTGGCTGTAAGTACGGCGCTGTAACATAATAACTGTAGCATTTACATGCACGACATAAAGCCCATGGCTGCAATTAATACAATTACGTAGCCCCATACATGACTCGTGGAGCCAGCACGTTGTGCCTCGATTTAGCCATAACTTTTTTGGAGAAATGGGAAAAAATATATAGACTGTACATTTTTGGTACTTTCTTTGTTTTTTCCTACACTTGCTGCTAGTTAGTCTGCCGTTTAGCCCGTCCCTAAAAAACTATACTAATTATAAATGCGTACTTAAGAACCTAACCTAAAAGTTAATATAAAGATAAAATCCAAAGTAGCTAAAAAATGCATAAATGCATAAGTGGTCGCGCTTCACTTGAAGTTTGTATGTAGTCCCATGCCGGATTAAAGGATACGTTTTAAGCGTTGCACGAGCTGCTTCCCAGAGGTGTTGCGTTCAAGGCCTCGCACATTTTGGTATAGTATTCTATACGCTGCTTCTCGCTGGCCTTACCGGGAGCGTTCGGGCCACACTCCATGGCACCATTAATAATGCGAGTGGATTCAGCAAAACCGTTCATACCCGCCACGACGTCGTGAATGACATTTCCGCCTTGTGGCGTCATCCAGTACCAGAGTGCAGTCATCCATGTCACCTCGGTGTCACTAGCTACAATGTCTGGGTTGTCAAGAAGATTGATACCAAGTGCTTGGCCGGCGTTATAGTAGTTGTAGTTCCATGACAGCTGAATGGGACCTCGGCCATGGTAGCGACGGCCTGGAGCGCATGGATACGTGCTGTTGTCACAGTATTGCCACACCGAGTAGCTCTTCCAAGCGTACTCCTCCGCAGCCTTAAAGTTATCACTCTCATGAGCCGTCTGGGCTAAGAAAGCCGCCAGTTCGCGCTTGTCGTTGTCATCGTTGCCCGTATTGGCAAACTGTGGGTACTTGTTCGCAGCGTTCACGAGACCATTGAAGTTGTAGAGCGCCAGCGCTTCCGGGAACAGGGCGTGGAATCGATTCTGGTCAAAGAAGCGAGCGAAACTTGAGTTGCAGGATGTTGAGGCCATCACAGTACCAGCAACAGCGAGACCCAGCAGGCCTTTCAGCGCAATGTCTCGAGCAACGTTTGCAATCATTGGAGCTAGTACGAGGTACGAGTAAAAATGAGGTTTGACGATAAATTCTGTTCGGTTGCTTCTTAACGGGAGAGAAAGCGGCACCCGGATGAAATGCCGTAAACACAGCTCCAGTGTCGTGGCAAGCCAATATTCACCGTCATCATGTTAGGTAATCTAATTAATTGCCTTACAAATTTTGTATAAGAATGTCCTTTCCCTTGTAGCCACAATTTTTCTATACTTCTGCGACTGCAATGGTGGTATCCAAGGGATTCTAAATCCAGAGAATCTCTTGGTGTGACAAATCCTCCAGAGATAGGTCAAAAGAATCTCTCTCTCTATAACATAATTCGTGTCGCGTTTTCTATAGTGTTCTGTTTTACATAAACCCCTCGCTCGTGGTATTACAAAACCTATACCGCTCTATATGAATGGCACCTATTGTTATTGGCGGGCTACCGAAATATTGGTACCATCATTCTTCAAGAGTGATTCTTCTCACATCGTCAGTATGACAATAGCAAAAGCAAAAGCAAAAGCAAAGCAAAAGCAAGAGCAAAAGCAAGTGGTCCCGAAATGATTCTTCTCACATCGTCAGAATAACAATAGAAATAACAATATTTTGGTAACTCTCCTATAGAACACGCGCCGTTCATATAGAGCGGTTTCTCATGGGATGCTACTCATACTGTAGTTTTGTACTATCACAAGCGAGAGGTTAGAGAACAACAGAAGTCACGAATGCATGTTTATTCAAGCACGATATACATTTTAAGCGTCGCACGAGCTATTCCCAGTGATCCTATCCGTACACTTTGATATGGTACACTATGTGCTGCAGCTCCCTATCCTTACTGGTAGCGTTCGAGCCCACCATTAATAAACATGCTGAATTGTGAAGAAGCGAGTGAGATTTGATCGAAAAGGCACAAAACGGAAATTGCACATAGATATGGGGAAACAGGATGAGTTTCAATTAAGGTCGTGCGATGAGCTGCATGACGTTGAGGCCATAACAAAGCCAGATATCCAGCAGGCTAAGTGAGTGCTTCTAGCGGGAGAGAGCAGCTCCGTTGAAATACGGTAAACCCACTCAAATTGAAAAAAAATCACCCTAAAATATTCGTCTGTAGGTGTACATGCACCAACCTCCAACCGCCTACTGCCGGGGATTTTTTTTAGGGAGAGGTACTCTGAGAGTTCGGATCAGAAGTCCAGTCCTTTTCTGGCATCTCAAGACTAATAGTAGAACACATTCTGCTGAACTTAATTCCTGAGAAACTGAGGATATAAAAAACTAATTGGAATTAACTTCACGTGGGCACTTACCAGAAAAATAATTCTATAAGCTTTACATCAAACTCTGTCTAGGACGAAATACTGCGCTTGACAAAGTAGATGCTGTGATAGCATGGATGAAGCAGATTTAATGTGAGCTTTGAAACTCACATGTTGTGGAGGAGCACACGACATGCCATCTACCTATTTATAACGAAGAAACTCGTCGATTTCAAAATTGCATTTTGTAGGTCAGTGTTGTTTTTAGCTCAATCAATTATATTCACGTTTACATTTTTCTTCTTGTGAATTATTCATTACATTTGCAAGTGGAAACGGGTTTCATGTGGAGATTATGTTTGTTGGGATTACGGACATGCATGCACCGTTGAGGAAACTATCTCTGCGGCACGTCAAGTTTTTGGAAATGTGCCAGCAGCCGTTCCTCTTGCGCGATGTGCTTTTGAAAAATTAGCTCGTGTCCGCACGTTGTTCATCTTACCATCTAGACTTCAAACATCCGAAACAAGTGGCTGTTTGGATGCTTCCTTCACAAGGTTCAGCTGCTTCAAGTGAATGCATGGGTATACGTACAGGTATTACGTAAAGCTCCTATGACTAACAGATCGTACGGTACCTACCAACTGTTATCAAAAGATACGAGAAACGTCTTCATATGACTGGATTTCTGATCCGAAAGCGTGGCTTGCACGAATTGGACTTGCACTCGAAACTTTCTCGGGAATAGGGGTTCGTGGCAACAAGGAAAGTGCTGTATGTAGTATGTTATAAATAGGTTCATGAGCTCCAATCCAAGCAAATATAAGGACTACAAAGTTAGAAGTAGCTTAATTTAGAGAAGTACAAGCTTGTTCTCAATTTAACAGAAATGTTACAACAAGGATTAAAAATGCCCTTATGTGTTCATGATCAACAGATAAGGGCACATCTAATGCCCTTATCTGGCATTCCTTCGTGTTCCGCTCTCTCTCCCCGTTATAAAGCAACCGAACAGAATTTATCTTTAAAAGTCTTTTGTACTCGTACCCCGTACTAGCTCCAATGATCACAAACGTTGCTCGAGACATTGCGCTGAAAGGCCTGCTGGGTCTTGCTGTTGCTGGTACTGTGGTGGCCTCCACGCCCTGCAACTCAAGTTTCGCTCGCTTCTTCGACCAGAATCGATTCCACGCCATGTTCCCGGAAGCGCTGGAGCTCTACAACTTCAATGGTCTCGTGAACGCTGCGAACAAGTACTCTGAGTTTGCCAATACGGGCAACGATGACAACGACAAGCGCGAACTGGCGGCTTTCTTAGCTCAGACGGCTCATGAGAGTGATAACTTTAAGGCTGCGGAGGAGTACGCTTGGAAGAGCTACTCGGTGTGGCAATACTGTGACAACAGCACGTATCCATGCGCTCCAGGCCGTCGCTACCATGGCCGAGGTCCCATTCAGTTGTCATGGAGCTACAACTACTATAACGCCGGCCAAGCACTTGGTATCAATCTTCTTGACAACCCAGACATTGTAGCTAGTGACACTGAGGTGACATGGATGACTGCACTCTGGTACTGGATGACGCCACAAGGCGGAAATGTCATTCACGACGTCGTGGCGGGTATGAACGGTTTTGCTGAATCCACCCGCATTATTGATGGTGCCATGGAGTGTGGCCCGAACGCTGCCGCTAAGGCCAGCGAGAGGCAGCGCATAGCATACTATGCCAAAATGTGCGAGGCCTTGGACGTAACACCTCTGGGAAGCAGCTCGTGCAACGCTTAAAACGTCTCCATTGAGGAATCGTTTGAATTATATTTTTTGGGATTATTTTGTTCGGGATTACCTTTATATCGGTCCACTTATTATTGTTAAACCTCTTGCTAGTGATATTGGTAAACCTCTTGCTAGTGATATAGTAACCTTCTACAAAGTTGCTTTTTGGAACAACTTAATTGATCACGGATCTGGGGGACTTTCGATTTTATCCTCCATCGTTAATCTCGTTTCTATTTTACATCTGAGTTACAAGTGAAGTACAAATCCAACGACATTTTAACCGATATGATTAGTCTAAAAGTTCACAAATCTATGCCAGGTCGTACATTTTAACCAACTAGTTCTCGCTTTCAAGACGGTGAACAAGCATACAAAATTCGGAAGATACGCGATCAGTGGCTAAAATGCAGTATGGGTACACTAAGGATTTGACTGTAATTTTGGCCTTTATTAGGGGACAGGCTAAACGGCAGCAAGTGAAAGACTAACCAGCAGCAAGTGAGGCAGCGACTACAAAAAACAAAAAAGGACCAAAAGGATATACCTTTTTACCCTTTTGGGACTTTTATGCGCGGATCAAGGCATTTAAAGTTGGACATATTCGTACAAGACCAAAAAAGGTATACTCAATGTTTATGTATTTGTATCAGACTATAATTTAGTTATAGTCAAATATATTACTTGTAATAGACTAGTTCGTATTTCATGGCAACGTTCAGCGCGGCGGAAGCAGCCGTGTAGGACCTGCAGATGCGACTGTGGGGCGTGGAATCCCAGAAACGTCTTCAAAATTCACGCGTTCTCGTTAGCGGTCTATCCACGCTCGGATCAGAACTTGTGAAAAACTTGGTGCTCGCTGGTGTGAGCGTCACATTACACGATACGCAATCCGTGACACCACTAGCCGTGGCGTCCCAATTTTTTCTTTCCCAAGAAGACGTGGGCAAAAATGTAGGTCAAACGTGGATTTTCAAGCAATAGACACAGCCCCGAAATGTCCAAACGTTCCTTTCAACTTGATGATTGTATGTGATGAGAATAGCGTGCCGAGGCGTGTCTCCCGCGTGTGCAGGAGCTGAATCCTTTGGTGCAAGTGGCATGTGATGCGAGGACGAGGACGGATCTTGCAGACGACTTTTTCAAGCAATTAACCGTCGTGTGTCTCGTAGGAGCTCCGCGTAGTGTCGAGCTGAGGCTCGATGCACTCTGTCGCTCTTTTGGTATAGCGTTTTATGCGGCGAGAAGCTTCGGTTCGGAAGGAATTTTATTTGCTGACCTGGGCGAGAACACGTTCCGTCATGCTGCGGTGGGAGCTGATGCAGCGCCAAGTGAACCAATGACAGTAATGTTTCCGACGCTAGAGGAGGCTCAAAAGGTTCAGTGGAGCTCGCTGCAGAGTGCACGAAAACGAGCTCCGCAGTTGCCTCGAGTATTTGTCAAAAACGAATGTATGTAAAGTATTGAAAATGGGTGAAGTAGGATACGTGACTGATTGCTTGATTCCAGTGCTGCAAGTCTACAAGAGCCAGAGAGGCGTCGGGAAGATCACGAGTGGCGACGAAGTGGACTTTATTCAGTACGATAGAGAGCTGTTTCGAACCAATGGACTGGACGAGGACTATCTGTCACCGGATCAGTTGCAGTACGTTGCTACAAGGTTTTAAATTACACTCGTTCCACCTACCGATGTTTCTCAACTCATCTGGCAAACACCAGCCGCCGACGACGCGTAAAATTCCCAAAATGACGTAACTTAACTAAAAGACAAATTATTACAATAAATTCCATATTGTATTCTTTGGTCCCAAAAGGGTAAAAAACTATACCCTTTTTGGTCCTTTTTTTGTTTTTCGTAGTCGCTGCCTCACTTGCTGCTAGTTAGTCTTTCACTTGCTGCCGTTTAGCCCGTCCCATTTATTAGGAGTTTTATAATATATAGGGAATCCCTAAATACACACCTATTTTCCCTAAACTCACACCCTTGATCTGATTGGTACGGGGCTGTCTAAACTGACCGGGCTACACTAGCGATAACTTTTTATTGGATGAAAAAGATATCATTTTAGCGAATGAAACAGGGTGTGTGGTTTATTTGCAAAAGGTGCTACTGCCATTGTACTATTTACGTTACTTGACTCTATCGTTACTATCTAAAGTTGCGACTTCTTCTTGCATTTCTTTCCGTAGTTCGTCCATGCGGATGACGATGCGACGTTCGATTTCTTCGTCGGAAATCTTAATGCTCTTCGGTAACAAGGATGGAAACGCTAATTTTTGTGGAGTACTTTGGCTCTCAACTAGCAATGCAGTCGTCGGGTGGTCAATGGCAGGAGCTTCGCCGTACTTTGACTGATATCGCTGCACGCCCTTACTCAAACGCCACGTGTGAAACTTTTCGCGACCAAAAATCACAGCTTCTTCCACCGCTGCCCCGGCAGTAGCACCCTGAAGACCACGAAACGGGCCACCTGACCGACATACACGGTAGATCAGTGAAAAGAAGCACCACTCCTTGCTTGTATCGTCAAGAAGTATGGCAAAATCATTCGTTTCTAGACATCCTTACCGACCAAGCCAGCGTAGAATCCCCCCGTGATTGTCCCAGCAGCTGCTCCAGTGATCCAATCCTTTTTATCACCTCTTTTGTCCGAAATTATCTCTTCAAAAGCTGCTCAGAACGATAAAAACCCTGTCACTACTAACTGGGCCACAATCTGTTATGTCAGCAGCTTACCAATGTACGTCGAGGGAAGCAAGAAAAAAATTGAACTCATTGATGCTGCATAAAATTTAATACTCTTGTTGAGTAGAACCGCGCGTTTTGCGCCCATTGTAGCCCCTGTTGCGCTATCCATGCTGGCGCCAACCGTCATGGGGCTTGACAGCGCTCTTCGCCTTCCCTACGCACAATTTAGCACACAGACTGTCACTGTACAGTCGACCTTTGCACTATCAACACTCTTTATCATTATATCTCACCTAGCGACTTCTTTGAGCTGTCTAACAATAAACCACACACCCTGTTTCATTCGCTAAAAGGATATCTTTTTCATCCAATAAAAAGTTATCGCTAGTGTAACCCGGACAGTTTAGACAAATGGCCCGGTCAGTTTAGACAGCCCCGTACCAACCAGATCAAGGGTGTGAGTTTAGGGAAAATAGGGTGTGTGTTTAGGGCTTCCCTAATATATATCTTTTGGGAAATGATATTTACCGCCACACTTTTGCCAATTTACCAACACAACGCAATTCAACCCGTAAACCCCTTGTGCGAATTAGTATGAGCGTCCGTATCTGCAGCTCAAGTACACCCTTGCAATCAGCTCCCAGCCAGGCCATTTATTGATTCCTGGAACGCTCCCAGACTGGCCATTTATCGATTCCTGGAACACGTGCGACTTCGCGTTGTGCACATCTCGCGTGACAACGTTGAAATTTTGTCCCCTGTGAAGTGCAGAGTCACTTCATTGGCCTTCATTCCGCCCTTGTGTAGCTTAGCAGCCAGACCTCGTTGATCTGCAGTAATGGCGTCTCTTGGAACAATCCCATCATGAAACTCATGGCAATCGCTCAACAAATGGATGCGCCACGTAGTTGTCCCGTTTTTTGTAGAGGCGTAGCATACGACCTTGAAGGGACATCCAAGTGCCTGAACTGGTGTTGCGCCGTCTCGACTTTGCAGTCAATTCAAGAGCGTTTCGGTAGGTGTCACCAAAGTAGACAACCCTCCTGCTATCGGATCGCTCGATGGACAGCCTGGTCGCCTACGCTGAGAAGTGCTGCTTAAGCCGGTTGATTATGTCATCATTGGAGGCAAAGGTCTCGCGAAGTAGTTGCTGTGCGTTGATCATAGCGGTATGCTGAAACTGCGTTTATATATAAACTGAATTGGCAAAAATTTGGCGGTTTTTTCATTTCCCTATCTTTTTACTTAAAACTAAGAACAGCTTACCTGCTCCCCGTGCGCCCCGCGCTGAACACGCAGGGACCACTTCTTCTAAGAAAAAAATCCGATACTGTCAGGCGCAAACGGCCGGTACACTCGCTCGGTATAAGTGACTGTTCCCCCAACTCGTGTCAATTTCTTGCAGGTTATCAGCACAAAGGGACACGGGGCTCGTCATTCTTTAGTCAATTTTTTTCGTATAAAGTTCACGTTCTATCACGTGGATTGCGTGGAACAGTCTCTTGGAATATTGGGAGAAAAGTGCTTGTTTCGTCGGCTTACGTTGTTACCTATATAGTAGTTTTTTACGGCAACTACTGTGGACGGAGCGGAAACCATCGACCACGAGGGCGCACGCAAGGCGCTACTCCTTGAAAGGGAAAAGTTAACAATCGGCTGGACCAAATGGAAGAGGAACGGTCCCAGAGGTCCATACGCAGTGTGTCGCCGATCTCGGCGAAGGACTCTCCGACTAGAAGTCTAGATTGCCTTTTACCAGAAAACATAAATAATTTTTCTCCTTTTGGTCAATAGATCGCTTTAAATGACTTGAAGGATGACGAAGGAATTAAGAGGGGTGGAGTACCTCGTGTGGGAGCTCCCCGAGGACACCCTGGAGTGCAAGAAGCTCACGCAGGCCTTGGAAAAAAAACTAAGCGGCTGGAAATGTCAGATATCCGGGCTTATGTGGTGCTATTGAAAATTATTGACCAGCATGTACCAGTGTACCAGTTATTAAGTTGGAGCGATCGTGTTGGCTAAAAGAATGGAGTGTTTTCGTCCAATTGTGTGTCTGGAGTGCCTGGTACGCAGATTTAAGGTGAGGCACACGGTTTTGCATGTAGTTTACATATTGGATTTTAATTGGAAATTAAATATAGTATTTGTTTTTCTTTGGGTTGCATAAGTCGCCGCTCCGAAGGTGTTATTGGGAGCAGAGGGCTAATACGGTCCCCTCTAGCTCATTTTTCCCGGCCAGGACACAGCTCCACCGGAAGTCCCACGACGGGAAGCATCTCACTTCGTTCACTCACCCTTCAAGCCCCACACGTTTGGAACGTGTTATTCTCTTTCGCATTATCTGGGTCCCCACATTGCGTCGAGTGATCTGCCCCAGACTATTGGTTGGGTGAACGCGCCGTTCCGCCGGTCCGCCCCAAATTTCTATTGGCTGGGTCCCCTCACTGCTGTACGCAGTCAGCCCCAGAATTTCTTCGCATTTGGAGTGACGATTTCCGCTCCATTTGCGGATCGGTTTCATTTGGATTATCTATCATTGGTTTTCGGCACAAGTATCCCAGAAGCGGTACCACCCATATCGGTACCTATCAAGACCCATACTAAGTGACGGTCCACCGAGTGTGTAACCACACATACCAATGGATACACAAGGTTAGATTATTGACGACAAATTTCCTGCGGTGCTGATCGGTCGCCCGATCGGCACACAGGCGATGGTTGGCGGGGTACCCCCCCCCCCCTCCGTAAGATGGTTGGCTGGGAGCGATGGAGGTCAAGTTCCAGACACTTCGGTGTTCGATTTCGAAAAGGACTCCACCACAATGGTGAGCGTGCCCGGATTACTTGGTGACCGCGGATCACCGCGATTTCTCGCATAGTTTGGATTTTACAAGTTTCGATATGAATTCCCTCTGGAGAGGACGCAAGGAACGCTTATCGCCTTGCGTGCTATTGGTTGGAAAGGATGGCGATGTTTGATCTGGTCAAGGGGAGGATCAGATCAAAATAAATGAATTTACGACTCCCCATACAGCTCCTGGCGGAGCCGATCGACTCAAGGAGCGCTTATCGCCTTGTGTCGTTGTTGTAGAAAAAGAAAGCGATGTTCGATCTGGCCAGGTGGAGTACCAGATCGATATTAACAAGTTTATTCCTCCCCATAAGGCTCCAACTGGAGCCGATCGGGACTATGGAAAGTCTTCCTATAGTTACAGATAGTATCAGGACTCTGTTACTGATCCTATGTATTTCGATGTAAATTTGCATAACGTGGAAAATACTATGGGGGGCGGATCACAATGATCTGCCCGAATTATCCATTAAGAAACTCAAGTAGAGGCTTGCAATGCTCTCAGATGACGACGACTTGGAAGAAAAGTCGTCGATCGGTGATGGGGTGGTCGATGACAAGGAAGTGACCAGGATGTATTACATCTATGAACTAAGGAAATTTATTCACGAAAAAGAGGTCACGCGAACCGTCAAGCCCCTAATTCCCGACCATCTTCATGGCCCTACAACTGAACGGATCGACTCGGATCGACCGCTGCAGCTGGTGAAGAATTTTCTGGCGATGTTGGCTGAGGTTGGGATGAAGGTTCAGAGCGTCAATGGTGTTAGAAAGTTGTTTGAGATAGACGCGTGGAAGCTAAAGCTAGCTATGTCGACACTACATGACCATTTGACGCCATTAGTGCGGGCGGTACGCCGCCCAACTCCCACAATTGCGCTGGAAGCCCCGAAACCCGAGGCATCACTTGCTGAACAGTCACCTTCAGACGATATCTCGTTGTATGGGTCGCCACCTTCCTCTAAGTGCTCATCGGAGTTGGAGCTGGTGTGGAGCTGATGACCATGGGTCACAGTAACAGTCTCACGGGACATAAATGACTTACGGCAGCGTGGGGCGGCATGCCAGTCGGGGCCCCAGGGGCGCCCACGGGTGTCAACACCCCCCGAATCGTAACCAGTCACCTCGCCCTCAACGTAAAGAAGCATGCAAGCCATGTTTGAAGTCATGATGAAGCGTTTCATCGAACATCAGTGCCGATAACCTCAAGGCCTTCATACACCAAGCTGAGCGGTCCAGAAAAACGACGCTGTTTACGCGGACGTTGATATGGAGTCGGTAGTATCGGAGGATAAGATGTTTGAAGGTGATAGAGTGGTTCATAAGGCGAAGCGCAAGTCGTGTCCAGCCCGCCGTCGCCGATCGACAAGTAGCAGTGATTTAGACATGGAGTCGACTGGCGAAATTGACGGTGACTACGGTTTTACGTGCATATGCAGGACGCATAAGGCGAACTCAGCCTCTACAACGGCGTTTGATTTTAATTCGACGGAGATCTCAAGTATTCGTACGGCTGCAACCACTGAGTTGAAAGATTTTACGGGCAAAGATGCCGATGAAGAGCAAGCCCGATCATGGTTCAGCCGAACCAAGTCCGCCTTCCTCCGCGATCAGAGGCCGAACAAAGAACGGTGTCTGATCTTCCGAGATTTGATGAAGGGACTGGCTGACAATTGGATCCAACAGTTAAGTCGGGATGTCCGGTCTGATTGGAACCTGCTATGTGCGGAATGTGAAGGGCAGTATTGCAACCCCGTATTTTCTACTGCTAGGAAGTATCACCACATGAGGAAAAGGGGCGCGATGAAACGCAGATCGAGTACCTCCATCGACTTAATGTGGCCGCGATGCGTTCAAGGATCCCGATCAAGGAGACCGTTCCGCCGACCGACGCTTCCCAGGAACAAGTGGGTCGATTCATCAGCACGCTGGACGATCAGGTGTTGGCCGATCAGCTGAGCTTACCTCGTCTCAAGGACGTGGGAGAAGTGGAGCAGACACTGCTTATGTTGCGTCACTACCGCAAAATGAGAACGAAGGTTGCTGTCGGATTGAACCGATCCCGATCGAAGGTGCAGGATGGTCCTGCGAAAAGACCTGCACCCAGGCCGGCCCGAGCGATTAGAGCGATCGAGGATGATGTAAGCACCGAGTCAGAAAAGGTGAGCAGTGGTTGGTCCAGCCTGGAAAAGAAGTGGCAACAGGGCAGACCCAGATTTTCCACGGAAGAAGTGTACGCAATGCGGGTCGACCAAATACGGTGATCGGGGATACTGGAGAAGAATTACCTGCAAGAAGTGTGAAAGAGGCGGCCACCCCACGACCACTGTTTGTTTGCATTCAAGGCGTGTGGAGAAATTCACGAAGATAGACAGTGCAAGATAGAAGAATTTTTTAACCAGATGCACAAATGGTATGTTCCAGACAAGCAAGCGGGAATGTTGCCACCGGATGTGGAGAAGATGTTAAACTAGGTCGCTCGCCAGGTTGGAATCTGGGTCGAGCCGAGCGATCTACGTTTAGCATCTACGCATATGTCGGAAAAGACGGCAACACAACAGCAAAAAGGACAGGCGATGGGAATCATCCGATTTACAGTCTTACGACTGATGAATATTCCCGATCGAAGGTCGTTATGCAGTTGGACCTGCTGCCTGGCGAGTCACGTGGGTATGGGAAATATCGCGCTCCCGATAAATGGTTCAAACAGGCAAAAGCCTGCGGGAAGATCAACAATGAAAGGGCGACGATGTTGTTTGACTCTGGTGCAGAAGTCTCGATTATCGAGTCCGCCTTTGCTCGTAAGGTCGGATTACAGATTGACAATGCACAGAGGCAAGAATGCGTCGGAATTGGTGAAAATTCCAATATGACCGAAGGTAGAACGCGTGTGAAGATTACTCTATATGGTTCATTGGTTTATTTCTTTAGCGCTTGGGTCGGTAAGATGACCGGTCAATATGCGCTCCTTGGCATGGAATTTATGGTGCCGGCAGGCATACTTCTCAATCTGTCTCATGGAGTTCTCACGCTTCCGGACGAAGTCCAGATCCAACTGGCTGGTTGACGCCCTTTATACAAATAACGCACTGATCTGGTAAGGTGGAACCAAGATATCACTATTCGTGTGGGTCGATCGGCAGATATATCGGTGGAGAAGGACTACCGGACAAGGAAGTTGTGGGTGACCAGGGGCGATCACTGGGTACCGACGTTTGTGGAAAGTGGAAGCCGAAGCGGTTACATACGAGTTACTAACATCGATGACAAACCGCTGATGTTAGACAACGGTACGATCGTTGTTATGTGGCTAGTCGAAGGAAAAGTACCAAGGAAGATGGAGTTTATTTCGATTGGATCAATACGATATGTTGCATGACATAGATTTGCGTATAAAGTCACCATCGTTTCGGGTCGGCGATGACAAATCAGCCGAAGAAGACACCTCACCTTGGACGGAAATGCCGGATTACGCAACACTCAACATGTGCTGAAGGTTATCAGCGCAGTTACCCGATACAGTGGGCTCACAGGCAGATGTGCCGAGAGTCGTCAATGCAGTTGTATCACAAGTTCGAGTGACAGTGGAGCCGAAGGTAGATGGGGACGATCGTTGTAATGTTGTAGACGAGTGTTTTGGCGCATCCACCCAAGTTGATACTGCAGAAGGACAGCCCGTCTATGGGGATCAACATCGCCCGTTTGACCGGGGCGGACCGAGTGAAGTAAACTCGCCAGATGACCTGGTATGTATGCACGGGTTCGGGGAGGAGTGCGTTGAAGGATAGAAGAGCCATATGGATACCACACCTGAAGTTTCAACCGATCCGCTTAAAGTGACTCTGGACAATCCGCAAGCAGGATACCAAGTCACCGACACCCCTGAACGGACCGATCAGCTCAAGAATTAATATGGAAGAAGAAATATTGGCTGATAGGGAAGGGTGCTGTTAATATGAATCAATACGGAAGAAGAAATATTGGCTGATATGGAAGGGTGCTGTTAATATCGAAAGTGGTGATGTCAAGCCAACTGCCAATTTGAATGCCAGATCGGTCGAAAGGACGTGTTTTCGTCAGACCTACCGGGAATATCTGATCCGCTCGAAGGATCGTAAAGAAGCAACTTGGATCGGTGAATTCGATCTGAATTCTGGAGCTCTTCCAAGGAAGTCCTAGTGAAATCGAATTAATCGGGATTGTTATGGAGAAACGCAGACTAAAAAAATCGAAAATCATGACTTACAATAGCGTCTATCGGCATGTATACCGATCGGCGTGAATATTTGTGATGTTTTATTGTGACTACGAGTGTGTGACGAACTGTGATGAACTGGTGATATATCGGTGGACAAAGTGACTTACAGATGTGGATATTTTTCGATGGTAATGGTAACGATTCTCGAATTTTGATGAGGTTGGATGTGGTAAGGGTGAACCTTGATTAATTAAACGCTACGACATATGGTACATCGGGTAATCAGAAAAGAAATTTATTAATGATGAATACGCGAATGATTACCCGATCGGCGCCTACAATTTCAAAGTTCGCGATCGCCACATAGCCTACTGATAATCATGGCTGGGTGATCCGCGATCTTGTGGCGAAATTGGTTGCGCCAATGCTGCTCCCTGTCAAGCTGGTTCAAAGCGTCCATCAAGTTATCGATTATGGTGTAGCAGTGGTGGCCCGGGTACCAAGCTCCGTCTTTGATCAAATCCCCGGCTTTCTCCACGCGAAGCTTGGCCATAAGGAGGACAACTGAGTATAGGAAGATGTCGATGTCGCATTCCCTTACCCGCATGCCCTCCAGTATGAATTGGCATATGGACAGCCCGACTTCACCCGCCCGACTTCACCCGCCCGACTCCGACGCTGCTTCCGATGCTTCTGGAACGTGACCAAATCCTTGTCCAGATTTACTTGTCCGGCGGGAAGAACCAGATAGTGTGTGGATTCCCAGATCGCTTGGCTGTGGGTGCTGTAGAACTTCCCAAGGCGACTCAAGAACGAGGTGGTCCACGGAGTCGGTGTGAACTTGGTGTTCAAGTCGGGGCGGAAAAAAAATTCCCATGGCTTGGTCTCGTATAGACGGGTGATCTGAGGTCCAATAACAAGATCAGGTCGCCACTCGGTTGGACTTGGATTATTAACCGCCAGATGGAAAAGCCAGAAGTCCTGACAAGAAAAAGAGCTGACCGTCTGCTGCTTGGTCGGGACGGATCGCCGCAGGAGATCAATCTGCCCCGGAGACCAAGGGTCGGCGGCAGTCAGACCTGAAGGAGGGAGAGGCACGTCGACCTTCAATGCTCCCAACGATGACTGACGGCGGAAACCAGAATTGACGGGAAGAAGAGATGGTTCGGGTTCCTTGACAACCGGTTTGGGTATGTTTTAAATGCTAAGAGCTTTAGGTCACCACTTGGTCGGCCTCTAGCGCTGGCGCTTCAACCTCTGCAGTGGAACGACGACGCTGGGTGGATCGGGATGGAGATAGAGCGAGAAGTAGCTCATCTGAACCCACTGATCCACCCTCAGAGTCTTCCCCAGACGAACCTAATGCTGACTTGGACCGAGCAGTATGTGGGGTCAAGGGAGCTTGAATTTTCGTGGCTTGAACTGGTGCAGTTGAATCCGCTGTAGCGCGCAGAAGCTTCGCCAGTATCTTGGTTCTCTTTCGCAGCGCCGCTGGTTTTTCTTCGTAATCTGGATTGTCCACTACGCCCCTCGCCCTGGCGCCTCTCTCCGCATCCTTGCGTTTCTTGCTGTGCGTGCGAATTTTGGGGGGCGGAATTTTAGCCAATGAATGGCGAAAAATTCCACCCGAGTTTTGTTTGGAAATATCGCCGGCAAAATGTGACTGCGGGTCCGCGAGGGCGCTCGAGGCTTCTCCGAAAGGAATGGAGCTAGCGACTGGCGAACTGGTCAGAAACGTAGCCAGCTTATCGCGGCACCGGTGGATGATTCCCCAGAGTCGATTCGACTCTTGGATACAAACGCTGAGCCTATCTTGGAAAACATTAATTCTCTCGGTATGATCGTCTATCGTTGAGTTGTAACTCGGCGATCTACCGATCCAACTCGCGCTTCTGAGAATACAAAACCGACCGATAGGGCTTATTCTTCAAACTCTGTCGAGTGACCACCGCGAGCTGCTCTTGGAGATGCGATCGGCAGATCTTGAAGCGACGCATGTCGTCACGAACGCCGATCATCTCCTCCAACACCGGTCGGAGCTGATCGAAGCAGTTGTGCATCTGCCGGTCGGCATCAATCAGCGTGTTCACGGTTTGGATGATAATAATTGGTACTGGATCTACATACAGAAGGAAGTGAGGAACAGATCAAGGTGGAGTTAACGGTGGATTGACATACTGGTTTGTTTTGTTTCGGACCCGAGACCTTGAGATGCTTAATCTCGTCTGTCAAGAGTGTGCGATCCGCTTGTATGGCGTCTATCATCTTGGAGAACCGCTCTATGTCCTGACTCATTCTCTGAAACGCGGCGTTGACCACGATCCGCTTCTCGCGCTCGACTTTCAACTCCTTTCGGATTGCATCAATTATTTTATGAGGCAGATCGACCTCGAATCGGTGCTCATCCTGTTCACCGACAGTCTGAGTATCGCCCGAGTCGTCGGAATGATCAGATCGGCCAGGGACGGGAATATGTGGAGAGTGCGAACACCGATCGCCTACGAAGACAAGTGTTAAAGAAGAGATGTGGGGATTGGAGATCAAGTGGAGTTACCTGGTGGAATGGACTCGGATGAATGCATGGAATTGAAGACTGTTCGTGAGATCGGTCCGCTACCGTTGTGCTGCTGCGACCAGACTCAGGGGCGGGTGCTATTGAAAATTTTTGACCAGCATGTATTAGTGTACCAATTATCAAGTTGGAGCGATCGTTCTGGCTAAAAGAATAGAGTTTTTTCGGTCAATCGTGTTTCTGGAGTGCTTGGTACGCAGATTTAAGGCGAGGCACACGGTTTTGCATGTAATTTACATATTGAATTTTAATTGGACATCAAATATAGTATTCGTTTTTCTTTGGGTTGCATAAGTCGCCGCTCCGCAGGAGTTATTGGGAGCAGAGGGCTAACACGGTCCCCTCTAGATCATTTTTCCCGGCCAGGACACATCTCCACCGGAAGTCCCACTACGGGAAGCATCTCACTTCGTTCACTCACCCTTCAAGCCTCACACGTTTGGAACGTGTTATTTCTCTTTCGTATTGGCTGGGTCCCCACATAGCGTCGAGTTATCTGTCCCAGACTATTGGTTGGGTGAACGCGCCGTTCCGCCGGTCCGCCCCAAATTTCTATTGACTGGGTCCCCTCACTGCTGTACGAAGTCAGCCCCAGAATTTCTATTGGCTGGGTCCCCTCACTGCCTTGCGCATTCAGCCCCAGAATTTTTTCGCATTTGGAGTGACGATTTCCGCTCCATTTGCAGATCGGTTTCATTTGGATTATCTATCGTTGGTTTTCGGTACAAGTACCCAAGAAGCGGTACCACCCATATCGGTACCTATCAAAACCCATACTAAGCGACGGTCCACCGAGTGTGTAACCACCCATATCAATGGATACACAAGGTGAGATTATTGAAGACAAATCGGACTCGGCCTCCTGCAGTGTTGATCGGTCATCCGATCGGCACACAGGCGAAGGTTCGCGGGGTACCCCCCCCCGTAAGTTGGTTGGATGGGCGCGATGGTGGTCAAGTTCCGGACACTTAGGTGTTCGATTTTCGAGCTGGACTCCACCACACTTACAGCCGCGCCCGTACAAGATTACGAAACTGGGTGATCCAAAAGCTTTCCGGGGTTAGAAATTTACCCCGGATTTGGTTCTGATTTTCGTGGCTGGGTGTATCTATTTATGGAAGCGCTAGAAATAGCGGAAATTACTTCTTGATTCGCCTGGAGTGACGGGTTAAGGGTTAACAAACTTGGTGAAAATACCTTCATAGAGGGGCTTCTAGTTATTTCCGCTCAAACATCGGAATCCGGTGGCAGGTGTCGCAGACACTACACTATGTTGGATCAAATGTGGCGTGAATATCGTGAGAATATACCCTACCAGCAAGCTGCGCAACTATTCGGGGCTGAAAAAGATCCAAGGTGGTCGTGAAACGACCATTTACTCTATTTGTCGGTCCTGTCACGTGAGAGCGGGTCTAGTGAAACGCTAATTGGGGAGAATTTAGTGAAGTACGCTGTTCCAGTTTTTAAGTGCATAATGATGACTCGCTATGATCCTATAAAGACAGATACATGCTACATTCCTAAGAGTTAGTGGAGTGGGCCCAAGAAGCGGAAGAAGATGACATGAAAGGCAGGAAGGCACCAAGGTTGAGTGTAAACTATGTAGGTGACCATAAAAGAACAATCATTTGCTACAATTGTGGTTGAAAGGGTCACACTATGAAGGAATGCCCGAAAACATTTACGAAACCGGAAAGAAAAGTTAACAAGAGATCACAAAGTGGATTTGAAAAAGAAAATGGTTTGGCAAAGATTGAAGTTCTGAGCACATTGAAGTCCAAAACTCATGTGAATCTGCCTCTAGTGATGTCTGGATTATGACGGTGGCGCTAGTCCTCATCTAGTTGGAAATGAGAATATATTAGAGGATGTGGTCCCTTGTACGGGTAAAACAAGGCTAACACTGCCTGATGCATTTTTTTTCAAGTCACAAAAATTGGAAAAGTCGTGAAACCTAATCTCTCATGAGAAATTGATGTAAAGGGATGCGTTTTCGTACACCGAAATGACTGAATGGAAATGAGACGTAAGGAGGGGTTTCTTTTCAATTTGAAAATGACTGGATATAATTGGTTTGCAAATATGATCCCGAAAAGGGACAAAAGTTTGCTTACGAATTTATCTGATGTTATTATAAACATGACCATGGAGAGGTATGAAGGTGGTACTCAAGAAGGCAGCTTATACCATTTCCATCTTCGTCTGGGGTACCTGGCATATGATACAATCGAAATATATGATAGGAACTCGCGTTCAAGGTTGAGATAATGAACTTGGCGCGTCCAAATTGGCTGACGTGTGCGGATTGGAAGGGGGCTCAAAAACCTCAACCTGGTACAAACTCACCTACTGATTAGATTGGTGGTTTGATCTGCAGAGACCTGAAGCGTCCGTTTACGCCTTGAGATTGACGTGGAAACAAATATCTTGTCGTTTTCGTGGAACATTTCTCGTCTTATGTACGTGTATTCCTGACTAAGAAACGAAAGACCAGGATGCTAAGTAATTTGAACATTTTAGCATGGTTTGAGAGGAAATTGAATAGCCAAAAATACATGTCCAGCGCACGGACGGCGAAAGTGAATATAAAAACGTGGTTTGTTTTTGCAAAAAGAAGTGTATAAGGCGCCAGGTAATTAAGCGGGTGCCCTGCTTCAAAAGGAAAAGCAGAGCGAATGAATCGTACACTTTCAACATGGTCCGGTGTAAGGTTTCCGGTTCCAGTGTACCGTTATCTAAGGGTCGGAGGAGGCCAAGCACGCTGCGTGTATACTCAACCGCTTTCCACACGGACATATGCGGGGAGAAAATCTCCGTATGAAATGCTGACCATTAAACCCAAACGCTAGTGATATCGTGGTTTTCGGGTTTCTTTGTATGGTTTGGAGAGACCCTGGAAGAATAATAATGAAGAAAAGGTCTGAAAAACGTCTGATCATTATAAAGAGAAATGAAACGAAACGTTTTAAAGTTATATTGTTAAAGTATCTGGTGGTAACGACCACCCGAAATATCTATCAGATAGAAACTTTGGACAAAAAAGCGAGTGACCAAGTTACGAAAGTCTCGCAGGAGAAGACATCACTGATGACTCGATGGATGGAGAAGAGAAGACGTACGTGGAGTCAGACGAAAGCAAAGCGAATGAACACTCCAGATAGACAGAAGAGCAAGTGAAAGTCACATCAAAACAAGTCAGTCGGAAGACAGAAAGAAATACACGTGAGACTTTGAAGTTTATCGAATACGAAAAGAATTTGAACAAAGAGAAAAAGAAACGGAAGTAACACTTAAAGGGAGGAGCAAGGTCAAGCAACGCTTGTAATTTTTCAAGCGCGGAAAGCAAAGAAGTCACTTTAACAGTTTATGCAGTGTTAAACTTGAATGAGACCGTGAAGGAATCGAAATATGCAAAGAATCCACAGAATTTCATGGAATCACACAGCCGTGAAGATTCTAATATATGGATATCGGCAGAGCAAGCTGAATTAAAGGCATTGGAAGAATTTCATACACTGGAGATGGTAAAATGAATTGAAAACCCGTGCTATACCCGAAAAAAGTTCCCAATTTTATTTAAATAAAAATTTAATTATTTAATCTAAATAAAATTAAAAACTTTTTTCATCAAAAACATTGTCAAGGCATATCTCAAGATACCTCATGGTATGAAAGTATCCAGTGAGTAATTCAGATTTGAAGTAAGCTTACAGATGTATCTAGCGCTACTGCTCAAGAAGAATCTATACGGTTTAATCCAAGCGGGTCGAATATGATATGGTTTATTACGAAAAACTCTACGGGGTCTGGATTTAATACAGTGGATTAATGATGCATGCATTTTTCTGAAGAAAAAGTTGATGAAATCGTGCTAGTGGGGGTTTATGTGGATGATTTAGTTGTGACTGGCACAACTTCGAAATAGTTGGTGATGTTTTCGAACAAATGAGAAATCTGGAGCCAAAGGATTTAGGACCTGTGGAAAATTTCTAGGTATGACAAGACGGCACTATAAATGAATTGTTGGAGAAGTGGCCCAATTCGGTACAATTACCGTTTGGCAAAATGATTATCTTGAAGATAATGAAATTTTATCAGTGAAGTCAGCAAATGGAAAACCTAATGTGAAAATTTTTCAATCTATCGGGAAGTTTAATGTGGGTTTCGAGGTGCACTCGGCTGGTTATTTTATTCACGTTTCATCAAGTGACCAGGCGCATCAACGCGCCACACACGTCTAAGCTACTACAAACAAAAAGAAGATTATAAGATATCTCAAGGGTTCAAAAGAGTTGAAGTTGCACTTAAACTACGAAAGTGAAAGTGATGGAATTCTGCAGATCATTCTATGTACTGACGACGATTTTGGTGGAAACAAAGACGACAGGAATAGTGTCAGTGAATGTGTGATATTTCTAAATGGAATGGTAGTCGGATGGACCTGTAGCAACAAGTTGTTGTTGCTTTGTCGACTGCCGAGGCGGAATTCGTGGCTGCCGTAGTGGGTTCAAAAGAAGTTCTCGGACTCAATAGATTATTGGAAGGGATTAAATTGAATGTGGAGAGGCCTATGATATTACGCAATGACAACCAAGCGTATATCCGGAAGCTAGAAGATGAAACCAGCGGTGCTATGTCGAAACATGTCGACATCAAGCTCAATTTTTTGAAGGAGTACTCGAAAAAAGATAAATTAAAACCACTGCATGTGGCAAGCGATGAGATGGTTGCAGATATATTGACTGAGCTATTGTGTGTAGCCAAGGTTTTCCGGCTTAGGAGCGAGATCGGGCTCAAGTAAGGTCCCGGTGTTCGGGGAAGGAGTGTACAGTTTCGAAGGTGTTCTTCAAGATGATGAACAAGA
>CM047591.1:7349175-7582919 GCA_026184515.1 Peronosclerospora sorghi
CCCCCCCCCGTGCGCCCCACGCTGATCACGTAGGTCCCCTTCTTGTATGAAACAACTCCCAGAGTGTCAGGCGCAAAAGGCCGGTACAGTAATATGGTAAAATGGACCCTTTCCCCAACTCGTGTCAAATTACTGTATATTTGGCTGTGGCTATCTCATCATTACTATTCCAATTCTTTACTGTGTGGGGTGTTTTCTTGTGGTTCAATTTAATTACGATGTACACGAGCATTGTGTTCCGTAATAGTTTCTGTTCTGATTTCTTTACCTTACCACCTCGAACAGTTAGTTTTTCGCTATGTGACATACACATAAGAGCCATACGACCCGATGTCCGCCTCACATCTCCGCTTCTGTGAGGCCGATGATTAAACGTAGAGGGAGAACGAGTGGCTCCGCTTTGCTGCTGACGAGGCCTTACGCCGTCTTCGCGAGGTTAAGGCTCTATTGTCTCGCCAATATGTCCACGGGTCTATGATTTATCAACATCAATAGCCAGACCCGAGGAAGTATTGGTGGCTGCTGTATGTTCCACTAGTGATTAAGCCCAAGGTGATTTACTTCTCGGGTTGACGATATTGCCATTCTTCTTCTGAACGAGATCACAGGACCCTCCATTTTTTGCGCGCTGATCAGGAACAGTCGACAAAAGCGCAACGGGTGTCAGGACTTGACGGCAAAGTCACCGCTTTATGTGACATATTCGTCGGCGGTACTCACACATTTCAGTGCCGGTCGAAGATCGACGACCTGGACACGGATTCGCATCAGCGTGATTTTGACCGCCAGTAGACAAAGCTTGCGGACGTATAAAAATTTGAGAAGAACGTGACTAGGTTCGTCTCGATCTCAGTAACAAAGTAAGTTTACCTGATCAACTTCCACATTTTCACCGAGATCTCACAAACACATAAGCAGCTAGAACGGACCCTTGATGCTCGAAGCCTACATTGGTCAGGTGGTTGCTGAGCTCCTGTCTGCTTGCAAGTAGCTGATAACGCGCATGTCGGATGTCGAAAGAGAATGGTGTCAGGAGGTCGACAAAAGCACTATAGACCCAGGAGTTATTATTAGCAAAGACCATTCTTTGAGCTTACACAAATAACCTGGTGGAAACTGAAAATTAAATCGATCACTCCAGAAGATGCAAGGAACGTATTATTCTCTGTCACGCTACTGTTAAGAAATCCAGAGTCTTTAGTGGTATTGCTTCGTGAGTGCTGGGGTGGTGGCTATGGACCTTGCAGCTATAACTTGTGTAGTATGAAGTATGATGTGACTATACAACAGTTCAAATATCAAGGAGGATGCAGACATTGGCTATATTATCAAATATCGTGAAGTGTACATGGACAATTTTACGTTGGTAAATGACTATCTTCTTACTATGTGTCTGATAACACATCTTGACGCATTTTGCGCTACCAACCCAGATCAATACGAATGGGTGACAGAAGATGTTGCATCAACTATTGAGCTCCATGTTTCATCCTATAGAATTGGTCAGTATTTAGCCAAACGATGGAATACCTACAATAATGAAAGCAGTATCTTCCATTTCATGGCATTAATGAGAGGAGTAATATAGTTTCATGTAGCTGGAAATGTCGAACGAACGCGTAACCACAGACACAGAAGACCTGCGAAGATGGGACTATGGAAAATTGTGTATCCTAAGGCACAATAAACTGGAGTGTTTGGATTGGGGAATAGTATGTTCCGTTGGATTCCGATACGTCATTCTAACCACCACCAGTGGGGATGTGTACATAATAACATCTACAAGTTACGATGGTTACCCAAGACCAATATTATGAATTATGTTAGAAGATTCAGCATGATGGATAGGTTAATTATAGAGCCGCCGCCATCATTATTAAAATTTATGATCAGAAGAGAAACTGTTGGGTCGCTGAGGGATGTATCGGTGATGGCCTAGGGCGGAAAAGACTCGTGTGTATAAAGAATTTCAACACACGTTAGATACGGACCAAATGAGAGTGATACGGGCAGCCGTGAAGACTAAAGGAATAGTTTTAGCCCGTGGTCCATATGGATGTGGTAAGACCTCTACTATTACGGCTATTGTTGTCACTATTAGCAATATTTCCGCTTTATCGGATCACTATCGTTTCGGAAACTAATGCAGCTATTGACGAAGATCTGAAAAGATTGATGGACTCAAATTAGATAAAGGACCATGAAGTAGTTCGCTTGGGTGAAATAATATACACCATGTTATTGCCAGATGCTGAAAGATACCTACAGAGGTTTTTCTCGGAAGTATTACAGCGATAGCGGCTCTCATTGGAGGATTACGTGAATCGAAAGGAAATTCATCCGAGATTAAAATTCAAGGAGTAAGATACAATGGACCAAGAACGCGTAATTGTTTCTACGTTGGCGCAATTAAGGCGGCTAGATTTTAAAACAGTGCTTTATGATGTAATTATTAATGATGAAGGTGTCAAAACAGCGGAAATAGCATTATTACAGGCTATTAGGCCATGGGTGAAGGTTCTCGTATCAGTGGGTGATCCTTATCAGCTTTTTGCATATTCTCCCATGGATGAAAGATTGAGACATCGGTTCCATAGTGGTGCTAGTCGTCATGGGGATTGTTACAATCTATAGAACATCTTCGAGCAGTACGACAACTATCACCTGCATTTTCTGGGAACACCATGACTGCAGAGTTCAGAAGCAGTCCAAAGATCACGAAACTGCTACAAGCATTTTATCCCTACACTATCCGAGATAGAGCAGTTAAATCACGGGATTATTTCGATTCGATGAATTTAAATAATATGGAAGTTATCAATTGGGCCAGACCAACTGATCGTTGCCCTCCTAGGAAGCGGCGTATAGCAGGGGACCGGGTTGTATGGATTAGTTCTCAGGAATGGATGTGGGAATAAGATCGTCAAGAATACAAATATGGAAATGTTATCGACCTGGCGGTTATTATGCACTTGTTGGATAAAATACTCACCATACTGAAGCATGAAATCCGGAGAGCGGATACTGCCATTAGAAGTCAGTGTTAAAAATGTCACCTACCAAAAACAAGTCACAGCAGTACAGGCGCAGCTTCGATATTTGAACTATGTGCACGAGGATTGTTTGGACATTGAGGTACCTACGACCGATTCCAGTCAAGGTCGTGAGGCTGATATTTCTATTGTGTCGATGGTTCGGTCACATACGCTAGGATTCCTGGAAGGATATCCTTCAAGATCTTTGGTAACTCTGAGCAGATCTCGTGATTATCTTTTCATAGTAGATGCTCGCTATGTATTTGTGCAAGAAAGTGCTTGGAATAAGATGATACACATATGCAAGGAAAGTGATATCCCATGTTTTGCCACGACTATGACTGAAGATTCCGCACGTACGTATCGGTATTGGGGTTAAGAAGTATTTGTGTGCGTGCTTTTTGCTCACCTACGCTGAAGTTACGCAAGGGGCGGTTGTGGTGAAGTGGCTTTCAATTATGGGCAAACAGATGTTGGTCAGTTATTGAGGTGCTCCAGCCGGTTAAGTAGTAACTATCGAGTATTGAAGCCAGTAAATTAACCAAGAAGGAGTATGTGAAAAAGTGTTTGAAGTATATATAGGACTTAGTAATACTTAAATAAATTCTAATTTTCCCCTTTGAAAACAGTCGTACGCAGCCTCACAACAACCCTACCAAACAGTCCTATAGTAAAACCAAGTATAATACAGGAAGGTCGTTAAGTGAGCGACTAAGTTAGCGGGGAGACAGTCACCTGGGACTACTGGAGTTGGTAGCAGCCTGAGATACTTCGAGAAGTGTGCTATAAAATGTTTGGTGACGGTTCGGACGTTAGTACTAAGAATCTGGGAAGTATAAGCAAGAAGGATAGTTTTATTGCTTTCTTGTGTTGTAAATTGAGTGGAAACACTGAAATTTTAAGTTCCTTCACGACAAGGTTATGAGCCCAAAGCGTCATGATATGTCCTGTGATGGTGGCTCCCATGAAGAAAAGCCGCCAGGTCTGGAGATGAAGAGATAAAGATTTAGGAGATGTTCCAAAAGGTTTGTGACCGACTGGACAAGTTGGAAAATTCAAGGGTTGATCATGAGGACAACCAGTTTGGCTTCAAAAACTCAACGGGATTGGGTACCAGATGCGATTCGAGTCGCTAGTACGCCTGAGCAAAAACCGCGAGAATAAAACGGATTTAAAAATAATTACAATATGGACACCCTATAGTATCGGGGGTTGTCTACCATTTCCATGGCTAACATTTTGCAATTTCCACACCAAAAAACGCATACACGTAAAATAGTCTTCTGACAGCCTGATTTTAAGATTAAGTTTGGCTTGGAATACCGGTGACTCGGACGTAGGTACAGCTACGTGTTTTGTTTTGTTAGGAGATAAAGCATTGAGTCACGGTGCCTAATAATGTTCAATATCTTCGAAAAATGTCAACAACGAACTGAGGAGATGCTCCTGAGTGTATTATTATTGCACCGCTAAAGCACAGTGAACCCTTCCAAGAATTTTATTTCCTATACAAACCAACAAAGGTATGATAAGAGTACAAGTTGGTATTAGTTAATATTACATGAGTTAAAGTGCACGAGTAGGATATGGAGAATATCACGTAACGGCAAATCATTTGTCCTAATTCGTTCGTTTCTCCAAACTAAGTTCACCAAACAGCATAGAATAGCAGATGAATAGAACCAATTAATCATGTTTGGCCTTCCATTGACAATCTGTCCCACTCTGGCTAAATGACACAAAGGAACAGCTCCTTGACGAATGCGGTAGTATTAATACCTGTCTTTCCCTAAGTTAAGCTCTGATACTCCTTCCCTTTGTTGTACATCACGAGTCAAGGTTGTGTAAGCCAATGAGGTGGTGGCAAAAAATGTCATGTTGTTCGTGCAATTTGAAATGTAGATTATAGGCAAAGAGATTGATTTAGCATGGCAACTTAAGACCGTACTTACACAAGATCATTTCGATAGTACCTTCTTTTCTACTTGACTTTGCTAGTAGACAACTTATGAACTTTGATGATCGTATGTGACTTCATTCATTGAATCGGGATGTAGGTGGTTCTAGCGTTGTGTTCACTGTCAAACTTGGTATCCCCCATTGATGAACGTCCTAACTGTCGCTGTTCAGTCCGAAGATCTGGGTTGATGATTCTCTGAACTTTCTCACGCAGATCTCTACAAAGACCTTGATATCACGATTCTTCACGTTCGTTGTGAAGACGGAGGAATCATATATTTAGACAGGCAACGAGATGCCAATCAAACCATTCATATAAAGAATTGTTCAAAATGAAACTGAAGAGACAGCTAGTTTAAGGAATGGGAGGCTGTCTAACCCGACCGCGCGATTTGTCTGATTTGATAGTCCACATACTTTAATTACTGAAATTAGGTAGGACTACTTGTTTTAGTTAGAAATTTGTATTTCTTACTTTTTAGTTGCTAAAAATACGGTATCCGTACTCGGTTCTGAGTATGCCTATTTTTGCACTGATAATTAATGTAGGTAACACAACAGCTGTTGGACGTTTACTATAACTCCAACTCCTTACGCATATTCATGTTAGGCTAGATAATCACTTCTAAATACACATTACATTGAACAAGTCCCTGGTTCAGTCAACTTCGTCTACACACTACGATCTCTCTAAGGGTGTCATTCTCACAGCCTATCTATAATTGGCCGCAGAGATATTGACTTGAGACGGTTTCGGTATATTACTAATGTTATTAAGAATCTACGACTTGGGGTTTTCTACATTACTGCGCTACGATGGACGGAAACACCTTTCAACAGTCTGGAGCGACCGCGGATTGTGGAACAGTCAGTCCGCAGATCTGGGTTGATGATTCTATGAATTTTCTCACGCAGATCTGTACAAATACCGTGATATTCAGATTCTTCTCGTTCGTGGTGGAGCCGGAGAAATCGTATACTCAGACAGGCAACGAGATACCAATCAAACCATTCATATAAAAGATTGGACAAAATGAAACTAAAGAGACAGCTAATTTAGGAAGGGGCCGCCTAGGGTAAACTTCCTCGGGGTTTCCCTCTTCGTCATAGGAACCATTGAGAAGGGTTGCTTCCACTAGAGGGGGAACTTCATACAATGTAGCATGTTGTTATACCAGGCTACTTCATTTTCATCGGCGTGCATGCTGATGAGACCTCCTTCCATAATGACGCCTTCCCGGTGATGCCGGCGCTCGATGGTATAGAATGACCATTGAGAAATATGAAGTCCTCCGTCGCCATATCATCGGTAAAAACACGCCGCCACATAATGCCAGTTCGCCCTTGACATATCATCGGGAGCCATTCCTCCCTCATTAAAGGGAGCGGCCATGCGCCTCTCTGACTTGGCATGATGTTTTCAAGACTGTACGGATGATCGGGATCATCTTGATGTTCGGGATGTAGTCATCGTAGTCATCCTGAAACCAAATTCTTTCGGGACGTCCTAAGCCAAGTTGCGCTCGGGACCAACGTCACCGGAGGTGCCTTGGGATGGGCCATCAGTAGTCTCTTCTTCTCCCACCGCGTCTTCTGAAGCTCCTTCTTGTTCCTCGCATTCGGACAACCTGTTGTCCTCTGCTGCCGTTGCTATCTGAGCCACAGAGGACGCAGATGTCGCGCAACGTCCCTTGGGATGACCTTTGCGGGGTTTTTCGCACTTCTTGAATACATGCTTACGGCGTTCCGTAGCAGATGCAGACCCAACAGATGCCGAGTTCGACAACGTAGAGGCAGAGGCAAGGGCCTCCAGGGCAACTAAACTGTTATTGGCGGAGGACGACGACGAGCAACCAGATTGCAAAGCAACCTTTATGAGGTAAGCAATTTCTGCACACTCTTCTTGAGCTCACTTATCTCGTCCGACTTCTTAGTGCGAGCCTTTTTTTTAAAAGGATGATTCGCATTTGCAGTCAACGATGGCGGGGACTGCGATTCGTTCTCGGCGCGCTCAACCTCAATTGAATCTCGGCGCTCGACAGTGCGAGACCGCGATACGCTTGGTTGTTGAGTGCGCCCGAAGAGATTGGATAGCGGACACCGTAAATGAGGGGGTCCGGATGGACGTCATCGCATGGAAGGACCCAATGAGGATTAATATCAGACAGATCTATGCTCTTCTCCCCTAATATCTGGTCAATTAGTAATTCCTTGCGACAGGGCAACCCGTGGATAAAGCGTTTGGTGCAGTTGCTTTGAACACATTTTGATAAAGGGATGTTCTTGTGGTGGAGTCAAGTTCAAAATCGAACACCGAAGTGTAGTGAACTCGACCACCATCGTACCCAACCGACCAACTTACGGGGGGGGGGGGTACTCCGCGAACCTTCGCCTGCATGCCGATCGGGTGACCGATCAGCACTACAGGACGCCTGGTCCGATTTGTCTTCTGAGATCTTACCTTGTGTACCCATTGGTTTGGGTGGTAACACACTCGGTGGACCGTCGTGCAATATGAGTCTTGATGGGTACCAGTATGGAGGGTACCACTTCTGGGGTAATTTGTACCAATAACCAACGAAAGATAATCCAAACAATCCGATCGGTAAATGGAGCGGAAATCGTCACTCCAAATGCAAAGAAAACTTGGAGCATACCGCGAAGCGGTGTGTGGACCCAACCCATAATCTGGGGCAGACCGCGCGTAGCGGTGTCGGGACCCAGCCAATACAAGTTTGGGGCGGACCGCGTGACGCGATGTGTAGACCCAACCAATAATCTGGGGCAGATCGCGAGATGCGATGTGAAGACCCAGCCAATAAAAATGATGATAAGACGTTACAAACGTGTGGGACTTGAGTGGTGATGAACGTAAAGGAGCGATTCCCGTCGTGGGACTTCCGGAGGACTTATGCGCCTGTTGCGCGTCTTGCCGGGAAAGTTGAGCTAGAGGGGACCGTGTTAACCCTCTGCTCCCAATGACTCCGCGGTAAGAGCGGCGACTTATGCGAACCAAAGAAAAACGAACACTATATTTAATATCCAATTAAAAACCTAATATGTAAACTACATGCAAAATCGTATGACTCACCTAAATTTGCGTACTTAACACTCCAGAAACACGATTGGACCAAAATACCCCCCCCTTTCAGCCAACACGATCGATCCAACTTGATCAACGGTTCACTGGTACATGCTAGTCAAAAATTTTCACCTTCACTTCACCAAATTCTGACTGGTACAATCCAGACGAAGCTTCTGAGCTGCTACGAATTCGTCGTTGATCTGCTTCAGGAAATGATGGGACACGAACTTGTGCATCTGGGTGAATTCCTTGCCGGACAGCTTCGTGAGATTCTGTATCTTTTCCTCCACTTCGTCCCGGAATGATTTTGAAAATCGTTCAAAATTGTATATGGAGCTTGAATTGAGCGCTTGAAACACATCGCGAGGCTGAGAATTGGAGTTGATTAGCCAAGTCTTGATCGCGGTATAATGTAAACCTTCGCAAAGTGACGTTTCCTGGTGGCCTAGATGAACGACCCCATCAACAACATAGGCAGTTCAATGTCGATTGAACGCTAACTTATTCTTTTCCATGTACTCGATAGCACCAGGAGCATTGACACAGAGCTCTCTGAGCTCAACCCAGTGCTCATTGAGTCCGTCTCGCATGCAGCGTAGACAACCTGCTTCCATTTCGTGAGGAAAGCATTAAACTTTGCTTCATTGTATTCATTGTCACCTGTGAATGCATCCTTGAACATCTTTTTACAGTTTGATTTAAGGTTGTTTTCAATATGCCAGAGGCACAACATAACCTGGGAAATATGAATGTGCGTCAAAAACAATTCCATTATCCTAAAGAGTGTTTCAGGACCTGCACTCCAAGACTTTCCCAACTGTCATTTCCGGTAAGAACTTGATAGAGGGCTCTATCATGTTCCACAGTCTACAGAAGAAGACGTAAGTTGGGGGTGATCGTGTTTGATAAATTAGACGTGCAAAAGTCACTT
Organism: Peronosclerospora sorghi; assembly: GCA_026184515.1. Lineage (NCBI taxonomy): Eukaryota > Oomycota > Peronosporomycetes > Peronosporales > Peronosporaceae > Peronosclerospora > Peronosclerospora sorghi. Next base: position 7,358,186 of record CM047591.1, read on the forward strand.
ACCACGGACTTGGGACGAAATGCTAAGTAGAGTTCTAGTTGCCCCATAGCCCATTTGTAATCTTGTTCAGCCTCCGCAGGTAAGAAAGCAACAGCGATTGTGAAAACCTTCCCACATCGCCTTGAATTTTGTCTTGGCCAAATGATGACTGAAAACATACCACCTTTTTCCTTCCAGTAATCCCAATGGCATGGAAGAGCTTTTTGAAGGTCATGAAAGATTGATTCTTATTGTGACACTGTACGATCATTACATTTTACTTAGTTTTGTACGTTTTTATATGTGCAGTCAAACATCATGCTAAGATTAGAATGCTTCTGAGCCATCTGCCGCATGCGATTGAAGCCGAAAAACAGACGTCGAAGAACGGAGTCGCCGTTTGCAGCAACGCAATATCTTTAACATAATGCAGTTCACCCTCTGCCGAAGCGTTACTCATCTCGAGTCGTCGCTGCTCAATGTCATGGTGCCCTGGAAAATATTGTGAGATCACTGACCGACAGTACGCTCTCGTTTGGATCTATACCTTGAAAGACTGTCCGTTTGGCTTCTTGCTTCAGATTAGTAACATCCTTCGGTAGTAGCAATGTGGCAGGATATTTGGCTTTCACTAATTGGACAGCCTGGGTAGGTCGCACGCCGGCATTCAGAAGTTTCAGAATCTCGGCTTACACTTCTGGAGTACGAGTAAATTGTCGCGCGATAACGTTATCCACTAAATGATCATAATGTTCCTTCTTGAAGTACCCGCAATGATTAAACTAAAAAAAATTGCAGGCAGTAATCGTCAATGACCCTAATGGTACTCCTTTGCTGCAGCCGCGTCGGAGTTCAATCATGAATGGGCAGTCCACCGTACGATCTGGTCTAACGCGGAGTACTGTTTCGTTAGGATCTCGTTCAGAGCGCGTGGCCCTTTCGCAGGTAAGTAGCATATAATTGTCCCAGGGCTGTTCGTTCTTGATCGTTGTTTTTTGAGACAGATTCTACAACGCATGGCCCATCGCTGTAACTCATCGTAAGCAGTTTCATTGTCTTGCCAAGGACCAGCTGGAATTGGAATGACTGGTACCCAATTCAATCTTCCAGGGGCGGTTTACCGCGTAGAAGAATGTGCTAGATGGTGGTTAAGAATCAGGTTGAGAATTTTGAACTTACACCAAAGAAGTTTGGATCGGCGGCTATGCTAGAAATTTACAATGTGTCCATGGCACTGACTTACCGCCGACTGTGCCCCAATCCGTGGTCGCTCCAGACCACTCGCGCAGTCGGGTTCGACAGCCTCTCCATTGCCGTGCCAGACCCTTCACACGATGTATGGACGCTCGAACACGACCTCCGATTCGTCTAAAATGCGAGTCGAAAAACAAAACGACGCGCTCCCATTGGTTCAGTTGACGACTTGGCGTCCCTGATGCTTGCACCTTTCCTCGTGCCGCACGCGCACTACCGCGTGTTCCAGGGCCATCCGGCCGCCGACGCGCTCCATGGCGCGCGCCACGATCACTTTCCATGCTCCCTAAGCCCAGCAACCGTCGAGAATGCGGCGACGGATCTCCACCTGCGCGAGTTTGCGCAGCTCGAGGTGCACGTGAAAGCGCTGGAGCTCCAGGCCGCGCACCACACCAATCCGCGCGCCAGGGGCGACGCCGTGGCCGGTGCCCTGGCCGAGTGCTTTCTCTTCTACGCGCGTCTGTTTACCGTCGAGTCGTTTCCGTGCCCGGATTTCCTCGCCGCGGTCTGCACGAAACTCGCCGAGCATTTTGCCACGAGGTAGGACGGAGCCAGCACACACACAAGATGCCGTGCCTTGTTTGCTTGCACGGGACAAAAAACTGGACGACTAACGGAAGACGCATACTGTGCGTACATTTTGTGTATCTTGTGGTCCCGTCCAGTGAGAACGTCATGGTACAAAGCGCGATTCTCCGCGTGTTTCAGCAAGCAAGCGCGCACGTGGCGCAAGTGAACGATGCCTGCAAAGTATAAAGTTACAGACGCAGTGCCATGCGTGAGGGTGGTGACGTGGTCCACACGGAGCGTGATCTATTGACGTGGTGGGTTGTTTTGTTCTTCTTCTTTGTATGTAGATGGTGAGTCACGTGTCGAGCCTGGTGACGACGTCGACGAACGTCTGGACGCGGACACTGACGCTGCACTTACTCGCGACGTTGTCGTCGCATCTTGTGCTGGACACGACGGTCCACGAGCAGATTCTCAAGCGACTGGAAGCAGAGGATCAATCCGAACGCTGCGCGGCAATGGACGTCACGCGAGCGCTCTTGCGCTTGGCGTGTGGCTCGTTTCGACAGCATGTGTTCCTGTTGAGTATGAAACAGCCCACGACCTTGTGCTCATTGCTCCCTGCGGCCGTGTCGAGCCCAAGTGAAGCCCACGACGCGTGGACGGCGTGTGCCCAAGTCTATGACCAAGCAGCGGATGACACGCGTGCCGTGACGAGCCTGCGGGCCATGACGACACTCACGGCAGCGTTTCCTGCAGTGTTATTGCCACGGCATGGACAGCTCGTGCATCATGTATTGGATCACGATCCGCGTCCACTTGCTTGCAATTTTGTCTTGCTGGCGACGCAGGAGCTCGTGGAACGCGTGGGCCTAGCGGAGGAAGAGCAATTGGCCGACGTGATGGAAGGGATCTGCTCGCGCGTGCGCGCGTGTGGGACGCAGCGGGGTCGCATGCGTCTCACGTTCTCCGCGCTCCTCTTGCTTGAAAAATGGTCCTGTGATCATATCGTGGGCCCCGAGGCCACAGCATTGCTCCAGCAGGTCCAGGCGCTGCTGCGTGTCACGACGGACACGCGAGTTGGCAAGGCGTACACATGCGTGATGCGGCATCTCGCGCGTCACAAGCGTGCAGGATTCGAGAGCACATTGAGAGCGTCCAGTGTCGACGAGCTTTTGCGACTGCTGCACCCGCGCGCTCGTGTGGCTGCCAAGACGACATGGGATCACGCATTGAATGCACTTGCGAGCCTTTGCCAGGACGAGGACCAACGCTATAAAGACTACGTCCCTCAGCGGTTAGTGGAATTGCTCTCGATTTCGACGGAAACCCTCGATCCGACGACATCCAAGCGGCGTCGAAGTGCCGTCTTGGGGATGCTTGGCGCTCAGCTCGAAGCTCCACATGTAAACATGATCCAGAAGGAGCTGCCCATGTTATTGAATGAATTATCGTGTACGGACGGGACCGATGCAGCCCACGTACGCGCTCTAGCAGCGACGTTTTTTCTCTGGACGCGAGAGATGCAACTTTCGGCTATGGACCAACGTACGAGCGACCTCGTTGCGGCATTTGAACGGCAACTTTTAAACGCTGACAAGTACGCGTCGCTCGCCGAGCGGTACGAGATGGCCAAGTTAGCCATGCTACGAGGGCGCTATAAGCTCGCGCTGCAGCTGTTGGACGATCTTGTCGCGAGAACCGAGAGCACGTGCTTTGGCGGATGGTTGAATGCTCTCCAGAAGCTATGTGACGCCGAGTCCCGGATTGAGACGGATCAATGGGTGCAGTTGGACAGTCTGCACGCGTTCGCGAGCGTCAGTCTGCATTTGCACGCCGCGCGCACGTCTAGCTTTCGTTTTGAGCTCCAGCTGCACTTTGTCTCGCTTCGACTCGAGTGGCTCCAGCTTCTACAGAGTGCGCAGCAGCTGGCAGGCGAAGCGGCGTTTACAAACGCCGTGGGCCATGCGACGGGACGAGAAGGCCACGTTATCACCAAGTTGCACGTGCTGGCGCGGAAGTTTGAGCACTTGCGCACGTTGCTGCTGGGTGCGAGTCAGCACGATCTCGACGCGCTTCGCGTGCATGCCCGTGCGTGTGGTGTACTGGCAGTGGCGATGGAAGGATTGCTACTACTGCAGTCGCCACGCTCGATGCAGTTTCCGACCGAGTGGACCTCGGACTGTCAAGGCACGCGATGGCATGTTCGTATGCTCGCGATCCTCAGCGAGGACGTGCGCGAGAAACTGCATCGCATCGCCAGGCTCTCGCCATCCCGCCAACCAGGTGTCGCGGCCCGCGTGTTGCAACAATTAATCGCGGCGCTCTGTGGTCTCCCGCTCGTCCTGCCCACGCTCTTTTTCCGTTCCCGACTCCCGACTCGACGTCGCCTCGCGGCGAGCGCCCAATTCTTGACGCATACGGAACATGCTGCGTTTACGTCGAAGCCACGTGCGCGGGCCCAGCTCGGCGTGTCCCTCGGCACGGACTTTACCACGATATTGAACGGCGCTGTGGCCGTCCCCGCGCGTGCCAAAGTGTACTGGCGCAACCGCCTCGAGGCCCTCGAAGCGCAGTTGTTCGTGTGTCTCGCCGCGGATGTCACGGCCGTAAGTGCCTTGATCACCACGTCGTCACGCTGGACGCTGGACGACGCAGGAGCACAGGACAAACGCTTGATTCAACATTATGCGCGTGTCAAGGTGCGTCTGGGTGCGTGGTGGGCTCAAGGAGGCAGCAGCAGTGCACGGACAGAGGACGATGACGACAGGAAGCTGCTCTACGTGCCGTTCATGACGCCCGTGCACGTGCCAGCGTCCGATTTGACGGTGAAAGGCTCGTTCATGTTGATGGCAAAGCTTGGGCTGGTGGATACCCACGGCGAGAACTGGCCCCTGGCCGCGACGGGGTGTCGACGCGGGTTCATTGTGTACTGAGGCGTACCACTAAAGGAGGGGAGGGAGATGCAAGGCCCCGGAAGTAGCCTACAAGGCGAAAAAGAGTGAAAGATACATAGGTAGCATCGTCGAGAGGAGGCCGATTCGATTGGCATCACACAGGCATGGAACAGGGCTGGACAAGGATCCCCCATCCATTGTTACGGTCAGCGTCTCTTTATACAAACGATCAAGCTGCAAAGATCCGTTTTCCGTCCCCTTGCTCGGTGCCAAAGAGCCGCCTCGGCCCACGTCCTGCTGCAAAGTCTACACCTGGCCCTGCACCTCCGATCGGGCGCTTTGTTCAACGTGTGCACCCACCCACCAGCTCGAACCGCTCTGTCGTCACTGTTTTCACCTTGTCCAATTGCTCGCTACGAGCTATTTGCTTGGCCCGAAGCTTCTCGATACTTTCCTTTGCAGCCGGAGCGCGACCACAAGCTCCTCGTGGTAGGTGGTGGCCGCGTCTCCGCAGCCTGTCGCGATTCCGCAAGCCGCTTCAGCCCCCGACGAGATTCCATCCACTTCCTTCTCGGACATGTCCAAGTGGGGCTTCCATCTCGTTCCGCTTAGCTTCATATCACTGCGTCTTGAACGCAAGTCACGCCTTGTTCGAACGGAAGAGAAAGCGATCGCACTTTACGAGAAGATTGTGGAGCGGGAGAAACAGATGAAAGCGAGGGCGTCCGAACTTTAATCTATGCTACAAACGCTAGGTCTGTGCATGTCCAGCGATTCGAGTGCTGATGCCCTCGCTTTCATCTGTTTCTCGCGCTCGACAATCCTCTAAAGTAAGAAAGAAAGAAAGTCTTTTATTAAAATTTAAGAGTTAGGCCTAAACTTTAATCATAATTCCATGCATATATAAACGACTTTAAATCACTGCGATTTCGTCCAATGAAAAATGCTCATGGGGGGCGGGCGGTCCATCTTAGTACCGGTCAAATACCGGACCAACAAGTACTACCGGTACCAACCGGTTTATCAAACACAAGTGAGGATTCAAGGCACAACCCTCAACACTATGTGACGGTTCGCGACGGAGAATATCACACGTATGGTCTTGTTCCACCTCTTACGGAGATTCGAGAAGGTGATTTTTACTGCAAAACGTGAACAGACGTCGTCAAGCAGCAAAAGGCCACGGCCGATGACTGGGCCGATACCCCCGCAATTGCTATCTCTTCCTCGGTCACTTCCACTGCATCTTCCAGTGCTTCTCCAGTTTCTCATCCTACAGCTGATTCGACTGCTACGGCTTCGCTCGCCAAACCCATCATTCTGATGAAGGACTCTTAGTACCGAGGTGGATCAAAAGTCTCAATGAAACGCGTCAAGAAGCCATTTGTGGCGAAGGCCACGCACGCGTAAGCCAGGATGCTCAACTAGTGAAGATTATGCAGTCCTCTTTACATCCAATTCTTAACGACCTGCTCGATAAATGTGAAGAGGATTTGTTGTACTGCTTCGTAAAATTATCGAGACGATTCGAGGAGTTCGTTCATGAATTCGAATAGTATCGGACTGCCCTGCTCTACATATCGCAATCACCTCAGCTGGAAACTGGGTATGATAGTCCAAGGGATGCTACGAAGCTTGTTATCGATGACACCACCTCGTCTATTAAGCGTGAAATTGAACCTATCGTTGAAGTTGTCACAGATAATGAAAACGAGCCTGTAATTTCACCAGACCTGTTGGGGTTAGCCGAAGATTGTGTAGCGCTCGCTACTGAAGAAGTGGATGAATCCGATGATTTGGGCGATCGTTACGGCTTACGGCAAGCCTACGTCTCGGGGACATCGTGCAGAAACACCCAAGCATGGCGTTCCTAAGGAAGAATGGACTGCCTTTGCTGGTTGGAGCCGTTGGGGCTGCTAGTCTTGAGCAGAATGGTGTGGAGACGGACACGTTTGTGAGTTACAAGTCGTGGTACGTAGCACGTGCGGCTGCTGGGACCGTATGGGGTTGTGCGCAAAGAGTACCCCAACGCTGTATGCTTTGTGCGCCCTCCTGGGCATCATGTTGGTACTGAAAGGAGAGCTCAAGTCAAGGTCACATTAGCGCGTTCGATGATTTGCTACCTCAATGCTTGGTTCAGGCAGGCGCTATCTATATAGCGCCCGTCGCCATTCGGCTATACTTGTCAAACGAAATGATACCTGGGTCGATTAACTCTAGATTCGATTGGCTGTGCAACATCCGTTGTATGGCTTTCATACTCAGTTCTTGCTGTTGGGAGAATGAATAAGTCAGCAAACATTATGTCCTCGCGACCGTCGTCAAAAAGGGTGATTGGACTCGTGGAGAGAGATGCGAATCGATCTTTATCAAAGGAAGGACTGCATCGGACTCGATACAAGGAACCAGTATCTCCAATCAGCATCTAATTTTAAATGAGGACACGGTTGTTGCCATGGGTTTGGGGAAGGGGAATGTACCCCGCCAACATACCTGTGGGCTCGCAACGGGATGTGAAGTGGCAAAATGTAGCCTATGAGTCAACTACCGATTTTGTCCAGTTGGGGAGAGACCGGAGATCAAGATCACCACCAAGATATTGACATACAGGCCAGCGACCTTGGAACGGACGGATCCGAAAGCAGGAGAAACAGTATAAGCAGAACCAGATGGCAGTGCAACCCGAAGTGGTTTGCCAATTTATGGAAATGATAAGCCTGCGTTTCAACATGCGATTCGCTTGAAAGCTATCGTTTTTCCACGACACTGGCCGGGTCTTCTTTCTCGGATACAGTTTTAAATGACTGGAAGCAATGGAGTGGGCAGCTAGCCCCAGCAAGGTTTCGTCTGGACTTGAGCTCTTTCTCCGCTCTGAAGCAAATTCGATTAAGTGACGTCGAAATCGACAAGGTTGAAACACATCAAAGTATGAACGTTGAAGTCTTCGGTGGGTTGGGAAATGCTAGGGGTATGTTCAATCGAGAGGCAATGCACCTTGATTCGTCCGTTTGCCTCACTTGACTGCTGTGAGCAGCTCACTCGATACTTCGTTCATACAGTCTTTCTCTCGTAAAAGACAAGTTCTTCGTGCGCGTTGAAAGCCTCTGGAGACTGTTCTTCTCGTTGCATTGAAGCCAGCGCTTTGGCATGATCATAATGATCATCAAGTTCAAGTTTAGGCACGTCACGATCTCTCTGGTCGTTTTCGTGAAGTGTACGATGTTAAAAACTCTTAAGATGCTCCGTCTATGGCACAGTCAGTAACTCCACTCAATACCGAGCAAACTTTAAACTTCCAAACAAGGTCCAACAGTGGTATATTCCTGTTTTTCATCAAAGCTTGCATGAATCTCTCCGCAAAATGTGTTTGCACATGCGCATGTTAAAAGTATTCATACTACCGGTTTTTATTAGAGCCGGGTATGACTGATACTTTAGTTGTACAGTAGAACCTGTCAGATTTAATACTGTCAAAACCAATAACCTGTCATAATTAATAAAAATCGTCGGTCCCGACTTGGGCCAAGCCAAAAAACTAATAACTAATAATTAATAGGTTTCGGTCAGTCCCGACCAGTATAAGATTAATAATTCCATATATTTTTTCTGTGACTTCAACTGAAAGTACTGTTATGTTAGTTTGTGTAAGTTTTTTCTGGCGAATACTAAACGAATGATCCTTCATCATCTGAAGCGTGGCAGGAAATGATGCTGAAGTAGAATCTTCTTGTTGCATCCAGTAAATCTGCAGCTTTACCAACATCTGATTTGCCTCGGCGTCGGAGATCGTTGGAGGTTCTTCACTGTTACCCTCGCCTTCTGGATCTTCTGGAACTCCAAAGTTTTCGTACGTGTTGAGAATCTCCGCAACAATCTCTTCTTCATCCGGAACATAACTTACTTCCTGATCGGCGGGATAATTGAGCAGGTTGCGGATGTCCATCGGATTGCTGTACCGAAGCTGGCGTATTTTCTCCTCTAATTCCTGGATGACTTCTTGCGGAGGCTCAACTTCAGCTGCAGCAACAGTTTCACTGGAAGACTCAGAACGAATTGAGCAATGTCTGAAGCAGTTTTGAATCGTCTGCGGCTTCACATCGTTCTTCCATGCTGCCACGGTCATGCGAATCCTGTAATGGGGTGCCATTACATAATTGATATTCAAGTTAGAATATCACAGTTTAATTTCAGACGCGTTGTCTGAAATTTAAATAAGAGATTATAAGTTATTATAATCTAAGAAGGAAAAGTCGATTCGGTATAAATACCGAATCTTGCAGGTTAACTAATAGTACAGTTAGTTAAAGACTTGATATTATTATATTAATTAGTTAGTTACTATACTATTAGCCTCTAAACCACCCATTAAATAAACACTCTTAATTTTGCGTTCTTAGGCATAAGTGAATATTTATATATTTACTTTTATTATAGGATTAGTTGTTACCAACTAATCCTGCCCTATATTGTATTGCGCGCTTCCTCGCAAAATACAGTGTAAGCCTGTAACAGGATCAGTCCTGTTACACCTGGTAGCACTTTGTGGTCCGTCTTAACGACCACAGTTCCGTTCTGCTAGTTAACTAGCGGAGCGAAGATTAAGAGCCGCTCGGCATCATGTCGCGAGACATGTCGGCTGCCGAGCGAGAAAGAACGCTGGAAGAGGTGAATAAACACTTCCCTCACTTCTCGTCGCGTAGTAAAGACGCGACGGTGGAGATGATTCGGTCTATGGGGACCGACATCATTACCTTCCTCAAGAATAAGTCCCCGGAGGAAGTGGTACAGGTGTGAATCGCTTTAGGCGAAACGACCTAGAAAAGTCAGAACGGCCCGCGCCAGAGGCAGCGCGGACCGCAACTGCACCTGCAACGCATAGCGTTGAAGTAGTAAAGGCGCGAGTACCGCCCTTTACCAGCGAAGGGGGCGAGCCCCTTCGTAGATGGTTCGCAGAGGTGGAAGATGCCATCTCTGCGCAAAATATTGTTGACGAACGTCAACAGGCGTACTTCGCCACAACATGTCTAGGCGGCAGAGCCAGGGAATGGGCGATGAGTCGCAGAGCCACTGATGACTCTCCGTTCCTTACTTATAAGGAAATAAAAGCTGATCTAAAGCTCAACTTTGAAGCTCCAGAAATGGAGCTAAGTAGTCGGCAGGAGCTTATGGAACTCCGGCAAGGTAAGCTTGACCTTCAAGCTTACGCTCAGAAGACGCAATAATTGCTGTCAAATATTGTGTATGAGCCGGTGCCCCCAGCTATGCAGGTCACTATCTTCATGAAGGGACTCAATGATGGTCCCGTCAAACAGAGTCTCTATCGTCACCCGCCAGATACTCTGAGGGATGCCATTGATATGAGCATCCGTGGGGAGTTCAGCATGCGATCAGCGTCATCGCATGCTGGGTACAGCCGAAGGGCTCAACAGCCCTTCGCTTTTGACATGCCGTTGCGGCATGTCAACAACAGTCAGCAGTCAGCAGACAGGCAGACGAAGCTCACACTTCGTCTCAAGAAACAGCCACCCGCGCCAGAGCATGGGCGGTGGAGGTCCAGAGACGATGGAACTATCGGTTGCGGTTGCTTCGAGTTCGAAGCAACCGAAATTTAAGAAGAACATTCGCTGCAGTCGATGCGCGAAAGTGGGGCATTTTGCCCATGAGTGTATGGCACCGCGTCCAGTGCCACGCTGTCAGCGGACGGAACCATCCGCTGCACGGCGACACCAACAGGGACATCACCCTGTTGGTGCAAAAAACGTAGATCACCAGTAGGGGCGGGGAGGCCTTTTGGGAATGTTATCCCACATGCCGACATAGGACATGTGAGGATAATATCCCCAGACGGGACTATGTCCTGTCAAAAGGTGCAGGTTGATGATAAGCCTTTTATCACCCTGAAGGTTAAGCCGCACGGGAGCGATGTCCCCATGCGAGCTTTGTTTGACACAGGAGCGTCAAAAAATTTCGTTAGAACTCAGATTCTAACGCTGTTGAGCTTCGTGGAGGTAGAAACCCCACGAAGTATGTTTTCAGTCCGGTTAGCAACAGGTGCAACCGTGACTATTCCTAAGCGTGTGATTAAAACACGCTTCGAGTTGAATGAACTGTCATTCGAGGATGAATTCATCGTCCTCGATTTAGATGACAAGTTCGATGTGATACTTGGAATCCCATGGATGTCCAAGTTTAAACCTTCGATCGACTGTGTTAACCTGTCGATCGACTGCGGCGGACCCACAGGATCTGATCACCCTGTGTGTAATCCGGCTGTATCAGAGAATACAACCGCAGCGTCAGACAGTCTGGTGGATAGCGATGGCACCACCAGGTCTGTTCTGACACTATCAGTGGAAGGTACCTCGTCTGGTGAGAATCCAGAGGGACTACCACACACAACAGAAGAGTCGTTGCGTGTTGGAGAGAAACATTCCATGGGTGAAAATACCACCGTGAGAATGAAGTGATATCCACGGTGGGAAACACCCACCGTGGGAATGAAATAGTATCCACAGTGGGAAACACCCACTGTGCGACCGAAGGTTCCAACACGATGAAAGAATTCCGTGTTGATGAGAGTGAACTCACGATCGAGTGCAATCGTGAGCACAACTCCGTGGTGGCCAGTGACCACCACTTTGCGTTAGCCATGCACACGGGTGATAAATACCACCGTGTCGCAGAACAGGCGGCCGATCAGACGAGCACATCTGATCGCCAAGAAAATTCCATGGTAGTCAGTGGCCACCATGATGATGAGTTTTCGCACACGGTGAATCGTAATCACCGTGTAGCAGTCAATCAAACGAGTGCGTCTGATTGCATGGGCAGTTCCGTCGAGACGATCAACGTCTTGACGCAAACGGAGACCGGATTAGCTACCCAGTCTCTGTTGATAGAACACCCTCCGAAAGAAGGTTCGGAGGTGATGGCTCTTCCAGCGCTAAGCTGGAAGAAGTTTGTGAGAAACTTGCACGATGGTCAGATCGAACAGATCTGTATCATCGTTGCAACAGATGATGTAGTGAATATTCGTGAACGAATATCCACATTACAAGTGGAAAACATTGGGAAAGAGGTTCCCAATGATCAAACGAGATTTCAGCACTTTGAAGCGCAGAGCTGGGAGTCGCTTAAAGCGAACTCCCCATTTTATGAGGTACTTCGGGAATACGCTGACGTATTCTCAGAAGAAGTACCTAGCGAGCTCCCTAAGGATAAGGGAACTCGTCATGAAGTTGACCTCGTGCCAGGCACGAAATATTGTGTCACGCGGCAATGGCCGTTGCAGCGTGATCAAGTAAAAGCGATCGACGAGTTTTTCGAAGCTCGTCGTAAATCAGGCCAAGTGCGGGAGTCTACCTCACCGCACTCTACCCCCACCTTTTGTGTGAAGAAGTCCACAGGTGGGTGGAGAATCGTTCACGCTTACAACAAGATGAACGCAGCGACGGTACCAGCACAGAAACCGATACCGCGGAAGGATGTCATCATTGATGGCATGTGCGGGAGCACCATCTTTAGTGCTCTCGATCTAAGAGATGTATTTTATCAAATCCTAATGCGTGAGAAGGATATACCTCTCACGGCGGTAAGCACCCCAAGCGGCATGCTTTGGGAGTGGCTTGTTATGCCGCAGGGGCTTCGAAATGCCCCTGCTACGTTTAACAGATGCGTAACGCATCTATTACGCCCGGTGCGAGAATTCGAACCGAGTTATTTCGATGACGTGTTCATCAATAGTAAGGGTGAACACGATAGAAGCGATGTAGATGTCCATAGGGAGCATCTACGTCGAGTGTTAGAGCTTATGCGTAAGCATAAGCTCTATGCAAATCTGAAGAAGTGCACCTTTGGTGCACCTGAGATACCCGTTCTTGGATGCTTTGTGAACAATAACGGGGTGCTTCCTGATCCAGAAAATATCAGGGTGATCGTTGAATGGACTACGCCAAACAACGTTAAGGAACTTCGAAAGTTCCTTGGGTTGGCAACATATTTGCACAAGTATTCGTGCAACTATGATGGGTTGATACGACCTCTTTCTCAATTACTTAAGAAAGATGTCGAATGGCATTGGGATACCCAATGTCAAGATGCTTTTGATGCAGTCAAGCAAAGCTTAACTGAGGCGCCTGTCTTGGCTTTAGCCGATAACGAGCGTCCGTTCCACGTCGTTTGCGACGCGAGCGATTTCGCTATCGGCAGTGCTTTGATGCAGCGTGATCACGATGATCGTGATCGCGTAACCTGCTATCAATCGCGTCAGTTTCGCCCAGCCGAGCGCAACTATCCAGTGCATGACAAGGAACTCCTTGCCATGAAGTATGAACTGGCCAAGTTTCGGATCTATCTATTGGGAGATAGACCGTTTGTGGTTTACACGGACCATGCGTCGCTACGCACGGCCGTGAATTCACCACATATTTCACAAAGAATGGCTCGATGGCTGTCATTCTTTGCTGAGTACAACTTTACGGTTGAATACAAACCCGGAAAGTTGAACGTGATAGCGGATGCGCTATCACGAAGGCCCGATTACGAGATGAAACCGTCCGTAACCGAAGGGGCCAGTGCAAACGCGATCCGTTGCACTGCTTTGTCGTCGTCAATTATACGATAAGTACGCGAGGCGTACAAAACAGACGAGGAGACACGTCTGTTGATTGATTACTTACGTAATCAATCAAGTGAGAAACGCGACGAACTTCCATAGTTCCTCCGCGCTTGCGTGCATCGATATCGACTGCACGATGGTCTGCTGCTTTACAGCACAGACCAAAAAGATGAAAGTCGCATCGTCGTTCCAAACGACGATGATCTCAAACATCAAATTATGTTTGAGTATCATGATGCACCGATTTAGGGGCATCAAGGTCGAGAGAAGACATACGCTTCTCTCGCACGTGACTTTTACTGGCGAAACCAGTACAAGTGGGTACGCAAATACGTACGCGCTTGCGAGATTTGCCAGAGCGTTAAGCCTGCGCAGTCTGCACAGGCTCCGCTGCAATCTCTGCCGGTTCCGACAGAGTGTTGGAAGTCCATTTCAATGGACTTCGTATTCGGTCTTCCACCCGACAATAGTCGGAAGACTGGAATAGTGGTCTTTTAGACCGTTTCAGTAAGATGGTACATCTTACTGCAGTATCAGAGAATGTAACCGCCGCTCAAACAGCGCGGATATTCTTTGATACGGTATTCCGTTTGCACGGAATGCCGGAAGACATTGTCTCGGATAGAGATCCGAGATTTACAGGACGTTTCTGGCAAGAAACGTTCTCATTGTTGGGAACCCAGTTTAAGATGTCAACTGCGGAACATCCGGAAACGGATGGGCAGACGGAACGGGTTAACCGCGTTCTAGGAGACATGTTGCGATCATACGCACATGCCTTTGAACAGTGGAGTGACTACCTGTCACTCACTGAATTTGCGATTAACAATTCGGTGCATGCTTCAACTAAGCATACACCGTTCTACGTGAATGCCTTAAGGCATCCACGAACCCCAGCTTTACTTGTCGGTACGCCAAATCTAAGTGGGGGAGGGACCCGCTCAAATTTTGAGCGAGTCAATGCGCAAGTTGCGACTGCAACTTGTGAACAAAACGATGGCCCTTCTACTGAAAATACAGTAGAGGCGGAAGCAGCTTCAATTGAAACTGAAGCTGCATACGATGAATATGTGTCTGCATCAATGGATGCAGACAACGAGGACAATGCACCTACTGCTGATAAAGCAGTAGATGAATTCGTATTACAGCGCCAAGATGTAATACGCTATGTAAAGTATGCACTTGCCTCAGCTTTGGATAAGCAGAAGCAAAATGCAGACAAGCAAGGAAGGAAGAACAACAACTCCTTTCTTAAAGGTGAATTAGTATTATTAAGTACTACTAATTTGCCTACACATGCATTAAGCAACTTCCCTACACGGAAGTTGCTTCCTAAGTACATTGGACCTTTCAAGGTCCAAGAGATTCGGGGGAATGCCTATACTTTAGACATTCCCACAGCAATGCGGCTCCACCCAACGTTCTATGTTGGGTGTCTCAAGCCGTATCACTCTTCTTCGTCTTACGAAGAGACTCAGAACCACGGAAGATGCCGTGCTTCTCCAAGTCTCCCAAGAGAGACTTGTAATCGGCCTCCAGCCGTTGGTGAGCAGAGCGGAGAGTCGTTACCTCCGCCTTCGACTGATCGAGATCAGCCGTGCGCCGATCGAGCTCTCCCTTATAGCGGGAAAGCTCAATGTACAGAAGATCATTCTTCTTCTGGAGGGCAGTGCGCGCCCCGAGGATGTCGCGGACATCCTCGCGAAGAGACCGATATGTCTTCACACAGTGAGACATATCGCTGCTCAAGGAGGAATAACCCTCCTCGAGCTTGCGGAGCGAAGAACCATGCTCCGCAACAACAACGGCGAGGGAATTCTCAACCTCAGCCGCCCCTGATTGATAATCAGGGGAATAAGCGATATATCCTCGAGCGCTTGATCTCGAAGCGCTCGGTGCCTTTGAAGAAGGGGCTGCGTACCGAGTACTTGGTACGCTGGCTGGGATATCCCCAAGAGTTCGACTCTTGGGAACCAATTGAGGTTCTGAGGGCCGACGCCGCAGACCTTTTGACTGAGTTTGGGAAGAATTCTCAAACTCATAATGCGAAGTAGCATCAACAGTAGGTGTTGGTGTATTCAGGGTATCAATTAAATCCTGAATTTCGGCGGGTACGGAAAAACCACCGTACCCCCGCAACTCCTCCTCTGACAGACGAGTAGCGCCCTGCGTACACCGCGGGCAAACGAGGTGAGAAGGGACACCACACTTTAACCCTTCTTTGATGCAAGCAAAATGGATGTATTCCATTTTGCCTGTTCGTGAGTGCTTTAAAAAGCGCTCGCGCATTACGTGAACTTTATTCACGTAATCATCTGGGCTTTTGTTGTAGTTGTCAACAAAAGCATTCCAACTCTGAGTCAGGGCGTCTTTATCTCCCCTGTTCTTCCTTGACCCTTTCCGTCTCGAATAATATCGAACCTGGAAAAAGAGGTCAATAAAGTACAGACGTCTATCTTCTGTACTTCGATCGAATCGACGTGACTGGATGTCTTCGCAGTCATCCAGCAAGTTGATATCGAACAACGCATATTGGCTGTCCCGCTTACGGTGAGCGCCACTGTTGGGGGCAATAGCCCATCCAGGGGTCCAAAACCCCACTCTGTACTGAACATGTGGTTCCGTACGATGATACGCTTTAGAAGCGGCATCCGCCACTTCTGTTCGAGCCCTTTTAGCAGGCGGAGCACCGACTGCTTCAACACCACGCACCGGGGTTAAATCACCCCGACGTGGAGAAGTACTTGGTCCAGGTGGGGCTCTGCGTTCCCGCAACCACCTGTGATAATCATTGTCGCTGTCATAGCTGACAGCGACACCAGAGTCGTCATCGCTGTTAGGCGATGAGCACCTAGCGAGTTTCGACTCGCTAGATCCTTTAGTGGGGACATCTGTATCCCCATCACTTTGTTCGGAGTCAGAACTCCCGGACATGGCCCTCTTGGCAACACGCCATTCGGAAGTTGCCATCATGCGAGATGTTGCATTAGCAACATCTCCCTGTTTCTTGTCAGATGCCGCCTTAGCAGCATTGTGGTCGAAGACGGTCTTCCGACCTTTGCGTAGTTGACGCTGCTAATGCAGCGTCACCATTGTCACTTAACACCTCATCACCTAGTGCTGAGGCGGAGGAAGAAGCTCCTTCATTGTTTTCAGCAGCGCTCTTTATAGCGCCGCCGTGTGTCTTGACCATCGAGTCGATGGTCAATCAGTTGGTGAATGAGAAATTCTGACCAACAAGTGCCACCCATGATTGGCCAAAATAAGAGTTATTATTGGCCAACCACCTTAAGTGGGGGGTGATGTAATGAGGTGCCATTACATAATTGATATTCAAGTTAGAATATCACAGTTTAATTTCAGACGCGTTGTCTGAAATTTAAATAAGAGATTATAAGTTATTATAATCTAAGAAGGAAAAGTCGATTCGGTATAAATACCGAATCTTGCAGGTTAACTAATAGTACAGTTAGTTAAAGACTTGATATTATTATATTAATTAGTTACTTACTATACTATTAGCCTCTAAACCACCCATTAAATAAACACTCTTAATTTTGCGTTCTTAGGCATAAGTGAATATTTATGTATTTACTTTTATTATAGGATTAGTTGTTACCAACTTATCCTGCCCTATATTGTATTGCGCGCTTCCTCGCAAAATACAGTGTAATCCTGTAACAGGATCAGTCCTGTTACAAATCCCATCCAGAACGTTTATTTTTTCGGGATTGGCAACACTTTCCTCAATCCGCTCCAAAAGCATCCGATTAAACCGCCGACGATAATAGTCCTTGAAGTTGCGAATGATGCCAGCATCATAAGGTTTAATCTTCGATGTGGTGTTCGGCGGCAGGTAGACAACTTTTGTGTTGACCAAGGTGACCTGCGCCGGAAGGTTCTTGATGGGGATGTGAGCGCTGGAGTTGTCGAGCAGCAGCATAACTTTGCGTCCATGCATTCTTTTGTCGAAATCCGTCGGCCAAATTTTGAAAACATTCTTCGTCATCCATGCTTTTCGTTTGCATGGTATTTGCAGCCGAATGAGTCTTGATTGACATTTTTAAAGCATCGAGGGTTCATTGACTTGCCAATCACCAACAGCGGCAACTTGTCAGAACCATCCCCGTTGCTGCAGACAGCAATCGTGATGGGTTCCTTGTTTTGATTCCGTCCTTCCAGTTGTTGTGTTGCAAGCGAGTTGTCGGCTTGCATTCGATAAAAAAGGCCAGTTTCATCCATGTTGTAAATGTCTTTCCATTCATATTGGTCAAGACATTGGCGAAGTTCGGGCAGGGTCTGAGCAAGAAGCGTCATGTTGACGGAGCCGCTTTCTCCAAAGCGCGGTATGATTGAATTCCATGACGTTTTTTGAAATACTCCAGCCAACCATTTGAGAACTCGTACGTTGGCGACGCATCGGGATAAAGCCGCCGTAAAAAATGGCGGCTTTCTCACGAATGAGGTCTCCTGAGATGTTGATTTGTGCCTCGTAGAGTTTGACCCACTGGATCAGGGCCTCTTAGAAAAGAGGATAAGTGACGGTGCGGTGCGTCTTGATGCTGACATTGGTGTTTTCAACATCAATGCGAAGCAGAGCATCTGACTGCTTCAGCGTGTTTGAGATCGTGCATTGGCTAACTAAGATGTTGTGGGTTTCTTTTAGCCACTTTATCAGCTGAATGTGTGTGATCTTGGGGTTTGTGCGCTTGTGTTGACAAAGCGCGATGCGGATGGCATCGGGCATTGTATTACGAGGTGGTTTGTTGACTCTAGGAGGCATTGGAATGGCTGGATGAGGGGGAGTGAATGGAGTGAGGAAAAAAAGAAAAAAACAGGAGAGAAGTGCCCATTTATATGCAAAAATCAGGGCAAAATTTCGCTTTTTTGGCTCTTAGTAAATAGATGATATCAGCAATATACTACCTATTGCATGAAAACCATACCTGTCATATTTAATAACCTGTTAGAATTAATAACTTAGGGGTGGTCCCGAGGCTATTAAATTTGACAGGTTCTACTGTAGTAGCAAGATTCGTATCGTACTTATTAGAAAGAAGTTCTATGGGTTTGTACTCATTATGTTTTCGGGCACTAACAAGGTGTGTATAGCACACGAAAGATGGGAGTTTACCATAACTTCAACATCTAGTACATATTGATGTTAGGATAGCTAAGCAATTCTCAATACACATTCCATTGATAAAGTCCCTGGTTTGGTTATATTCTTCTGCTTACTACAAACTGTCTACGGTGTCTTTCACGGTCAACGGATATTTGGTTCCTGTGATACTGACTTAAGAACTTTCGGTATTTTGGAGTTATTATTTGACATCTACGACACAAGTTTTCAACTATCTACGCAAGTGTGAACGCTAAAAACTTTCAACAACGCAGTTGGGGAAATTTACGGTACGCAGTTACGTTCTTAGGGCACTCGACAGTTTTCACAGTAATTTTATGACCGGTAGAGTCTTACGTAATTTATACACATAATTTATCGAGTTGCAGTTTAGACAAGTGAATTTATATATATATATATATAATGGTGTCTGTATATGGGTTCGAAAATTAGTGGCTGACTGGATTTTTTACCTTGTTGTCCTTACTGATTGGCTGGATATTTTCCGTTTGTTTGTGATTGGCCGCATTTACTTTTTTCTCTTTTTTGGACAGGGTCCTTTTTGAAACTTTGTGATTGGATGAATTAGAGGAGTGGGGCGTATCCGACAATAAAAACACTGCTTTTACTCCAACACAAACAAAAGATTACTTTTACCTACTCCTATACACAGTACATCAACTACAACCACCTCACCACCAACACAATCACACCAACCACACCAGCAAAACCACCACCAACCCACTACCAGAAATGCAAGATGTAAACACGAATAAGGACAGATCAAGGCCGGAGGCAAGCTTACAGAACGCTAAACACTCTGAATACAGCCTCCAACTAACATGTTTATCGCACTGTACAGGATCAGTCCGTTCAGGCTCGACGTCGTGGCCCTCGTGGTCGGGGTCAGCCGGCTGAGCTCACGTTCGAGGTAAGGATACAAAATCGCCTAGTGAGATGCCGAGTACGGTCTGAAAAAAATTCGAGGTGCCCTTTATCCTGACTTTTTCGCTCATTTCGCCGTATCAGGAGGCACCCCTTCTTGCGCGCGGATGTGGCGGACGAGGTCGTGGTTGTCCACGTCTCTACGCCAACGATGAAGAACTTCGCGTGGCCGAAGCACTACGCCGATGGGGTCAGCGCAAAAGCGAGGTTATTGCCACCCACGCTGCGGAAGAACGAGAACGGCGGGCGATTTTTACAAACCGTTATCCGTAATAGGTATGGGGTCCTAAAGTTAACTATTCACTAGAAATGCAATATGATACCGCCATGAATCGTGCTAATCCGGTAATAAACCCCTCTTCAATTCAAAAATCTCGTAAAAATACCTCCGATATAACGTGTCGTAAGCTTTTTCATAATCAAGTAACAAGAAACCTGCACTGTGTCCCTGTTCCGCTTTTATACATTCTCTATTTGTATTGTATCCATCATCATAGCGCCTTACCAGTCCGAAACCTAGTTGGGAGTTTACAACATCCAAATAAAAAATTGATGAAGCCCCGCCGATATTTTTTGGTAGAAATTTTAGCTTAAGTGGGTAAGTGATATCGATCGATGGTTCATTGCGTTGGATGTATCTCTTTTTTGTATAAAAAGATGATGACCGCCCCTAATTTCGGCATCATGTTAATGCGAAGAACATGTCTTGCCTAAACAGAATCATTGCAATCCATCCATGGCACCCGTTCAAGAACAATAAGCTTCTCTGATAAGAAAGAGTCTATGAATCGATTTCTCAATTCTCCGCTCCAGGATTAGTAAACAACCCAGATATTTCACGGTCCAGTTATGACACTAAAGAGTGGTTCTCAAGTATATACACTTGGTTGTACGAGTAGACCTGACACATTAACAAATTCATTAATTTAGTGTAAGCACATCCCTTAAAAATCTATCTATATCTATCGATACTAGGGGATGGTACACGTCGTTCTGACGAATTGCATATTCGTTGTAATTTACCCCCACATCCCCAGTGTCGTACTCAAATCCTCTCAGCGGTATCGTGGGAGTCCACCCATTTCGACCGTCAGGGAAAAGAAGTACATAGTAGAGCGGGGTATACACTGAGTGCAATGCTAAAATCCGCTGGAGATGTCCGTCGTGACACTTCAGAATAATGTCGCGATCGGAGATACTGCCATCGTAACCATCTACCACAATGATGGCGCCGACCTCGCTGGCAGTCGGGGTGTTCTACTTCCTTCGGTCGTTCGATTGCAGGCAAATTAGATGGAGTTCCAGATCCGCCACCTGATCCCTCTCCATCCGCCGACGAACCTGCTCGTACAACGGCACGTACGGGCTTTGCTGATCGAGTATGGCTTGAATAACCCCCATGATGGGCCAATCCAGATGCGGAAAGATATTCATGCGGCCACCAAGCGCCATGCTGCTGTCGGGGATATACAAATGCGAAAACTTCCTTGACTGACCGGACTCCGGCAACAGCGATCACATTCTGTGGTACAGGGTACCTTGGATTCGAAAGGCTGCATCCCTCCCTGCATAAACTGTTCATCCAACTTTGTACCCAGAGAGTTGAACGACAGCGCTGTTGTACGCCCTGATGTTGATGCGGAACTCCCGGGGAATATCGCAGCAGACTAAGTATCGGCTCTGGTGGGTCGCAGCACATGGTGAAAAGTGGGCGTGCAAGGGTTGATCCAGGACCCTTCACGCGCTCTTTAATCCAATGGAGCGCCTCGTAGTTGTGGCAGCAGACGTTAACCCGGTTGAGAACAAAGCGCAGCAAGGAGGAATTTGCGCTGATCTCCTGACATGCGAGGGGGAACTCCGGATCAGCGGAGCGAAAGCGGTTTTCTAGGAGTTGCCGTGCACGTTGAACACGTCTTGCTGCTGCCTGTGCTTGGTGTCGTTGTTCTTGTTGCTCTTGCGTCTCAACAGCACGTTCTTGAGCGCACCGCTCCCGATCCATTCATTCGTTGTTCTAGTTTTTCTGGCGTCGAGCGCATGCCCATCCCGAGAAAGTGAACGCGGATTCTCTGCTTGTGGTGGCGTTGGGGGTTGTTCTTGCGTTTCAAAAGTACTCGTCGAGCACGCCGCTCCCGAGCCTCCCCCTCCAAGACCAGTCGGTTTCGCCGTAAACGCGTACTATCTACTTGTGGTGGCATTGCAGGTGGCGGGGAACTAGCGCGGGATCAGGCAGGGTGGGATATATAGGTAAAAGCGTTTTTTATTAAATTAAAGTGGAATTCAATTAGATCCGATTTATAGTATACTTCCAATTGGTTTAGGTACGGGGTCGTTATTCGATTAGGTACGCGATCGCGACATGAATCGACATGAATTCGGTGATTATATAGAAGATAGATAGATAGTGTGTATTTGTAATAACCAATGATAGTCCAATTGAATTAGGTCCGACTAATAGTATAGTTCGATTTCGAATAGGTACGGGATCGCGACATCTATTCTTTCCGTTTCAATTCTTTCTTTATATAGATAGATCCATACATTCGATTAGGTACGGGATAGTGACATCAATCCTTCTCATGTATAGATAGATCGTGATATTCGATTAGGTACGGGGTCGTGACAATCATTCGGTTATATACATAGATCAAGATATCCGAATAGGTACGGGATCACGACAAAATGATCGATGACGACATAAATTCTGTTATTATATAGTTTAGTGGATGGTATTCGTCGTTCAGACGAACTGTTTCATTGAAATTTCATTGAAACTACAGTACATCTACATTTACTTTGAAAAAAATAAAGGAAAGTTTTTTTGCAGTTAACAACTGCGTGTGCAATCTCAGACATTGACAGCTCTCATAATTGCGAGATACTTTAACCTCATTAAAAAAAGTGCTTCGTCATAAGCGACGCTGTGCATTATTCGTAGATCATCAGACTCAGCAGACCGCGAAAAGGCGACGTACAACTGGCCATGCGAGAACACGTCCATTGTGAGACACATGCCAACCTTGTGCAGTGTCTGTCCCTGTGACTTGTCTAACGTCATTGCATAGACCAAGCGAAAAGGAAACTGCTTCCGACAGACAATGTACGGCAGGCCTGATCGCTCAGTTGTTATTACAATGCGCGGGATAAACTAAACGTACCCTGCATGATCACCCGTCACGACTTCAGCCTCAATCACACGTGCGGAACACCGGCGGATAATGAGGCGTGTCACATTCCAAAGACCGTTGGATGGATCCAGATCTGTTGGATAGATACAGATCCGCAGGAGCATGATTGGTGAGCCAACGTTAAGTGCCAGTCGATGGGGCGGCCATCCATTCACGTCGAGCCGGTTCATGAACTCTGTCGAAATTATGTTACACCTCCTCTTCGCCAATTTTGTCGGCGCTGAGAAATTCCTGTTCTCCTCCCGGAGACATGGTCAGGACGGCTGTGTTGATCTCATCCACAATGTCATTGCGGGAGGCATGGATTGCACGGTGGCCAAAGAAGTCATTTGCGTTCTTTGCGGTATCGGCAATTCCACCATAAAAATATCGTGTTAATCAGTCTGTTCAATGTCTGGTCATCAACTCCAACCAGACAATAGGCGTTTGATCTTGCAGACTCCGTAAAAGCTCTGGTGTCTATGACAATGGTGGGTAGTTGGCCACCTTGCCACGGTTGCAGCACTTGTGTGCAAGGGTTTATCTAGTACCCTTCACGCGATCCTCAATCCAATGGATCACCTCACAGCTGTGGCAGAAGACGTTTAGTGCTTGTGGGCACAGCGCAGCAAAGCGGAATTTGATGAACCTCCTGACGTGAAAGGGGGAACTCCGGTTCAGCGGCGTCCAAGCGGTCTTCCAGTAGATGCCGTGCACGCTGAGAACGTATTTTCGCTGTCGGAGCTTGGCGTCGTAGTTCTTGTTCTTCTGGTGTCTCAAAAGTACGTTGTCGAGCACGCCTCTCTCGAGAAAGTCGGATTCGTTGTTGTTCTAGTTCTTCTGGCGTCTCAACAACACATTGTCGATCAAGCCGCTTCCGATCAAGTCGGTTTAGCCATGAACGCGGACTCTCTGCTTGCGGTGGCATTGGGGTGGTGGGTGGGGAGATAATTCGGAAAATGGTAGGGTGAGCTATATTTCTATAAGCGCTATTAAACCGTACTTACATTGGATCATTTCTATAAGCGCTATTTTGTAATATTTATAATAACCAACGATAAAGTCGAATTTTAATCAGATTCGACTAATAGTATAGTTTGAATTCAATAAGGTACGGGATCGGGACCATCACTCTGTTGTATACTTTATTCGAGACATTCGATTAGGTACGGGATAATCGACGACATGAATTCTGTTATTATATAGACGAGGGGATGGTACCCGTCGTTCCGATGAACTGTTTCATTGAAATTCCATTGAAACTACAATAAATACACATTTACTTTGAACAAAAAAAAAAGTTTAATTTTTTGCTGTTAACGACCGCGTGTAAAATCTAGGAATCTATGACGTAGACTGCTCCAATCATTCCGAGATTTGGTAACCTTAATCAACGTAGTGCTTCGTCAGAAACGACGTTACTAATTGGTCGCCGTTCTTCAGGCTCGCTATCAGATATACTGCCTTCATAACCATCTCCCACGAAAAGTATATTAAGTATAGTTACTTCATTCAAATATAACAATAATAGACAGTTAAACTGGAGATCTAACCCGAGAATGTAAATATACATTTCAATGGGGTTTCATCTTCATGAAAGACGCTGAAGACAAAATGGCTACACATAATTTTAACATTCCTCCTGAAACACAAGAGGCTGTAATTTCGTCATTTCAAAACCACTTTGAAACTCAATTCTTTCATCCTTTGCACACCCAAATCCTTGGTTTGTAGGTCTGCGACCATATCCACACTAGGCACATGGATAGCCGAAACAATGCCCTTTTTCGAAAATTCCTTCAGAAATTTCAACTTCACGTCAATCTGCTTAGTGATTCTAGCACTAACTTTTCTTTCCACATGACTTATCGCCGCCTGGTTGCGGATCATCAAAACCGATGGCGTCTTGGCGCGAATTCCAAACTCATTTAGTAGATCCTTCAGGGGGATCGCCTCTCGGCCGCCCATCGAGCTGCCACAAATTCGGCTTCCGCCGTCGAAAGCGCCACAGTGGTCTGCTTATTACATTGTCAGTTAACTATTGTTCCATTGACGTAAATAACCATCGCGCTCACACTCTTGCGATCTTTTGTGTCGGCGGCGAAATCGACATCGCTAAAACAGGTGATGCGTATGGGAAGTGGCAATTCTTCATCGTGCGCCAACTTCAAACGTAAACCACTTGTATCTCATCATTTTTTTCGCAATTTTATAACCACCTAAGGTAGGTGCATGCATTCTTCGACTGGAATTGTTCACAGCGAACGCAATCTCAAAGCTTGCGCAACGTATATCCGTAATAGTCTTCCAACGAGGGATTGATTTGTTTTTACACTCGGTATGTTTTGTTTGGCCTTCTCCGGCAACGGTTAATCAAAACTGTGTACTCCTTCCAAATTCAGAACCGGAGTTTTGGCCAGGTTCAACTTCGTAAGACCATGTGTTTTCAATACGTCATTCATTTTCGTTTCTTGGTCCAGGAGGTAACCATCTTTTGGTCCTCCTCCGATTAGTATACCCAAAAATTTATCGACATCGCCAAGATCTTTTTATTCCAAATTTTTCATGTCTTAAAAAATCGTGACAAAATCTCGTCATTAGTGCCCGTGACCAAAAGGTCATCCACGTAAGCACCCATCAACACCATTCCATTTTCATCAATCTTAACGAAAATACAGGTGTCATTGACACACTGTTTAAATCCCAAATTTTCCAACGTTTCGCACAAACTCTTGCACCACAACCTCCCGGCTTGCTTGATCCCGTAAAGTTTCCTTCGCAACTTCAAAGCCATTTTTTGGAAATCACACCGAAAATTTCCCTTTTTCTCGACTGTTTTCCATGCCTTGGTGTACCTCCTAAAGTATCTCATACCCTTTCTCAGTCTTAGCTTTGTGGTACGCGCTGGGAACATCTCCATGCAGTGTGGCGACCCCCCTCACCAATTTGTGATAACATCAAAATCACCTTGACGTTGTTGATTACATCACTGTAGAGAACGTAAACAGATAATTATCGCCATATATCTGTTTATAACATCTCTAAACATAAGCGATTTTTATCTCTCGATCGTCCCATCTGACTTCAGTTTGGTCTTATAGACCCACTTGTTCGGGAGAGGTACCTTTTCAGGTGTGCGGCACACAACCGTCCAGGTTTCCAAACCTCCCAAGTACTTAATCTCAGTCCGCTCGACTGAAGTCTATATGTCTCATTTCAAATTGCGTGGGTCTCCGTGTAGCTTCTGTGATCAGGCCCTGCTGCATTTGAATCATTTCCAAAATTCGATACTTCCGAGACGGCCTGTAATGGGGTGCCATTACATAATTGATATTCAAGTTAGAATATCACAGTTGAATTTCAGACGCGTTGTCTGAAATTCAAAAAACAGATCATAAGTAGTTATAATCTACGAAGGAAAAGTCGATTCGGTATAAATACCGAATCATGCAGGTTAACTAATAGTACAGTTAGTTTAATATTTGATATTATTATATTAGTTAGGTAATTAATATAATGTTAGCCGCTAACCACCCATTTAATAAACACTCTTAATTTTGCGTTCTAAAGAATAAGTAATACTTATATTTACTTTTAGTATAGGATTGGCTGTTACCAACTAATCCTGCCCTTATTGTATTGCGCGCTTCCTCGCAAAATACAGTGTAAGCCCGTAACAGGATCAGTCCTGTTACACCTGGTAGCACTTTGTGGTCCGTCTTAACGACCACAGTTCTATTCCGCTAGTCAACTAGCGGAGCGAAGATTAAGAGCCGCTCGGCATCATGTCGCGAGACATGACGCCTGCCGAGTGAGAGAGAACGCTGGAAGTGGTGACGAAACACTTACCCCACTTCTCGTCGCGTAGTAAAGACGCGATGGTAGAAATGGTCGGTCCATGGGGACCGACATCCTTACCTTCCTCCTGGGTAAGACCCCGGAGGAAGCGATAGAGGTGGTGAATCGCTTTAGGCGAAACCACCTAGAAAATCCAGCACGGCCCGCGCAAGAGGCAGCGCGGACCGCACCTGCACCTGCAACGCATAGCGTTGAAGTGGTACAGGCGCGAGTACTGCCCTTTACCGGTGAAGGGGGCGAGCCCCTTCGTAGATGGTTCGCAGAGGTGGAAGATTCCATCTCTGCGCAAAATATTGTTGACGAACGTCAACAGGCGTACTTCGCCACAACATGTCTGGGCAGCAGAGCCAGGGCATGGGCGATGAGTCTCGGAGCCACTGATGACTCTGCGTTCCTTACTTATAAGAAATTAAAAGCTGAGCTAAAGCTCAACTTTGAAGCTCCAGAAATGGATCTAAGTAGTCGTCAGGAGTTCATGGAACTCTGGCAAGGTAAGTTTGACCTTCAAGATTACGCTCAGAAGACGCAATATTTGCTGTCAAATATTGTGTATGAGCCGGTGCCCCCTGCTATGCAGGTCACTGGATTCATGAAGGGACTCAATGATGGTCCCGTCAAACAGAGTCTTTACCGGCACCCGCCAAAGACTCTAAGGGATGCCATTGATATGAGCATGCTGGGTACAACCGAAGGGCTCAACAGCCCTTCGCTTTTGACATGCCGCAACAGCATGTCAACAATCAGCAGTCGGGCAGACGAAGTTCACACTTCGTCTCAAGAAACAGCCACCCGCGCCAGAGCATGGGCGGTGGAGGTCCAGAGACGATGGAACTATCGGTTGCGGTTGCTTCGAGTTCGAAGCAACCGAAATTTAAGAAGAACATTCGCTGCAGTCGATGCGCAAAAGTGGGGCATTTTGCCCATGAGTGTATGGCACCGCGTCCAGTGCCACGCAGTCAGTGGACGGAACCGTCCGCTGCACGGCGACACCAACAGGGACATCACCCTGTTGGTGCAAAAAACGTAAATCACCAGTAGGGGCGGGGCGCCCTACTGGGAATGTTATCCCACATGCCGACATAGGGCATGTGAGGGTAATAGCCCCAGACGGGACTATGTCATGTCAAAAGGTGCAGGGTGATGATAAGCCTCTTATCACCCTGGAGGTTAAGCCGCACGGGAGCGATGTCCCCATGCGAGCTTTGTTTGACACAGGAGCGTCAAACAATTTCGTTAGAACTCAGATTATAACGCTGTTGAGCTTCGTGGAGGTATAAACCCCACGAAGTATGTTGTCAGTCCGGTTGGCAACAGGTGCAACCGTGACTATTCCAAAGCGTGTGATTAAAACACGCTTCGAGTTGAATGACTGTCATTCGAGGATGAATTCATCGCCCCCGATTTAGATGACAAGTTCGATGTAATACTTGGAATCCCATGGATGTCCAAGTTTAAACCTTCGATCGACTGGGTTAACCTATCGATCGACTGCGGCGGACCCACAGGATCTGATCACCCTGTGTGTAATCCGGCTGTATCAGAAGATACAACCGCAGCGTCGGACAGTCTGGTGGATAGCGATGGCACCACCAGGTCTGTTCCGACACGATCAACGGAAGGTACCTCCGCTGGTGAGAGTCCAGAGGGACTACCACACGCAACAGAAGAGTCGTTGCGTGTTGGAGAGAAACATTCCACGGGTGATAAATACCACCGTGAGAATGAAGTGATATCCACGGTGGGAAACACTCACCGTGAGAATGAAATAGTATCCACAGTGGGAAATACCCACTGTGCGACCGAAGGTTACAACACGATGAAAGAATTCCGTGTTGATGAGAGTGAACTCACGATCGAGTGCAATCGTGAGCACAACTCCGTGGTGTCCAGTGCCCACCACGTTGCGTTAGCCATGCACACGGGTGATAAAGACCATCGTGTCGCAGAACAGGCGGCCGATCAGAAGAGCACATCTGATCGCCGAAAAAATTTCATGGTAGGCAGTGGCCACCATGATGATGAGTATTCGCACACGGTGAATCACCGTGTAGCAGTCAATCAGACGAGTGCGTCTGATTGCATGGACAGTTCCGTCGAGACGATCAACGTCTTGACGCAAACGGAGACCGGATTAGCTACCCAGTCTCTGTTGATGGAACACCCTCCGAAAGAAGGTTCGGAGGTGATGGCTCTTCCAGCGCTAAGCTGGAAGAAGTTTAGGAGAAACTTGCACGATGATCAGATCGGACAGATCTGTATTATCGTTGCAACAGATGAAATAGTGGATATTCGTGAACGAATATCCACATTACAAGTGGAAAACATTGGGAGAGAGGTTCCCAATGATCAAACCAAAGTTCAGCGCTTTGAAGCGCAGAGCTGGGAGTCGCTTAAAGCGAACTCCCCATTTTATGAGGTACTTCGAGAATACGCTGACGTATTCTCAGAAGAAGTACCTAGCGAGCTCCCTAAGGATAAGGGAACTCGTCATGAAGTTGACCTCGTGCCAGGCACGAAATATTGTGTCACGCGGCAATGGCCGTTGCAGCGTGATCAAGTAAAAGCGATCGACGAGTTTTTCGAAGCTCGTCGTAAAGCAGGACAAGTGCGGGAGTCTATCTCACCGCACTCTACCCCCACCTTTTGTGTGAAGAAGTCCACAGGTGGGTGGAGAATCGTTCACGCTTACAACAAGCTGAACGCAGCGACGGTACCGGCGCAGACGCCGATACCGCAAAAAGATGTCATCATTGATGGCATGTGCGAGAGCACCATCTTTAGTGCTCTCGATCTAAGAGATGGATTTTATCAAATCCTAATGCGTGAGAAGGATATACCTCTCACGGCAGTAATCACCCCAAGTTGCATGCTTGGAGTGGCTTGTTATGCCGCAGGGGCTTCGAAATGCCCCTGCTACGTTTAACAGATGCGTAACGCATCTATTACGCCCGGTGCGAAAATTATCACCGAGTTATTTCGATGACGTGTTCATCCATAGTAAGGGTGAGCACGATAAAAGCGATGTAGATGCTCATAGGGAACATCTACGTCGAGTGTTAAAGCTTGTGCGTAAGCAGAAGCTCTATGCAAATCTAAAGAAGTCCACATTTGGTGCACCTGAGATACCCGTTCTTGGATTATTTGTGGGCAAGCACGGGGTGCGTCCTGGTCCAGAAAAGATCAGGGTGATCGTTGAATGGCCTACACCAAACAACGTTAAGGAACTTCGAAAGTTCCTTGGGTTGGCAACGTATTTGCACAAGTATTCGTGCAACTATGATGGGTTGATACGACCTCTTTCTCAATTACTTAAGAAATATGTCGAATGGCATTGGGATACCCAATGTCAAGATGCTTTTGATGCAGTCAAGCAAAGCTTGATGAAGCGCCTGTCTTGGCTATAGCCGATAACGAGCGTCCGCTCCACGTCGTTTGCGACGCGAGCGATTTCGCTATCGGCAGTGCTTTGATGCAGCGTGATCACGATGATCGTGATCGCGTAATCTGCTATCAATCGCGTCAGTTGCGCCCAGCCGAGCTCAACTATCCAGTGCATGACAAGGAACTCCTTGCCATGAAGTATGCACTGGCCAAGTTTCGGATCTATCTATTGGGAGATAGACCGTTAGTGGCTTACACGGACCACGCGTCGCTACGCACGGCCGTGAATTCACCACACATTTCTCAAAGAATGGCTCGATGGCTGTCATTCTTTGCTGAATACAACTTTACGGTTGAATACAAACCCGGAAAGTTGAACGTGATAGCGGATGCGCTATCACGAAGGCCCGATTAGGAGACGAAACCGTCCGTAACCGAAGGTGCCAGTGCAAACGCGATCCGTTGCACTGCTTTGTCGTCGTCAATTATACGACAAGTATGCGAGGCGTACAAAACAGACGAGGAGACACGTCTGTTGATTGATTACTTAAGTAATCAATCAAGTGAGAAGCGCGACGAACTCCCAGAGTTCCTCCGCGCTTGCGTGCATCGATATCGACTGCACGATGGTCTACTGCTTTACAGCATAGACCAAAAAGATGAAAGTTGCATCGTCGTTCCAAACGACGATGATCTCAAACATCAAATTATGTTTGAGTATCATGATGCACTGATTTAGGGGCATCAAGGTCGAGAGAAGACATACGCTTCTCTCGCACGTGACTTTTACTGGCAAAACCAGTACAAGTGGGTACGGAAATACGTACGCGCTTGCGAGATTTTCCAGCGCGTTAAGCCTGCGAAGTCTGCACAGGCTCCGCTGCAATCTCTGCCGGTTCCGACAGAGAGTTGGAAGTCCATTTCAATGGACTTCGTATTCGGTCTTCCACCCGACAATAGTCGAAAGACCGGAATAGTGGTCTTTTAGACCGTTTCAGTAAGATGGTACATCTTACTGCAGTATCAGAGAATGTAACCGCCGCTCAAACAGCGCGGATATTCTTTGATACGGTATTCCGTTTGCACGGAATGCCGGAAGACATTGTCTCGGATAGAGATACGAGATTTACAGGACGTTTATGGCAAGAAACGTTCTCATTGTTGGGAACCCAGTTTAAGATGTCAACTGCGGACCATCCGGAAACGGATGGGCAGACGGAACGGGTTAACCGCGTTCTAGGAGACATGTTGCGATCATACGCACATGCCTTTGAACAGTGGAGTGACTAACTGTCACTCACTGAATTTGCGATTAACAATTCGGTGCATGCTTCAACTAAGCATACACCGTTCTACGTGAATGCCTTAAGGCATCCACGAACCCCAGCTTTACTTGTCGGTACGCCAAATCTAAGTGGGGGAGGGACCCGCTCAAATTTTGAGCGAGTCAATGCGCAAGTTGCGACTTCAACTTGTGAACAAAACGATGGCCCTTCTACTGAAAATACAGTAAAGGCGGAAGCAGCTTCAATTGAAACTGAAGCTTCATACGATGAATATGTGTCTGCAGCAATGGCTGCAGACAACGAGTACAATGCACCTACTGCTGATAAAGCAGTAGATGAATTCGTATTACAGCGCCAAGCTGTAATACGCTATGTAATGGATGCACTTGCCTCTGCTTTGGATAAGCAGAAGCAAAATGCAGACAAGCAAGGAAGGAAGAACAAAATATCCTTTCGGAAAGGCGAATTGTTACTATTAAGTAATACTAATTTGCCTATACATGCAATAAGCAACTTCCCTACACGGAAGTTGCTTCCTAAGTACATTGGACCTTTCAAGGTCCAAGAGATTCGGGGGAATGCCTATACTTTAGACATTCCCACAGCAATGCGGCTCCACCCAACGTTCTATGTTGGGCGGCTCAAACCATATCATTCGTCTTCGCCTTACGACGAGACACAGAACCACGCAAGATACCGTGATTCTCCAAGTCTCCCAAGAGAGACTTGTAATCGGCTTCCAGCCGTTGGTGAGCAGAGCGGAGATTCATTACCTCCGCCTTCGACTGCTCAAGATCAACCTTGTGCCGATTGTGCTCTTCCTTACAGCGGGAAAGCTCGATGTACAGAAGATCATTCTTCTGCTGAAGGGCAGTGTACGCCCCGAGGATTTCGCGGACATTTTTGCGAAGAGACCGATATGTCTTCACAGAATGAGACATATCGCTGCTCAAGGAGGAACAACCCTCCTCGAGTTTGCGGAGAAAAGAACCATGCTCCGCAACAATAACGGCGAGGGAATTCTCAACCTCCGCCGCCCCTGATCGATAATCAGGGGAATAATCGATACATTCTCGAGCGCTTGATCTCGAAGCGCTCGGTTCCTTCGAAGAAGGGGCAGCGTACCGAGTACTTAGTACGCTGGATGGGTTACCCCCAAGAGTTCGACTCTTGGGAGCCGATTGATGTTCTGAGGGCCGACGCCGCAGACCTTTTAACTGAGTTTTAGAAGGAGTCTCAAACTCATAATGCGAAGTAGCATCAACACTAGGTGTTGATGCATTTAGGGCATCGATTAAGTCCTGAATTTAGGCGGGTACGGAAAAACCACCGCACCCCCGCAACTCCTCCTCTGACAGACGAGGAGCGCCCTGAGGACACCGCGGGCAAACGAGGTGAGAAGGGACACCACAGTTCAACCCTTCTTTGATGCAAGCAAAATGGATGTATTCCATTTTTGCCTGTTCGCGAGTGCTTTAAAAAGCGCTCGCGCATTACGTGAACCTTGTTCACTTAGTCATCGGGGCTTTTGTTGTAGTTTTCAACAAAAGCGTTCCAACTTTGAGTCAGGGCGTCCTTGTCGTCCATGTTCGTTCTTGACCCTTTCCGGCTAGAATAATATCGAACCTTGAAAAAGAGGCCAATAAAGTACAGATGTCTATCGTCTGTACTTCGATCGAATCGACGTGACTGGATGTCTTCGCAGTCATCCAGCAAGTTGATATCGAACAACGCATATTGGCAGTCCCGCTTACGGTGACCGCCACTGTTGGGGGCAATAGCCCATCCAGGGGTCCAAAACCCCACTTTGTACGGAACATGTTGTTCCGTACGATGATACGCTTCACAAGCGGCAGGCGCAGTTTCTCTTCGAGCTCTTTTAGCAGGCGGAACACCGCCTGCTTCAACACCACGCGCCGGGGTTAAACCACCCCGACGTGGAGACATACTTGGTCCAGGTGGGTTTCTGCGTTCCCGCAACCATCTGTGATGATCATTGTCGCTGTCATAGCTGACAGCGACACAAGAGTTATCATCGATGTTAGGCGATGAGCACCTAGCGAGTTTCGACTCGCTAGATCCTTTCGCGGGGACAGCTGTGCCCCGATCACTTTGTTCGGAGTCAGAACTGTCTCCGAACATGGAAGAACCCTTCCTGGCAACACACCATTCGGGGGTTGTCATCATGCGAGATGTTGCATTAGCAACATCTCCCTGTTTCTTGCCAGATGCCGCCTTAGCAGCATCTGTGGTCGAAGACGGTACGTCTTCCGACCTTTGCGTAGTTGACGCTGCTAATTCAGCGTCACTGTTGTCACTCAACACCTCAGCACCTAGTGCTGAGGCGGAGGAAGAAGCTCCTTCGATGTTTTCAGCAGCGCTCTTTAGAGCGCCGCCGCGTGCTTTGACCATCGAGTCGATGGTCAGTCAGTTGGTGAATGAGAAATTCCGACCAACAAGTGCCACCTATGATTGGACAAAATAAAAATTATTATTGGCCAACCACCTTAAGTGGGGGGTGATGTAATGGGGTGCCATTACATAATTGATATTCAAGTTAGAATATCAAAGTTGAGTTTCAGACGCGTTGTCTGAAATTCAAATAATAGATTATAAGTTATTATAATCTACGAAGGAAAAGTCGATTCGGTATAAATACCGAATCATGCAGGTTAACTAATAGTACAGTTAGTTTAATACTTGATATTACTATATTAGTTAGTTAATTACTATACTGTTAGCCGCTAACCACCCATTTAATAAACACTCTTAATTTTGCGTTCTAAAGAATAAGTAAATACTTATATTTACTTTTAGTATAGGATTGGTTGTTACCAACTAATCCTGCCCTTATTGTATTGCGCGCTTCCTCGCAAAATACAGTGTAAGCCCGTAACAGGATCATTCCTGTTACACCGCCTATACACATAATGCACTACCAGCAAGCGGACCGTTACAATGGTCAATGGTTTCGTCGGTTCCACAAATATTACTCGAAATCATATCATCTGCTTTTTTCTTGTTTTCACGTATGTCTTAAAAATACTTGGCCTTATGCGTCTTCTTTTTCTTCTGAATAGATTTCCGAACACGTCTTGGGCATCACTGCGCACTTAAATTACATCTTCCAAAGCATCATTCTCACTAGAAAACGGTTCCCAAGTCGATCACGAGGAGTTATTGGACCCTTGAGGTCACCGCAAACCATTCAGAACCATATTTATCCGGTGACCATTATCTGCAATGGTGCACCCCTTCTCTCGTAACCTTACCAGAGAGATAGGGTTCTTCGCTAGTTTCGGTGCGTAATACACCTCGGTCAATTAGATGATCATCGAAATATTTGTGCTTGTTTTCAAGGTAATTTTTCCGACTTTGGTAGCCTTTAGCATACCACCAGCAAGGCAAAATGTGTCATTTTGACCGCAATCCCTGACATCATTCACTATACACTAAGTGTCTACTAGCACCACTATCGACAATCCACAATTTTTTTTGTCAGATATTCCGCTGAGGCACCCATTGATCTCATCATCTGATGTGGTTTCCATTGTCGAAAGCAGCACTCTCTTCGTCCATACCTTCGTTTTTTGGTCTGTTTTTCGCCGGAGTGGTTAGGGTTTTGGCGACGTCTTTCCGGGAAGTTTCTTCTCAAGTGCTCTTCACTTCCACAGACATACTATCCCCGCCTCTTTTCAGTCCGAACCACTGAATTTACGTGCAATATTGCGTTTGTCTTGTCTTCAGAGCATCATACTCCAACCCTTGTGCCCAGAAAAATAGCTCATGGGTATGGCTCAGGTGATCCTGCCTTGCACGGTCGTACCTGGCCATCAACATTACTTTGAGCCTTGACGGGGAAAATTTCACTATGTCATCCACTAATACTTTTCGCTCGACCCACTTTCCCGGTACAGAGCTACTGTAACAGGGTTACATTCGAGTCACATTTAGTAGGTGGTGTACGTGAGTACACTACGGTTGGGGTCAGTATTGACCGGTTCGAAAGGTTTTGAACCATTGGTTATTTTAACCAATCCGGGCAGGAGCTCTTGAAGGTGGCGTGGCAGCCAGCCACGTGCTGGTACACAGGTGGTGTACACTACATTTTAGCTAGGTACGAATTTGGTAAGTTCTACTTAGTATTATACATAGTTTACATTAGTTTAAATTAATTTAGGCTAATTATATATTAAACATACATTCAGTTTACATTTTCACTCGACGAATACAGACGCACGACCTCGACCGGTCGCGCGTGTAGTGAGTGCAGTAGCGCAAGGGGGGCCATCCCCTTAGCTACATCCTTAGTAAGAGAGCCTTACGTTAAGGCATTAGCGAAAGCTAAGTGTAAACCAAACTGGGAATCTTGGCCCCGAGTAGGAGAGCTCTCTCCTAATAAGCCCTTTTATAAGGGCGTATAGGCTAAGTAGCGGCGAACGCCGCTTAAAGGAAAGTCTTCCTCTGTGCGCTAGCCGCACCGTGCGTATACGCACCGGCTACATCTGGTAGCACTTGTAGTCAATCCAACACCTGTGTTGTTAGACTAAGGCATCCTCTGCAAGGGATGAATCAGGACGATTGGGAGAGGTTAACCCTCGTCCAGCAGGAAGCATTTAACAGGCTGTTATCCTTACTGGGTGACGAGGGTATGCAGCTCCTAGTGAAGCAGGGCCTTGAGGCCGTAAAGGCAAGGGTCAATGCCCTCATCGCTCATGAGGCGAGTTTAGGTGGAAGTCGTTCCACGGGGGTGCGTCCCCGATTATCATTTAAGATAAAGGAGTTCACCGGAGAGAAGGGTGACAACCTTTACGTGTGGTTGCGAGAGGTCGAAACGGCCTTCGCCACAGCGAACATGACCGCTGATCACTTGCAAGTGGGACTTGCATTGACCCATCTTGCGGGCAAAGCCCGTACATGGGCGTTTACATGCTCGGAATAGGACGTGTTCCCGTCAAGGACGTGTTCCCTACATGGAAGGTGCTTAAGCAGAAGCTTATGGACATGTATGCAACGCCTGATCGGTTTTCCAGAATCAGCTAACGTTTTTGAGGTGCCGTCAGGGCACTAGGGACTTGGAAACATATATCCAAGATTTTAAGACCCTGTTGGCAGGGATGTACGCGAAAGCGAATTCGGACGATGTGTCCATCCCCGTCTTCATGGGAGGCCTGAGAGAAGGGCCAGCACGTTCGGAGCTCTTCCGATGCCGACCCCAATCCCTGGGGGAGTCGTTCAAGGTGGCGTTCAACGCCGAGAGGAACTTTCGTTCCTCTAAGGTGGGTCCTGAACCCATGGACCTGAGTCAGGTCGAAGCGGAAGAGAAACCTTCCGCTAAGAGTCACTCTGACTCTTTTTCTCAGAGCTTCGAGGCAGAGCTCTTGGCTATGTTACAGCGGCATGGGCCGCTGAGCTGCTTCCTGTGTGGAAGCACGGATCATCTGAGGAACAGGTGTCCGAAAAATCCTCAGCGAGACACTCGCTACAAGGGGCCAAGGGCTGGGAAAAAGCCCTTGCCCAAGCCGTCGGGAAACGACGGCTCCCAGTAGGTGCGGGGCGCCCTACTGGGGGATCCCTCAGTGCTGTTGAGCCCCAGGGTAGGGGACGACAGCAAAAATCCCCGAAGGAAACGGTGCTTTCTAGCACCGAGTTGGTGTACCAGCCAGGTTTGCTGGTAGTCCTTGCGGACGTGAAAGGCTTTGATAAGCCTTGGAGAGTCTTGATAGACTCTAGAGCGTCTGACAATTATATCAGACAGGCTTCTGTATAGAAGAGTCGGCTGTATTCCGAGGCCCTAGAGGCACGTTCTCGTGACGTTGTCACGGTCCGTCTTGCGACGGGCGTACAGGTTGCTGTACCCAAGGTCTCGATTGACCTTAAGCTGAAGTTTTAAGACTTCGACAGCTTAGAACGTTGCCTAGTCCTGGATTTGGACTCGAAGTATGACCTCATTCTGGGCATGAAGTGGCTGGAACGCCACGAGCCATGGATAGACTGGAAGTCTAAATCCATTGGATCAACGCACCCGCGATCGGGTGAAGCATTGGCGAGTCATGAACCCACCTTCGCTCGATCGCAAAAGCGATTCTGGCGTGAGATGCCAGAGATTGGGATGTCTGAAATGATCATTCCCAATGACGTTAAGGAAGAGTTCCTTAACGAGGGGGATTAGGCGGTTAATCCCCACGCCGTTAACGATGAGACTGGTGAGTTGCCAGTGGAAGAGGTGGATTCCTCTGAGGCGACTCCAGTGGTAGGGGTAGAGACCCATGTGGTTAAGCGCGAGGCGCTTCCAAGAGAAGAGACCCGTAGTTCGTCTCTTTCGCACGTCGGAAATGATTCCGACCACGCCGTTATAGGCGAGACTGGCGAGTCGCCATTGGTAGAGGTGGATTCCTCTGAGGCGACTCCAGTGGGAGGGGTAGAGACCCCTGTGGTTAAGCGCGAGGCACTTCCAAGCGAAGAGATCCGTAGTTCGTCTATTTCGCACGTCGGAAATGATTACGACTACGCCGTTGTAGGTGAGACCGGCGAGTCACCGGTGGTAGAGGTAGATACCTCTGTGGATAGGCGCGAGGCACTTCCAATAGATGGGGCAATTGACTCCCCCCATCTGGGTCCCGGGATGAGTCCCGAGGCCAGTAGTCAGCAATCGTATAGGATGCTGAATAGTGTGGCAGGTGTTGTCACAGAAGGCGTAAGCCTTGAACGGTTGCCTGGGATAGGCGAACTGTTGTTGTTGGAGGAGATGTACTTCAACGAATTTGAAACTGCTTTGAAAGCAGATGAAATCGACGAGGTTGTCTTATTACGTCCGGAAGAGGAGTTGAACTCCTCATCCACGATGGTCGAGTCAGTTTTGGTGCAAACCAAACAGGCATTGGATGCCCGAAGCGGTCTCAAGATCCTCGCGGATCCTGAGGACCCTTACCATTCCTTACTAAAGGAATTTAGAGATGTCATTAGTGACAACCCTCCGATGGGGTTACCACCGTATCTGGGAGTCCTACATGAAATCGATTTGGTTCCTGGAACCAAATACTGCGTCACTAGGCAGTGGCCTCTCCCCAAGGAGCAATGCGACGTTATCGACGCATTCTGCAAGGGGAAAGAAGAGGAAGGGATGGTACGGGAGAGTAAGTCTCCCCATTCTTCTCCCACTTTTTGTGTTCGTAAACCGAACGGAAAGTGGCGCATTGTGCATGCGTACAACAAGCTGAATGCAGCTACTGGACCCATGCAGACTCCGATTCTTCGGAAGGATGTCCTCCAGAACAATATGGCGGGCTGTAAGGTATACAGTGCCTTAAATCTGGTGGACGGGTATTATCAGGTGCTCATGCGAGCGTCCGATATTCCGCTTACAGCGGTCAGCACGCCTATCGGCATGCTGTGGGAGTGGCTTGTTATGCCACAGGGCTTTTGAATGCGCCAGCGAATTTCAATCGCTTGGTGACTCAACTCTTCCGCCCTCATAGAAAGTACGCTCAGACGTACTTCGACGATATATTCGTTCATAGTCGCGCGGAAGGCGACTCGTCTGATGTTCAGACGCACCTTATACACCTTTGAGCTGTGCTCAAATGTATGCGAGAGCATAAATTATATGCAAACGCATCCAAATGTATTTTTGGTGCTGAGGAAATTCCTTTCCTTGGATGCTTCATCGGTAAGGATGGAGTGCGGACGGATCCCGCGAAGTTGAAAGCCATTGTGGAGTGTCCTTTGCCTGTAAATCTTAAAGATTTACGGAAGTGGCTTGGATAGCCAATTATCTCCACAAGTACATTTATAACTACGCTGAGATGGCGAAGCCATTAACTGACCTTCTTAAGAAGGACGTGGATTGGTGTTGGGAAACCAAACACCAAACCGCCTTCGAAGCGGTTAAGGAGAGCCTGTTAAAAGCTCCCGTTCTTGCTCTCCCAGATTCTGGGAAACCATTTAGTGTCGTCTGCGACGCCTCCTATTTCGCAATCGGATGTGCTTTGTTACAAGCAGACGATGCAGGAAGGGAACGCGTAATTGCGTTTGAGTCGAGGCAGGTTAAAGCTGCGGAACGGAATTATCCCGTTCATGACAAGGAGCTACTTGCAATGAAGTATGCTCTTGTCAAATTTAGGGTTAACCTACTCGGCTCAAAGCCGTTCGTGGTTTATACTGACCACGCGTCCTCACGGACAGCGAAAAAGTCGCCTAATCTCTAGCAACGGATGGCCCGTTGGCTCTCCTTCTTTGAGGAGTACAACTTTGAGGTTAAGTATAAACCTGGCAAGCAGAAAGTGCTTGCAGACGCGTTGTCGCGTCGTCCCGATTACGAGCTCGCTCACGCGACATTCGTCACCTCATCTGTGGTGGATCTAATACGCCTGGCGTATGAGAAAGACCCACAGTGTACAGCGCTTTTCAGCGCGTTGGGTGGAAAGTGACTTGGCTCGTCTGAGCCAACCCTGTCAAGTCGAGCTAAAGCTCGTTTAAACCGTTACAGGTACTGTGACGGTTTGCTATATTATAGCACGAGAGCGGAGGTCACTCCGCGGGTGGTTGTTCCTCATGATGAAGAACTAAAGTACAGAGTCCTCTTTGAGGCACATGACGCCCCTACCGGGGGTCATTTAGGTCGGGATAAGACCTACAGCGCTTTAAGCGCTTTGTATTGGTGTCCCAACATGTACAAGTGGGTCGGTGCGTATATACGCACTTGTGAGACGTGTCAGAGGGTTAAACCCTATGCAAGTTCAGCTGCGCCTTTGACGAGCTTGTACGTTCCAACGGAGTGTTGGAAATCCATTAGTATGGATTTTATCTTCGGTTTTCCGAAGGATAAGGCCGGAAATACCGGCATATTGGTCTTTGTAGACCGATTGAGCAAGATGGCTCACCTGGCGGTGGTGCCAGAGTCCATAGATGGAAAAGGAACAGCGAAAGTATTCCTAGACCGTGTCTTTCGACAGCATGGTCTACCCTATTCCGTTGTGTCGGATCGGGATCCCCGTTTTACGGTACAATTCTGGGGAGCGTTGTTTAAGGTGCTAGGCACCAAGCTCCTCATGTCCACTGCGGATCATCCGCAGACGGACGGTCAGACGGAACGCGTTAACCGTGTTGTGGAGGATATTCTCCGGAGTTTATGTCCGGATTCTCCAACGAGTTGGAGTGAGATGCTTCCTATGGCCGAATTTGCTATAAACAATTCGGTCCATGCATCTACGGGGTTTACCCCATTTTACGTGAACGGATTAATGAATCCGAGGGTCCCATTGACGACACGTGTGTGTGGCCCAGGGCTTGAGGGGGGAGGATTCCCCGATGTCAGCCCTGTATCTGTGCGAAAGCACATCGATAAGTTTTTATCGACGCGCCTTAGTGTCTTACGACACGTCTGCGATGCCATGGCGGAAAGCCAAGACAAGAAGAAGGAGCAATCTGACCGCAAGGGGCGGTGTAACGAAAAGGTATACAAAGTAGGAGAAAGTGTTTTATTAAACGCTAAAAATCTTCCTACACATGCAGTTTCCAACGTGTTGCGGAATAAACTGCGCCCCAGGTTTGTGGTGCCTTTTAAGGTACTAGCCCGAAAGGGCTTATCGTATACCTTGGACATCACGAAGGTGATGCGTACGCATCCAACCTTCTATGTGGGTATGATTAAGCCATACAAGGACCCGGAGGCGGGCCCCCTCCTAGAGGGGGTTGGAAAGTCGAATAGCAGTAAGAGCCGTAAGACACGGCAGGGCGGAGGAAGCCCGACAGGGTTAAAATGAGACCACGAAGCTCCGCAACGGTCGTATCTAGAGAGGAAAGCCGCCTCTCGAAGCGTTCAGCGGCATCCCACTCATCGAGGAGTCCCTCGTGGACATCATGGATGCGATGGCTGTGTCGATCACAGTGATCGCGAGTCTCACGTCGCAATTGCGCGACTTCCTCCTCCAATGCTCGATGTGGAGGGTACTCCACGATCATGTGGAGCGTCTGATGGCGCGACGCCATCATCGGGGTCAAACCCAGTATCTGGTGAAGTGGAAGGTTATCCACACTCACAGAGCTCGTGGGAGTCCAAGATTCCCCTACGGCAGGATTGCCACGACGTCGTTGACGCTTTCGATCGGGAGAATCGCGCTGCAGGTCAACGACCAAAGGGGCACGAGAAGCCTCTTCACTCCCAGTAATTGGGAGTTCGCCGGAGGTAGATGTGGCGCTCACACTGTCCTCTGGCACCGTGGTGGAGACAGGGGCGCTGGCGTAGCGCGTGCGATATGGAGCACGTAATAGCTCCATCGCTTTGACTCTGACGAATGCCAGGCGCAACGCCCTCTCTACCCAAATGTCACGACGGGAATAGCTGTTGTGCAGCTCATTGAAGCTGGGGAGAAGCTTCTACCCTTCCTCCCAAGCGCGGAACTTCTTCTCCGCATCATCATCACTTTCTCCCGGAGAAAAAAACGATAGGAACCTCGCGGAGGTTCTAAACAGGGGCACCATGTGCCTGCCTGTCTAGGCGCTCTCGGTATGAGACGCTAGTGAACTGCTTTTGTGTAAGCAGTAGTTGCCGGTGTTTCTACCGGCGCTCGCATTGATACGGCTGTTCAGCCGCGGGGGCAGGGGTATAGGATGCTAAAACATTCCTTACCACACGCCTAGACCACTTTGGAAGGTCACGAGGACCGTCAAAATTATATGCCGCCCTTGGCAGGCGTTTGAGAGCGCGTAACGCAGCCCTTAGTTCCTGTGCGGCAAGTTGGCTCTCATGAGCTGCGTCCAGCTCATTGGTGATGATCGCCTTCGGCGATCCGGATGCATCATCCGACATTGGCAGGGGTGGCGCACTAGTTAGTGCATTTTCCCCACGTGTGGGGAACGGATTAGGCTGCCGACATCGCCGTTCGGCGTTGTCGGAGCGGTCAACCGTTGGGGAGGTATCCCCAAGGGCATCCACCTCCGAGTTCTCGGAATAGTCTACCTCCTCTAGAGGAGACTCCATAGCACCACTAATGGTGCTCATGGATAGCCAGAGGTACTGGCAGTTGGAGTTCTCCAACAAAATTTTGTTTATTGCGTAAGCAATAGTCTTGATGGGGGAGGATGTAACAGGGTTGCATTCGAGTCACATTTAGTAGGTGGTGTACGTGAGTACACTACGGTTGGGGTCATTATTGACCGGTTCGAAAGGTTTTGAACCATTGGTTATTTTAACCAATCAGGGCAGGATCTCTTGAAGGTGGCGTGGCAGCCATCCACGTGTTGGTACAGGTGGTGTACACTACAATTTGGCTAGGTACGAATTTGGTAAGTTCTACTTAGTATTACACATAGTTTACATTAGTTTAAATTAATTTAGGCTAATTATATATTAAATATACATTCAGTTTACATTTTCACTCGACGAATACAGACGCACGACCTCGACCGGTCGCGCGTGTAGTGAGTGCAGTAGCGTAAGTGGAGCCCTCCCCTTAGCTACACCCTTAGTAAGGGAGCCTTACGTTAAGGCATTAGCGAAAGCTAAGTGTAAACCAAACTGGGAATCTTGGCCCCGAGAAGGAGAGCTCTCTCCTACTAAGCCTTTTTATAAGGGCATATCGGCTAAGTAGCGGCGAACGCCGCTTAAAGTAAAGTATTCCTCTGTGCGCTAGCCGCACCGTGCGTATACGCACAGGCTACAGCTACTAGGTAAAAGTTGTGTTGGGTCCACGATCTTTTTGGGTCCTTCTCGGAAGCGAACCACAATGACGCTTGGTGATGAGAAATTTTGACTTTAGATGCAAACCAAATCTGTTCCAGAACGAAATGTAGGTGGGGCGACATTTGCCACCACGTACTGATGTTCTAGCGGAATTCTCAAGCGGCTGTGTCCTCTAAGTGCTTCCCCAACTTGTTCACTTTAAGGCGTTCTGTACACGTAAATTCAGATGGAATCTTAGCAATTTTACTAGGCTCCCAAACAGATACGCCCATTGCTTGAACCCGGCACCTAAGTCTAGGTAAATTTCTGTTACGAAAAACTTCTCCACGGTAAACGTTTGTATTTTATACATACCTTGACCAAAATGTGGCATTTGACTATGCCCGACGGCTGCATTCCCACCACCCACCCCCGGTACAACACCAGGCGCCCCATGTAGTATTCCGTCCACATTCGTGTGTGTCATAGCCCCACCTCCCACGCCCTCGTCCTGGGCAAAATCATAAGAGTCATCTGGTGGATGAAAGGACGGTAATTCCGTTAACTTTCGTGAAATCGATCATTTTTTTCATGAACTGGGGAGACTTTCCTCGACACAGACGACACACTTGCCACTGAGTGCCTGCTTGTGCTTCTTCGACAAACACCAGGCGCGAATGGATATCTTTCAGTCCTTCAAAATGGCTTGCTATTTTTTCCTGCCACGTTTTCTTCCGTTTCCTTCATTCAAATGAGAAAAAAGTCATTCCAAAAGAAAAACAATTCCACTAGCTCCACGGGACGTAACGAGAAATTAAAAAAAAACAAAATTCAAAACCGAGAAACTTCCACAATTCAGTCCTTCAATCCTTGGACTTATAACCTGTTGGATAAACCAATACACTTGTACTAGTCGCGCAGATCTTAAACTACCTGCTCTGATATCTTATAAGAGACGTGCTGTAGCATGGACAGTTATACGTCACCTTTTCACGGTTAACAGCACCGGAGAACATCTCTGTCCTATTTGAAGCTGGGTCTGCAGTACTAAAACTAATGCGCAACGTCCTTTATGACGAAGCACTACGTTGAATGAGGTTACAAATTGTCGCAATGATGGGAGCAGTCAATGTCCGAGATTGCCCACCCAGTTGTAAACAGCAATAAAACTATTTTCTTTTTGTTTCAAAGTAAATGTAGATACACTGTACTTTCAATGAAATATCAATGAAACAGTTCGTCGAAACGACGGGTACCATCCCCTGGTTTTATAATAATACACTTTTTTTCGTTTCCGTTTTTACATCCTTACGATTTATTCGCTTCTGGCGCCGGCCATACAGCGAACGGAAACCATCTATCTACGCGCGTACTATCTGATCAGAATTGTCAGATCAGATAATATAAAACTGTGCCAAGTCTATGTTTTCCTACACTTGGTGCACGTGATGTTGTGCGGCTTTGCCTCGATGCGCAACATAAAAATGACCATTCTTTTTGATGGTTATGCGGTCCAGTGTGGTGTACACCACTGCATTGTCTACTACATAATAAAAAATGGATTTCTGTAACTTTTGACAAAAAGGGTGGGCTTTTGTGAATTATGACAATAAGGGGAATCTTTTGTAATTTTTAACAGAAAAGGGTGGAACTTTTGTGACTTATGACAAAAAGGGTGAGGATCTTGTTTAACATGAACGAAAATCACGTAGCAACAGAACCTAATCAAATAAATGCGGTTTGTATACACTATACATACGGAAGCTTTTTCCTTTTTTTCATATCGGTAAAAAAACCGGGCTTTCGTCGCTATTCACTAGTTAATTACCGCATGTTCCAAATTGTCGTCGGACCGTCACACGCAGATCAGGACTGTCCTGCTACATTGGTACAACAAAGGTAGTGAGTAGAATATACCCCCAAACATCGTTATCGCACCTGTTGACACCTCGACAGCTGCATCAAGTGTTCAAGAGACACAAAGGTACGAATAAACAAACCGTTCCGTCGTAATCCAATACGATACACTGCTAAAACGTAGGTAATAATTATCCTCCACCTCTGTCTTTTTGGTGGATGGGTAGGTAATGATTGGCGTTAGAAACAGGTGCCCAGAACACATACATACATACATATAGTGGCTATCCACGCTCTTCAAATCGCGCCTGCATCCGCCTTATGCAACCCAATGAGCCCCTGAAATCTCGAGGACGC
The DNA here is from genome assembly GCA_026184515.1 of Peronosclerospora sorghi. Lineage (NCBI taxonomy): Eukaryota > Oomycota > Peronosporomycetes > Peronosporales > Peronosporaceae > Peronosclerospora > Peronosclerospora sorghi. The sequence goes on from CM047591.1 coordinate 7,403,075, forward strand.
GCAGATTTATGTCCACCCTCTCATGTGCTTTTGCTTCCTCTGCGTTTCCACTTCCAAAAGTGCACACTCGTATACGTCCCCACCCTCTATTAACGCATATGGATAAGCGGAACGTGTCTGCATTCCGGATGCAGGCAACGGAAGTCTACGCCGACGCGTCCTGTAAAACGGCCGTCGCGATGGTCACGACGCCCAACACCAGCTGTGAACCGTCCGCGTGTACCAAGACGTTCATTGCCACGCGCGCGTACTATACGGCCACGCAATGTCCATCGAATATTTACAAACACGCCGACGACTTTTTTGATAAAAAAACAGAGTATCTGCTCGTGGATACGTACACGGGCACGGACTGTAACACGTACGTGGAATCGCGCGCGCTCCTTGCCGCTGGCACGTGTGTGCTTGCGGGCACGGATGGCCAAAGTGCCATTGTCACGCTCTACTCGAACGGATCGGCGCGGTTGACGTATTATCTGGATTCCACGTGCACGCGCCCGGCGTCATGGCCCTATTTAATTACGACAGGGTCGCTTCGAAGTCATGTATGTATCAGCGATCGAAAGTACTACTCCAACGCTGGGGGGGCCGCGACAAGTGGCGTTGGGGACGCATATACTCAGAATTCTTCGTCTTCTGAGTCAAAGAAGGGCGGCTCGGGCGTCCGGCTTGGCCTGCTTGCAGGCATCATCGTTGGTGTCCTCTTCGTTTGCTTGTTTTTGTGTCTCGTGGGGTTTCTGCTCTATAAAAGGCGGCGACGACGTCTCCGATCCAAACACGATGCCCCTCCACGCGAGTCTCATTCGTTTCCTGATATTGGTGACCCATATGTGGCGCAGCGTAGCCCGCGAGAGCGTCAACACAACACGACGACCACGAGCATCTCGGACTCGGGTGGTCGCAGAGGTTCCAAGATTTGGGAGGACGACGTCGTGGTCGCGGCTCGCATTCCACGTGAAAAAGTCGAGCTGAGAGAGCTCCTTAGTCGAGGCGGGTATGGAGAAGTCTACGTGGGAAGCTACCACGGCCAAGTCGTGGCCGTGAAACAGCTGTTGCCCGAGAAGAAGAAAACCATGTCCCAAGTGAATGCGTTTCTGTCCGAGGTCAAGCTCATGGCGACGCTGGATCACCCGCGGATTGTCTCGTTCATTGGCGTCGCGTGGGATCAGCTCATGGACATTTGCGTCGTGTGTGAATACATGGCGGGCGGGGACTTAAGGGCGCTGCTCACTGAATTTGAGAACGACAACCATCCCGTCGGGTTTGACTCTGTAAAAGTCAAGATTGCACTCCACATTGCGTTTGCACTCACGTACTTGCACTCGTGTGCGCCGCCCGTGATCCATCGGGACTTGAAATCCAAGAACATTCTCCTCGACGAAGCGTTCAACGCCAAAGTGACGGACTTTGGCATCTCGCGCGAGCGCATTGATGCGACCATGACAGGTGGCATTGGCACGTCGTTCTGGATGGCACCCGAGGTCATGATGGGCGAGCGGTATGATGACAAGGCAGATATGTTTTCCTTTGGGGTCGTGCTCTCCGAGCTCGATTCGCACGTCTTGCCGTATGTTTTAGCCAAAGATACCCCGTCGTCTTCGTCCTCGGAGTCTCGAAATCTGCTCCCGGGTGCGGCCATCTTGCAACTGGTCGCAGCGGGCAAGATGCGCGTGCACTTTTCGGATGCAGGGCCACAGTCGATGGTGGACTTGGGACTCGCGTGCGTGTCGCTCGACCCGCGCGAGCGACCCACTGCGGCGGAAGCACTGTATAAACTTCAACAGGTGCTCGCAAGTGAAGTCGAGGGCTGAAAGCGCGCGCGGTGTCTGTCGTTTTAGGGAAGGTATAAATTGTTCAAGTTGTATAGAAGGTGACATGTGCGCTCCGCCTCGAAGGAGCAAGTAATCTACCTCGAATAATAGTAGGAAATGCAACATAACAGTTCGTGAGGGATATTCCGATTCAGAGTGTTTGTTCTTCTTGCTGGTTCGACATTCATTCCTTTACGGCGCCAAAACAAGAATCTTCAGATCGAAGAGAGATGTTAAGTTGTTGAAAAGTTATGATGGATGGGAACTTGAAAGTACGTGTAGCCATGTCGGTTTTAGCGTCTTTTTTCATGGAGATAAAACCCCATTGGCTGAAATGTGTATATACATTCTCGGGTTAGAATTCAAGTTAAAAAATGTCTAGTATGGTTATATTTGGGTCAGCGTACACTGACCCCCCCATTTCCGTAAACTGCCCCCCCGTGCATAGCCATGAAATTTTGTAACAAATTCAACACAGTTTTAACCGTTTTAATACAGGGTCGCCCTACCGGCACACCCCTCCACCCTACTGGCACACCCCATGTCACTTTCGACCAATAGAATTCGAGAAATTTTGTTGCTGTCGTCTTAGAAACTGTGGACGCAGACGACTTTCGTTTTCGAGTCGCTGTCTCTGGCAGAAGAAGAGGAGTGGGTACGAGCGTTGAAACATTGTATTTCTGGTGGGGATGAACTGGCCCTATGTCGTCGTAGCCTAAAGTCAGCGACGCTGGCTCCGATTTTTATGTTCGACAAGATCTCCAATGTCTGCACCATCTGTACACACACCTTCATAGTATATCGACCCCGTCACCACTGCAGGTACAAAAGGCTGAGATGTATTGGCAGTGCTAGAACAAAAGTCATTCATTTTTCTTTTTTTTGGTTATAGAATACCTGGAGATGATCGAATCTGTATTTGGCGCATGTAACAAAAACGATAAAATGGAAGGCGTTCTTGAACCCTTGGAGGTAAAGACGATTTATTTCGGGTTTTGTCGCTTCAATTCTAACCTGTTTGTTTTCTATTTTGACGGCATGAAGAAACTGAAAACGAAGTGGTCTCAGGATACCCTTGCTACGCTGAAAAAGATGTCACCACTGAGCTTAAAAGTGACTTTGGAGCAAATGTGCCAAGGAGCTGTAAAGACATATGCTGAATGCTTTCAAATGGAATACTGGATGGCTACGCGCATGATGGAGAATCCTGACTTTTTCGAGGGCGTCCGTGCTGTGGTTGTGGATAAAGATCGCAACCCGAAGTGGGCCAAGCGCGATATCACCAAGGTTACGGCGGAGGAGGTGGGAAAATTCTGTGAGCCATTGGACGAGGATCAGGAGCTGATACTGTATCCGTCCGTGACGGCATCAACGCATAAGAAGGAATAGACTTTTCGCTCTGAACATCCTTCAATCTTCCAAAGCGCATCGTCGCTCGTTGACTTGAACGACGAGTGAATAGATCCACCATCATATTTTCCCCTGGTCACCTTGATTTATTCAGCGATTCTAAGCGTTCTCAGGCATGGTTATACTTAAGCGTCTATTTGCCAAAGGCGCTTTACCTGGCTAGCATGAACTCTTGTTTCTTGTGCTCTTCACAATGAAAAAAAACTGGCTCACTTAAGCCATTTTGACGACGCCCTTTCTGCGACTATTGCTTAGAAGCAATTGCGGCTTGTGGTTGCAAGGTAATGCGAATTCTGGAGCTGCCGTGGAAACGAAACACCGAGATATGGATCTGCACAAGGAGAAGCAAACAACCCAAACTCAAACACCACGCATAAGACCGCGCTCCCGTCATCTCGCAAGACCCGTCTGACTGTTGCGTTTTATTCAATCAGCCAAATTAGTCAGTCTTAAGGTACTTATCTAGTGAAGAAAATTCTGAAAAGAAAGCCGTAAACCAATCCAGTGTCTTTACCAAGTCCTCGGTGCCACACATCTCACGGTGCTATGCATGCTCAGTTGAGCCAGGCCCACATCAATGGTGCGAATGCCTGTGTTTCTCGACAGAATCGGACCAATCGTGGAACCACAGACGGTGTCCTGACGCACCACGAACTCTTGGATGTCCACATTGTGACGACGTGCAAGCTCTTTCATCAAGAAAGATGACGTACCGCTCGTGGCGTAACGTCCATTGGCATTGTATTTGATAACAGGACCAGCATGAATTGCAGGACGGTGGTTCTGCTCGTGTTTATCAGCGTAATTAGGGTGCACGCCATGATCCATATCATCTGAAACCATGAATGATTTCCTGGCAGCAGCACCGCACAGCTCCCCTTGCACTACGCGCTCGGCTACCGACTGCATGAAGTAAGACCCATCGCCCATAAGTGACTGCGATCCAACTTCCTCGTTATCAAATAGCGCAACTACACGGACATTCTCATCCTCCACTAAAGTATCCAGTGACTTAATTAGCGCTTGCGTGGCCAACCAAGAGCAGCACAGGTTGTCTAGCCTAGGCGAGAAAATAAATTCTTCCAACACACCACCAACATTAGCTCCCTGCGTGTCAAAAAGACAAAGCACAAAGTCGTAAATCTGGTCAATCTGGACATCTAGCTCCTTGGCAATAAGCTGTAGCAGCACCGACGCGTGTGTTGATTTGGGCTGGTCTTTGCCATCTGTCGTGATCTCCAGCTCAGCACGAGCAGCCGATGCTAAAACGGGACGTAGATGCGTCTCCTTGTTGAAGTTAAAGTCTTCTCCGACGTTACGGCCCAAGTGGATCGCAAGCGTTGGGATCCGTAGAATCGGGTGGTTTATCAACAGTAGCTTCGACTGAAAGCTCGTGTCACTCTCCCGCACAATCACGCGGCCTGCGAGACCTAAATCACGATCAAACCACGTGTGGAACAGGCCGCCACCGTACGTCTCGACACCCACCTGCAACCAGCCCATGCGACTCGATATTCGATACAGGTTTAACCTTAAGACATGGGCTGTCCGTGTGTGCACCAATAACGTGGAAGCCGTTGCCGCGCTGGTATTTTCCACCGATTGCAAACGGGTGTGCAGGTAGGGCGACCCTTTATTAAAACGGTTAAAACTGTGTTGATTTTGTAACAAAATTTCATGGCTATGCACGGGGGGGGGGGGGGGGTTTAGGGATGGGGGGGGGGGGGGCAGTATACGCTGACCCTTATATTTATTTGAATGAAGTAACTATTCCTAATCTACTTTTCGTTCTTTTATTTTAAAAGATAGACCGACCTGAACGCTTACGTCCCCCGCGTGGCAAACGTCGCGCACAAGACCCTCACAAGGCAAGATCCTAGCTGGTCAAAACTGTCAGAGCAGGTAGTGTAAGACCTGCACGACAAGTACAAGTGTATTGGTTTGTCCAACACATAGGGTGCTCCTCACTACGCGCACCAGAAGACTCAAGTACTGGCCGACTTGAGTAGAAACATTTGTTTACACGCGCCCCCAACTCGAGTCAACTTCCCACAGGTTATGATCCTAAGGTGACATGGGGGCACTGAGATATAATGGATTTGATTGATTTGGAGTTTACGTTCTAAGTTTTCGATCAGAATTTTTCGTAGAGATTTGGATAGAAATCCCCTGCTGCTTATCGAGGGGTTATTTTTGTCGATTTTGGTACTTTTGCTTGTTGTTTCTTCACGTTTCACATGGAAGAAGAAAAGAGTAATCAGGAAAACGTCTCAAAGGCGCTGCTTCATTAAATGAATCAAATGACAAGAGACTTGAGGTGAAAGAAGAGGAACGCTCACAAGCGTCTGGCACCAGTACATCACCTAAATCAAGGAAAGTCTTGCCTGTTGTAGTCCCTTCATGGACAGCCTAAACAATTTTGGTCCATTCGGTCGGCAGATGACCACGAATGTCCTGGCGGGAGAGGACGCATCAAGCTTTCAGGTGTGAAACATGCGGGGCTCCCCATGCGCACGAATATGGACCTGCTATTTTTGGCAGTGTGGATGGGATTAATCCATTACCAGGGAATATGTTCGGCATCATTTTGGACACCAGCCTGGTGCAAAGATTCCGAAATGGACGGTTCAAAAGCTTACAGCAGTAGAAATTTACCCTGAACTTGGTTCTGGCTTTCAGCAATGGGCGTATAGTTTCATAGAAGCCCTGGAAATTGCTGAATTAACGGCAGGTTTCACTTGGACAGAACGCCGGAAAGCAAATAAGCCTTGCGAATATTGGGATGGAGCAGCATGCCAATATTATAGAGCTAATATTGGTACTTGGTAGCAATGCTCTCCAAGTTTCAACTACGTGCTGGAACAAATATATCCGGCGTTTGTAGTGAATATATCGCATTAACAGGCGGCATCACTGTTCGCAGCAGAAAGGGAATAGATGACCATGGAATCAGCATTTTCTGTATTTGGTGACTTTAGCTCGTGAGAGTGGCTCGAGCGAGAAATTAATTGTCGAGAATCTCGTCAAATACGCCGCTCCAAGTTTGAAAATTGTTATGATGGTGCGATACGATCCAAAAGGATTCAACACGCACAAGACCCATGGCGTGGGCCCAAGACATTGAAATAGATAATTTTAAAGGAAAACGGATCTCAACAATTTCTGCAGATGCAGGTAGTGATGGGAGAAAGAAGTCCCTGTGTAACAACTACAGTATTGAAGATCACATGCGCAGGGAATGCCCAAAAAGAAATATGAAAGAGGTGGTCGAAGGTAGTGGTGGAAATGAAAACATTACGTCTTGACTACCATGGAAACAAGCAAGAGCTTCACAGGAAATGTCGATTTGGATAAACCACCAACCGATAACCGGTAGATAGTTGACAGTGGGGATAGTCACTGTAGCTTCCAGAAGGGATCTTTTAGAAGTCACGAATGTTGGAAAAGTGTGTTGAAAAGTTCTCGCGATTCTCTTTCAACTATCACGCTTACGGAGGTATGCATACTTTGATCCTAAGCTAGCAAGGAACCATATTTCTTTGATTGGCTGAAAAAGAAGGGCTATGCTCTGTTTTATAAAGGAAAGAAGATGGCATTGACCATATATGGAGACGTTCTGTTTGATGTTAAGATCTGTGGCTCAATTTTTGTGGAAAATATGGTTGAAATTTTTTTTCAAGGCCTAGATTTGTGTTGAGCGTATCCTCGGAAGGATATGATGTTGATACTCAGAAACGAAGTTTGTAACATTTCCATCTTTAGCTAGGTAATCTGGACTATAATAAGATTGAAATTCGGGCCAGGGACCCGAGGTCGTGCATTTAGATTTTGTATCACAAATGACCGAATAGACTGACGTGTGCTGAAAGGTGGGGTGCTAAAAAAATAAAAAAGGATTCAGGAACAAAACGCGCCAATTGTGTCGGTGGCTTCAGATTCAGCGATCGGAAGGGTCCTATCATGCCCCGCGATCGGCGTTGTTCTAGGTTCTTGATCGTATTTGTCGACGATAATTCGAACAATGTTCGAGTATTTTCTGCCCGAACAAAGATAGTGCGGCAAAAATGTTTGAGCACCTCCTGGTGTGGTTCGAGAACGAATTTCAGTGTCGAATTAATCTTTTTAGAACGGATACAGGTGGACAGTTCCAAACCTTTTTTTTAAACGGGTGTACGATGGCAATTAACCGAAGTCGGGTGCGCAGCATCAAACGGGAAGGCGGAGCAAATGAATCGGACCATTTTAAATATGGTCCAGTGCATGATTTTCGTCTCTGGAGTACCATTAGCGTATTGGTATGGGGCAGACAAGTATGCTACCTATATACGCAACCGCACACCCACCCATGAAGAAAGTCTCCGATCTATATGCTGACGAAGAAAGCACCCAAGTTTCTGACACTGTGTTTTGGATTCACCGTGCATGGTTTGGAGGGGCCTAAACGTAAGTCCCTGGGAAAGCATGCTGAGAAAGCGCGAATTCTCGGCAAAATGATGAAATAATAGGGTACAAAGTACTCCTGTTGAAAGACTGGGTAGTAACGACTACCCAGCATGTTTCTCAAATTGAAACGTTGTATAAAAAGTCGAGTGAAACAAACACACAAGAATTTTTTGTGGCAGGGAAAAGTGTGCGAACGATGTAGAGGATAATAACATTTTGGAAAAGCATCAGGCAGTGATGTTCACGAATGAAGGAAACCGAAGAGGGGGAATTCAAAAGATTAACAGAATATCTGTCAGAAACGTAAATCAACTCGAAAGCTAAAAAAAACACTAAAGGTGCAGCTTAGGTTGAAGTCACATCCGTGAAGAAGCTCAAAGAAAATGGGAAGCTCCTTTTTGAAGGAGAAGAAAATCATACCCCAGAAGACGAAAACGAAGCTCAAGAAGAAGAAAATATTTTTGCTGCGTACGCAGTGTTGGATGTTTATGACACTATTGGAGGGCATATTTCGACTTTTGATCCTAAAACATACACCCAAGCCCACCAAAGACCGGATACGGACATGTTGATGAAGGCCGAAGCGGAAGGGCTACAATCCCTCGATGAAACGGGAAGTTGTAAGGAAGGCAGGAAAATTTCATTGCCATCAAAATGGGTCTACAAGAGCAAGTTAAAAGCAGATGGATCCGTGGAGAGATACAATGCCCGCCTAGTGGCGCGTGACGATAAAAAGTGTGGGGAATTTTTATAAAGTTTTCAAAGGTGATGGAAATTATCAACATGAAGGTGTTGTTGGTACTTTCACTAATGTGGGGTGGTTCCTGCCAGGCACGGTGACATTCCCAGCGCCTATCCAAAAGATTCAACGGAAGAAGGCTGCGAAATTTATCTCAATATACACCAAGGAATGAATTTTTTGCAGAAAATTGAAAGTATGGGGGTGAGATCAAGTAAAGAACTTGTGTTACGTCTCAAACAAACTTGTATGGATTAAAACAAGCCGAAAGACTATGATATGAATTGCTTCGAAAACTAATGAATATGAAATTCATAAAATGCATTACAGATGCGCGTGTTTTTGTCAAAAAAATAAACGAGCATTTAACGGTTGTCGGTGTGTATGTGGATTGACTTACTAGTCCCTGGAACATCGTAACAGGTAGTGGGTAAGCTCTTTTGTGAAGATATTGGACCTGATGAATCTAGAAATCTTTGAAAATTCTTCAGAATGAGAAATAATGGAGATCCTTGGAAAGTATATCTAATTAAACAGGAAACCGTTATTGACGAGACTTTAAAGAAGTATGGATTTGTGGTGAAGTGCAAGTGAAATTTGTGGACCAGTTTGTACCAGTGTACCAGCTTTCAAGGCAGATCGATCGGGTTGGCTGAAAGGACGGAGTATTTTGGGCCAATCGTGTGCTTGGAGTGTTTTGTACGCAGAATTGAGGTAAGACAAGCGATTTACATATAGTTACATATTGGATTTTAATTGGATATTAAATACAGTGTTCGTATTTCATCGGGCTGCGTAAGTCGCCAGTGGCTCTGATATGAGTCATTGGGAGCGGGAGGCTGACAGAATCCCCTCACGCTTATAAGCCCGACCAGGGCAGAGCTCCACCGGAAGCCCCACGACAGGGAGAACTCGTTACGTTCACTCACCACTCAAGTTCGGCCCCGCTCAAGGGAGGCGGGTTATTATTTGGCTGGGTTACTTATCGTGATCTACGATCAAGTCCCAGGAATTGGCTGGATTACTCATCGCGATCTGCGGTCAAGTGCCAGAAACATTTATTGGCTGGATTACTCACTGCCTCGGGCGGACAAGTGCCAGATTTAATCGCATTCGGAGTGAAGATTTAAGCTTCGTTTGCCGATCGGCTATTTTGGATAACCTTTCGTTGGAATTTTGGATCAGTACCCCAGAAGTGGTACATCCATATCGATCTTCTCTAAAGTCTCCACCAAGCAGGGGTCCACCAAGTGTGTAACCAGCCCATTTCATCGGGTACACAAGGTGAGATGGAAACGCAAAAATCGGACCAGGCGTCCTATTCTGATGATCGGTCGTCTGCTAGCATCGGACGATCAGATCAGATCGTAGGAGAAGGTTCGCGGGGTACCCCCCCGTCAGTTGGAAGGCTGGGCACGATGGTGGTCAGGTTCTCGACACTACGGTGTTCGATTTTGAACTTGACTCCACCACAATGGTGCGCGTGACCGGATCATTTGGTGACCGTGGATATCACCGCAATATCCAGCAAAGTGTGGATTTTACGAATTTTAATATGGATACTCTCTGGAGAGCACGCAAGGAACGCATATCGCCTTATGTGCTAGTTGTTGAAAAGGATGGCGATGTTCGATCTGATCAAGGGGAGGATCAGATAGAAATTAATGAATTTACGACTCCCCATACCGCTCCTGGCGGAGCCGATCGGCGCGAGGAACGCTTATCGCCTCGTGTCGTGGTTGTGGAAAAGGATGGCGATGATCGATCTGTCCAGGTGGAGGAACAGATCGATATTAACAAGTTTATTCCTCCCCACACGGCTCCGATCGGGACTATAGCAAGTTTTACTATAGTCCCAGTAGGGATCAGGACCTTGTTCCTGATCCCAGAGGGGATCTGGACCCTGTTCCTGATACCATGATTATCGACAAAAAATTGCATGTGAAGAGCACTATGGAAGCGGATCACTCCGATCTGCCCAAATTACCAATTAAAAAGACCAAGAAGAGGCTCGCAATGATTTCGGACGACGACGACTTGGAGGAAAAGTCGACGATCGATGATGGGACTGTGGATCACGAGGAGGTGACCAAGATGTACTACATGTAATAACTGAAGAAATTCGTTCGCGAGAACGAAATCATCCGAATTGTCAAGCCCCTAATTCCGGATTGTCTATACGGGCCGACAACCGAACCGACCGACTCCGATCGGCCACTGCAGCTAGTCAAGAATCTTTTGGCGATGCAGAGGTGGGGATAAAGGTCAATAATGCTAATGGTGTTGGCAAGCTATTTGAAATGGATACGTGGAAGTTGAAACAAGCGATGTCAATGCTACATGACCATCTGACGCCATTGGTGGGGGCGGTGCGCCGCCCAACTCCCACAATCGCGTTAGAAGCCCCAAACCTCGTGCAATCACTCGTCTGGAAGTCATTCTCCGAGGATAGCTCGCTGTATGGGTCGCCACCTTCTTTAAGTGCTCGTCCGAGTTGGAGGTCGGCGTGGAGCGGATGACCATGGATCGCTGTACCAGTCACGGTACCAGTCGTACGGAACAAAAAAGGGACGTGCGGCAACGAGGGGCGGCATGCCAGTCGGGGCCCCAGGGGCGCCCACAGGTATCGACACGCCCCCAAGACCGATCCAATCACCTCGACCTCGATGGAAGCAAGCATGAAAGTCATGTTCGAGGCTATGATGAAGCGTTACGCCGCAGATCGAGGTAGATCACCTCTTCGCCCTCGTGCACCAAGCCGATCTGCCCAGGAAAACGAGGCAATTTGTGTGGACGTCGAAATGCAGTCAATGACATCAACAGAAAAGCTGTCCGAAGGTGTTAGACCTGTTTTCAAGACAAAACGCAGGTCACGCCGAATCCGCCCCCGCCGATCGGCAAGTAGCAGCGACTTTGATATGGAGTCGATCAGCGAAATTGAGGATGACTACGGTGGTACGGGAAGAGTCGGGACAAGTATGGCGAACTTAGCCTCGACGATGGCGTTTGATTTCAATTCGACGGTGATCCCAAGGATCAGCATGGCCGCAAGCACCGAGTTGAAGGACTTTAGGGAAAGGATGCTGATGAGGTTCAAGCCCGATCATGGTTCAGCCGAACGAAGTCCGCCTTCCTCCGGAATCATACGCCGAACAAAGAACGGTGTCTGATCTTCCGAGATCTGATGAAGGGACCGTCTGCAAACTGGATCCAGCAGTTAAGTCGGGATGTCCGATCTGACTGGAGTTTGCTTTGCATGGAGTTTGAAAAGCAGTACTGTCACTCCGGCTTCTTCTACTGCGCGAAGGTACCACCACATGAGGAAGAGGGGCAATGAAACGCCAATCGAGTACCTTCACCGGCTAAATTTGGCTGTGATTCGTGCGGGGATCCCGATCAAGGAGACCGATCCGCCTATCGGCGCTTCCCAAGAACACGTGGTCTACTTATCAGTACTCTGGACGATCAGGAGCTGGCCGATCAGTAGACCTTATTGCGCCCCAGGGACGTGGAAGAAGTTGAACAGACGTTACGTATGCTGCGCTCCTACAGTATGAGGACGAAGGTTGCTGTCGGATCGAACCGATCCTGATCGAAAGGGCAGGATGATTATGTGAAGAGACCTGCGACCAGACCGGCCAGAGCGATCAGAGCGATCGTGGCTGATATGATCTCCGGATCAGAAAGGGAGAGCAGTGGCTGGTCCAGTCTGGTGACAGACGAGGAACAGTACCGTCACATTTTCGTTGACCAGTCTGCACCCAGAGATCGATCAGCGTCCTGCCGTGCCGAATGGAAGGTAAGAAACGGCAACAGATCGGACCCGGATTCGCCGTACAAGAAGTGCACTCACTGCGGGTCTACCAAACACAGTGATCGGGGATGTTGGCGTAAGATGTCCGGCCAAGACGCATTACTTGGTATGGATTTTATGGCGCCGGCAGGCATACGCCTCGATCTGTCACATGGAGTGCTTACACTTCCAGACGAAGTCCAGATCCAACTGTCTGGTCGACGCCCCCTATACGGATCACGTACTAATCTGGTGAGGTGGGACCAAGATATCACCATTCCTGTGGGTCAATCGGCAGATACCTCGGTTGGAAAGAACTATCGGACAAAGAAGTTGTGGGTGACCAGGGGCGATCACTGGGTACAGACGTTTGTGGACGGTGGAGATCGAAGCGATCGCGTACGAGTTACTAACGTCGGTAATAAACCTCTGATGTTAGGCAACGGTACGATCGTCGGTATGTGGCTGGCCGAAGGAAAAGTTCCGTGGAGGCTGGGATTTATTTCGATCGAATCAAGACGTTATATGCAGTGGAAAATCTTTGCGCGTAAGGCCACCACCGATCGGATCGGCGACGACAAGTCAGCCGAAGAAGACCTCCCATCTCGGACGGAAAGGCCAGATCAAGTAGAGATCAAGATGTACCGAAGGTTATCAGCTCAGTCACCCGATACAGTGGACTCAAAGGCAGATGTGCCGAGAGTTGTTAACGCAGTTGTATCACAAGATCGGGTGACAGTGGAACCGAAGGCAGGTTGGGACGATCGCAGTATCGCTGGGGACGGGTATGGTGGCACATCCACTCGGTACCACAGAAGGGCAGCCCGTCGACGAGAATCAGCATTTCACGTTTGACAGGGGCGGACCGATCGAGATCGCCTCACCAGATGACCTGGTGTGTATGCACGAGGGCGGGGAGAAGTGCGTTGACGGATCGGCGAATCCGATCCGAAATGTGGCTACCCCACCTGTGTTAACCGATCCGCTCGAGGCGACTATGGACAATCCGCAAGCCGCCAACAACCCCGATCGGACCGAGCAGCTCAAGGAATTAACGTGTAAGAAAAGATTTTTGCTGATCGGGAACTGTGGGTATTTCTGATATCGACAGTGATGATGCCAATCCGACCACCCGTTTGGATGTAAGATCGACTCAGAGGAAGTGTTGCGGTCAAACATATCGAGAACACCCGATCCACTTGGAGGCTCGCAAAGGAACAATTGGGATCGGTGAATCCGACCTTGATTATGGCGATCTGACTAAGAATTCCGAAAGAAATCGACCGAATCAGAATTTTATGGGGCGATACGGACTTACGAAGGGGGAAAACAAGATTTGCAATAGTGCCGATCGGGTGACACCGATCGGCTACAGATCGGCAATACCGACCGGTGTGAATTTTGTGATGTTTATTGTGATTATGACTACGGTTGTGTGGAGAACTGTGATGAAGTAGTGATATTTCGATGATGACAAAGTGGCTTAAGGATGCGGATCATTTTTTGGTGGCAACGATAACGACTCTTTTGATGAGGATACAGTTGTATGTGGTAAGGGTGGACCGTGTCTAATGTGGATAAAAGCTATGACAAATAGGACGATCGGATGATCTTAAATGGAGTCTATTTTTAATGAAATATGAACGACGATTATCCGATCAGCTCCTTCGATCTGCCCCGGAGTCTAAGGATCGGCAGCAGCCAGATCTGATGGAGGGAGAGGCACGTCAACCTTCAATGCCTCCAACGAAGCATAGCGATATATACCAGAAGTGCCGGGCAGAAGAGTTGGTTTGAGCGCCTCGACAGCCGGTTTAGACGATTCTTTAGCGCTGTCGCCCTCCGGGTGCACCACTTGGTCTGCTCCTAACATCGGCTATTCAACTGCGGCAGCTGATCGACGACGCTGGGTGTATCGGGATTGAGATAAAGCGAGAAGTAGCTCATCTGAACCCACCGATCCATCCTCCGAATCCGCCCCAGGCGAGGCCAATGCTGACTTGGACCAAAGAGTGTGGCGGGTCGAGGGCGCGCGATTTTTCGAAGGCCTTCTTCTCCGTAACTGGACTCTCCGCCGCACTTGGAAGTTGAGCAATTGTCTTGGCTTGCGTTTGCACTGCCTCCAGCTTCTTTTCAAGCTCCAGGTCTCACGCTACGTCCGGCGCCCTAGAGCCTCTCCACGCATCTTTGCGCTTCCGATTTTGTTTGCAAATTATGTGGGGCGGAATTTTAGCCAATTAGCGGCACGATAATCCACCCGATCCCGGTTGAGCGTCGTAACGGGTCGAGGGCGCGGGATTTTCGAAGCCTTCCTCTCAATAACTGGATCCTCCGCCGCACTTGGAAGTTGTGCCCGTGTCTTGGCTAGTAATTGCACCGCTTCCAGCTTCTTTCCACGCTCCAGGTCAGCCGCTATCTCCCGATCCCTCGCGCCTCTTGATTCAGCCTTGCACTTCTTGTTGTGTGCGCAAATTTTGGGGGCGGAATTTCAGCCAATGAATGTCGAGAACTTCCGCCCGAATTTTGTTGGGAAATCGCACCACCTGAATGCGCCTGTGGGTCCGAGAGGGCGCTCGATGCTTCTCCGTAAGGAATGCGATCGGAGACCAGCGACTTGGATAGGAACGTAGCCAACTCATCACGGCACCCGTAGACGATTCCCCAGAGTCGATTTGACTATTGGGTCCAAATGTCGAGTCGATGTTGGGAGGTACTAATTCTGCCGGAATAATCGTCGATCGTGAGCTTCAGCTTAGCGATCTGCCGATCCAACTCGAGTCGTTGGGAATATACGACCGACCGATCGCCATGAGGCTCTGGGCATTGTCGAACGACCACTGCGTGAAGCTCCTGAAGACGCGATCGGTTGATATCGAGACGACGCAAGTCGTCACGAGTCCCGATAAGCCTTTCCAACATCTTTTGTAGCAGATCGAAGTGGCCGTGCACCTGTCGAACGGTATCGACAAGTGTCTGCACAGTCGGGAAGACATCGATCACCAGTGGATCTACATGCAGAAGGAAGTGAGGATCGATTTAACATGAAGTTTTCAGTAGAATGGCGTACCCGATCTGTTCTGTTGCGGCACCGAGCCCTGGAGACGTTTTTTTCTCGGCCATAAAGTCTGAACGTTCCGCTTGTATAGCGTTGATCAGCTTGGAAAGTCGTTTTGAATCTTGGTGCTGCATGGAACGCGACGTCGGTCACGGTCTGCTTTTTGAGCGTAACTCTTAACTCCTCGCGGAGAGCATCAATGGTTTGTTGGGACGATCGACCTCGACTCGGGGCTCATCTTGTTCTGCGACGATCTGAGTGTCGCGTCGTCCGAATTGTCCTATCGGTCAGAAGTTTGAAGATGCGGAGAGTGCGGGCACCGATTCCCTATGTAGACAAATGTTAGTGAAAAATGTGGCGATCGGAAGTCAATTCGATTTACTTGGTATATTGTACTCGTAAGATTGCATGGAATCGAAGACTGTTTGTGAGATCGGGCCGCTACTGTTGTGCGGCTGCGACCAGACTCAGGGGCGTCTGTGGTGAAGTGCAAGTGAAATTTGTGGACCAGTTTGTACCAGTGTACCAGTTTTCAAGGCAGATCGATCGGGTTGGCTGAAAGGACGGAGTATTTTGGGCCAATCGTGTGCTTGGAGTGTTTTGTACGCAGAATTGAGGTAAGACAAGCGGTTTACATATAGTTTACATATTGGATTTTAATTGGATATTAAATACAGTGTTCGTATTTCATCGGGTTGCGTAAGTCGCCAGTGGCTCTGATATGAGTCATTGGGAGCGGGAGGCTGACAGAATCCCCTCACGCTTATAAGCCCGACCAGGGCAGAGCTCCACCGGAATCCCCACGACAGGGAACTCGTTACGTTCACTCACCACTCAAGTTCGGCCCCGCTCAAGGGAGGCGGGTTATTATTTGGCTGGGTTACTTATCGTGATCTGCGATCAAGTCCCAGGAATTGGCTGGATTACTCATCGCGATCTGCGGTTAAGTGCCAGAAACATTTATTGGCTGGATTACTCATTGCTCTGCAATCAAGTGACAGGATTTACTATTGGATGGATTACGCACTGCCTCGGGCGGTCAAGTGCCAGATTTTCCCCGCATTTTGAGTGACGATTTCCGCTCCATTTACAGATCGGACGCATTGGATTATCTTTTCGTTGGTTTTTTGGTTCAATTACCCCAGAAGCGGTAAACCCATATTGGTACCTGCCAAGGTCCTCACTAAGCGACTGTAGCCGGTGCGTATACGCACGGTGCGGCTAGCGCACAGAGGAAGACTTTCCTTAAGCGGCGATGTGCCGCTACTTAGCCGATACGCCCTTGTAAAAGGGCTTAGTAAGAGAGTTCTCTCTTACTCGGGGCCAAGATTTCCCTTTGGTTTACTTGTTAGACTTAACTAACGCCTTGTAACAAGGCTTCCCTTAAACACTCACAGCACGCGCGACCGGTCGAGGTCGTGTGTCTAGCTGGATTGGCGTGTTTTGTAAACTGAATATATATTTAATATGAAATTAGCCTAATTTAATTAAACTAATGTAAACTATATGTAATACTAAGTAGAACTTACTCCATTCATACCTATCCGAAAGGTAATGTACACACCTGTGTACCAACACGTGGCAGGCTGCCACGCCTCCACCAAGGGCTCCTGCCCTGATAGGTTAAATTAACCAATAGGCTCAAACCTTTCAGACCGGTCAATACTGACCCCAACCGTAGTGTACTTACGTACACAACATCACTAAATGTAACCAGAATGTAACCCTGTTACATCCTCCCCCATCAAGACTATTGCTTACGCAACAAATCAATTGTAGTTGGAGAACTTCAACTGTCAGAACTTCTGGCTAACCATGAGCACCTTTAGTGGTGCTGAGGATTCACATCGAGAAGAGGATGAAAACTATTCCGATAACTCGGAAGCGGATGCCCTTGGGGATATCTCCCCAAAGGGTGACCGCTCCGACAACGCCGAACGGCGATGTTGGCAGTCCAATCCGTTCCCCACACGTGGGGAAAATGCACTAACTCGTGCTTCACCTCTACGAACTGCGGATGATGCATCCGGGTCGCCGAAGGCGACCATCACCGATGATCCAGACACGGATCAGGAAGCCCGACGTGCCGTACCGGCACGGAAGGGTCCTCGTGACCCTCAGAATAAGGCCAAAAACGAGGTGAAGAGAGTTTTATCCTCCCATATCATCGGCCCTGCGGCTGTACTGCCGGGTGAGCTCGCCCGCCGGAAACAACTCCGGGCAAGACTGCTAACACCGAAGCAGTTCACCGTCAAATCATACCGAGCTTGCCTCGGGAAACAGGCACAGGGTGCCGTCCCTCCACGAGGTTCCCTACGTCCCCCCGCAAGACGAGGATGTCGAGGAAGCCGAGCAGGCATTCCGCGATTGGGCGTAAGAGGAGAAGCGACTCCCTCGCTTCGACGAGCTGTACAATAGTTATTCCGAACGCGACGTTCGGATAGAGAGGGCGTTGCGCTTGGCGTATGCTCAGGCCAAAGTGCTGGGGCAATTACCTGCCTCTGAATACACGCGCCCTTCTCTCGGTGTGGTGCCGGAGAGCAATGCAAACTCTGCATCTGCCTCCGGCAAACTCCCAGCTACTGGGAGTGAAGGGGCTTCTTCCGCCCCTTTGGTCGTTGACTCGCAGCGGGATTCTCCCGCTCGAAAGCGTCAACGACGTCACGGCAATCCTGCCGCAGGGGAGTCTATGCCTCCCAAGAACTCTGTGAATGTGGATAGCCTTTCCACTTCTCCAGATAGTGGGTCTCACCCCGATGATGGCGTGGCGCCATAAGGCGCTCCACATGGTAACGTGGAGTACCCTCCGTATCGAGAACTGGCAGAGGAGGTCGCACTATTGCGACGTGAGTTCCACGTGCGCTGTGATCGACACAGCCCTCGCATCCAGGATGTCCAGGAGGGACTCCACGTGCGAATTATCGCATCGAGAAGCGGCTTGCCTCTCTTGAGTCTGTCGTTGCAGAGTTTCATTGTCGTATTTAGACCCTGTCGGCGATGTTCCGACCCGTCGTGCCTTTCGGCTACCCGACTTCTCAACCTCTCCAAGAGGGGGCCCGCCTCCGGGTTCTGGTATGGTTTGAGCATATCCACATAGAAGGTTGGATGAGTACGCATCGCCTTTGGGATATCCAAGGTATATTCCAAGCCCTTTCGGGCTAGCACCTTGAAAGGCCCCACAAACCTGGGGCGCAGTTTGTTCCGTAACACGTTAGAAACTGCATGTGTAGGAAGGCTTTTAGCGTTTAATAAAACACTTTTTCCTAATTTGTACGCCCTTTCGTTACGCCGGCCGTTGCGGTCGGCTTGTTCCTTTGCTTGTCTTGGCTTTCCACCATGGCATCGCAAACGTGTTGTAAGACACTAAGGCGCGTCGATAAAAACTTATCGATGTGCTTTCGCACAGATACAGGACTGACACCAGGGAATCCTCCACCCTTAAGCCCTGGGCCACACACACGTGGCGACAACGAAACCCTCGGATTCACTAATACGTTCACGAAAACGGGGTAAACCCCGTAGATACATGGACCAAATTGTTTATAGCAAATTCGGCCATAGGAATCATCTCACTCCAACTCTTTGGAGAATCCGGACACAAACTCCGGAGAATATTCTCCACAACGCGATTAACGCGTTCCTTCTGACCTTCCGTCTGCGGATGATCCGCAGTGGACATAAGGAGCTTGTTGCCTAGCACCTTAAACAACGCGCCCCAAAACTGTCCCGTAAAACGGGGATCCCGATCCGATACAACGGAATCGGGTAGACCATGCTGTCGAAAGAAACGGTCTAGGAACACTTTCGTTGTTCCTTGTCCATCAATGGACTCTGGCACCGCCGCCAGGTGAGCCATCTTACTCAAACGGTCTACAAAGACCAAAATGCCGGTGTTGCCGGCCTTATCCTTCGGAAAACCGAAGATAAAATCAATAATAATGGATTTCCAACACTCCGTCGGAACGGATAAGCTAGCCAAAGGCGCAGATGACTCTGCAGAGGGTTTTACCCTCTGACACGTTTCACAGGTGCGAATATACGCACCGAGCCACATATACATGTTGGGCCACCAATACAAAGCGCTTAAAGCGCTGTAGGTCTTATCCCGACCTAAATGACCCCCGGTAGGGGCGTCATGTGCCTCAAAGAGGACTCTATACTTCCGTTCCTCATCATGAGGAACAACCACCCGCGGAGTGTCCTCCGCGCTCGTGCTATAATATAGAAAAACCGTCATAGTACCTGTAATAGTGTAACTGAGCTACCGATCTCTAGATAGACTTGACAGGGTAGGCTCAGACGAGACAAGTCCCTTTCCACCCAACGCGCTGATAATCTCCGTACATTTTGGGTCTTTCTCATACGCCTGGCGTATAAGATCCACCACAGAAGAGGTGATGAATGTCACGTGAGCGAGCTCGTAATCGCGACGACGCGACAACGCGTCTGAAAGCACGTTCTGCTTCCCAGGTTTATACTTAAACTCAAAGTTGTACTCCTCAAAGAAGGAGATCCAACGGGCCATCCATTGCGATAGATGAGGCGTCTTTGTCGCTGTCCGTAAGGACGCGTGGTCAGTATAAACCACGAACGGCTTATAGCCGAGTAGGTGAACCCTAAATTTGACAAGGGCATACTTCATTGCAAGTATCTCCTTGTCATGAACGGGATAATTCCGTTCCGCAGATTTAATCTGACTCGACTCAAATGCGAGCACGCGTTCCCTTCCTGCATCATCTGCTTGTACAAAGCACATCCGATTGCGAAATTGGAGTCGTCTCAGACGACACTAAATGGTTTCCCAGAGTCTGGGAGAGAAAGAACGGGAGCTTTTAACAGGCTCTCCTTAACCGCTTCGAAGGCGGTTTGGTGTTTGGTTTCCCAACACCAATCCACGTCCTTCTTAAGAAGGTCAGTTAATGGTTTCGCCATCTCAGCGTAGTTATAAATGTACTTGTGGAGATAATTGGCTAATCCAAGCCACTTCCGTAAATCTTTAAGATTTACAGGCAAAGGACACTCCACAATGGCTTTCAACTTCGCGGGATCCGCCCGCACTCCATCTCTACCGATGAAGCATCCGAGGAAAGGAATTTCCTCAGCACCAAAGATACATTTGGATGTGTTTGCATAAAATGCTCTCGCATACATTCGAGCACCGCTCGAAGATGTATTAGGTGCGTCTGAATATCAGACAAGTCGCCTTCCGCACGACTATGAACGAATATATCGTCGAAGTACGTCTGAGCGTACTTTCTATGAGGGCCGAAGAGTTGGGTCACCAAGCGATTAAAAACCTCTGGTGCATTCGAAATCCCTTGTGGCATAACAAGCCACTCCCACAGCATGCCACTAGGCGTGCTGACCGCTGTAAGCGGAATATCGGATGCTCGCATGAGCACCTGATAATACCCGTCCACCAGATCTAAGGCACTGTACACCGTACAGCCCGCCATATTGTTCTGGAGGACATCCTTACGAGGAATCTGAGTCTGCATGGGTCCAGTAGCTGCATTCAGCTTGTTGTACGCATGCACAATGCGCCACTTTCCGTTCGGTTTACGAACACAAAAAGTGGGAGATGAGTGGGGAGACTTGCTCTCCCGTACCATCCCTGCCTCTTCTTTCCCCTTGAAGAATGCGTCGATGACGTCGCATTGCTCCTTGGGGAGAGGCCACTGCCTCGTGACGCAGTATTTGGCTCCAGGAACCAAATCAATTTCATGTCGGACTCCCCGATCCAGTGGTAGCCCCATCGGCGGGTTGTCACTAATGACATCTCCAAATTACTTCAGTAAGGAATGGTAAGGGTCCTCAGGATCCGCAAGGATCTTGAGGCCGCTTCGGGCATTTAATGCCTGTTTGGTTTTCACCAAAACTGAATCGTCCATCGTGGATGAGGAGTTCAAATCCTCTTCCGGACGCAACACGACGACCTCGTCGATTTCATCTGCTCTCAAAGCATTTCCAAACTCGTTGAAGGACATCTCCTCCAACGACAACAGTTCGCCTACCCCAGGCAACTTTTCAAGGTTTACGCCTTCTGTGACAACACCAGTCACACTATTCAGCATCCGATAGGACTGCTGACTACTGACCTCGGGACTCATCCCGGGACCCAGATGGGGGAGTCAATTGCCCCATCTATTGGATGCGCACCGCGCCTATCCACAAAGGTATCTGCCTCTACCACCGGTGACTCGCCGGTCTCACCTACAACGGTGTGGTCGGAATTATTTCCGACGTGCGAAAGAGACGAACTACGGGTCTCTTTGCTTGGAAGCGCCTCGCGCTTAACCACAGGATTCTCTACCCCTACCACTGGAGTCGCAACTTGTTCGCCGACACGGCGTGGTCGGAATCAGTTCCGACCTGCAGAAGAGAAGAACTTCGGGTCTCTTCTCTAAGCGCCTCGCGCTTAACCTCAGAGGAATCCACCTCTATCGCTGGCGACTCACCAGTCTCGCCTATCTCGGCGTGGGGATTTACCGCCGAATCCCCCTCGTCGAGGAACACTTCTTTGACCTCATTGGGACTGATCGTTTCAGACATCCATATATCTGGCATATCACGCCAAAATCGCTTTTGCGATCGAGCAAAGGTGGGTTCATGACTCGCTAATGCTTCACCCGATCGCGGGTGCATTGAGCCAATGGACATAGACTTCCATTCTATCCATGGCTCGTGGCGTTCCAGCCAATCCATGCCCAGAATGAGTCCAAATACAGAACTAGGCAACGTTATGAGCTATGGAAGTCTGCAAACTTCAGCTTAAGGTCAATCGAGACCTTGGGTACAGAAACCTATACGCCCGTCGCTAGACGGGCCGTGACAACTTCACGAGAACGTGCCTCTAGGGCCTCGGCATACAGCCGACTATTCTCCACAGAATCGTCTGACATAATTTTCAGACGCTCCAGAGTCTATCAAGACTATCGAAGGCTTATCAAAGCCTTTCACGTCCGCAACGACGACCACAACCCTGGCTGGTACACCAACTCGGTGCTAGAAAGCACCGTTTCCCTCGGGGCTTTGTGCTGTCGTCCCCTACCCTGGGGATTAACAGCACTGAGGGATCCTCCAGTAGGGCGCCCCGCATCTACTGGGAGCCGTCGTTTCCCCGACGGCTTGGGCGAGGGCTTTTTACCCACCCTCTGCACCTTAAAGCGAGAGTCTCGCTGGGTTTTTTTCGGACATCTGTTCCGCAGATGATCCGTGCTTCCACACAGGAATCATCTCAGCGGACCATTCCGCTGCAGCATGGCCAGGAGCTCCGCTTCAGAACTCAGCGATGCAGAGTCAGTGTGACTCTTAGCGGAAGGTTTCTCTTCCGCTTCGACCTGACTCAGTTCCATGGGTTCGGGACCCACCTTAGAGGAACGAAAGTTCCTCTCGGCGTTGAACGCCATCTTAAACGCCTCCGCCAGGGATGGGGGTCGGCTTCGGAGTAGCTCCGAACGTGCTGACCCTTCTCTCAGGCCTCTCATGAACACGGGAATGGACGCA
The DNA here is from genome assembly GCA_026184515.1 of Peronosclerospora sorghi. NCBI lineage: Eukaryota > Oomycota > Peronosporomycetes > Peronosporales > Peronosporaceae > Peronosclerospora > Peronosclerospora sorghi. Next base: position 7,425,832 of record CM047591.1, read on the forward strand.
TCGTCCGAGTACGCTTTCGCGTACATCCCTGCCAACAGGGTCTAAGTTCTTGGATGTACGTTCTCAAGTCCCTAGTGCGCTGACGGCACCTTAGAAACGCCAGCTGATTCTGGAAAACCAGATCAGGCGTGGCATACATGTCCATAAGCTTTTGCTTAAGAACTTCCCAAATTGGGAACACGTCCGTGACCGACTCCGAACACGTGAACGCCCATGCACGGGCTTTACCCGTGAGATAAGTCAGTGCAAGTCCCACTTGCAAGTGATCAGCGATCACATTCGCTGTGGCGGAGGTAGTTTAGACCTCTCGAATCCACACATAAAGGTTATCACCTTTTTCACCGGTGAATTTCTTTATCTTAAAGGACAACGGAGGGCGCACCCCCGTGGACGTGGAATGACCTCCACGAAAATTCGCCTCATGGGCGATGAGGGAGTTGACCCTCGCCTTTACGACATCAAGGCCCTGCTCCGTTAGGAGCTGCATGCCTTCTTCACCCAGTGTGGATAACATCCTGTTAAAGGCTTCCTGCTGGAAGAGGGTTAGCCTATCCCAATCGTCCTGATTCATCCTTTGCAGAGCATGTTGTCGTCTACCAACACAGGTGTTGGATTGACTACGTGTGCTACCAGATGTAGCCGGTGCGTACACGCACGGTGCGGCTAGCGCACAGAGGAAGACTTTCCTTAAGCGGCGATGTGCCGCTACTTAGCCGATGTGCCCTTGTAAAAGGGCTTAGTAAGAGAGTTCTCTCTTACTCGGAGCCAAGATTTCCCTTGGTTTACTTGTTAGACTTAACTAACTCCTTGTAAAAAGGCTTCCCTTAGAAAGGGAGTAGCTAAAGGAGGTATTCATTTTGGCTACAAACACTCACAGCACTCGCGACTGGTCGAGGTCGTGCGTCTAGCTGGATTGGCGTGTTTTGTAAACTGAATATATATTTAATATGAAATTAGCCTAATTTAATTAAACTAATGTAAGCTATATGTAATACTAAGTAGAACTTACTCCATTCGTACCTAGTCGAAAGGTAATGGACACACCTGTGTACCAACACGTGGCAGGCTGCCACGCCTCCACAAAGGGCTCCTGCCCTGATGGTTATAATAACCAATACGTCCAAGCCTTTCGGAACGGTCAATACTGACCCCAACCGTAGTGTACTTCGTACACAACATCACTAAATGTAACCAGAATGTAACCCTGTTACAGAGACGGTCCACCGAGTGTGTAACCAACCACACTAATGGGTACACAAGGTGAGATGGAAGACAAATCGGACTCGGCTTCCTGCAGTGCCAATCGGTCACCCATTCGGGATGCAGACGGGGGTTTGTGGGGTACCCCCCCCGTAAAGTGGTTGGCTGGGCGCGATGGTGGTCAAGATCGGAAATTTAGGTGTTCGATATCGAACTGGACACCACCACAGGTAGAACAAGACCATACGTGTGATATTCTCGGTCGCAAAACCGTCACATAGCTAGATACGATCCCCATTCTGGTCCAAGCCACAAACCTCACAACCTTTGCTCAGGATGTGCGACCCTCCTACTTGCTAAAAGAACACGAAAAAGCAAGACGATGTAAGGAGAAATGACGCCCAAGAGACTAACTCATTGACACAAAAGTTTGTACCACCAGTCCAGAAGCTTTGTCGTGATTTTCGTAATCCGTTTCACCGGCAAAGGATACCGTCTACTTGTATTTTTGGTCACTGAGGAGTGAACGGAGGTCGGAGATAGTGGACGCAGTGAGTTTTTTGACCAATCATCATCATACTAGAAGTACCGTAAGAACATTTGCAATTTTTTTCGCGAGTTTTGAATTGAATAGAAAAGCTGGTGGCATCATGGACAAAGACATCTCAGCGTCGGCGCCGGTGGAAGCGGAAAACATCGCCGTATGTATCCGCATTAGACCAATGAAAAAGCGCGAGACCCTCTGTCACGATGCCCACGCGCTACGTTGCGTAACACCCGCTGTTGCTGTTGAAAAAGTACCGGAAAGACTACAAAGCAACGTACGCCTATAACAGCAAAAACATATTTTCTTTTGGTTTCAAAGTGAATGTAAATATACTGTAGTTTCAATGCAATTTCAATGAAACAGTTCGTCGGAACGACGGGTACCATCCCCTAGTTATGAATATTACAAAATAGAGCTTACAGAAATGATCTATTGTAAGTACGGTTTAATAGCGCTTATAGAAATACAAGTGTAGGTGCCCGTCGTACCGACGGGGCAGGGTATAAAAACCGTCTGTCCGTCTACAAAACTTGCCCCCCATGTATTTACAGGGTTAGGGTTGGGAAAACATAAGGCGGGAATCACCCGGTGGTTCTCGCCTTATGAATTCGCTATTTTTTCGCCCCAGCTAACCGCACCCCATTACCCCCTCCCACTTCCCTCATGAAAGAGCAACGCCCAATCAAAATGATGGAAAAAGACCAGCGTACAGACGGTTTTCTTTTATATATATACAATTTCACCGCCTGCAAAATGTCGGCATGTAAAGCTGCTATTTCTAACCAATGCTAAAGTCGAATAGTATTTATCATTGGTTAGAAATAGCAGCTTTTACTTAACTGTAAAAGCGTTTTTTGTAACCAATTAAAAGAAATCGATAGTACAGTTCGACTTCGCTTAGGTGCGGGATCACGACGACATGGTATTCTTTTATATAGATAGATAGCTCACCTATTTTCCGAATTAGATCCCCACCCACCACAGCGTCATAATAGGGGGAGTCAACATGACAAAACCCCGAAAAATTATCACCCCTGATAAGCCCGTATCAGATCCCGTCCATCACCCCTGCCAACATATGACAAACCGTCTGATTTCACCTAGGCGTTGATCGTACTTTGCAGGCAGATCAGGCAGATTGTCGGTGATGGTGTCTGGGGTAAAGGATGGAGGAGAGCGCCGTTGTTGTTGTTGTTGTTGTTTGGAAGAACTGTGGAGGAGCGCGTTCGTGTGTCCCAAGTGGATTTTGATGGGGGGGGGGGGCGTGGGGGGATTTGGGATACCCGGACTGGGGGAAAGGGGATAACGTTTTCACCCAGCTCCTCGGGTACCCGATAACTTTATCCCCCCCGGTAAATCTGAATCCCCCCATCAGTTATCCCCTCTCAAAAACGTCATGTTGACTCCCCCTAATGTCTTTATAATTTGTGACAGTTTTCTCGCAATATTCTACGTACGTGTGTGTGTACGTGGAATGTTGCGAGAAAACTGTTACAGATTATCAAGACATTGTGACGCTCGTGCAGAATGATGTTGAGGAGAAGCTTGAGAAGATAATGAATGAGCTGCAAGAAAAAAAATACCGCTGCATAGACCCAGCATGCTACGTATGAAACGAAGCTAGAGGAGATGGAAGCCCCACTTGGACATGTCCGAGAAGGAAGTGATTGAATCTCGTCGTGAGCTGAAACGTCTTGCGGATTTGCTACAGGCTGCCGAGATGCACGCGGCCTCTTACCACGATGAGCTTGTGGTCGCTCAGGCTGCAAAGGGAAGTTTGGAGAAGCTTCTTGCAAAGCAGAAAGGTCGTATCGATCAATTGGACAAGGTGAAAATGACGACAGAGAGTTTCGAGCTGTTGCACACGTTGAAAAACCCCGATCGGAGTTGCAGGTCCAGGTGTGGACTTTGCAGCAGGACTTGGCACAGGCTGAGGCGGCTTTGCCACAGAGCAAGGGGACGGAAAACGGATTTGCAGCTTGATCTTTTGTACAAAGAGAATTTGACCGTACGCATGGATGTGATCATTGTCCATCCCTGTTCCATGCTTGGATGATGCAAATCGAATAGTCCTCCTTTCGACGATACTACCTACGTATCTTTCAATAGTTTTCGCCTCGTCGAGTAGCAGGAGCGCCCCACCACCTTTATTTTGCAGCTTGACGTTTCTCTCATTGGACGTGTCTACCAGCTAAACGCTCCGTTGGCCGCCGCCTCCTGTTCCTGTTCATACTTACTCTCGACACATGATGCCTCAGGCTTCTTTGGCTTCCTCATACCCTGTTTGGAGGTAGCAGACGTTTCCTGAAAAAGCGGGAAACGTCTGCTACCTCCAAACAGGGTATGAGAAAGCCAAAGAAGCCTAAGGTATCCGTTTTTCTCTTTGCTGTCGGAAACAGTGCTCTCTCTGTCGTCATCGACAGCAAACACATCCGTCCGATCTTCCAGATCGCTCTCGTCCTCTTCTTCATCCTCCGTCTCTTCCTTCATCGCCTGGCGTGCGTTTGCCAGTGTTCTCTAGCACTTCGGAGAACTCGCGCTCAGGAAAGTTATCAATATCACCATACTTCCCTTTCGGGAAACGCTCGAGCAGCTCCTTTTCGATCGACTTGTCGAACTTGGCGGTCGCCATCGCTTTCTTCTCTCTCCTTCCAATCGTTTTGTTCGTCAGCACGAGTTTAGGCGTGGTCTTCAGTGTGAGTTTACACATGAGATACTGATGGATGTTCGTAAGCCTCTGCGTGTTTCTGTGAATACGTGTTTCCTGGGCCAACCTTTCAACTGCTCGTCAATCGGCGCCAGTGACGTGGTGTAATTGTTGCTGAGCTTCAAGCGCTCCCACAGCCGAGTGGGTGAATGTGCACGCTCGATTGTCTTCATCTAAACAAAGCACACGCCGTCTTCCTCATGTATGGCAGGCGACTAGTGGCTACTGGACACGCTGTCCTATGGCTCAACCCTGTTTTCCATTGTACGAATGGCTGCCAAAAATTGTACCGGTGCCCGGCAGCCAGTGCAACGCGTGCAGCGTCCGTCCCTTGTCATTTTGTTTTCTCGTTTCAACTGCATCGCCCGTACGTGCGCTGGAAGGAGCTAAAAGGCTTGGAGAGGACGCCCCCTATATCACGTCGTCGTGCTTGATCTTGGAGAGCAGCGTGTCGCTTCTCCATCCATTCAATTTCGTGGCGGTAGCCGCCTCGTTCGATGCCGAGGATGCAGCAATTGCATCCTGATGCCTCCTTCGCTGCAGCGACGCGTTCAAGTCGCAGTCAGCACTCGACGACGCGTCCGATCAAGTTGTCGCGTCCTCTGTCTCTTCCATTTTTGTGCTTCGTGTTGAATTCCTCACTGGTTGCAGCGATTTCGTCCGTATCGACGAGCTCACGCCCAGCACTTGTCCCTGCACTTATGGTCTCCACCATTGGTTCTAAAATACGTTATTGGGTATTCTAGAATAGACTCGCGTCTCAAGTCTATTCTATAATACCCAAAAACGTATATTAACCCGAATAAAGGACGGGGGTATGCCGTTAAGCTTAGATAGAATCACTCGATCTATGTATAGAACAGAATGATGGTCGCGATCCTGGACCTAGTCGAATATCACGATCTACCTCTACATGAGAACGAATGGATGTCGCGATACCGAACCTAATCGAATTCAAACTATACTATTATTAACCGGACCTAATTGAATTCCACTCTATCTCCTTCGATAATATGAAACCGTCTTATTCTTAAGGCCGTACCTAATCGATTTCGAGCTATACTATTAGTCGGACGTAATTAAGTTCGACTTTATAAAGCGCTTTTACAGTGAAGTGAAAGACAGTTTGACGAAAAACATAAAATAAAATTGGGCGCCACTATTGCCACAGACGTTTTGTCTATTTCCACAGACGTTTTGTCTATTTCCACAGACGTTTTGTCTATTTCCACAGACGTTTTGTCTATTGCCACAGACGTTTTGTCTATTGCCACTGACACCACCACCACAGCCAATCGGAAGCCGCCGTCGCCTTGGTTATAAACATAAGTTGATATTTTTTGGAAAGCGCTATTTGCCCCCCCCCCATTTTGGCTATTTGCCCCCCAAAAATTATTTCCATGGATCAGCGCTATACCGACGCAAGCGCTGCGCCACTTAGCGCAACTTCAGTCGCCGCAACAGCCGCAACTACTACAGAAACTCGCAGTGCTCTTGTCTAGACAGAAGAAAAGCTGAAACCATGCCGTCCGTTCGTTTGAAATTCTGCGGAGCGTCTACCGTGTACACGGTTTAAAACCCATGATTTTACGAAGTTAGCATCGATCTATGTCATGGATGCGTGTCTACGCTTTGCTCGATTCCGCGATGTAGGTATGTCATGCGGTCTTCTAATACTGCATTTTGACGTGACGAACTCATGCTACTGTCTCGATGCAATCTGTATGATGAAGCTGTGAATCAAGCAGTCGTGCTGGACTAACCAGCTTTGCTGGCTTACTGACAGCTTTAGTGGAAGCAAAGCGAATGGAAGAAGCGACCGACGTACTGAGAGAGTTATTGAACGAGCAAGACGTGTGTCCTGATGAGCAAATTTTCTTGCCCGTGCTCTTGGAATTAATTCAGAGCAAAGAGTATGAGAATGCCACCGACATTCTCAAACGAGGACAAAAGCGGGGAGTCGAGTTTACAGGCAAGACGTTCCATCCGCTTTTGATGATGGCCGAAGATGATACGACAGTCACGGACTCGCTCCTGAATTTCCTGTCCTTTGTCGAAGATTCGTGGGAAGAATACAAGGTACAATTGAAACATAAGGAACTGCGCGTGATCGACGAGAGCTAATGTTGAATGCTATGGACTAGGCTGCTGAGGAGTTTGATCCTGAAGAAGACGACATAAAATAGTCAGATACCTCGTTGGATCTCTAATCTGTAGCGCCGTTTGTACGTTAATTAACCCACAGCGTGTCAACAAACGATGTGATTTGCAATGCTGTTACATGGAGTTAGGGTACGTTCTTTGATGCATAGATACATTCAAATCCATCATGTCCCCGCCTCGTTCTGTGTAGTAGTTGAACTTTAGCAACGTATATACTCCACACCGCAGACACATAGTTAATGTGTAATGGGGTGCCATTACATAATTGATATTCAAGTTAGAATATCACAGTTTAATTTCAGACGCGTTGTCTGAAATTCAAATAACAGATTATAAGTAATTATAATCTACGAAGGAAAAGTCGATTCGGTATAAATACCGAATCATGCAGGTTAACTAATAGTACAGTTAGTTTAATATTTGATATTATTATATTAGTTAGGTAATTACTATACTGTTAGCCGCTAACCACCCATTTAATAAACACTCTTAATTTTGCGTTCTAAAGAATAAGTAATACTTATAGTTACTTTTAGTATAGGATTGGCTGTTACCAACTAATCCTGCCCTTATTGTATTGCGCGCTTCCTCGCACAACACAGTGTAATCCTGTAACAGGATCAGTCCTGTTACACCTGGTAGCACTTTGTGGTCCGTCCTAACGACCACAGTTCCGTTCCGCTAGTTAACTAGCGGAGCGAAGATTAAGAGCCGCTCGGCATCATGTCGCGAGACATGACGCCTGCCGAGCGAGAGAGAACGCTGGAAGTGGTGACGAAACACTTCCCCCACTTCTCGTCGCGTAGTAAAGACGCGACGGTAGAAATGGTTCGGTACATGGGGACCGACATCATTACCTTCCTCCAAGTTAAGACCCCGGAGGAAGCGATAGAGGTGGTGAATCGCTTTAGGCGAAACCACCTAGAAAATCCAGCACGGCCCGCGCAAGAGGCAGCGCGGACCGCACCTGCACCTGCAACGCATAGCGTTGAAGTGGTAAAGGCGCGAGTACCGCCCTTTACCGTTGAAGGGCGCGAGCCCCTTCGTAGATGGTTCGCAGAGGTGGAAACTGCCATCTCTGCGCAAAATATTGTTGACGAACGTCAACAGGCGTACTTCGCCACAACATGTCTGGGCGGCAGAGCCAGGGAATGGGCGATGAGTCGCAGAGCCAGTGATGACTCTGCGTTCCTGACTTATCATGAATTAAAAGCTGAGATAAAGCTCAACTTTGAAGCTCCAGAAATGGAGTTAAGTAGTCGGCAGGAGTTCATGGAACTCCAGCAAGGTAATCTTGACCTTCAAGCTTACGCTCAGAAGACGCAATATTTGCTGTCAAATATTGTGTATGAGCCGGTGCCCCCTGCTATACAGGTCACTGGCTTCATGAAGGGACTCAATGATGGTCCCGTCAAACAGAGTCTTTACCGGCACCCGCCAAAGACTCTAAGGGAATGCCATTGATATGAGCATCCGTGAGGAGCTCAGCATGCGATCAGCGTCATCGCCTGCTGGGTACATCCGAAGGGATCAACAGCCCTTCGCTTTTGACATGCCGCAACAGCATGTCAACAAGCAGCAGTCGGGCAGACGAAGTTCACACTTCGTCTCAAAAAACAGCCACCCTCGCCAGAGCATGGGCGGTGGAGGTCCAGAGCCGATGGACCTATCGGTTGCGGTTGTTGCTTCGAGTTCGAAGCAACCGAAATTTAAGAAGAACATTCGCTGCAATCGATGCGCGAAAGTAGGGCATTTTGCCCATGAGTGTATGTCACCGCGTCAGGTCCCACGCTGTCAGCGGACGGAACCATCCGCTGCACGGCGACACCAACAGGGACATCACCCTGTTGGTGCAAAAAACGTAGATCACCAGTAGGGGCGGGGATCCCTACTGGGAATGTTATCCCACATGCCGACATAGGACATGTGAGGATAATAACCCCAGACGGGACTATGTCCTGTCAAAAGGTGCAGGTTGATGATAAGCCTTTTATCACCCTGGAGGTTAAGCCGCACGGGAGCGATGTCCCCATGCGAGCTTTGTTTGACACAGGAGCGTCAAACAATTTCGTTAGAACTCAGAGTATAACGCTGTTGAGCTTCGTGGAGGTATAAACCCCACGAAGTATGTTGTCAGTCCGGTTGGCAACAGGTGCAACCGTGACTATTCCAAAGCGTGTGATTAAAACACGCTTCGAGTTGAATGACTGTCATTCGAGGATGAATTCATCGCCCCCGATTTAGATGACAAGTTCGATGTGATACTTGGAATCCCATGGATGTCCAAGTTTAAACCTTCGATCGACTGGGTTAACCTATCGATCGACTGCGGCGGACCCACAGGATCTGATCACCCTGTGTGTAATCCGGCTGTATCAGAAGATACAACCGCAGCGTCGGACAGTCTGGTGGATAGCGATGGCACCACCAGGTCTGTTCCGACACGATCAGCGGAAGGTACCTCCGCTGGTGAGAGTCCAGAGGGACTACCACACGCAACAGAAGAGTCGTTGCGTGTTGGAGAGAAACATTCCACGGGTGATAAATACCACCGTGAGAATGAAGTGATATCCACGGTGGGAAACACTCACCGTGAGAATGAAATAGTATCCACAGTGGGAAATACCCACTGTGCGACCGAAGGTTACAACACGATGAAAGAATTCCGTGTTGATGAGAGTGAACTCACGATCGAGTGCAATCGTGAGCACAACTCCGTGGTGTCCAGTGCCCACCACGTTGCGTTAGCCATGCACACGGGTGATAAAGACCATCGTGTCGCAGAACAGGCGGCCGATCAGACGAGCACATCTGATCGCCAAGAAAATTACATGGTAGTCAGTGGCCACCATGATGATGAGTATTCGCACACGGTGAATCGTAATCACCGTGTAGCAGTCAATCAAACGAGTGCGTCTGATTGCATGGACAGTTCCGTCGAGACGATCAACGTCTTGACGCAAACGGAGACCGGATTAGCTACCCAGTCTCTGTTGATGGAACACCCTCCGAAAGAAGGTTCGGAGGTGATGGCTCTTCCAGCGCTAAGCTGGAAGAAGTTTGTGAGAAACTTGCACGATGGTCAGATCGAACAGATCTGTATCATCGTTGCAACAGATGATGTAGTGAATATTCGTGAGCGAATATCCACATTACAAGTGGAAAACATTGGGAAAGAGGTTCCCAATGATCAAACGAGATTTCAGCACTTTGAAGCGCAGAGCTGGGAGTCGCTTAAAGCGAACTCCCCATTTTATGAGGTACTTCGGGAATACGCTGACGTATTCTCAGAAGAAGTACCTAGCGAGCTCCCTAAGGATAAGGGAACTCGTCATGAAGTTGACCTCGTGCCAGGCACGAAATATTGTGTCACGCGGCAATGGCCGTTGCAGCGTGATCAAGTAAAAGCGATCGACGAGTTTTTCGAAGCTCGTCGTAAATCAGGCCAAGTGCGGGAGTCTACCTCACCGCACTCTACCCCCACCTTTTGTGTGAAGAAGTCCACAGGTGGGTGGAGAATCGTTCACGCTTACAACAAGATGAACGCAGCGACGGTACCAGCACAGAAACCGATACCGCGGAAGGATGTCATCATTGATGGCATGTGCGGGAGCACCATCTTTAGTGCTCTCGATCTAAGAGATGTATTTTATCAAATCCTAATGCGTGAGAAGGATATACCTCTCACGGCGGTAAGCACCCCAAGCGGCATGCTTTGGGAGTGGCTTGTTATGCCGCAGGGGCTTCGAAATGCCCCTGCTACGTTTAACAGATGCGTAACGCATCTATTACGCCCGGTGCGAGAATTCGAACCGAGTTATTTCGATGACGTGTTCATCAATAGTAAGGGTGAACACGATAGAAGCGATGTAGATGTCCATAGGGAGCATCTACGTCGAGTGTTAGAGTTTATGCGTAAGCATAAGCTCTATGCAAATCTGAAGAAGTGCACCTTTGGTGCACCTGAGATACCCGTTCTTGGATGCTTTGTGGGCAAGCACGGGGTGCGTCCTGATCCAGAAAAGATCAGGGTGATCGTTGAATGGCATACGCCAAACAACGTTAAGGAACTTCGAAAGTTCCTTGGGTTGGAAACATATTTGCACAAGTATTCGTGCAACTATGCTGGGTTAATACGACCTCTTTCCCAACTTAAGAAAGATGTCGAATGGCATTGGGATACCCAATGCCAAGATGCTTTTGATGCAGTCAAGCAAAGCTTGACTGAAGCGCCTGTCTTGGCTATAGCCGATAACGAGCGTCCGTTCCACGTCGTTTGCGACACGAGCGATTTCGCTATCGGCTGTGCTTTGATGCAGCGTGATCACGATGATCGTGATCGCGTAATCTGCTATCAATCGCGTCAGTTGCGCCCATCCGAGCGCAACTATCCAGTGCATGACAAGGAACTCCTTGCCATGAAGTATGCACTGGCCAAGTTTGGGATCTATCTCTTGGGAGATAGACCGTTTGTGGTTTACACGGACCATGCGTCGCTACGCATGGCCGTGGATTCACCACACATTTCTCAAAGAATGGCTCGATGGCTGTCATTCTTTTCTGAATAAAACTTTACGGTTGAATACAAACCCCGGAAAGTTGAACGTGATAGCGGATGCGCTATCACGAAGGCCCGATTACGAGATGAAACCGTCCGTAACCGAAGGGGACAGTGCAAACGCGATCCGTTGCACTGCTTTGTCGTCGTCAATTATACGACAAGTACGCGAGGCGTACAAAACAGACGAGAAGACACGTCTGTTGATTGATTACTTAAGTAATCAATCAAGTGAGAAGCGCGACGAACTCCCAGAGTTCCTCCGCGCTTGCGTGCATCGATATCGACTGCACGATCGTCTGCTGCTTTACAGCACAGACCAAAAAGATGAAAGTCGCATCGTAGTTCCAAACGACGATGATCTCAAACATCAAATTATGATTGAGTATCATGATGCACCGATTTAGGGGCATCAAGGTCGAGAGAAGACATACGCTTCTCTCGCACGTGACTTTTACTGGCGAAATCAGTACAAGTGGGTACGGAACTACGTACGCGCTTGCGAAATTTCCCAGCGCGTTAAGCCTGCGCAGTATGCACAGGATCCGCTGCAATCTCTGACGGTTCCGATAGAGTGTTGGAAGTCCATTTCAATGGACTTCGTATTCGGTCTTCCACCCGACAATAGTCGGAAGACCGGAATAGTGGTCTTTGTAGACCGTTTCAGTAAGATGGTACATCTTACTGCAGTATCAGCGAACGTAACAGCCGCTCAAACAGCGCGGATATTCGTTGATACGATATTCCGTTTGCACGGAATTCCGGAAGACATTGTCTCGGATCGAGATCCGAGATTTACAGGACGTTTATGGCAAGAAACGTTCTCATTGTTGGGAACCCAGTTGAAGATGTCAACTGCGGACCATCCGGAAACGGATGGGCAGACGGAACGGGTTAACCGCGTTCTTGGAGACATGTTGCGATCATACGCACAAGCCTTTGAACAGTGGAGTGACTATCTGCCACTCACTGAATTCGCGATTAACAATTCAGTACATGCTTCAACTAAGCATACAACGTTCTACGTGAATGCCTTAAGGCATCCACGAACCCCAGATTTACTTGGCGGTACGCCAAATCTAAGTGGGGGAGGGGCCCGCTCAAATTTTGAGCGAGCCAATGCGCAAGTTGCAACTGCAACTTGTGAACAAAACGATGGCCCTTCTACTGAAAGTACAGTAGAAGCGGAAGCAGCTTTAAATGAAACTGAAGCTGCATACGATGAATATGTGTCTGCAGCAATGGCTGAAGACAATGAGGGCAACGCACCTACTGCTGATAAAGCAGTAGATGAATTCGTATTACAGCGCCAAGATCTAATACGCTATATAAAAGATGCACTTGCTTCTGCTTTGGATAAGAAGAAGCAAAATGCAGACAAGCAAGGAAGGAAGAACAAAAACTCCTTTCTGAAAGGCGAATTGGTATTATTAAGTACTACCAATTTGACTATACATGCAATAAGCAACTTCCCTACACGGAAGTTGCTTCCTAAGTACATTGGACCTTTCAAGGTCCAAGAGATTCGGGGGAATGCCTATACTTTAGACATTCCCACAGCAATGCGGCTCCACTCAACATTCTATGTTGGGCGGCTCAAACCGTATCATTCGTCTTCGTCTTACGACGAGACACAGAACCACGGAAGATACCGTGCTTCTGCAAATCTCCCAAGAGAGACTTGTTATCGGCTTCCAGCCGTTGATGAGCAGAGCGGAGAGTCATTACCCCGCCTTCGACTGCTCAAGATCAACCTTGTGCCGATCGAGCTCTTCCTTACAGCGGGAAAGCTCGATGTACAGAAGATCATTCTTCTGCTTAAGTGCAGTGTGCGCCCCGAGGATGTCGCGGACATTCTCGCGAAGAGACCGATATGTCTTCACAGATTGAGACATATCGCTGCCAAAGGAGGAATAACCCTCCTCGCGTTTGAGGATCAAAGAACCATGCTCCGCAACAACAACGGCGAGGGAATTCTCAACCTCCGCCGCCCCTGATCGATAATCAGGGGAATAAGCGATACATTCTCTAGCGCTTGATCTCGAAGCGCTCGGTTCCTTCGAAGAAGGGGCAGCGTACCGAGTACTTAGAACGCTGGCTGGGTTACCACCAAGAGTTCGACTCTTGGGAGCCGACTGAGGTTCTGAGGGCCGACGCCCCAGACCTTTTAACTGAGTTTGAGAAGGAGTCTCAAACTCATAATGCGAAGTAGCATCAACACTAGGTGTTGATGAATTTAGGGCATCGATTAAGCCCTGAATTTCGGCGGGTACGCAAAAACCACCGTACCCCCGCAACTCCTCCTCTGACAGACGAGGAGCGCCCTGCGGACACCGCGGGCAAACGAGGTGAGAAGGGACACCACAGATCAACCCTTCTTTGGTGCAAGCAAAATGGATGTATTCCATTTGGCCTGTTCGCGAGTGCTTTAAAAAGCGCTCGCGCATTACGTGAACTTTATTCACTTAATCATCTGGGCTTTTGTTGTAGTTGTCAACAAAAGCGTTCCAACTCTGAGTCAGGGCGTCTTTATTGTCCCTGCTCCTCCTTGACCCTTTCCGGCTCGAATAATATCGAGCCTGGAAAAAGAGGTCAATAAAGTACAGACGTCTATCGTCTGTACTTCTATCGAATCGACGTGACTGGATGTCTTCGCAGTAATCCAGAACGTTGATATCGAACAACGAATATTGGCAGTACCGCTTACGGTGACCGCCACTGTTGGGTCAATAGCCCATCCAAGGGTCCAAAACCCCACTTTGTACGTAACATGTGGTTCCGTACGATGATACGCTTCAGAAGCGGCAGCCGCCGCTTCTGTTCGAGCTCTTTTAGCAGGCGGAGCACCGACTGCTTCAACACCACGCGCCGGGGTTAAATCACCCCGACGTGGAGAAGCACTTGGTCCAGGTGGGGCTCTGCGTTCCCGCAACCACCTGTGATAATCATTGTCGCTGTCATAGCTGACAGCGACACCAGAGTCGTCATCGCTGTTAGGCGATGAGCACCTAGCGAGTTTCGAATCGCTAGATCCTTTCTCGGGGACAGCGGTGCCCCAATCACTTTGTTCGGAGTCAGAACTGTCTCCGAACATGGAAGAACCCTTCCTGTCAACATACCATTCGGGGGTTGTCATCGTGCGAGATGTTGCATTAGCAACATCTCCCTGTTTCTTGCCAAATGCCGCCTAAGCAGCATCTGTGGTCTAATACGGTACGTCTTCCGACCTTTGCGTAGTTGAAGATGCTAATGCAGCGTCACTGTTGTCACTCAACACCTCAGCACCTAGTGCTGAGGCGGAGGAAGTGGCTCCTTCGATGTTTTCAGCAGCGCTCTTTAGAGCGCCGCCGCGTGCTTTGACCATCGAGTCGATGGTCAATCAGTTGGTAAATGAGAACGACCAACAAGTGCCACCTATGATTGGCCAAAATAAGAATTATTATTGGCCAACCACCTTAAGTGTGGGGGGTGATCTAATGGGGTACCATTACATAATTGATATTCAAGTTAGAATATCACAGTTTAATTTCAGACGCGTTGTTTGAAATTCAAATAACAGATTATAAGTTATTATAATCTACGAAGGAAAAGTCGATTCGGTATAAATACCGAATCTTGCAGGTTAACTAATAGTAAAGTTAGTTGAATACTTGATATTATTATATTAATTAGGTAGTTACTATACTATTAGCCGCTAACCACCCATTAAATAAACACTCTTAATTTTGCGTTCTAGGACATAAGTAAATATTTATATTTACTTTTAATGTAGGATTAGTTGTCACCAACTAATCCTACCCCTTTTGTATTGCGCGCTTCCTCGCACAACACAGTGTAAGCCTGTAACAGGATCAGTCCTGTTACATAATGGGTATGGGTGGTTACTCGTTGGCTGTGTTCATAAGTATTATACATAGCATGTAAATGAGAAATAGGAAATGAAAGTAAGTACATTACGGTAATCACTGATACCCACGCACATTTATGGCATTTGCCGCGGCCTTGACATCGTCGTCCATCTTCTATTCGGCTTTTGATAAAGTTTATGTCAAGAAACAAAAAAAATATCAACTTATGTTTATAACCAAGGCGGTGGCGGCTTCAGATTGGCTGTGGTGGTGGTGTCTGTGGCAATAGACAAAACGTCTGTGGAATAGACAAAACGTCTGTGGCAATAGCGGCGCCCAATAAAATTTGGGTTATTCTTCGCGCACACCAAAGGAAAAAAGATGATTGTTCAAGCCAGTTTCGCCCACATCATCTTCGCGCACACCAAGAAAAAAAGATGATTGGCCAAGCCAATTACGCGCACACCATCTGTTAAAAAGGATGCTGATTGATCAGAATAATTTTTCGTGCACTCGGTCCTCATGACGTTAAATTTATCTTGTAATATTCCACGAGGATCTTGCCCTCCACACTTTGAGTTTCCCATATGTTCAATGTGCGTCTATGATATTATCGAATATTCGGGTCCCAAAGTGCCCAAGGCGTCGAACGTACGTAAAAATACATAAATAAAGGACATCGAAGGTGCATGAAGTCTACAAAGGGACTATAGAACCGATGTTAACGATATATAGGGAGGTCGGGAATGGGGAAATTCGGGGGGGGGATGGGAGCATCGTATGTGGAAAATGGCTTGTCTATTTGTGGTGAAGTGCTATTGAAAATTTTTGACCAGCATGTACCAGTGTACCCGTTGTCAACTTGGAGCGACCGGTTTGGCTGAAAGGAAGGAGTGTTTGGGCCAATCGTGTGCTTGGAGTGTAAGGTACGCAGATTTAAGGTGTGGCACACGGTTTTGCATGTAGTTTACGTATTGTGTTTTAATTGGTTATTAAATATAGTGCTCGTATTACCTTGGGTTGCATAAGTCGCCGCTCCGCAGGATTCATTGTTCACTCACCCCTCAAGCCCCACACGTTTGGAACGTGTTCTTCTTTTTCGTATTGGCTGGGTTACTTACTGCGATCTGCAGTGAAGCCCCAAGTTTCTATTGGATGGGTTAATCACTGCGATCTGCATTCAAGCCCCTGGATTTATATTGGATGGGTTACTCAATGCTGTGTTTAGTCAAGCCCCACACTTTCCCCACGTTTGAAGTGACGATTTCCACTACATTTGCAGCGGACATATTGGATTACCTTTTCGTTGGTTTTTCGGTTCAAGTACCCCAGAAGCGGTACACACATATCAGTACTGTAGCCGGTGCGTAAACGCACGGTGCGGCTAGCGCACAGAGGAGGACATTCCTTTAAGCGGCGTTCGCCGCCGCTACTTAGCCGATACGCTCTTGTATAAGGGCTTAGCAAGAGATCACTCTCTTGCTCGGGGCCAAGATTCCCGGGGTGGTTTACAAATAGCTTTCGCTAACGCCTTGTAACAAGGCTTCCCTTATAAAGGGAGGTAGCGTAAGGGAGAACTCCCTTAGTCTACAATACTCACTGCGCGCGCGACCGGGCGTGGTCGCGCGCCTAGCAGTCTTAAGTATTTTTGTAAACTGATTTGTATTTAATATATGTAATTAGCCTAAGTTAATTAAACTAATGTAAACTATATGTAATACTAAGTAAAGCTTATTCAAGTCGTACCTAGCTGAAATGTAGTGTACCCCACCTGTGTATTAACACGTGGCAGGCTTCCACGCCTTCACAAAGGGCTCCTTCCCTGATTGGTTAAAACAACCAATAAGTCCGAACCTTTCGAACTGGTCAATACCTGACCTTAATGGTGGTGTACTTACGTACACTAATGTAACCACATGTAACCTGCTTACATCCTCCCCCATCAAGACTTTTGCCAATCAATAACCGATTTTTAGTTGGAGAACTCCAACTGCCAGAACTTCTGGTCTACACTGAACACCTTCAGTGGTGTTGGTGATTCTCCCCGGGAAGAGGAGCAAGTCCTCTACTCGGGGGATGATGACTCAGAGGACGAGGTCCTTGGGGATAGTTCCCCAAAGGACGACCACTCTGACAACGCCGAACGGCGATGTCGGCAGCCAAATATTTTCCCCACTGTGGGGAAAATGCGCTACTTCGAGCGCAACTACTATCAACTGCGGATGGTACATCCGGATCGCCGAAGGCGATCATCACCAATGAGCTGGACGCAGATCAAGAAGCCGAACTTGCCTTATAGGCACGAAAGTCAGCGTTACGCGCCTCTAAACGCCCGCCACGGGCGGCCTATCACTTTGATGGTCCTCTTGACCCTCAAAATTGGTCTAAAAATGAGGTAAAGAAGGGTTTAGCCTTTTATACCCCTGTCCCTGCGGCTGAACAGCCGTATCAACACGAATACCGGAAACAACTCCGGGGAAAACTGCTCACGCAGAAAGTAGTTCACTGGCGTCTCATACCGAAAGCGCCTCAGCAGGCAGGCACAGGGTGCCCCTGTTGAGAACCTCCACTAGGTTCCTATTGTTCTCTTTCCAGGAGAAAACACCGAAGAGGCAGAACAGAAATTCCGCGCTTGGGCGGAAGAGGAAAACTCCTCCGTAGCTATACTCAGCTACACAACAGCTATTACTCCCGTGACGTTCGGGTGGAAAGGGCGTTGCGCTTGGCGTTTGCAAGAGACAAGGCGATGGGGCTATTACGTGCCCCTTATCGCACGCTATGTCAGCGCCCCTTCCCCCACCATGGTGCCAGAGAACAGTGCGATCGCCGCATCTGTCTCCGGCGAACTCCCAACTACTGGGAGTGAAGGGGCCTCTCTCGCCCCTTTGGTCGTCGACCCGCAGCTGGAATTTCTCGCTCGAAAGCGTCAACGACGTCTCGGCAATCCTGCCGTAGGGGAGTCTCGGACTCCCAAGAATTTTGTGAGTGTGGATAACCCTTCCACTTCACCAGATATTGGGTTTGACCCCAATGATGGCGTCGCGCCATCAGACGCTCCACATGGTAATGTGGAGTACCCTCCGTATCGATAAGAACTTATCGATGTGCTTTCGCACAGATACAGGGCTGGAAACGGGGAATCGTCCCCCCTCAATCCCTGGGCCACACAGACGTGTCGTCAACGGAACCCTCGGATTCACTAATCCGTTTACGTAAAACGGGGTAAACCCCGTAGATGCATGCACCGAATTGTTTATAGCAAATTTGGCCATAGGAAGCATCTCACTCCAATCCTTTGGAGAATCCGGACATAAACTCCGGAGAATATCTTCTACAACGCTATTAACGCGTTCCGTTTGTCCGTCCGTCTGCGGATGATCCGCAGTGGACATGAGAAGCTTGGTGCCCAGCACCTTAAAGAGCCCCCCCCCAGAACTTTCCCGTAAAACGGGGATCCCGATCCGATACCATGAAATCGGGTAGACCATGCTGTCGAAAGACACGGTCTAGGAACACTTTCGCTGTTCCTTGTCCATCAATGGACTCTGGCACCGCCGCCAGGTGAGCCATCCAGCTCAAACGCTCTACAAAGACCAATATGCCGGTGTAACAGGCCTTATCCTTTCGAAAACCGAAGATAAAATCCATACTAATGGATTTCCAACACTCCGTTGGAACGGCTAAGCTCGCCAAAGGCTCACCTTCATTTTTATAGAAGGACTTGGACCACACGAAAAATTGGCAATTTCCAACTGTATGCTATAGGTTGACTTGGTCCAGACGAACAGTTGGCAATTTCCAACTGTTTCATATATCAGCTAAATCTGCAGAGGGTTTGGCCCTCTGACATGACTCACAAGTGCGAATGTACGCACCGAACCACTTATACATGTTGGGCCACCAATACAAAGCGCTTAAAGCGCTGTAGGTCTTATTCCGACCTAAATGACCCCCGGTAGGGGCGTCCTGTTCCTCAAAGAGGACTCTATATTTCAGTTCCTCATCATGAGGAACAACCACCCGCGGAGTTTCCTCCGCGCTCGTGCTATAATATAGCAAACCGTCACAGTACCTGTAACGGTGAAACAGAGCTCTATCTCGACTTGACAGGGTAGACTCAGACGAGCCAAATCCCTTTCCACCCAAAGCGCTGTACAGTGTGGGTCTTTCTCATACTCCTGGCGTATGAGATCCACCACAGACGTGGTGATGAATCTCACGTGAGCGAGCTCATAGTCGAGACGACGCGACTTCGTCGCTGTCGATAAGGACGCGTGGTCAGTATAAACCACGAACGGCTTCGAGCCGAGCAGGTGAACCCTAAACTTGACAAGGGCATACTTCATTGCAAGTATCTCCTTGTCATGAACGGGATAATTCCGTTCCGCAGATTTAATCTGACTCGACTTAATGCGAGCACGCGTTCCCTTCTTGCATCATCTGCTTGTAACAAAGCACATCCGATTGCAAAATCGGAGGCGTCGCAGACGACACTAAATGGTTTCCCAAAGTCTGGGAGAGCAAGAACGGGAGCTTTCAACAAGTTCCCCTTTACCGCTTCGAAGGCGGTTTGGTGTTTGGTTTCCCAACACCAATCCACGTCCTTCTTAAGAAGGTCAGTTAATGGTTTCGCCATCTCAGCGTAGTTATAAATGTACTTGTGGAGATAATTGGCTAATCCAAGCCACTTCCGTAAATATTTAAGATTTAGAGGCAAAGGACACTCCACAATGGCTTTCAACTTCGCGGGATCCGCCCGCACTCCATCTCTACCGATGAAGCATCCGAGGAAAGGAATTTCCTCAGCACCAAATATACATTTGGATGTGTTTGCATATAATTTATGCTCTCGCATACATTCGAGCACCGCTCGAAGATGTATCAGGTGCGTCTGAATATCAGACAAGTCGCCTTCCGCACGACTATGAACGAATATATCGTCGAAGTACTTCTGAGCGTACTTTCTATGAGGGACGAAGAGTTGGGTCACCAAGCGATTAAAAACCTCTGGTGCATTCGAAATCCCTTGTGGCATAACAAGCCACTCCCACAGCATGCCACTAGGCGTGCTGACCGCTGTAAGCGGAATATCGGATGCTCGCATGAGCACCTGATAATACCCGTCCACCAGATCTAAGGCACTGTACACCGTACAGCCCGCCATATTGTTCTGGAGGACATCCTTCCGAGGAATCAGAGTCTGCATGGGTACTGTAGCTGCATTCAGCTTGTTTTACGCATGCACAATGCACCACTTTCCGTTCGGTTTACGAACACAAAAAGTGGGAGATGAATGGGGATACTTGCTCTCCCGTACCATCCCTGCCTCTTCTTTCCCCTTGAAGAATGCGTCGCATTGCTCCTTGGAGAGAGGACACTGACTAGTGAAGCAGTATTTTGGTTCCAGGAACCAAATCAATTTCATGTCGGACTCCCCGATCCAGTGGTAACCCCATCGGCGGGTTGTCACTAATGACATCTCCGAATTCCTTTAACAAGGAATGGTAAGGGTCCTCAGGATCCGCAAGGATCTTGAGGCCGCTTCGGGCATTTAATGCCTGTTTGGTTTTCACCAAAACTGAATCGTCCATCGTGGATGAGGAGTTCAAATCCTCTTCGGGACGCAACACGACGACCTCGTCGATTTCATCTGCTCTCAAAGCAGTTCCAAAATCTTTGAAGGACATCTCCTCCAACGACAACAGTTCGCCTACCCCAGGCAACTGTTCAAGGCTTACGCCTTCTGTGACAACACCAGTCACACTATTCAGCATCCGGACTGCTGACTACTGGCCTCGGGACTCATCCCGGGACCCAGATGGGGGAGTCAATTGCCCCATCTATTGGAAGCGCACCGCGCCTATCCACAAAGGTCTCTACCTCTACCACTGGTGACTCGCCGGTCTCACCTACAACGGCGTGGTGGGAATCATTTCCGACGTGCACGAACTACGGGTCTCTTCGCTTGGAAGCGCCTCGCGCTTAACCACAGGGGTCTCTACCCCTACCACTGGAGTCGCAACTTGTTCGCCGACAGGGCGTAGTCGGAATCAGTTCCGACCTGCAGAAGAGAAGAACTTCGGGTCTCTTCTCTAAGCGCCTCGCGCTTAACCTCAGAGGAATCCACCTCTATCACTGGCGACTCACCAGTCTCGCCTATCTCGGCGTGGGGATTAACCGCCAAATCCCCTTCGTCGAGGAACACTTCTTTGACCTCATTGGGACTGATCATTTCAGACATCCATATCTCTGGCATATCACTCCAAAATCGCTTTTGCGATCGAGCAAAGGTGGGTTCATGACTCGCCAATGCTTCACCCGATCGCGAGTGCATTGAGCCAATGGACATAGACTTCCATTCTATCCATGGCTCGTGGCGTTCCAGCCAATCCATGCCCAGAATGAGTCCAAATACAGAACTAGGCAACGTTATGAGCTATGGAAGTCTGCAAACTTCAGCTTAAGGTCAATCGAGACCTTGGGTACAGAAACCTATACGCCCGTCGCTAGACGGGCCGTGACAACTTCACGAGAACGTGCCTCTAGGGCCTCGGCATACAGCCGACTCTTCACAACAGAAACTCGTCTGACATAATTGTCAGACGCTCCAGAGTCTATCAAGACTCTCCAAGGCTTATCAAATCCTTTCACGTCCGCAAGGACGAGCACAAACCTGGCTGGTACACCAACTCGGTGCTAGAAAAGACCGCCTCCCTCGGGGCTTTGTACTGTCGACCCCTATCCTGGGGTTTAACAGCACTGAGGTATCTCCCCCAGTAGGGCGTCCGCACCTACTGGGAGCCGTCGTTTCCCGACGGCTTGGACGATGGCCTTTTTGCCACCCTCGGCCCCTTCCAGCGACTATCTCGCTGGGGATTTTGTGGAAATCTGCTCCGCAGATGATCCGTTCTTCCACACAGGAAGCATCTCAGCGGACCAGTCCGCTGCAGCATGGACAGGAGCTCCGCTTCAGAACCCAGCGATGCAGATTCAGTGTGACTCTTAGCGGAAGGTTTCTCTTCCGCTTCGACCTGACTCAGTTCCATGGGTTCGGGACCCACCTTAGAGGAACGAAAGTTCCTCTCGGCGTTGAACGCCATCTTGAACGCCTCCGCCAGGGATGGGGGTCGGCTTCGGAGTAGCTCCGAACGTGCTGATCCTTCTCTCAGGCCTCTCATGAACACGGGAATTGACACATCGTCCGAGTACGCTTTCGCGTACATCCCTGCCAACAGGGTCTAAGTTCTTGGATGTACGTTCCCAAGTCCCTAGTGCGCTGACGGAACCTTAGGAACTCCAGATGATTCTGGAAAACCAGATCAGGCGTTGCATATATGTCCATAATATTTCGCTTAAGGACTCCCAAGTTCGGGAACACGGTCGTGACCGAATCCTGACACGTAAACGCCCATGTACGGGTTTTGCCCGTAAGATGGGTCAGTGCAAGTCCCACTTGCAGGTGATCCTCGATCACGTTCGGGTGGCGAATGCGGATTCAACCTCTCGAAGCCACACATAAAGGTTTTCACCTTTCTCGCCGGTGAATTCCTTTATCTTAAAGGACATCGGAGGGCGTACCCCCGTAGACGCGGGATAACTCCCGCGAAGACTCACCTCATGGGCGATAAGGGAATTCACCCTTTCACGCACGGCATCGAGGCCCTGCTCCACTAGATGTCGCATGCCATCCTCACCCAATATGGGTAACAGCATTTTAAAGGCTTCCTGTTGGACGGGGGTTAGCTTACCCCAATCGTCCTTATCCATCCCTTTTAGAAGATGTTGATCACCAACACAGGTGTTGGATTGACTACAAGTGCTACCAGATGTAGCCGGTGCGTAAACGCACGGTGCGGCTAGCGCACAGAGGAAGACTTTGCTTTAAGCGGCGTTCGCCGCCGCTACTTAGCCGATACGCCCTTGTATAAGGGATTAGCAAGAGATCACTCTCTTGCTCGGGGCCAAGATTCCCGGGGTGGCTTACAGTTAGCTTTCGCTAACGCTTTGTAACAAGGCTTCCCTTATAAAGGGAGGTAGCGTAAGGGATAACTCCCTTAGGCTAGAATACTCACTGCGCGCGCGACCGGGCGTGGTCGCGCGCCTAGCAGTCTTAAGTATTTTTGTAAACTGATTTGTATTTAATATATGTAATTAGCCTAAGTTAATTAAACTAATGTAAACTATATGTAATACAAAGTAGAGCTTATTGACGTCGTACCCAGCTGAAATTTAGTGTACCCCACCTGTGCACTAACACGTTGCAGGCTTCCACGCCTTCACAAAGAGCTCCTTCCCGGATTGGTTAAAACAACCAATAAGTACGAACCTTTCGGACTGGTCAATATCTGACCTTAACCGTGGTGTACTTACGTACACTAATGTAACCACATGTAACCCGGTTATAAGTACCTACCAAGGTCCCTACTAAGCGACGGGCCACCGAGTGTGTAACCACCCACAACAATGGGTACACAAAGTGAGATGGATGAAAACAAATCGGACTCGGCGTCCTGCAGTGCCGATCGGTCGCCCGATCGGCATCCAGACGAAGGTTTGCGGGGTACCCCCCCCGTAAGTTGGTCGGCTGGGCGCGATAGTGGTCAAGTTCCGGACACTTCGGTGTTCGATTTCGAACTGGACTCCACCACAATGGTGCACGTGCCCGGACCATTTGGTGACCGTGGATATCACCGCAATATTTCGAAAAGTTTGGATTTTACATGTTTTGATACGGATACTCTCTGGAGAGGACGTAAGGAACGCCTATCACCTTGCTTGCTTTTTGTTGGAAAGTATGACGATGTTCGATCTGGTCAAGGGGAGGATCAGATCAAGATTAATTATTTTACGACTCCCCATACCGCTTCTGGCGGAGCCGATCGGCACAAGGAAAGCTTATCACCTTGTAGTCGTGGAAAAGGATGGCGATGATCGATCTGACCAGGTAGAGGACCAGATCGAGATTTATAAGTTTATTCCTCCCCATAAGTCTCCAACCGGAGCCGAATGGGGTTATAGCAAGTCTTGCTATAGTTCTGGAAGGGATCAGGACTCTGTTCCTGATCCCATGTATTTCGATGTAAAATTGCATGATGGGAAAAACACTATGGGGACGGATTACCCTTTCCCGCCCGAATTAGCCATGAAGAAACCCAAGCAGAGGCTCGCATTGCTGTCGGGCAATGACGACTTGGAGGAAAAGTCGTCGATCGGTGATGGGGTTGTGGATGACAAGGAGGTGACCAGGATGTACTACATCTACGAGCTGAAGAAATTCGTTCGCGAAAACGAGGTCATGCGAACTGTCAAACCCCTAATTCCGGATCGTCTGCATGGAACTATAACCGAACTGATCGACTTAGGCCGCTGCAACTGTTTAAGAACTTTCTGGCGATGCTAGCCGAGGTTGGTATGAAGGTGAAGAACGTTAATGGTGTTGGAAAGTTGTTTGAAATTGATACGTGGAAGTTAAAACAAGCTATGTCGACTCTACATGACCATTTGACGCCATTGATGGGGGCGGTACGCCGCCCAACTCCCACAATCGCACTGGAAGCCCCAAACGTCGTTCCATCACTTGCCTAACAGGCACTCGCTGATAATAGCTCGCTGTATCGGTCGCCACCTTCCTCCAAGTGATCGTCCGAGTTCGAGGTCGGTGTGGAGCGGATGACCATGGATCACGGTACCAGTAACACAGGACAAAAAAAGGACTTGCAGCAGGTGGGGCGGCATGCCAGTCGGGGCCCCAGAGACACCCAAAGGTATCGGCACCCCCCAAGACCGACCCAGTAACCTCTCCCGCGACGGAAGGAAGCATGTAAGGCATGTTTGAAGCCATTATGAAGCGTTATGTCGAAAATCATTGCCGATCACCTCAGCGCCCACGTACACCAAGCCGATTGGTCCAGCAAAACGACGCTGTTTATAAAGACGTTGATATGGAGTCAATAACATCAGCAGACAAGGTGTCTGAAGGTGTTATACCGGTTTTTAAGACAAAACGCAAGTCACGCCCAGCCCTCCCTCGCCGATCGGCAAGTAGCAGCGACTTCGAAATGGATTCGACCAGCGAAATTGACGGTTACTACGGTGGTACGGGCATAGTCGGGACACGTAAGGCGAACTTAGCCTCGACGACTGCGTTTGACTACAATTAGACGGCGATCCCAAGGTCCCGCATGGCCGCAAGTACCGAGTTGAAAGACTTTACGGGTAAAAATGCCGACGAGGAGCAAGCCCGAGCATGGTTCAGCCGAACGAAGTCCGCCTTCCTCCATGATCAGACGCCAAACAAAGAACGGTGTCTGATCTTCCGAGATCTGATGAAGGGACCGGCTGCAAATTGGATCCAGAAGTTATGTCGGGATGTCCGATCTGACTGGAGTTTGCTGTGAATGGAGTTGGAAAGGCAGTACTGTCACTCCGGCTTTTCTACTGCGCGAAGTTACCACCACATGAGGAAGAGGGCGATGAAACACGATCGAGTACCTTCACCGGCTACATGTGACTGCGATGCGTGCGGGGTCCCGATCAAGGAGACCGATCCGCCGACCGTCGCTGCCCAAGAACATGTGGGACACTTTATCAGTACTCTGGACGATCAGGAGTTGGCCGGTTAGCTTACCCTACTGCGTCTCATAACGTGGTAGAAGTGGAGCAGACACTACGTATGTTGCGCCACTCCCGCAATATGAGAACGAAGGTTGCTGTCGGATCGAACCGATCGCGATCGAAGATGCAAGATTATCCCGTGAAGAGACCTTCAGCCAGGCCGGCCGGAGAGATTAGAGCAATCGTGGCCGATGTAAACACCGAGTCAAAAGGGAGATCAGTGGTTGGTCTAGTTTGGAGTCGGACGAGGAACAGTACCGTCACAATTTCGTCGCCCAGTCTGCACCAAGAGACCGACCAGCGTCAAGCCTTGACTAACGGAAGGCAAGAAACGGCAACAGGTCAGATCCGGGTTTGCCATAGAAAAAGTGCACGCACTGCGGGTCGACCAAGCACGGTGATCGGGGCTGCTGTCGAAGAATTACCTGTAAGAAGTGTGAAAGACGCGGCCACCCCACCTATCACTGTTTGTTTGGATGCAAGGCGTGTGGAGAAATTCATGACGATGTACAGTTCAAGATGGAGCAATTTTTTAACCAGATGCACAAGTGGTATGTTCCATACAAGTATGCGGGAATGTTGCCGCCTGATGTGGAGAATATGTTAAACTAGGTCGCTCGCCAGGTTCGAATCTGGATCGAGCCGAGCTATCTACGTTTAGCATCTATGAATACGTCGGAAAAGACAGCGATACAACAGCAAAAAGGACAGGAGATGGGAATGATCCGATCTACAGTCTTACGACTGATGAATATTCCCGATCGAAGTTCGTTATGCAGTTGGACCTGCTGCCTGGTGAGTCACGCGGTTACTGGAAATATCACGCTCCCGATACAAGGTTCAAACAGTCGAAATCCTGCGGCAAGATCAACAATGAGAAGGCGACGATGTTGTTTGACTCTGGAGAAGAAGCCTTGATGATTGACTCCGCCTTTGCTCGTAAGGTCGGATGTCAGATCGACTATGCACAGAGGCAAGAATGCGTCGGAATTGGCGAAAATTCCTATATGACCGAAGGGAGGACGCGTGTGAAGATGACTCTATCTGGTTCATTAGTTTATTTCTTTAGCGCTTGGGTCGGTAAGCTGACCGGCCAAGACGCGCTCCTTGTCATGGACTTTATGGTGCCGGCAGGCATACTTCTCAATCTGTCTCATGGAGTACTCACGCTTCCGGACGAATTCCAGATCCAACTGGCTGGTTGACGCCATTTATACAAATCACGCACTGGTATGGTAAGGTGGAACCAAGATATCACTATTACAGTGGGTCGATCGGCAGATATCTCGGTGGATAAGGGCTACTAGACAAGGAAGCTACGGGTGACCAGGGGCGATCACTGGGTACCGACGTTTGTGGAAGGCGGAAGCCGAAGCGATTACATACGATTTACTATCATCGGTAACAAACCGCTGATGTGTTAGGCAACGGTACGATCGTCGGTATGTGACTGGCCGAAGGAAACGTCCCGAGGAAGATGGGGTTTATTTCGATCGGATCATGTAAAGCCACCACCGATCGGGTCGGCGATGACAAGTCAGACGAAGAAGACCCCTCACCCTGGACGGAAAGGCCAGCTTACGTATCGACCAAGATGTGCCGAAGGTTATCAGCGCAGTTACCCGATACAGTGGGCTCACAGGCAGATGTCCCGAGAGTCGTCAATGCAGTTGTATCGCAAGATCGGCTGACAATGGAGCCGACGGCAGATGGGAAAGATCGCAGTATCGTCGGAGACGAGTGTAGTGGCGCTTCCGCCCAAGTCGGTACTATAGGAGGACAGCCCGTCGACGAGGATCAGCATTGCCCGTTTGACAGGGGCGGACCGAGTGAAGTCACCTCACCGGATGACCTGGTGTATATGCACGGGGGCGGAGAGGAGTGCGTTGAAGAATCGGGGAGCCATATGGCTACCCCACCTGAAGTGTCAACCGATCCGCTTGAAGTTACTATGGACAATCCGCAAGCAGGTGACCAAGTCGCTGACACCCCCGATCGGACCGATAAGCTCAAGGAATTAATATGGGAGAAGAAATATTGGCTGAACGGGAAGGGTGCTGCTGGTATAGGCAGTGGTGATGTCAAGCCGACTGCCGATTTGGATGTCAGATCGGCCAAGAAGACGTGTTGTGGTTGAACGCATCGGGAGTATCTTATCCTATTGAAGGATCGCGAAGAAGCAACATGGATCGGTGAATCCGTTCTGAATTGTAGGGGCTGTGGTAAATAAGTCCGAACGTAATCGAATTAATCAGAATTTTTATGGACAATTTTTGTGTATTTTTTGTTGTATTTTGTACAATATTTTTAAAAAAACTTAAATCATGATTCGGTTTATAATTATTTATACCTCTTGGTTCAATTTTAAATTGTTTATTATTTATATAAAAATAGTTTTTCATAAAAATGTAATATTTCGAAGCAGACTTACGAAGTGGAAAATCAAGACTTGCAATAGCGCCGATCGGCATGTACCGATCGGTGTAAATATTTGTGATGTTTTATTGTGATTACGACTACGGGTGTGTGACGAACTGTGATGAACTGGTGATATTTTTCGATGACGACGGTAACGATTCTCACGTGTTGATGCAATTGGATGTGGTAAGGGTGGATCTTGATTAATGTGGACGAACGCTAAGACAGATGGGACAATCGGGTAATCGGAAAATACATTTTATTAATGATAAATGCGCGAATGATTGCCCGATAGGCGCCTACAATGTCAAAGTTCGCGATCACCCCATAACCGACTGACAATCAGGACTGGGTGATCTAAAATATTGTGGCGAAATTGGTTACGCCAATGCTGATCCCTGTCAAGCTGGGTCAAGGTGTCCATCAAGTTGTCGATTATGGTGTCGCAGTGGTAGCCGGGGTACCAAGATACGTCTTCGATCAGATCCCCGGCTTTCTCCACTCGACGCCTAGCCATATGGAGGTCAATAGGGTACAGGAAGACATCAACGTCGCACTACTTTGCCCGCATGCCTTCCAGTATGAACTGACAGATGGACAGCTAGGCTTCACCCGCCCGACTCCGACGCTGCTTTCGCTGTTTCTGGTACGTGGCTAAATCCTTGTCCAGCTTTACTTGTCCGGCGGAAAGCACCAGATAGTGGGTGAATTCCAGATCTTTTGGCTGTGGTTGCTGCGGAACTGCCCGAGACTACTTAAGAACGAGGCGATCCACGGAGTCGGTGTGAACATGGCGTTCAAGTAGGGTCTAAGCAAAACTTGGCTTGGCGTCATACAGACGGGCGATCTGCGATCCGGTGATAAGATCGGGTCGCCACTCGGTTGTACCTAGATGAATAACCGCCAGCGGGAAAAGCCAGTAGTCCGGACGCGAAAAAGTGCGGACCAGCTGCTGCTTGGTTGAAACATATCGCCGCAGGAGATCGATCTGCCCCGGAGACCAAGGGCCTGCAGCAGCCAGACCTGAAGGAGGGAGAGGCACGTCAACCTTCAATGCCCCCAACGATGCGTGATGATACAGACTAGAAGTGCCGGGCAGAAGAGTTGGTTTGGGTGCCTTGCCAGCCGGTTTCGATGGTTCTATAACGCTGTCGTCCTTCGGGTGCACCACTTGGTCTGCTCCTGGCGTTGGCGCTTCAACTGCGGCAGCGGAACGACAACGATGGGTGGATTGGAACTAAGATAGAGCTGGAGCTAGCTCATCTGAATCCGTCGATCCACCGTCAGAATCCGCCCCAGGAAAGGATAATGCTGACTTGGACCGGGCAGCAGTTGAGGTCAAGGGCGCTTGAGTTTTCGTGAATTGAACGGGTTTGGTTGAATCCGATGTTGCGCGCAGGGGCTTCAACGTTGTCTTGACTCTCTTCCGCGGTGCCGCTGGTTTTTCTTCGTAGTATGGATCGGACGCTACGCCCCGCTCCCTTGCGCCTCGCGCCTCTCGCCGAACCCTTGCGTTTCTTGATATGCGTGCGAATTTTGGGGGGCAGAATTTCAGCCATGAATGGCGAGAATATTTCCGCCCAAGTTTTGTTTGGAAGTACTGCCAGCGAAATGCGACTGCGGGTCCTCGAGGGCGACGAGGCTGCTCCGCAAGGATTGGAGCTAGCGACTGGTGAACTGGACAGATACGTAGCCAGATTATCGCGGCACCGGTGGACGATTCCCCAGAGTCGGTTGGACTCTTGGGTCCAAATTCCGAGCCGATCTTGGAAGGCATCAATTCTCTCGGAGTGATCGTCGATCGTGAGTTGTAACTCGGCGATCTGGCGATACAACTCGCGCTTCTGATAATACAGAACCTATCGGTCGTCCTGATTCTCCGAGCTCTGTCGAGCGACCACTGCAAGCTGCTCTTGGAGATGCGATCGACAGATCTTGAAGCGACGTATGTCGTGACCAGTACCGATAAGCCCTTCCAACACCGGTCGAAGCAGATCGAAGTGGCTGTGCATTTGACGATCGGTATCAACCATTGTTTGCACGGTTTGAATCACATTGTTTGGTAATGGATCTACATACAGAAGGAAGTGAGTACCGGTACAAGATGGGGTTAACGATAGAATGACATACCCGGTTTGGTTTGTTTCGGAGTCGAGGTCTTGAGATGCTTAATATCGGCGATCAATAGTGAGCGATCAGCCTGTATGTCGTCGATCAGCTTGGAGAACCGCTGTGTCCCGACGCATTTTCTGAAACGCGGCGTTGACCACGATCTGCTTTTCACGTTCTAATCTCAACTCCTGTCGAAGTGCATCAATTATTTTCTGAGGCCGATCGACCTCGACTCGGTGCTCATATTGTTCGCTGACAATTTGAGTGTCTCCCGAGTCGTCGGAATGGTCAGATCGGTCAGAAGTGGGAATATGCGGAGAGTTCGGGAACCGATCGCCTACAAAGACAAGTGTTAGAGAAAATGTGGTGATCGGAGATCAAGTGGAGTTACGTTGTACATTGGACTTGGAGGAATGCATGGAATTGAAGACTGTGAGATCACGACGATACCGTTGTGCGGCGGAGACCAGACTCAGGGGTGGCTGTGGTGAAGTGCTATTGAAATTTTTGACCAGAATGTACCAGTGTACCAGTTGTAGAGATCGGGTTGGCTAAAAGGATGGAGTGTTTTGGGCAAATCGTGTGCTTCGAGTGTAAGGTACGCAGATTTAAGGTGAGGCACACGGCTTTCGCATGGAGTTTACATATTGGATTTTAATTGGTTATTAAATATAGTGTTTGTTCTACATTGCGTTGCATAAGTCGCCGCTCCGTAGGAGTCATTGGGGGCAGAGGGATAACACGGTCCCCTCTTGCTCATTTAATCCCGGTCAGGACTCAGCTCAACCGGAATTCCCACGACGGGAAGCACTCATTACGTTCACTGACCCCTCAATCCCTACACGATTGGAACGTGTTCTTCTTTTTCGTATTGGCTGGGTTACTCACTGCTATCTGCAGTCAAGCTCCAGATACTGGTTGGGTTACGCACTTCTGTATGCAGTCAAACCCCAAGTTTCTATTGGCTGTATTACTCACTGTGATCTGCAGTCAAGCCCCAGGATTTTTATTAGCTGGGTTACTCACTGCTGTGTGCAGTTAAGCCACAAATTTTTCCCGCATTTGGAGTGACGATTTCCTCTCCATTTGCAGCGGACATATTGGATTATCTTTTCGTTGGTTTTCGGTTCAAGTACCTCAGAAGCGGTATACCCATATCCGTACCTACCAAGGTCCCTACTAAGCGACGGTCTACCGAGTGCGTAACCACCCACACCAATGGGTACACAAGGTGAGATGGATGAAAACAAATTGGACTCGGCGTCCTGCAGTGCCGATCGGTCGCCCGATCGGCATCCTGGCGAAGGTTCGCGGGGTACCCCAACCCCGTAATTTGGTCGGCTGGGCTCGATGGTGGTCAAGTTACGGACACTTCGGGTTCGATTTCGAAGTGGACTCCACCACATATTCACACGAAGGGCGATTTCCTTAATGCAGGGCCGGATTCGGACTGGTGTGCACGAAATTGGCTTGGCAAATCAGCTTTTTTTTTGGTGTGCGCAGAATTGGCTTGGTTAATCATCTTTTTATTCTTGGTGTACACGAAATTGGCTTGACCAATCATCTTTTTTTCTTGGTGTGTGCGAAATCGGCTTGGCCAATCATATTTTTTCCTTGGTGTGCGCGAGGAAATCCGATAAAATTTTGGCTTCAAAAATCGTGGTAGTATTATTGACATGCAGATCAGTATTAACGAGTAAATAATTGGTTAGAAATAGCGCTTTTACATCTACTTATTCAAAAAATTTCCATCCCTGTGACGTTCCCGGTCACGTAGTTGCTTCGATAGTTTAACCTTTGTAACCCCGTCCCGTCGGTACGACCGAGTACTCTACTTCTAAATATAAAATCGAATGATTGTCGCGATCCGCACCAAATTGAAGTCGAACTATACTATAAGTCGGACCCCATTGAATTCGATGTTATCATTGGTTATTACAAATAGCGCTTATAAACATTTCCTGTCTAACTACGGTCTTAAAGAACACCCTACCTGCTTTCGCATTCGTTTTTCGCCTCCCCAATACCACCGCAAGCAGAGAGTCCGAGTTGACGGCGAATCCGACTTTTCACCATCGGAGTGCTCGAGAAATGTGCTGTTTTTTTGAGACGGCAGAACAACAAGAACAAGGAATCTGACTAGCTCAGGAACGGCGTGCACGACAACGTGCTGTTGAGACGCAAGAACAAACCCCCAAGGCTACCACAAGAAGAGAGTCCGCGCTCACGGCGAAACCGAATGGCTCGGAAGCGGTGTTCTCGACAGAGTATTGTTGAGACGCAAGAACAAACCCCCAATTCTACCGCAAGAAGAGAGTCCGCGTTAACGGCGAAACCGAATGGATCGGGAGCGGTGTGCTCGACAGCGTATTGTTGAGACGGAAGAAGAACAAGAACAATGAATACGACTTTCTCGGGAGCAGCGTGCTCAAGAACGTGCTGTTTAGACGCAAGAGCAACACGAAGAACGACGCCAAGCTCAGGAAGCGCCAAGACGTTCTCAGCGTGCACGGCAGATCCTGCTAGACAGATTGCGCGTCTCTGAACCGAAGTTCTCCCTAGCACGTCAGGAGATCCCCGCAAATCGCGCCTCGCTGCGCTTCGTGCTCAACTGGGCTAACGTCTGCTGCGAGAACTGCGGGGTGATAAATTGGATTTAGGAGCGCGTGAAAGGTCCTGGTTCAAACTTGCACGCCCACTTTGCACCATGTGCTGCGACCGTGGCAAGATGGCCAAAGTCCCTTTATTGATACAGCCACCATATCCGCTGTGGAGTCTGCTACGGGACCAAACGCCTATTTTTAGTGCGGAGTTGATAGTGATCCACGACCAGACATTGAACAGACTGATCAAAACGATTAATTATGGCATTTCCGAAGCCGCAAGGAATCCACGTGCCTTTTTTGGCAATCGTGTAATCCTTGCATCCCGAAAATTATTTTTTGGCCGAGATCAACACATAAGTCCTGAACATGGTTCTAGGGGGAGTTCACGAATTTCTAAGCGCCGAAAAAGGGACGATGAGGAAGGTGTCAAATAGATCCCGACAGATTTTCTTATACTGGATCAACGTTATCGGATGACCGCCGCATCTAATGGCATTGAAGGTTGGCTCACCAATCATGCACCTGCGGAATCTTGATGCATTCAACGGTCTTTGCAACTGCACGCGCCTCATTGTCAGTATTCCGCACTTGTGGTTGTGTCATAAGTCTTGAATGGTGATACATTTGCATTTACAACTGAGCAATCAGGCCTACCGTACGCGGTCCATCGGAAGCAGTTTCCGGTGCGCTTGGCCTATGTGATAACTATAAACCAGTCACAGGGACAGACGCTGCACAAGGTTGGTATATGTCCCACAAGGGACGTGTTTACACATGGCCACCTGTACGACGCCTTTTTACGGTCGAAAGCACCGGAGAATGTCTCCGTCCATTTGGAAGCTGACTATGCAGAACGACGACTAATGCGCAACGTCGTTTATGACGAATCACTACGTTGAATGAGGTTGAAAAATCTCACAATCATGGGGCAGTCAATGTCCGAGATTGCACACGAAGTCGTTGATTTTGCTGTCAACGACTGCGTGTGCAATCTCGGACATTGACTGCTCCCATGATTTTCTTTTCTTTCAACGTAAACGTAGATGTACTGTAGTTTCAATGTAATTTCTGTGAAACAGTTCGTCAGAACGACGGGTACCATCTCCTGGTCTATAAAATAACAGAATTCATGTCGTCAATGATCCCGTACCTAATCGAATATCTCGATCATTGTACATTACAGAATTATGGTCGCGATCCTGTACCTAATCGAATATCTCGATCTATGTACACAACGGGATGATGATTGCGATCCCGTACCTAATTGAATTCAAAATTTACTATATAAATCGGGGATAATTGAATACGATTTTATAATTGGTTACAAATAGCGCTTTTACCGTTAAGTGAAAAACTATTCGACTTTGTCCTTGGTTTGAAATAGCGCTTTTACATCTTCTACTTATGTAAAGTGTTCCGTCCGTCTCCCGGTCACGTGACCTGCCCCTGCCCCGTCGGTAACACGGGTACCTACACTTCTACACTTGAAGTTTTCCGTCTGTCCGTCGGTGCGACGCTCCTGTGCAATACTAGCTATTGTTTTCTGCATATATACTATTTGAAACACACTTTCTTACTGCTCAGTTCTTGAACAGCTTCGGTGGTTATTGACTTCAAGAGTCCTTGAATGGGTAGAAACCGTATAAGGCAGGAGCAACGTTCATCTCAAACAGGTGCACAGCAAGAAGCGGCCAATCCGCACGGAGGAAGAGGGATATAGCTTACGCAAGCAGCAATGCAAACAGCATCACCTGAACTGCTGAATGTGCAGTCCTGACACAAAAGAACCCGCCGATTGAAGGCCGCTTGAACAGGATGTACCACGAGTGCAAATAAATACTCGTTCGCAATCTCAATTTCATTTTTTGGAGTGAAGAATCTACCGCCAAAAGCCAAAGAAAAAGGCAAGAGGCCACGACGTCAAGTACTCGAGAACTTCTTTCTACAGGTTGATGGAGCAGTGGAGGCTTTAGATTGTGTGGAAGAAGAGGAGGAATCAGAGTTTGAAGGAGATGAGGACGAAGGCGAGTCGGAAATATCGATGGTCTTTGCAGACAGTTCGGATGACGATCGCATTAGAGATTCAGACGATGACGTGGAAGACGAAATGGAAACAATTGTCGAGAATGTAAATACGGAAGAAGCTCGTTTGACGAAATAGTACCAGCTAGACTTGTCCGAAAAAGATGTGTAACCGCTAGCACAACAACTTTCAGAAACTGCTGATTCAGCGGGATTAGAGACAAGTGATTGTAAAACTCCGGAAGCAGAGACAAATAGTGGTAAACCGGATTCAAAGCCATTATAAATAGAGACAGAAAGGTCAGAGACAAAAGGTACAAGCGCAAGAACCATAGCACAAGCAAAGCGTACAGCTGGAAAATCGGCTGAAAAAGGCAAAAAGCGGGCAAGACCCTTCCGTAGTACGAGTGTAGCTATTGATAGTGCCGCTACCAAGTTTAGCGTCGCAATCAAAGCCAATAAGAAGATCAAGGTACAAGTTGGCGGCAGTGACATTCCAGAATGCAAAGCTTCATTCGTTGTGGCTACAGGGTCGTCGGCTAAAAGTTTGACTAGGGATGCTACATTTCCCGTTGTGTTGAAGAAAACAAAACGAAAGTCAAAACAGTCGACTAAAGCTGCAACAAGGAAAGTCCTTACGGCAAAACAGAGAAGAGAAAACCCTTGCTCATTCATAAAAAATGGCTCTGCAGTCGTATGAGTATCAAATGGGAATGTACGAAGAGGATGCACTCAAGAAGGCGATTCGGCTCTCTGCAATGGATGGGAAGCCTCGCTCTCTATGTGACAACCATCTACCATGTGATCCAGCCAAAGGAGCATTGCCAGCACCGACCCAACCAAAACAACTCCAGCAATTCCGCGCAAAAAAGTAACGAGACAAATGAAAGTGAAGGTAGCACAAGATACAGTGACAGGTGGTGAACCAAAAGTAACGAGACAAATGAAAGTGAAGGTAGCAAAAGAGACGGTGACAGGTGGTGAACCAGACGCTGTAATACTTGCTGCAAAAGACGTACCGGTAGTTCAAAGACAAAAAAATACTCTTGGGGCTGATTCAGAGATAAACGATGCTCATGTGGTTGATTTGGAGACAACCAAGGCTCAAAGAGCAGGTTCTGGGACAACAACGGCTTTTGTGGTCGAGACAGAGAAAAACGATGCTGGTCAAAACTGTCAGAGCAAGTAGTGTAAGATCTGCGCGACAAGTACAAGTGTATTGGTTGTCCAACACATAGGGTGCTCCTCACTACGCGCACCAGAAGACTCAAGTACTGGTCGACTTGAGTATAAACTTTTGATTACACACGCCCCCAACTCGTGTCAACTTCCCACTGGCTATGAGCCCAAGGGGACATGGGGGCACTGAGATTTAATGTATTTTTATTTGATTTGGAGCTTACGTTCAAAGTTTTCGATCGGAATTTTTTCGTGGAGATTTGGATAGAAATTCCCTGCTACTTATCGAGGGGTTATTGTTGTCAATTTTGGTACTTTTGGTTGTTTTTTCTTCACGTTTCACACGGAAGAAGAAAAGAGTTATCAGGCAGACGTCTTAAAGGTGCTGATTGATCAAATGAACAAGAGACTTGAGGTGATGGAAGAGGAACGCTCACAATCGTCTGGCACCAGTACATCACCTAGTTCAAGGAAAGTCTTGCCTGTTGTGAAAGGAGATAGTACCTTCATGGACAGCCTAAACAATTTCGGTTCATTAGGTCGGAAAATTACCACGAATGTCCTCAGGAGAGGACACCATCGAGCTTCCACGTGTGCAACATGCGCGGGATCCCCACGCACACCAATGTGGACCGGCTGGTTTGGCGATGTAGATGGTATTAATCCACCAGCAGAGAAAACATTCGGAATCATTTTAGACACCAGCCTGGTAAAGATTCCGAAATTAACGGCTGAAAAGTTTACAGGGTAGAAATTTACCCTGGACTTAGTTCTGGCTTTCAGCAATGGGCGTATCGTTTTATACAAGCCCTGGAAAGTGATGAATTAACGTCAGGTTTCATGTGGACAGAACGTCTGGAAACAAATATTGGTACTTGGTAGCTATGCTTTCCAAGTTTCAACTACGTGCTGGAACAAATGTGGCGGGCGTTCATAGTGAATATAACTCACAACACTGTTCGCACCAGAAAGAACCCTAGACGAACATGAAAAGAGAATTCTCTGTATTTGGTGATTCTAGCTTGTGAGAGTGGCTCGAGCGAGAAATTGGTTGTCGAGAATCTCGTCAAATACGCCACTCCTAGTTTCAAAAATTCCATGATGGTGCGATACGATCCAAACAGATTCAACACGTACAAGAGCTCATGGCTTGGGCTCACGAAATTCTGAGCAGAAAGCTGAAGACACGAGTCTTGAGATTCAGGACGATTTTGAGGGTACGATGCACGACATGCCTGACGATGAAGAAGGAAAACAGAATGAAAGTGAAGACAGGGAAGAGCTTGATCGTGAAATGGGTGATTTTGACCAGAATGATGAAAACGTCGTGGACGAAAAACTGTGGGGTGAAGACTATGACGACAATTTTAAGGGAAAACGACCTCAAAAATGTCTGCAGATGCAGAGAGGGAAAGGAGAAACATGTCCCTGTTTTACAACTACGGTATTGAAGAGCCATGCACAGGGAAATGCCCAAAAAGAAATATAAAATGAGGTGGTCGAAGTACTGGTGGAAATGAAAACAGTACGTCTTGACTACCATGAAAACAACAAGAGCTTCACAGGAAGTGTCGATTTGGATAAACCACCAACCTATAACCGGTAGATAGTTGACAGTGGAGATAGTCGACACTTAGTATCCAACGAAAGTCTATTAGAAGAACCCCAGGATTGTGTATCTAGAGAACACTTCAAGCTTCCAGAAGGGATCTTTTAGAAGTCACAAAAGTTGGAAAAGTTTGTTTGAAAAGTTCTCACGATTCGCTTTCAACGATCACACGTACGGAGGTAAGCGTATTTTTCTTCTAAGATAGCAAAGAACTTTATTTCTTTGGGGTGCCTGAAAAAGAGGGGATTTACCCTGGTTGATAAAGGAAAGAAGACGGCATTGACCATATATGGAGAAGTTCTGTTAAATGTTGAGATCTGTGGCTCATTTTTTGTGCCAAATCTGGTTGCAAAAAATTGTCAAGGTCCAGATTAAAGATGAGTGTAGCCACGGAAGGAGATGATGTTGATACTCAGAAAGTAGGTTTGTAGCATTTCCATCATCGGCTAGGTCATCTGGCCTATAATACGATTGAAAGGCAGGCCAGGGGATCGAGGTCGGGCATTCAAATTTTGGATCAAAAACGACCGAATTGCCTGGCGTGTGCTGAAGGTAAGGGTGGTAAAAAAAACAACCAAAAATCAGGATCAAAACGCGCCAATTGATCGTGTCGGTTTTGTCATATGCGGCGATCCAAAGGGTCCGATCACGCCTCGCGACCGGCGTGGTTATAGGTTCTTGATCGTATTTGTCGACCATAATTCGAACTATTTCGAGTATTTGCTGCCCAAACGAAAGATAGGGCGGCAAAAATGTTTGAGCACTTTCTGGTGTGATTCGAGAACGAATTTCTTCGTCGCATTCATGTTTTGAGAAACGATGCAGGTGTAGAGTTCCAAACCGTTGCTTTTTTCTACAAGAAAACGGGTGTACGATGGTAATTAAACAAATCCGGGTTCCCATAATCAAAAAAGGAAGGCGGAACGAATGAATCGGACAATTTTGAATATGGTCCAGTGTGGTAAAGTGTGTCATAAAATTGGTACCATTGTGGGCATAATTGTGGGTGTGACTGTGGGCACAACTGGGTGAGTAATTGCGTGTACGATGGTGTGTACTACTTTGTATACAGTTGTGTGTACAACTGTGGTGGACATGGACGGGACATAGACGGGGCATCGTGAGAAGGTACGACTAGGTACAGGTACCTAACGGACAGCGACGGACGACGGATAAATCAGGTCGACTGGTCGACGGAGTACGCTGGAATGGGTAGTTCTGATTGGTTAATATTAGGTAATTGGTAGTTCTTAGGATTTAAGCAATAATAAAGTTCGCCTTTTGCGTCCAACCGCCTAGGACACCTACAGGGACGACACCTTTGCGCCCTACTCTCTTATAAGCACCTCTACGTCCTGGGCGGGAGCACCTAGTGCGTTTTTGGCCCACCGGCAGGCGTAGAGCGTCGAGAACTCGCCCCGAAACTCCTCCCGCTGTGTCAGCGGTTCTTCTTTAAAGGTTTTTGGTCTCGGGAACGTGATTGAGCAGTGCGCTCTCACCTCTTCCCCTTTGGTTCACATTTGGCCCCTAGAGTTCGGCTGCTGTAAGCGCCCGACGGATGGATTTATTGAAAATTCCCCTCCCTCGTAGGTCTAGGCTAAGAATACATATTTATTGGGTATTCTGTTAGCTGACTAAGACTCCAGAGGCTCCGTGATCGGGCAGTGAAGACTTCCGCTGCCTTATCAAGCACAAGATCGACACTCTACAACCTGCTACCTGCGTTCATCTGTTTGCAACTCGCGCCAACTAGTGCCTGATCAACTAGATTGATCAGATCGATCAGACCGATCAGGTCGATTACGATCCGTAATTGTCGACTATTGGCCCTGATAATCCCTGATCACCCCTGATCAACGACCAGAGGCCCTGATCATCGACTATTTGCGCCTGATCAAGCCTGATCAAGCCTAATCGACAACAGTCGCTTCATCACAAGTCATCTCAATCTTGCACCAAGGAATTGCAGCGTAACATCCCCGCCGTCTGTAGAGCGACCCGCGCCCAAGCTGTCGGGTACACATGGTGAGCAGGAACAAGCAGTCAGAGGACAACAGGAGGACCCCGTTCGTTAGTCGGCAGTCCGGGCGCCGTGGTAACGCCTAATTAAGCTAAAAAAAACTTTGATCAGCCGATCCACCACAATGGTGCGCGTGCCCGGATCTTTAGGCGACGCGGGATATCACCGCGATTCTACGCAAGATGGCGCTGATGCGGACGTGAAACGGAAGCGGAAGCAGAATTGAAGATCAAAGTGGGAAAGGAGGAGGTGGTTATGACGATGGAAGGCAGTTCGCCGTCTTCATGTCTGAAGAAGAACGGAAATGCTGATAATCAGGACCTGGGGAGGTATATTGATGAGATAAAGGAGGAGAAGCCTCAACCCCCTCCCTAGGCTCCTTCGGGTGCCCATGCGGATCATAACGCAAGTTATTATCCGCCAAATATATGTGTGTATAATGATCCGGATTGGGATCCGGTGGTGAAGTATTACAAGACCGACCAGCCGAAGGCTTTTCTAAAGGAGCCTGGGTCGGAGAGCGACAAAAGTCGATCAAGTTTGCCGCCAACGGAATTGGATCTGGTGAAGACGTTTTACCGAAAGGTTTACAAAGGGGAACTGGAAAAATTTTATTGTCGAATGCGATCATGACTCGGAATCACGATCAGCGGAGAACTTAAAGGACCGACCGATCAACGTGTGACGAAATGGAAGGACAAGCTTTGGATGGTGTTAGGGCTAATACGCCTGATCAAGCAAGTTGGTCTGTCGACAAGAGCCTGCGATGCCGAAGAAATGTTCGATCAGGAACTAGAAGATATTGCGACCGCTACACATCGACTATATGATCTTCTGGTACCTAACGTGGGTCGATCTACTAAGGTGGAGCCCCCCAGTTCTCCGCTAAATAATTGAAGCATGTCCGTCGATCAACTTGGCAGAACACACGGGATCATCCTGTTACGAATCTGCTCCTTCCGAAGGCGACGGGTCTGAAGTGTAGTCGAGCAGTGCCGGAAGTGTGGAGCCCAAGATTACCAGGATTACGGTCTGCCAAAAGGATGAAGCCAGGTTCTCAGTTGCCCAGAAGGAGCCTCAAGCAGTCAAGGCGGAGGATGATCAACCATCGCAGGACCCACAGCTGCAATCATTTTTTGATAAGGCTATGGGGCGGTTTTTGGTTGAGGAAAGAGGCAAGTCGACACCTGGAGTCGTTTGCACGAAAGGCCGCCAGCTAAATCCAGGAAGAGCTTCGTCGATCAAGGATATCGATATGTAGTCCGTGCATTCCTTCATGATCAGTAGTCGAAGCCAGGAAGATCGACGACGGTTAAGGACGTTGACGTGGAATCCGTGTATTCGTTCCATGATCAACGATCCCAGCGTGATTATATTGATACAGATGAGCCGATCAAACTGCCTCGATGAGCCACAGTTGCGTCCGCGTATACCGGAATGCCTGATCAACAGCTGATTACCAGGATCCGGATGTCCGCGATCAGTGATCTGAAGGAAGTTTCAGGAAAGGAAGGAGATGAAGATCAAGCGCGGAATTGGATTAGTCGTCTCAAGTCAGCATTTATGCGTGATCAAGCTTCTGATCATGGAAAGTGTTTGATCATGGGTGATCTTCTAAAAGGACCAGCGCGCAACTGGTATCGCCAGCTCAGTAGATCTACTCGCTCAAGTTGTAAAAGTCTCGTGGATTAGTTTGAAACTCAATACTGTGGAAGTGGTCAGTCAGCATCCCACCAGTATATTACACGAAGCAGCGATCGGATGAAACTCATATTGAGTATCTTCACCGGTTGAATGTGGAGGGAATGCGAGCCAAGTTGCCGATCAGGGACGGATCGTCTACGATCTTACGCGAACATGTGCAAAATTTTCTGGAAACATTGGCCACTCGCGAATTAGCTGATCAACTGGCCTTTCTGCGGTTGGATAACGCCACGTATTTGAAAGAGACGCTGCTTGCTTATGCACGCAATAAGTCATGCCAGCCGGCGGTAGGCACTAGCCGATTCCGCCAGAAATTTTGCTATGATCGGGCACCTGCCCCGGCGCGGAAGCCCAAAGCAGTACGCGCGATCAAGGTGATGTCCGGGAGTGAGTAATCAAGTGCCGACGACAGTGGAAGCGATGGTGATCAGCGCCGTTACATGATTGCTGCCATGCGCGATCAACCAGTGACGTATGATCAACCTGGTGAGCCCCGATCTGGAATCAAGTGCAGTTGAGCAAAGGGAGGTAAAGAAGTGCAGTCATTGTGGATCTATCAGGCACAATAATTCACGTTGTTGGAAGCGACTGACCTGTCTGAAGTGAGGCAAGAAGGGACATCCGACCGATCAATGCTTGTACGTCTGCCGAGAATGCGGCGAAGTTCACGATGGGGGCAAGTGCCCTATGGAAGAATTTTATAATCGCATTCTCCAGTGATATAATCCCACCAATCATGCTGGAATGTTGCCCAAGGAAGCCGAAGATTTGTTAAACTAGGACGCTCTCCAGGTTGGAATATGGTACGAGACGAGCGTTCTGGTTTGTGTATTTTTGCATATGTGGATAAGAAGAGGGTTGATCAAGCAGCAGAAAGAGATAATGAAAAATGTGGTCAGACTGATTTACCACGTTTGGCTAATTTCCGTATTGATGAGTTTTCTCGGTACCCGGTGATCATGGAAGTTGATCTACTTCCGGGTGAATCACGTGGATATTGGAAGTACCACTCGCCAAAGAAATGGATTAAATAAGCCAAGGCGAGCGGTAAAATTAATAACGAATGTGCCACGTTATTATTTGATTCTGGTGACGAAGTGTCGATCATCGAATCAACCTTTCCTCGTAAGGTGAGTTGTGAGATCGACACGAGTCAAACGCAAGAATGTGTTGGCATTGGAGAAAGCGCATACCTCACAGAAGGGCGCACTAAAATCAAGGTTACGTTAGCGGGCTCGTTGGTTTATTATTTCCATGCATGGGTGGGCAAACTTGTTGGTCAAGATGATATATTGGGTATGGATTTTATGATACAAGCTGGTGTTCGATTAGACATCGCCCATGGTGCACTAAGTTTGCCTGATGGAGTGATCATCCCATTAGAAGGACGTCGACAGCTGTACGGGTAGAGTGGAAATTACATGAAACTTGATCAGTACGAACAGATCCCAGTAGGTCGATCTGCTGAGGTTCGGATTCGTGATCAACGATATCGAGAGTTGTGGATTACTCGTGGAAAAGATTGGGTCCCCACTATCACTAGGGGCGTGAACATTTTACGGTATCTGCGTATTACGAACGTCGTTGATCATCCTATTATCGTACAAGACGATACGATTTTAGATATCTGGATGTACAAAGACGACGTGCCCCGTCTCCCTGGATTTATTTTGGTGGGGTCCAATCTCTATAAGGAGTTGCGAAATCTCGCGTATCAAGCTTCTACCGATTCTGTACATGACGATCAAGAAAGTGTCGATCAAGGTCCCCTAGTCGAGAAGAAGGAGTATCCTACTCCTCGAAGTATTTTAGTACGACCTACGGACCCGATATTTACGTCTGTGGCATTAGTAACCGGAGGGTCTCAAAAGGTGCAAGAAGTGCAAGAGAGGTGCGATAAGAAGCCGAGGGTGAAAGGTCCGACCCTGTATCACGAAGTTGAACAGCCTGTTACAAGAGATGAGCCTGATCAAGATATGCGTGATCACCCCGTCTCAGCCGATCATAGTGAATTTGGTGTGATTCCTATCGATGATCAAGTTTTCTACAATGAAGGAGGAGATTTGTACGTGGAAGAATTGGAGAAGCAGCTCTCTACGTGGTCTGAAGTGTCCGCAAGTACCGAAGAAGTGACTAAGGATGATCTGCAAGTTGGCGATCCATTGATCAATACAGCAGAAGAAATTGATCAGCTTTGCGATATAATTTGGGCGAAGAAACATCTTTTGATCGGGAAAGGGAACGCGCTGCCTCCTGCTGCACGTGGAGTTGTTTGTGATATCGATGTAGGCAATGCGTGCCCGATCGCCCAGAATTGTCGAAAGGTGGATCCGCAATTTCGCGAGAAGTTATCAGCCTTGATCAAGGGGCTATTGGCCACGAAGAT
Organism: Peronosclerospora sorghi; assembly: GCA_026184515.1. Taxonomy (NCBI): domain Eukaryota; phylum Oomycota; class Peronosporomycetes; order Peronosporales; family Peronosporaceae; genus Peronosclerospora; species Peronosclerospora sorghi. Next base: position 7,469,525 of record CM047591.1, read on the forward strand.
CATCCAGCCGTCTACGTCACCCTGGGCATCACCTATAGTGATCTTCGTGAAGAAGAATGTGGTTGATATTCGCTTATGTATCGATTATCGCGCGGTGAATCAACTCACGCGTTTGATGGTCTACCCAATGCCCCTGATCACTGATCTACTCGAAGATTTGGATAAAGCGTTGTGGTTTTGCTCTTTGGATATGGCGAGTGGTTTCTGGGTCGTGTCTATGACCGATTGAGCACGTCAGATTTCAGCTTTTGTCACCCCGTTTGGATTGTTTGAATGGAATAGGATGCACTTTGGCCTAAAGAATGCTCCGCAGATCTACCATCGGTTGATCGATAATGCACTTTATGGATATATCAAGGTTAAGGATAGTGCCGATGAATCAGCTGATGTATTTACTGTAGGAGAGCCTGATCAGACACCAGGTCAGTCTGTGCTGCAGCGGCGATCATATATCGATGATATTTTGATCCCTGCACCTACATGGACTACCCTGTGTGATAAGGTGAGGAACCTGTGGAAAAAGTACGATCAGTGGAACTTGTCGATCAGCGTGGCTAAATCGTACTGGGGGCGAAATGAAGTTCCTTATTAAGGGCATCACGTCTCTAGCCGCGGATTGGAAACAAATCCGAAGAATTTTGATGATCTGATCGATTTGCCTTTTCTGGTACCTTACGTGCTATGCAATCGTTCTTGGGAATATGAACTATTACCGTCGATTTATTGAAGACTTCGGGATCTATGCCGCTGAGCTCTACGAATTAAGAGAGATAGATTATCAAGAGTTGAAGAGCCGATCATTGATCAAGGAGAATTCGTATCATGGAGACGATCGATTGATCAGGGAAAAGTGGCATTCAGTATGCTGAAAGAGAAGATTGCGTCAGCCCCAACCCTGCGCCATTTTTGATCAAGACAAAACGCCGGTGATCGTGGTTTATGCCAGAAAATGGGCAGTATCTGCTGCGTTGGTACAAGAAAATGATCAAGTGTATTGCCCCGTGGCATTCGCCAGCCGGACACTGAAGAGCGGTGAGCTGAATTACAACCCCGTCGAAAAGGAAGTACTGGCTCTTCTGCGAATTTTGGATGTTTACTTCACGATTCTGGTCGGAAAGGCGATCACTGTTCTGTCACGTTTATCCACGTCGAAATGGTTATTAACGTCCAACGGGCTAGACGGACGATTGGGCAGATGGGCTGCGATCTTATCACAATAGGACCTTGAGATCAAGAAATGTGAACATCGAGAAGAGGAGGTACTAGGGGCGTTAGCCGCAATTATCACCCCTCGCGCCGAAATTGATGAATCTCTGATCGCGATCGCACCGAAAAGCAACCGCGGCAGATGATTGAAGTACCACCTCCTACGGTTGAGAAAGGCGAAGAACTCTACGTGATCAGTTTCGATGGATCTGCAAGTGTTAAGCGAAGTGTTGGAGTGTTTGGTGCCATCGTGTGGAAATTAGCAGAGTGGAAGATTATGACCGCGGTAGCCGATCATGCACCGGATATCACAGTGAATGAAGCTGAATACCATAGTGTGATTTAAGCTTATACTATTTTGGTTTAACCAAAATAGTATAAGCTTAAATCACACTATATTTTGAACAATTTAGTAGCATCTAGGTATTTATATAGCTTACTATTTAACGCCAGTTTCGAATTAAAAGGCTCATAATAAAAAAATCCTCTTTCTATTTTATAATTTATTACTTTATCTCCTATTTCTCATGACAATTCTTCTGGAATGAAGAGAATATGATTACTAACTGATTGAACCTCTGACTTCATAACACATCTTTTAACTATCGTAGGATTTTCTACTTCAATCAGGTCTGTTGGGTTTTCAATTAAAAGCAAAGCCTTTCCTCGGGAAGTCATTAATGTGATCAGCATCGCTCATTACTTCGTACCATTGCCCGGATTAGTTGTATTGACATGCAAATTATTAAACACTGACTTTAAAGCCCAGCCATAAGCGTTAACATTAGAAAAACTCAAGCAAAATGATGCAAGTGATGAGTATCAGGATTTGCAAGAAAAATATGTACAAAATCAGTTACAGGGACACGCAGAATCTCAATTAGGACAAATTGTGACGAAGAATATTTAGGAGCGGATGGAGCAATGGAAAGAAGCAAAAAGAATGCGAGGTTTTCAATCTGTAAGACTTGTTTTACTTCTCATTGTCATTTCTTAATTCATTATTAGTTAAACTAAATAAATTCAATGGACGATGGAGAACTAAGGGTGTAGGAATAATGCAGGGTAATAAAATTGTTCATATCGCCCCTAAGGCTAAAACAAATGACAAAGTAACAAAGAACAAGATACCGACAGAGGTATTGGATGATGAAAAGTGTCGTGCCCATCTATGCCTTGAATGCTCAAATTTACCCAACCGCACTGATGCCGCGATTTTCTCTGCTTAATATGAAATAGCGAAGTCAGCGATAATTATTCCACCGTACTTTTAATTGATGACCATAACTCTAGGATCCCAGTTATAGCCGGCAAGTGCCACCTTCTGCACATGCTCAAGCAGCATGTATCTGGCAATTACCCGACTATCCGGGCTAACAAACCGCTTAATAGATTTAAATGCTATGGCTGATAATGATATAGATTATGAGAAGCATTTAAGTTTTGTACTCTATACACTTAAACATATTCACGACAGAGATACCTTAAAAATGATAGAGGAAGCTATGCAGAGTAGAAGAAAGAACCACCTTTTTGAATCAGGATTTAAGTTCATATCGTGCGTTTTTACAAACGGAGGATGGCAAAGAAAAATTGGCTTCAGCGATGCAAAATCCAGAAACAGAAAACCAACTAAAAAACATTGAATCAAATGGCTATAAAGAGGATACTAAAAGAAACTTTATTGAAAAGATTGTTACTATCCGCAAGAATCAGTAGCGGTGCAGGTACATGACCAAGGTTATTTAGTGGTTATTCCGCAAAGTGGTACGTGAGCTGGGCTTAGAACGTTGTGAGACAGTTCGGTCCCTATGCCGTGGGTGTAGGAAGTTTGAGAGGCTCTTAAGTTTGGATCTACTGTCGCGATATCTCAAAGGAAGGGTGATCGTGTAAGGAGACACGAATTTGGTTATCAGGCAATGCGCGGTGAAATAGAGTGTAAAGCCCCGCGATTGCAAGTGTTGCAACAGCGTGTGCTTAAACTACTCCGCGAATGGGCCAGTCATGATCTATTGCACGTCAAAAGAGAGTGAAATAAGAGTGCTGATCATATCACCACAATGGTCATGAAGGGTGGAACAAAATGTGAGTTTGATGACGAAAAACAGCTGGAGGAATTGGTCGATCTCAACAGATTGTCGAAGGTGATCACGTGGAATGAATATCCCACTGTCCCACAAGTGCTGGTGGCGACGCGATCACGTAACCTCCGTCAACCGCGATCGCCAACGTGGCCCGAAATATCCATAGAAGGGATGAGGTCGGAACGTGTGAAAAAGGCGCAGGACGAATAGAATTGGATTCATGATTTGCGAACTTACTTGCATGGTAACGTTTCACAATTGAGCGCAGACGAGGTAAAGGATTGCGCGAAAATTGCCGACAACTACGATGTTGATGAACAAGTATTGTTGATTTACTGTGGAAATATGGCTAAAGGAAAAGCCAGCGATGATCAAGATGATCAGGACGATAGACTCTCTTCGATAAAGCTGGTCTTATCCAAGACCCTACATGCGGATGTCCTCCATCATTATCATGTGAGTTTGGAAGGAGGAAACCAAGATATATGGCGTACATATCAGCGGATCAGACGATACTTTCATTGGCGTGGTCTATTTCGCAGCGTTCAAAGATTTGTTGGACAATGCGGGGATTGTGAGACGGGGAAGGGCCAGCCAACGATCAAGGGGATGTCGCCTGGAAACATTGAGGCTACATATCCATTCCAAGTGATAGCCATGGATCATATCCCGTCGCTACCTCGCTCAACTGATGGGTATACGGAATTGCTGATCCGGACTGATCTGTTCACGGATATGGTGATCGCGAAAGCTAGATCGTCCCGCACAGTGCAGAAAGTCGCTGAAAATTATGAAGAATGTGTATCTCGACGATTTGGAGCTAGTGAGGTGATCAGAAATGATCGAGAGCCCGGATTTATGTCCGAAGTATTTCGTGCGTTCAACAAGATCGTAAGACAACGAAAGAGTGCCACTATGGCATACCGTCCGCAGGCGAATGGCAACGCGGAAAGAACGGTGCAGACGATTACACGGGCGATCAAGATGTATGTACCAGATGTCAGCCACAGGGTGGGACCCGCGATCATCGTTAGAATCAACATTACATCTAGGTGGAATTCGGCGTAAAGACCGGGATGCTCGTCGGTGGAGGTATATGTTGCAGAAAGACTACCGTTACGCCCGTGATCAAGTGAGCACTCGATTGCACCAAGCGATGGCTGATCAAGCTGAGAAGCACAATGATCAAGTGACACCACACAAGATCGAAGCTGGATCAAGGGTCTGGTTATATCTCGATCGGGTGAAAGAAGGGTTTGCGAAGAAACCGGCGCACATGTGGAATGGACCCTTCAGAGTCGATGAGGTGATCGGTGATCATGCGGCGAAATTGGTTACAGCTGGCACCGACTATCGCATATTCCCAGTTGTGCACCTATCCAAGTTGAAATTGGTCAAGGATTTTCCAGATCACCCTTCTACTGTGCTAGAAGCTGGGGTAGAAGATCGTTTTGATTTCGACGTATATTTTCTACCCGAAGCCATCTGGAAAAGGACACTAGATCCAGACGAATTCTAAGTTGATCGTGTCACCGGTGTACGATCTGTTCGAAAGACTAGGTATGGCAGAACGTTACGCGAATATCAAGTCTACTGGAAGGGTTATGCCGAGCCGTAATGGGTAGACGAGGCAGATCTGAACTGTGATGCTCTGATCAAGGTCTTCGAAAGGAATATGATCAACGGACATCGGTTTGTTGTAATGCAGGTGGACGAAGAGTCCAACTAATGCGTGATCGGCGGACTGATCATGGAATTACGATCGAAGAACCTCCGATTGAAGAAAAATAATTGATGAAACTCACAATTGATGCAGAAATGATGATTGACTTGAAGTGGTGTATTTACGATGGATATTGCGAGGTATGGTGATGGAGTAACGGCAGATGAGCCGACGGAAGACCGATTTATGTTATACATTGAAAAGTAACGAAGCAACAGTTGGAAATGGCATGATCAAGAGTGTTTAGTGATTAAAGAAGAAGTGATAAGCCTACTAATCATACCCATAAAACTTACGGCAAATGCGAGGGATGTTCCGGCCAGGGTGATTCTCAAGAGAAAGGCGATATTGGATCCGCCAAGGTTCATAGTCATCAACCTCATGCAGCGCGTCTGACAAGGTCTGAGGTGGCGGGTCCGATAGGAACCCCGGGTACCACGCCCCATCTTCGGCCGTGTTTACCTCAGGGGACGGCTGCGAGCACAAGGGAGATTGACAGGTCCAGGAAAATGTCGAGATCACACTTCCCGTCGATCATGCCATGCAAGACAAATTCCACGACTCTCTTCCAGGACGCCCCGGCATGACTTCTGCGTTGACGTCGACTTTGGTAATACTCTCTGAAGAAGTCATCGTTCTCGCGGAGGCCTTTATTGATGGGGAGATAATGTGTCGACTCCCAGATCGCCTGCGCGTGATGGTTGAGAAACTACCGGTACTTCGTTTCAAAGTCAGCAAACCAACCGACTGAGCGGAAAGAGACGGGTGGAAACATGGTATTGAAGATATCCCAGGGGAGCTGAGAATATAACCGCTCTACCTCCGGCTGGGTTATCAAGTGACAAAACCACTGATCAGCCGAAGGAACGTGCGTGGCGACTGGGAACAACCATCCTTCGGGGCGTGTCAAGTAGTCAAAGACCACTTGTGCCGAGACGCTATGCAGATCGAAACCACTAAGTTGACTTGGAGTCCACGGCAAGATGTCTTCGTCTACTGCACCATCAGGAACCATGATCAACGACTTGAAATCACCCGTACGAGGAAAAAAAAATCCGGCAGAGCCTTGATCAAGCGGACCCTCCCTCCCGCACTCGCTGATCGTCGGAGTGGATGGAATTGAGGTGATCAAGTCAGGGGATCCACCTTGATCGTCCTGATCAGGACTTGGAGAATGATCATCCTCCGACTTCTCCTCCGAAATGGGAGGAAGGAGGCGTTGCCGCTTGGACCGAGATGGAGATATTGAACGTTGAGTACGTCTTTTAGACGAAGAAGCGAATCGGCTAATCCAGTTGTCCGGAGAATCATCTTTAAGGCCAGCAGGCGACGCAGCCTGATCAGAACCTGCAAGAGAGGCGCCGGCAACCGGGCTGATCTGCATCTGAAAGTGACATGTCAGCCAACTGGGTTTGAGGTTAGAGTGGAATAAACGCAATTGCGTAACTTTATCTCGAGCCTGTTGCAGCTGATCGCGCAGCGCGTCGCGATCCGCAGATACGTTATCGAAGCGGCACCGCGTTGCGGAAAGATCCTTCGTCAACTGGGAATTCTCGTGGTGCAGATCCTCCAGCTCGGTATTGAGGTTCAACACCCCATCGACACGGTCGCATATCTCCTGCATCTGGGCTATGATAGCGGTATATTCGTCCATCTGCAGGCTATTGGTTGCATTTCCTTTCCGTAGGAGACCGCGTTGACGCTTGCGTCTCTCATCCTCGGATTTGAGCTTGAGCGACTGCTCGACCAGGCGCTGATTCTTGGAAATGGCCTGATCGTATGCTTCTTGTAGCACGCTCACGCGATGCTGAAGTTGATCAACCGTCGCTTGCTCGGGAAGTGCCGTGAGACGGAAGATCTCTTGCGTCTGATCAGCGATGATCTCTTCTTGCACCGATCGTAGATAGCGATCACGATCACGACTGCTCTCCAGATCGCGGATCTGGGCGCGTTGATCAGCTATGGTTTTCTCGGCGGTACTTAACTTGGACCTGAAATTGTTGATTGCAGCTCCGACAAAATCACGCAGGGGCACAAGCTGTTCACGGTCGGCCCGCTCGATCTCTGTATCACGATCCGCCACGGTGCGGTTGGCTCAAACGAGCTGCTGTCGAAGCATCAAAACAGTGTCTTCGCTTACCGCGAGCGAGTTGGATAGTACAACGATCTGCTCATCGCGTGCGCGGAGCGTCTCTTGCAGGCTGTAAGCTTGATTGATCGCGGCGATCATCTCATCAGCCTTGGTCCGATCTAGGACAAGAGCGTTATCTGTGATCGCTGGAGCACCGTCCGTGATGGCTTGCATGATGGAAATGTGGAAACGCCTGATCAGAGAGCCTGATCGCTGATGTCACGGTTGGAGGAGGAGGAACGCTTGATCGCGATGGGCATACCACTAAACGGCAACGGCCTGATCGATTGTGACCTGATAAACGGGAGAAAGGGCATATTGATGGGTGCTGATCGCCTGATCGATGATGTCATGATTGATGGGTGTGGACAACACGATCAACGGTGGCATGGTCTACGGTAATCAACGGCATGATCGACCCCCGCCCCAACCGCTGTACGGCTGGGACGAGGTTCAGGGGCGGCTGTGGTGAAGTATGTCATAACATTGGTACAATTGTGGGCATAATTGTGGGTGTGACTGTGGGCACAACCGGGTGAGTAATTGCGTGTACGATTGTGTGTACTACTTTGTATACAGTTGTGTGTACAACTGTGGTGGACATGGACGGGACATAGACGGGGCATCGTGAGAAGGTACGACTAGGTACAGGTACCTAACGGACAGCGACGGACGACGGATAAATCAGGTCGACTGGTCGACGGAGTACGCTGGAATGGGTAGTTCTGATTGGTTAATATTAGGTAATTGGTAGTTCTTAGGATTTAAGCAATAATAAAGTTCGCCTTTTGCGTCCAACCGCCTAGGACACCTACAGGGACGACACCTTTGCGCCCTCCTCTCTTCTAAGCACCTCTACGTCCTGGGCGGGAGCACCTAGTGCGTTTTTGGCCCACCGGCAGGCGTAGAGCGTCGAGAACTCGCCCCGAAACTCCTCCCTCTGTGTCAGCGGTTCTTCTTTAAAGGTTTTTGGTCTCGGGAACTTGATTGAGAAGTGCGCTCTCACCTCTTCCCCTTTGGTTCACATTTGGCCCCTAGAGTTCGGCTGCTGTAAGCGCCCGACGTGTGGATTTATTGAAAATTCCCCTCCCTCGTAGGTCTAGGCTAAGAATACATATTTATTGGGTATTCTGTTAGCTGACTAAGACTCCAGAGGCTCCGTGATCGGGCAGTGAAGACTTCCGCTGCCTGATCAAGCACAGGATCGACACTCTACAACCTGCTACCTGCGTTCATCTGTTTGCAACTCGCGCCAACTAGTGCCTGATCAACTAGATTGATCAGATCGATCAGACCGATCAGGTCGATTACGATCCGTAATTGTCGACTATTGGCCCTGATCATCCCTGATCACCCCTGATCAACGACCAGAGGCCCTGATCATCGACTATTTGCGCCTGATCAAGCCTGATCAAGCCTAATCGACAACAGTCGCTTCATCACAAGTCGTCTCAATCTTGCATCAAGGAATTGCAGCGTAACATCCCCTCCACCTGAAGAGCGACCCACGCCCAAGCCGTCGAGTACACAAGGTGAGCAGGAACAAGCGGTCAGAGGACAACAGGAGGACCCCGTTCGTTAGTCGGCAGGCCGGGCGCCGTGGTAACGCCTGATCAAGCTAAAAAAACTTTGATCAGCCGATCCACCACACCAGTACATGATTTTCGGCTCTGGAGTACCATTAGCCTTTTGGTCTAAGGCAGCCGAGTATGCTACCTATTTACTCAACCACACACCCACTAGCCAACCCAGGAAGAAAATCTCCGATCTATATATGACTAATAAAGCACCTCAAGTTTCCAACACTGTGTTTTGGGTTCACCCTGAATGGTTTGGAGGGGCCGAAATATAAGTCCATGGGAAAGCATGCTGAGAAAGCCCTACTTCTCGGCAAAAATGATGAAATAAAAGGGTACAAATTACTCCTGATGAAAGACTGGGTAGTAACTACTACCCAGCATGATTCTCAAATCGAAACCTTGGATAAAAAGACGAGTGAAAAATCACACAAGGATTTATTTGTGGCGAGGGAAAGTATGCGAACAGTGTAGATGCTAATAACATTCTGGAAAAGCATCCGATAGTGAGTTTACGAAGAAAGAAAACTGAAACCGAAATCGAATAAGGGGAATTCAGACGATCAATGGAATATCTTTCAGAAACGTAAATCAACTCGAAAGCTAAAAAACGCCTAAAGGTGCATCTTATGATGAAGCCACATCCGTGAAAAAGCACAGGAAATGAGAAGCTCCTTTTTGAAGGAGGAGAAGAAAAAAATACCCCAAAAGATGAAAACGAAGCTCAATAAGAAGAAAATATTTTGGTTGCGTACGGAGTGTCGGATGTTTATGAGACTACTGGGGGGCATATTTTGACTTCTGATCTTACATCATACACCCAAGTCCACCCAAGACCGGGTTCAGACATGCGGATAAAGAGCGAAGAGGAAGAGTTAATAATCCATCGAGGAAATAAGAAGTTGGAAAGTTGTAAGGAAGACAGGAAAAAATTCACTGCCGATGAAATGGGTCTACAAGACCAAGTTAAAGCAGACGGATCTGTGAAAGAAACAATGCCCGCCTAGTGGAGCGTGGTGATAAACAAGTATTTGGTGAAAAATATGAATGATGGAAATTATCAACATGAAGATGTTGTTGGTACTTTCACTAATATGGGGTGGTTCCTTCCAGGCACGGGGGTGTTCCCAGCGCATATCCAGAAGTGGTAACGTAAGAAGGATGCAAAATTTATCTCAATATACCCCGAGGAATGAATATTCACCAGAAAAATTGAAAGTATGGGGGTGAGATCAAGTAAAGAGCTTGTGTTACTTATCAAAGAAACTTGTATGGATTAAAACAAACCGGAAGACTATGGTATAAAATGCTGAAAATACTTTACTGGATTTATATTCATACAATGCAAGACAGATGCGTGCGTGTTTGTCAAAAATAAAACGAGCGTGTAACGGTTTTCGGTGTGTATGTGGATGAATTGATAGTCACTGGAACATCGCAATAGGTAGTGGATAAGTTTTTTGTGAAGATTTTGGACCTAAACAATCTAGGAATCGTCGCAAATTCCTCGGAATGAGAAATAATGGAGATCCTTGGAATGGATATGTGATTGAACAGGAATCGTGAGTGACGAGACGTTGAAGAAGTATGGATTGGAACGTGCGAATACCGTCGGAGGCCCTATTCCATGTGTAGATTCCGGCGAAAGATCTGGCAATCTACTGAAAAAGCGGAGATAAATTCCCCGACTTTAAAGATTTTTCAGTCAATTGTTGGAAGTTTGTTATGGATGCCTCGATATACCCGAACGGACATATCGTTTTCCGTCCACCAAGTGACAAGGGATACCGAAGCACCGACATGGGGAGATTACAAGATTGCCCAAATAATTTTACGCTATCTGAAGGGAACGAAATATCTCAAGCTGGTTTGAAGCATGATGAATAACTTCACTACCGTTATTTATTGTGGCATATATAGATGCCTATTTTGCAGAGGAGGCAGGCGACAGGAATAGTATCAGTCCTGTGGTCAGCTGCGTGAATGTAATTGTTGTAGTATGGAGCCGTAAAAGCAGAACTCAGTTGGATTTTATAGCGCCGAAGCCGAGTTTGTGGCAGCTGCAGCTGATGGTTAGAAAATATGCTGATTGCGAGAATTGCTTGGTGACATTGAATTGGGAAAAAATATACCTATGGTATTGTGAATTTGCAATCAAGCCGCTACTAAGCAATTGGACAACGAAAGCAGTGCATCCAGCGCAAAGCCCATTGATGTGAAATTTGAAGTTTTGAAAGACTATGCGCATAAAGGAACTGTAAGCCAAATCATGTCACAAACGAAGTTATGGTGGCGGATATTCTAACCAAGGCACTATGTGCAACGAGGATTGTAGAGTTGTGAAAGCAACTTGATTTGATTTAATCAACAGTGTTCCCTGAAGGGGTGTTGAAAAGTTACGATGGATTATAACATCTAAGTTTTTAAAAGGACAGAACCACAGTGGCATGAATTTTTATATATTCATTTGATTAGAAATTTGGACTTCAAGTTTTAATAATATTAATACACTTTCACTTTTCTATCTTTAAGAAACATCTTTGCCCCAGCGCTGTATACTTACAAATAGGGAGCTCCTCCTCACGCGCACCAGAAGACTCAAGTGCTGGCCGACTTGAGTAGAGCTTTTGATTATACGAGCCCCCAACTCGTGTCAACTTCCCACAAGAGTAACTTTGTCGAATAGCGTTTGTGCGTTTATTTGGTTGATGTAAATACGGAATCTCCTGCGTTCAAAACTGTCAAATGGAACTAAGCAGGTTAGACTTACATGGACAATGGTGGCAGGTGCGACTGGGATCGCATTAACGGCATTTTTGACCTTAAAGTACACAATGGCGCTCCAGTCCATTTTTAACTCATCTTTATCTGAGCAGTAGAATTCACTAACCGACGACCATTCAAAAAGCGAATATATACAGGTTTGAACTGGATGGTCAAGAATTCTTCTCACGTACAAGCGGTATCGGGAGATAAAAATATCGAGCCACTTCTTCCTTTTTCTTGATAACGTCGCTTATTCGTTCTGAAACTGATTCAATGACTGCATGATCATATATTGTGGTAAGCAAGTCCAATAATAATATATCATAGCTAAGGTGGAAAGGGAGTCCGGCTTGGTCGTACAAAATACCCTTGGATACTTGTGGTTCTATCTCATTACTCGCAATTGAATGAAAATACCACGTGAATTAAGCGAACGACGTCTCGCCCACCAGCCATTTGCACCAGTGATCCATCAGAATCTTTGACATCATTACATCATAATTGGTGACACCAGAGTCTTCGCGGGCATGTTCAGACGTCTTTGTCCTACAGACAAAAAACGTATCGATTTCTCCCTGTGGGTTGTTGAAGGTGGCATCGCCAGGGTGTGAGAGGGTGTGAGATAATTCAAGAAGTTCACAATGAATTTTAAATAATGGTTAGAATCTGAATGCTACTGATTAGACGCGTTCTGTAACGGATGAAGCCCACCACGGGGCCGGGAGATTGAGGGTTTGAGTCCCACAGTAGACATAATACAAGGGCAGAGTAGAGTTAGTTCCAAGTGTGATGAGAGCGGCTATACAGCACGTGCTTGACATGGCTTACACCTCTCTCAAAAATGGGGAGGTTCCTAAATATCTCTGTAACGGATGGAGAATATTCAGTCAAAGATTGAGTTTTCGAGGTTAAGCTGATGTTTTTAGTCTTCCACAATATCCTCGAAATTTGATACAAATCTTTATTTTTCAAAACTTACAAGGAAAGAATTACGCCATACTTCATTGCACTAAAAGTATTTGGTTTATTTGTTGAGAACTTAAAGCTAAACAAATCTAATTCATCCATAAAAATTATTACTTCGAAGTACTCTTCAATTTTCCATCTAGCACGTGCGTGTTATCTTGAGTTAGATAGAATAGATATAGTTAATTTTTTAATAGAAGAATATATACTAAACAAATTTACATTTTATGCAACACAGTATAAGCAAGAAACAGCTAGTATGTGGTCCGTTCTTACGTACGACAACTAGTACGTTCCGTTATGTGACAAGCTGTGCATAAGGCGACAAAGAGTCCGTGCTAAGACGATTCTAGCCGAGCTGACCCCTCGTGTGTGGCCTACGTGAGGCCAAACACGTGGAGTTCTCCCTTTTTCAACTAACGAATTCGACGAATTCTACACGTTAACACACATGATGGAGAATATATTTCCTGGCCTAAATGTCGTGAAGGAACTTAAAATTCAATGTTTCCACTCAATTTAAAACACAAGAAAGCAATAAAACTATCCTTCTCGCCTAAACTTCCCAGGTTATTAGTTCTAACGTCCGAACCGTCACCAAACACTTTATAGCACACTTCCCCAAGTGTCTCAGGCTTCTCTCAACTCCAGTAATCCCAGATGAATATCGCCCCTCTCACTTAGGTGCTCACTCAACGACCTTCCTGTATTAGACTTAGTTTTACTATAGGAATGTTTGATAGGGTTGTTTTGAGGCTGCGGATGACTGTTCTCAAGGGGGAAATTATAATTTATTTAAGTATTACTAATCCCTGTACCCACTTCAAACACATTTTCACCTACTGCTTCTTGGTTACTTCAGTGCTGGCTTCAATACTCGATAGTTACTTCTTTACCGGCTGGAACACCTTATACCCTTTCAATAACTGACCCACATCTGTTTTTCCATGATTGAAATGTCACTTCACCACAACCTCCCCTTGCGTAACTTCATCGTAGGCGAGAAAAAGGCACGCACACAAATACTTCTTACCCCATTTCAGATACGTACGTACGGAATCTTCAGTCATAGTCGTGGAAAAACATGGGATGTCAATTTCCTTGCATATATGTATCATCTTATTCCAAGCACTTTCTTGTTCAAATACATAGAGAGCAGCTACTATAAAAAGATAATCACGAGATCTGCTGGGAGTTACCAGAGATCTTGAAGGATATCCTTCCAGGAGTCCTAGCGTATGTGACCGAACCATCGACACAATAGCAATATCAGCCGCACGACCTTGACTCGAATCAGTAGTAGCTACCTCAATGTCCATACAATCCTCATGCATACAGTTCAAGTGTCGAAGCTCCGCCAGTACTGCTGTGACTTGCTTCTGGTAGGGCGAAATTATCAACAATGACTTTCTAATGGCAGTATTCGTTCTCCGCATTTCATTCATCAGGATGGCGTGTATTTTATCCAACAAAAATATAATAACTGCCAGTTAGATAACGTTTCCATGTCTGTATTCTCGACGATCGTATTCTTCCATCCATTCCTGAGAACTAATCCATACAACCCTGTACCTCGTGATTCTCCGCTTCCTAGAAGGGAAACAATCCGTTGGTCTGGCCCAATCGATAACTTCCATACCATTTAAATTCACCGCATACAAATAATACCGTGATTTAACCGCTTTATCTCGGATAGAGTAGGGATAAAATGATTGCAACAGTTTCATGTTTTTCGATGGCTTCTGAACTCTGCAGTCATGGTGATACCAGGAAATGCAGGTGATAGTTGTCGGACTGCTCGAAAATGTTCTATAGAGTGTAACAATCCCCATGTAATTTTGTGACGACGAGCACCACTATGGAACCAATGTCTCAACCTTTCATCCGTGGGATAATATGCAAAAAGATGATAAGGATCACCTAATGATACGAGAACCTCCACCCATGGCATAAAAGCCTGCAATAATATTACTTCCGCTGTCTGTGAACCTTTATGATTAATAATTAAATCATAAAGCACTGTTTGAAAATCTGGCCGCCCTAATTGCGCCAACGTAGAAACAATTACGCGTTCTTGGTCCATTTTATCTTTCTCTTTAATTTTAATCTCGGATAAATTTCCTTTCGATTCACGTAACCCTCCAATGGGCGCCGCTATCGCTGAAATATTTCCGACAAAAACCTCCGTCGGTATCTCTCAGCATCTTGCGATAAGATGGTGCCTTTTATTTCACCAAAGCGAACTATTTTATGGTCCTTTATCTGAATTAAGTCCATCAAACTTTTCAAATCTTCGTCAATATCTGCATTAGCTTCCGAAACGATGGAAATCCGATAATGCAGAAATACTGCTAATAGTGGCAACACAATAGCCGTAATGGTAGAGGACTTTCCACATCCATATGGACGACGGGCTAAAACAATACCTTTAGTCTCCACGGCTGCCCGTATCACTCTCATTTGGTCCGTATCTAACTTGTGTTGAAATTCTTTATACACACGTGTCTGTTCCGCCCTAGCCATGGCCGATACATCCCTCAGCGACTCAACAGTTTCGCTTCTGATCATCAATTTTTATAATGATGGAAGATGCTCTCTAGTTATCCTATCCACCATGCCAAATCTTCGGGCATAATGCATAATATTGGCCATGGGTAACCATCGTAACTTGTAGATGTTATTATGTAAACATCCCCCACTAGTGGTGGTTAGAATGACGTATCGGAATCCAACGGAACATACAATTCCCCAATCCAAAAACTTCAGTTTATTGTGTCGTAGGATACATAACTTACCATAGAAAAAATCCCATCTTCGTAAGTCTTCTGTTTCTGTGGTTATGTGTTCGTTCGAGACATTTCCAGTTACATGAAGATAAAATACTCCTCTCATAAATGGCATGAAATGGGAGGTACCGATGTCGTAGTCGTAGGTGTTCAATCGTTTGACTAAACACTTCCCAATCTCATAGGATGAAACATGAAGCTCAATAGTTGGTGCAACATCTTCTGTCACCTATTCGTATTGATCTGGGTTGGTAGAGCGAAATGCGTCTAAATGTGTTATCAGACACATAGTAAGAAGGTAGTCATTTACCGACGTAAAATTGTCCGTGTACACTTCCCGATATTTGGCATATAGCCAATTTGTACATCCTCATTGATATTTGAACTGGTATAGTCACATCATATTTCAGACTACACAAGTCATCTCTGTTAGGTCCATAACCACCACCCCAGCACTCACGAAGGAAAAACACTAAAGACTCGGGATTTATTAACAGTAGCATGACAGAGTATAGCATGTTCCTTGCATCTGTGGAGAAGCGTGCCCAAAATTTGGCACACTTCTGGTCAAGTTTCGTCAAGGCATTTGGTCTAATTTCGGATTGGTTTAAACAATGGGGGCTTTTCAGCCTATCAGACTCAAGAAGTGTCAAGAACGCAAGTTTTGGTGAGTCACCCGACTTTGGGTATTTTACATATTTTTGTGTGGGTACATTTAGGGACTATAGGGTAGCAGTATTTTAGTTGTGGTTTTTCCAAGTAAGAAGTCGTTTGGTTGCAGGATTTTTCTAAGTAGAAGTCCTTTGGTCTTGGTTCACACCGTAGCTAGGGGTCGCCGTTCTTCCCTTTTCGTACACTAGTCGCCTCCGCCCGCCTCGGAGTGTTTGGGGGCAGAGGGTCGAATTATCCCCTCTCGCCCATTATACCCGGTCTGGACGCGCCGCACGCGCACTTTGGCCCACCGGAAGTCCCTCGACGGGAGTACGATTTGGCGATCTCAACACCTCAACTCAAGTACGTTTGGAACGTGCTATTCACTGGATTGGTCTTGTCGTGGAGATATAGTTTGTGGAGTTTCACGAGCATATTGAGTCTTTACGCGGACATATTGGCTTGTTTTAATATTGGTTGGAAACTAGACCGGTTTTGGTCTTATTTCGTATTGGTCAGGGGCTAGACCGGAACGGTCGGTCTACCCTCTATTATTTCGTATTGGTCAGGTCTTGATCGTTTGGACGATCGACCTATTGGAAGTTATCTATTGGAAGTGTTTTTGGTCTGTTTGTGTCTGGGGTGAAGAGTTCCGCCCCAGAGATACCTACCCAGATCGGTTTCTATATTCAAGACCGGTTCGATCCAATCTGCGATCCCGATCCACCGAGTGTGTAACTAGCCCATTCCATCGGGAACACAAGTTGAGATGGACACTAAACAATCGGACCAATTGGGTTCTGATGACGACCAATCGTCTGCTTGCAGCGGACGATCGGACCAGATCTCGAGTGGTGGTCCGCGGAGTATCCCCTCCGAAAGTTGGAAGGCTGGGCGCGATGTTGGTAGTCAGGTTATCGATGCTAATGTTTTCGATTTCGAACTTGACTCCACCACACTTAAATCAGGCCATGATTCTCTTTCTCGAATGTGTGGAGGATGCAGGTCGCCGCGCCATGAAATAAGAACCATCGCTTGAGTTCCCGTACAAGGTCGAGCGTGGTAAAATCGGTGGTCTACCTATTTCACTCGGCAATAACGAACAATGGACCCGAGCGCTAAAGTACATGCTCACGCACCTCAAATGGAAACTGGCTTAGATCTCGAAGCGCTTCTAGCGCGATTGAAAAAAAAGATGAATGAACGAAGGCGAAGAAGTAATTGCCAGGTCTCCCGAGGCATGATTGCGGATCATTAAGTAAAAACATGTTCAGTTATAGTTTGTTTACTTATTCAGTTTGCCCCACAAGCGGCACTATAGGTTTGAGATCTTCGTGATTCTTTGATTAGCTATAGAAGTTGATGAATCGCTTTCTGAATCGCGTTAGTAGCGTCTAATATTTCCTCGTGTGTAGTAGAGCGACCCACGGACAATCCAAGCAGCCCCTTGGCGAACTCTGGAGCGACATGCATGGCAACCAGTACATGCGAAATAGCAATGGGCTCCGAGTGGTGCTATAGGTTCTTTTCTTTTCTGGTGGCACTGTCTTTCCTGTGACTATGACCTGCTGATCCTGCGCTTGCGTAGACACCATCGTTCTCATCACTAAAAATAAGAAGTCATAGAAAACATTGCGTAAGGAAGTCAATATCAGGACACAACAATACTCACAGTCCAAAAGACGATGTGCGTCCATGTTTTCAAAGCTGTTGCTAAGTGTGTTAGTTAGTTCTGGGTGGCCGTTCACCTGGTAACTAAAGTTAGTAAGACTGCAGTGTTTCTGGATCTGCTCGAGAAGGAACGCCCTGACCTCTTGCATGATGATAGCGTACTCGTGCAGGTTCATCTCTACAAGGGGACAAGCCTGCCCTAGCGCTACTATTAGTGCCACATTATCTTTGCCGCCGCGACGTCCATTTTCTTGTGAAGCTCCATGAATAAGCGTGTCCAGCACAATGCCATCTCGGACATAAAGAGCGCCGACGCCTTTGGGCGCGTAAACTTTGTGCCCTGAGATTGTTAGCAAATCAACTCCAAGATCCTGGAAATTCACGCGCACGTTGCCAATCGCTTGGATGGCATCAGTGTGCACGACAATTGGCAGACCATTTTCCTGGTTTTTTACGAATTGTCGCACCACCTGTGAGATCTCAACCACTGGCTGCAAATATCCCACCTCATTGTTAGCGAGCGTAATAGACACTACACACGTCTGTGGTGCAAGAGGATCAAGCACATTTTGAATTCAACGCAGCCAAAACGATCCACAGGCAGGTACGTGACCTGGAACCCTTGCGTCTGTAGCCACTTGCACGTCACCAAAATCGCCACATGTTCCACGCAAGACGTGATAATATGGCTTCGTCCACTTATGCGTTTAGCTGCCAGTGCCGCTCCCTTGATCGTGTAATTAATGGACTCAGTACCACCTGATAGAAACAAAATTTCGTTCGGGTCAGAGGCGCCTAACATTGAAGACACTTGATTGCGAGCCATTGCCACTGCCTTTATCGCCGTTTGACCAAGAGCATAAGATGAAGAAGCGTTGCCAAAATGTAGACCAAGATACGGTAGATGCGCTTGCAGCACGGAAGGTTCTACGGGAGTTGTGGCATTATAATCCAGATACACGTGTGTCATCCGAAGTGGAATTGCACGAGCTATTGCTGCTGCTGGAGAAGGAGCTCGAGCTCTCAGATTCTGAGGATTGCAGAAGTGCAGCGAGCAGCAATGCCTCTTCGCATTCGCGCAGGAGTAGTTGTTTATTGGAAAGCTTCGGCATTGTTGTCGCGGTTGAAGGTAACACAGGGAAAAAAAATTATTAACGGGTTTTAAAACGTTCGATAAAAAAAATTTAACTCGAGGGGGGGGCGAACTTTGATACCCCGATAAAACGCTATCGGGCGCCGATCTAAAATCTTTTTATCCACCCCTTTTATGGTAACTTTGACACCCCCTATTATTAGTTTAAGTTTTAGTCTTAAAACTAATATAATCACTTCGGATTTTGACTCTAATTTGTACACAAGTGGCGATTTTTTTTAGTACGGTTGTTTATTGGCTGGAAGTTCTTCATTACGTGGAGTGTGGAAATAGTTTCGGTCTCGTTTCGTTTGAGTGGAAATCTAAGTGGAATATAAAGCTTGGTTGCGTTTTATCACTGCTTTTACACTGTCCTACTTTCGTTTCTTTGTGGAGTCACAAGCATAAGTACGCTATATATAGTCGGAACGTGCACGCATTGGTACATAGTTACGGATATGAGCCACAAAGAACAAGTTATGAGCTCAAATATGGACCGCGATGGGTTAGAAGAAAAAGACAAGCCAGTAGATGCAAAGCAAGGGGGGTATGATGGTATTGTTGGCTAAGATCGTAGATCGGCTAACCAAGATTCAAATGTCAAACAGCAAGGAGGAGCAGGCTAAAAATATAGCGCCAACGCTCAAGGCTGACACAAAAATGAACATGGCTTCTCTCGGTGATAGTGGAGAAGATAAGAAAGGTTCCTCACGGGATTGGAGGGCAAGATGAGCTTTGAAAGTATAAGCCACGCCGGGAAGGATGCGTTCACCAGAGGTGGTAATCCGGGTGCTGGAAACCCATACATGCAGCAGCGTAATGTGAATCAGCATCAGCATTCATACGCTGATCCTGGAAACATGCAAGGACAAGTGTTTGGAGTGGTGAGAGCACCTTCATCTAAGGATAAGAAGCTCCAGATAAGACCTTTCGAAGGCAAGAAAACGTATAAAGGGCTGGGTTCAGGATTACAAGCCTGGGGACGAACATTTTTAAGCAGAGAAGTCTCGCGGAAGCCGGGTGTGTCTTCCAATGGATACAAGACGTAATGTAACAGGGTTACATTCGAGTCACATTTAGTAGGTGGTGTACGTGAGTACACTACGGTTGGGGCAGTATTGACCGGTTCGAGAGGTTTTGAACCATTGGTTATTTTAACCAATCAGGGCAGGAGCCCTTGGGGGTGGCGTGGCAGCCATCCACGTGTTGGTACACAGGTGGTGTACACTACATTTTAGCTAGGTACGAATTTGGTAAGTTCTACTTAGTATTACATATAGTTTACATTAGTTTAAATTAATTTAGGCTAATTATATATTAAATATACATTCAGTTTACATTTGCACTCAACGACTACAGACGCACGACCTCGACCGGTCGCGCGTGTAGTGAGTGCAGTAGCGTAAAGGGAGACTTCCCTTTAGCTACACCCTTAGTGAGGGAGCCTTGCGTTAAGGCATTAGCGAAAGCTAATTGTAAACCAAATCGGGAATCTTGGCCCCGAGTACGAGAGCTCTCTCCTAATAAGCCCTTTATAAGGGCGTATCGGCTAAGTAGCGGCGAACGCCGCTTAAAGGAAATTCTTCCTCTGTGCCGCACCGTGCGTATACGCACCGGCTACATCTGGTAGCACTAGTAGTCAACCCAACACCTGTGTTGTTAGACTAAGGCATCCTCTGCAAGGGATGAATCAGGACGATTGGGAGAGGTTAACCCTCGTCCAGCAGGAAGCATTTAACAGGCTGTTATCCTTACTGGGTGACGAGGGTATGCAGCTCCTAGTGAAGCAGGGCCTTGAGGCCGTAAAGGCAAGGGTCAATGCCCTCATCGCTCATGAGGCGAGTTTAGGTGGAAGTCGTTCCACGGGGGTGCGTCCCCGATTATCATTTAAGATAAAGGAGTTCACCGGAGAGAAGGGTGACAACCTTTACGTGTGGTTGCGAGAGGTCAAAACGGCCTTCGCCACAGCGAATGTGATCGCTGATCACTTGCAAGTGGGACTTGCATTGACCCATCTTACGGGAAAAGCCCGTACATGGGCGTTTACGTGTCCGGATTCGGTCACGAGCGCGTTCCCAACCTGGGAAGTCCTTAAGCAAAAGCTTATGGACATGTTCGCCACGCCTGATCTGGTTTTCCAGAGTTAGCTGGCGTTTTTGAGGTGCCGTCAGGGCACTAGGGACTTGGAAACATATGTCCAAGAACTGAAGACCCTGTTGGCAGGGATGTACGCGAAAGCGTATTCGGATGATGTGTCCATCTCCGTCTTCATGGGAGGCCTGAAAGAAGGGCCAGCACGTTCGGAACTGTTCCGATTCCGACCCGAATCTCTGGAGGAGGCGTTTAAGATGGCGTTTAACGCCGAGAGGAACTTCGGTTCCTCTAAGGTGGGTCCCGAACCCATGTACCTGAGTCAGGTCGAAACGGAGGAGAAACCTCCCGCTAAGAGTCACGCTGACTCTTTTTCGCAGAGCTTCGAAGCAGAGCTCTTAGCTATGTTGCAGCGGCATTGGCCGCTGAGATGCTTCCTGTGTGGAAGCACGGATCATCTGTGAAACAGATGTCCGAAAAATCCCCAGCAAGATAGTCGCTGGAAGGGGCCAAGGTTGGGAGAAAGCCCTTGCCCAATCCGTCGGGAAACGACGGCTCCCAGTAGGTGCGGGGCACCCTACTGGGGGACCCCTCAGTGCTGTTAAGCCCCAGGGTAGGGGACGACAGCACAAAGCCCCGAGGGAAGCGGTGCTTTATAGCACCGAGTTGGTGTACCAGACAGGTTTGCTGGTAGTCCTTGCGGACGTCAAAGGCTTTGAAAGGCTTGAAGAGTCTTGATAGACTCTGTAGCGTCTGACAATTATGTCAAACGGGCTTCTGTTGAGAAGAGTCGGCTTTATGCCGAGGCCCTAGAGGCACGTTCTCGTGACGTTGTCACGGTCCGTCTTGCGACGGGTGTACAGGTTACTGTACCCAATGTCTCGATTGACCTTAAGCTGAAGTTTACAGACTTCGACAGCTTAGAACGTTGCCTAGTACTGGATTTGGACTCGAGGTATGACCTCATTCTGGGCATGAAGTGGCTGGAATGCCACGAGCCATGGATAGACTGGAAGTCTAAGTCCATTGGCTCAACGCACCCGCGGTCGGGTGAAGCATTGGCGAGTCATGAACCCACCTTTGCTCGATCGCAAAATCGATTCTGGCGTGAGACGCCAGAGATTGGGATGTCTGAAATGATCATTCCCAATGATGTTAAGGAAGAGTTCCTTAACAAGGGGGATTCGGCGGTTAATCCCCACGCCGTTTACGGTGAGACTGGTGAGTTACCAGTGGCAGAGGTGGATTCCTCTGAGGTAACTCCAGTGGTAGGGGTAGAGACCCCTGTGGTTAAGCGCGAGGCTCTTCCAAGCGAAGAGACCCGTAGCTCGTCTCTTTCGCACGTCGAAAATGATTCCGACTACGCCGTTGTAGGTGAGACCGGCGAGTCACCGGTGGTAGAGGTAGAGACCTCTGTGGATAGGCGCGTGGCGCTTCCAATAGATGGGGCAATTGACTCCCCCCCCCATCTGGGTCCCGGGATGAGTCCCGAATCCAGTAGTCAGCAGTCCTATAGGATGCTGAATAGTGTGACAGGTGTTGTCACAGAAGGCGTAAGCCTTGAACGGTTTCCTGGGATAGGCGAACTGTTGTCGTTGGAGGAGATGTCCTTCAACGAGTTTGAAACTGCTTTGAAAGCAGATGAAATCGACTAGGTTGTCGTATTACGTCCGGAAGAGGAGTTGAACTCCTCATCCACGATGGAGGAGTCAGTTTTGGTGCAAACCAAACAGGCATTGGATGCCCGAAGCGGTCTCAAGATCCTCGCGGATCCTGAGGACCCTTACCATTCCTTACTAAAGGAATTTGGAGATGTCATTAGTGAGAACCCGCCGATGGGACTATTACCACCGAATCGGGGAGTCCGACATGAAATTGATTTGGTTTATGGAACCAAATACTGCGTCACTAGGCAGTGGCCTCTCCCCAAGGAGCAATGCGACGTTATCGACGCACTCTTCAAGGGGAAAGAAGAGGCAGGGATGGTACGGGAGTAAGTCTCCAAATTCATCTCCCACTTTTTGTGTTCGTAAACCGAACGGAAAGTGGCTCATTGTGCATGCCTAGAACAAGCTGAATGCAGCCACACTACCCATGCAGACTCCGATTCCTCGGAAGGATGTCCTCCAGAACAATATGGCGGGCTGTACGGTGTACAGTGCCTTAGATCTGGTGGACGGGTACTTTCAGGTGCTCATGCGAGAAACCGATATTCCGCTTACAGCGGTCAGCACGCCTAGTGGCATGCAGTGGGAGTGGCTAGTTATGCCACAGGGGCTTTCGAATGCACCAGCGACTTTTAATTGCTTGGTGACTCAACTCTTCCGCCCTCATAGAAAGTACTCTCAGACGTACTTCGACGATATATTCGTTCATAGTCGTGCGGAAGGCGACTCGTCTGATGTTCAGATGAATCTGATACACCTTCGAGCTGTGCTTGAATGAATGCGAGAGCATAAGTTATATGCGAACGCATCCAAATGTATCTTTGGTGCTGAGGAAATTCCTTTCCTCGGATGCTTCATCGGTAAGGATGGAGTGCGGGCGGATCCCACGAAGGTGAAAGCCATTGTGGAGTGGCCTTCTCCTGTAAATCTTAGAGATTTACGGAAGTGGCTTGGATTAGCCAATTATCTCCACAAGTACAGCGAGAACTACGCTGAAATGGCGAAACCATTAACCGACCTTCTTAAGAAGGATGTTGATTGGTGTTGGGAGACCAAACACAAAACGTTTTTGAAGCGGTAAAGGGGAACTTGTTGAAAGCTCCCGTTCTTGTTCTCCCAGATTCTGGGAAAACATTTAGTGTCGTCTGCTACGCCTCCGATTTTGCAATCATATGTGCTTTGTTACAAGCAGACGATGCAGGAAGGGAACGCGTGATTGCGTTTGAGTTGAGGCAGCTTAAAGCTGCGGAACGGAATTATACCGTTCATGACAAGGGGCTACTTGCAATGAAGTATGCTCTTGTCAAATTTAGGGTTCACCTACTCGGCTCAAAGCCGTTCGTGGTTTATACTGACCACGCGTCCTTAAGGACAGCGACAAAGTCGCCTCATCTCTCGCAACGGATGTCCCGTTAGCTCTCCTTCTTTGCGGAGTAAAACTTTGAAGTTAAGTATAAACCTGGCAAGAAGAACGTGCTTGCAGACGCGTTGTCGCGTGGTCCCGATTACGAGCTCGCTCACGCGACATTCGTCACCTCGTTTGTGGTGGATCTCATACGCCAGGCGTATGTTAGAGACCCACAGTGTACGGCGCTTATCAGCGCGTTGGGTGGAAAGGGATTTGGCTCGTCTGAGCCAACCCTGTCAAGTCGAGCTAAAGCTCGTTTACACCGTTACAGGTACTGTGACGGTTTGCTATATTATAGCACGAGCGCGGAGGACATTCCGCGGGTGTTAGTTCCTCATGATGAGGAACTGAAGAATAGAGTCCTCTTTGAGGCACATGACGCCCATACCGGGGGTCACTTAGGTCGGGATAAGACCTACAGCGCTTTAAGCGCTTTGTATTGGTGGCCCAACATGTATAAGTGGGTCGGTGCGTATATACGCACCTGTGAGACGTGTCAGAGGGTTAAAACCTCTGCAAGTTCAGCTGCGCCTTTGGCGAGCTTGTCGGTTCCAACGGAGTGTTGGAAATCCATTAGTATGGATTTTATCTTCGGTTTTCCGAAGGATAAGGCCGGTAACACTGGCATTTTGGTCTTTGTAGACCGTTTGAGCAAGATGGCTCACCTGGCGGCGGTTCCAGAGTCCATTGATGGACAAGGAATAGCGAAAGTGTTCCTAGATCGTGTCTTTTGACAGCATGGTCTACCCGATTCCGTTGTGTCGGATCGGTATCCCCGTTTTACGGGACAGTTTTGGGGGGCGTTGTTTAAGGTGTTGGGCACCAAGCTCCTTATGTCCACTGCGGATCATCCGCAGACGGACGGACAAACGGAACGCGTTAATAGCGTTGTAGAGAATATCCTCCGGAGTTTATGTACGGATTCTCCAAAGAGTTGGAGTGAGATGCTTCCTATGGTCGAATTTGCTATAAACAATTCGGTCTATGCATCTACGGGGTTTACCCCGTTTTACGTGAACGGATTGGTGAATCCGAGGGTCCATTAACGCCACATGTGTGTGGCCCAGGGATTGAGGGGGGAGGATTCCTCGATGTCAGCCCTGTATCTGTGCGAAAGCACATCGATAAGTTTTTATCGACGCGCCTTAGTGTCTTACGACACGTCTGCGATGCCATGGCGGAAAGCCAAGACAAGCAGAAGGAGCAATCTGACCGGAAGGGGCGGCGTAACGAAAAGGTATACAAAGTATGAGAAAGTGTTTTATTAAACGCTAAAAATCTTCCTACACATGCTTTCCAACGTGTTGCGGAATAAACGGCGCCCCAGTTTTGTGGGGCCCTTTAAGGTATTAGCCCGAAAGGGCTTGTCGTATACCTTAGACATCCCGAAGGCGATGCGTACGCACCCAACCTTCTGTGTGGGTATGCTTAAGCCATACCATAACCCTGAGGAGGGTCCCCTCTCGGAGGAGGGTGGGAAGTTGGATAGCCGAAAGGCACGACAGGTCGGAACATCTCCGACAGGGTTGATATACGACCCTGAAGCTCCGCAACGAGAGACTCGAGGGAAGAAAGCCGCGCCTCGATGCGTTCATTCGCACTCCCCTCGTTGCGGGGAGTCCCTCCTGGGAATCTTGGATGCGACGGCTGTGTCGATCACAGCGCTCGTGGAACTCACGTCGCAATATCGCGACCCCCTCCTCCAATGTTCGATACGGAGGGTACTCCACATTACCATGTGGAACGCCTGATGGCGCGACGACATCATCGGTGTCAAACCCAGTACCTGGCGAAGTGGAAAGGTTATCCACACTCACAGAGTTCGTGGTAGTTCGAGACTCCCCTGCGGCAGGATTGCCGTGACGTCGTTGACGCTTTCGAGGAGAATCCCACTGAGAGTCAACGACCAAAGGGGCCGAATAAGCCCCTTCACTCCCAGTAGCTGGGAGTTTGCCGGAGGCAGATGCAGAGCTTGCATTGCTCTCCGGCACCACAGCGAGAGCAGGGCGCGTGTAGTAAGAGGCAGGTAATTGCCTTTGAGCTTTGGCCTGGGCATTGGCCAAGCGTAACGCCCTCTCTACCCGAACGTCGGGTTCTGAAAAGCTGTTGTACAGCGCATCAAAGTTGGGGAGGCGCTTCTCCCCTTCCTCCCAAGCGCGGAATGCCTGTTCTGCGTGCTCGACGCTTTCGTCCCGTAAGAGAACAAAGGGAATCTCGTGGAGGATATCCACGAGGGCACCGCGTGCCTGTTTCCCGAGGCGCGTCCGGTATAACTTAACAGTAAACTGCTCAGGCGTTAGCAGTCTGACCCGGAGTTGTTTCCGGCGCGCAATTTCACGCGGCAGTATAACCTCTGGACCAGGGGTATAGGAGGCTAAACCCCTCTTGACCGCGTTCTTAGCCCTCTTTTGAGTGTCACGAGGTCCCTTCCGTGCCCGTACGGCACGTCGGGTCTCATGAACCGAGGACGGTTCATTGGTGATGGTCGCCTGCGGCGACCCGGATGCATCACCCCTAGTGGGTAAAGGTGGCGCACGAGTTAGTGCGTTTTCCCCACGTGTGGGGGTTGGGTTGGATGACCGACAGCGCCGTTCGGCGCTGTCGGAGCGGTCAGCCGTTGGGGAGATATCCCCAAGGGCATTTACTTCCGAGTTATCGGAATAGTTTTCTTCCATAGCACCACTAAAGGTGCACATGGTCAGCCAGAGGTTCTGGCAGTTGGAGTTCTCCAACAAAATCTTGTTTATTGCGTAAGAAATAGTCTTGATGAGAGAGGATGTAACAGGGTTACATTCGAGTCACATTTAGTTGGTGGTGTACGTGAGTACACTACGGTTGGGGTCAGTATTGACCGGTTCGAAAGGTTTTGAACCATTGGTTATTTTAACCAATCAGGGCAGGAACCCTTGGGGGTGGCGTGTCAGCCATCCACGTGTTGTTAAACAAGTGGTGTACACTACATTTTAGCTAGGTACGAATTTGGAAGTTCTACTTAGTATTACATATAGTTTACATTAGTTCAAATTAATTTAGGCTAATTATATATTAAATATACCTTCAGTTTACATTTTCACTCGACGACTACAGACGCACGACCTCGACCGGTCGCGCGTGTAGTGAGTGCAGTAGCGTAAAGGGAGCCCTCCCTTTAGCTACACCCTTAGTAAGGGAGCCTTGTGTTAAGGCATTAGCGAAAGCTAATTGTAAACCAAATCGGGAATCTTGGCCCCGAGTAGGAGAGCTCTCTCCTACTAAGCCCTTTATAAGGGCGTATCGGCTAAGTAGCGGCGAACGCCGCTTAAAGGAAAGTCTTCCTCTGTGCGCTAGACGCACCGTGCGTATACGCACCAGCTACACGTAAAGTTTAACCTGCTGGGTCATTATTTGGCTAGACCAGCATAGTCGTATTACAATCGACAAGTGGAAGGGTGGTGGTGTGAAATACCAGCCCTTTGGTACGTTATGGACAAGGTGCTGTCAGTTTTTTAACGTTCAAGTAGCGCCTGCTCAATGTATGAAACTTTTTATGGCGAGAAAAGCTGCTGGAAGGTCGTGGTCGGACCATTTTCTGTATTTAACAGCAATTTCAGACGCCGTAGGGTCAAATTCTGAATCATTAGTGCTAAACAACGTGATTTATCACGCGGCACCGGAGATGAGGCAGATCCTCATCTTCAAGTATGATCACACGAGACCCGATTATCTCAGACAAGCTGAAGAGATCTGTCAGTTTGCACAAGCTGTGGAATATAATGATCTGCCTCATATATGTTATCACGGTGGAACAGTTAATTCAGTTGCAGAAAGAAGCAATAAGTCAACGAAAAAGAGTGGATGTTATCTATGTGGCGAGGAAGGATACTTTAAGAAAGACTGTCCGAAAAAGAAATCGAAAAAAGAAAATTTCTCTTTGACGATCGCAAAAGCAAGTAACAAAATGAAGAGAGACACATGATTCTCGATAGTGGTGCGAGCATGCACCTTACACCCGATTTGAGCTGCTTGACAGATATCAAAGTCGTGTCTGGAGTCTTCTATCAAGCATACGGGCAGAATTTGAAAATAAACAAGAAAGGGTCGCTGTTTTTTTTATGGGATGTGCGGTCAGGAGGAGACATTACTAAAAATAAGGGACGTCTTTTATGCGGAGAATTTAACGCGAAATATTTTCTCGTATGGAATCTTTGAAGAAAAAGGATTTATACTCTCATATGTTAATGGAAAACGAGCGCTTATTAAGCAATATACCGCTCAGGGTATTGCCGATGTTAACATGGATAATAATGTGTTAACGATTGAGGGAAGAATTGACCGATCAAGAAATAATTTTAAAGATGTGGTTATGGCAGTCCCAGATACAAATGACGCTGTTTTTTGGCTGACAGAGATGTCCAGAGTAGAACACTCATGCATTTCCACTCTCGGATGGGACATCTCAATTATGAAACGATAATTGATCTCTCAAAGGACCCCCAGTATGGAATTAATATTCGTCATCACTCATAACGCCCTTGCGTGCTGTTACACGCGGGTTCCCGACCCTAGTAGTACTTGCTCACCAAATTCCACAACGAGACGAAATCAGAGAAGTTGTAACAACACTAATATAGCGTAAAACAACTTTATTTATTCCACGTTATACGTAATCACTTGTCGCTCCACTCCAATCGAAACGAGACCGTAACCAAATCCACAATCCACTAGAAAAAATAGAAACTTCCGGTCTTAATCGCGGCGTACTCCACTCTAATTAACCACTTGTGTGAAAAGTCAAATTCAAAAGTGATTTTATTTAGTATTAAGACTAAGGCTTAAAATAATAATATGCATATATGTAAGTTGGCGTACTTTACATAAGTTACGTACACCACACCATGATTTCGTTGAAAAGTCGCCAAAAAATAATTCACGCGACGCAAGGTGCTGCAGGAATTGCGCGCGCTTCCAACAATTAAGATAACAGATTTCACGCGCAGAAACTGTGTGACATGTGCACAAGGGAAACAAGGTAAAAATAAGCAGTCGAGGAAAGACACTGGCCAACACACACCGATACGATTGGTGGTGTTATTTGTCTGGATCTCAAAGGACCAATAACGCCATGAGATCGCATGGGCAATAGGTTCTTGGTGAACTTCAGTGATTACAAGAGTAATTACGTGCGAATATTCTTGGCAAAAACGAAGGACATGGCGGCGAAAAAAATAGAATAATTTCTAGCATTTTTTGAAAGAAGATTCAACTGCAAGATACATGTCTTAAGTACAGATGGAGGCGCGGAGTACAAGACTGGATTATTTCTGTAAAAGCACTGGGATTTCACACCAAGTGAGTGAAAGAGGGAACGAGGACAGCAATGGCAAAGCATAGCGTATGCATTGGACCGTAATGAACATGGCCCGATACATGTTGTTCGTAAGTAGACTAAATCTATCTTTTTGGGGTGATGCGGCTGAATACGCCTCCTACGTCTTGAAAAGAACGCCCACAAGCGCAACGCAAGGAGAATGTCGCCTTTGGGAGTCTTAACGGGCGTTAAGCCAAATCTGGGAGATATTGTTGCATGGATCCTCATGTACGGTGTATAGAAACCCGGGGACCAACACATTGGCACATCGCGCACAAGTTGAAATAATTATAGGAAAAAGTGAAGAAACGAAGGGCTTTAAAGTTTATCTCAAGCACGAAAAAAAAGTTAAGTGAAGCAACGCGTGAAAAACGTGGAAACCCTGAATGAAACGCAAAACCGGCAACTCAAGGACATTTTCTTAGATGGAATCGACGAAATATTGATGACGAAGGGAGCAGAGGAATAGAAGGTGCAAGAATGTCTGTCGAAGAAAAAAATGAGGACAATGACACTCTAAAGGGCCAAGAAATCAGTAACGATAGTACGAAGAAGCAAAAAGAAAAGAAGAAGCCGCGTTGGACGGGAGACAGACACGTGGCGTGGCGGTTTGCACAAAAAAAGGCTGGTGAAAAAAAGACGGAAGACAATAGAGACGCAGAAAAAAGACAAGAGGTAAACATGGTGATTGAAGGCGATCCGACAAGTTACAAGGATGTGATCAGCCGTCAAGATAGCAAGAAGTGGATGGAAGCAATGCAAGAAGATATTAACGCGATGGAAAACAACCAAGTGTGGGATATCGTCGTGAAACCGATTGATGTTAAGCCATTGCACACCAAGTGGGTGTTCAAAACCAAGGCGGATGCAAATGGTGATCTCGAAAGGTACAAGACGAGATTGTTGGCCTGCGGAAACGAACAGCGTTTCGGGGTCTACTACGAGTTTACGTTTGCAGCCGTTTTGGAAATGACGACAGTGAAATTTATTTTGGGACTCGCGAGAAAATGGAATGTAAATGCGATGCACGGCGACATTCCTAATGCTTATGCCAAAGCATTAGAAGATGAAAATGAAATATATCTTTACGTGCCAAGTAGAATGGAGATAAATCAAGAGAAATTAAGTGAGTTGCAAGTGGAACACGCACGGAAAGTGGTGTTAAAGCTAAAGAAGACTCTCTATGGGTTGAAACAAGCAGGAAGGCAATGGAATCGCTTATTACACGGAAAGTTAATGGAGTATGGATACAACCAGAGTTTCACGGATGTGTGCATATACCTCAAGAGGGTTAATGAAGCGACAGTGGTAGTAGGAGTTTACGTTGACGATTTACTAGTAACGGGAACCAATGTGGAGTGCGTGCAAAAAATTTTCAAGGATATGAAGGAATTGGAGAACAAAAACTCGGGAAGGTGTCAAAATTTCTAGGGATGCGTGTAACGTATGATGAAAGAGATGGATATTGACTGGATCAAGTGGTCAGGATAAACGACCTACTAGTGACGCATCAAATGGAAAATGCAAATGTAGTCAAGGCAACAATTGGAGAAGATTATGAAAATGAGGCTATCAGGGAACAACAACAACTAAACAATGATAAATGAAGCGGACAGACGACAATTAAAAGTTCTCAGTCGCTGACCGGAAGCTTACTATGGATAGCACGATGCACAAGACCAGATATCGTCTGCGCGGTGCATAAGGCTACGCGCAGAACTCACGCGCCAACAATTTTTGATTGGATGTCGGCCAAGACAATTTTGAGATTTATAAAAGCAACGTCGAGTATGATGTTACGAATGGAAATTTATCAGAAGTAAAGACGAAATGAAGTAACACTGACAGGATATTGTGACGCTGATTTCGGCGGGTCAAATACCGATAGAAAGTCGACCAGTGGAGGACTAGTGACGATGGATGAAATTGTAATACACTGGATATGTAAAAGACAGTTGTGCGTGTCATTGTCTACGATGGAGGATGAGCTTTACGCAGATTCAGTGGGTCTAATGCGAGCTAATCGGATTGAAAAAAAATGGCAATCGAAATAGGGCTGAGAGGGAAGCTGCATATAAAATTGAAATGCGACAATCAAGCTGCGATCAAGACGATCAATGGAGATAGCAAGACGTTAAGAACAAAACATATCGACGTGCAAATAAAATTTTGGGTATCAAAGGGTCAAGATGGATTGATTCAAGTAAATTACAAACCAACAGAAACTATGCTTGCGGACATTTTTACGAAAGGGATGGGTCCTGGAATACTTAGTTGCATGCAACAAGGACTAGGACTGGTGTCGATGGAGAAGACGTAAGCTGTTTTCACCGGAAAGTCGAGAAGGATACGCAGATTAAACATAGTACGTTTGTGCGCGCAGGGAGCATACTGGAAGTGACTATTAGCAGGAACGTAGAAGTGGATTAACATTGCGTTTGTGGTCTGACTTAATTACTTTCGATTTATTACGATTTGGAATTATTCACGTGGAGCATAAGTGGATACGTATTACGTGGTTTTAGTACGAGGTTATCTCGCATATATTATTACGAATTGGAATCGCATTAGTCGCAGCAGGCAAGTGTAGACAGTACGACGTAGTGGTATGAACGAGGAGCACGAAGTAGAGCGCAAAGTCCAACAGTGACAACATTTCTTCTCCATTGTTGTCCCTAGTTGCGGCGTCTTACTTATTCCCTACTTTTATTGACCGCTCTCGTCGCTAGTAACAGACATTAATTCTTGACGCTTTACCTTTAGGCTCCCGAGATTTTTGTGTCCGCCGAATGTTCATTTTTCTCTGCAATTGCAGCAGTTTCTTGTGATCCTGCGAGCTTTACGTCCTTGACGACGTGGTCAAGTGGTTTCTGATCCCTTGCGACACCGTTTATGGTCTCATAGGTAAATGGGACTGACTCACTAATTCTCTGAATTTCTCGGCTTGTTGTCAGGGGACCTCATCTTGCACCGCCCCTAGTTAAAGGACCCACCCCTGGACCGGGATATTGAGAGTTAAAGTTGCGCAGTGGACAGAATTCAAGGTCGGAGTAGACGCGTGTCCATGTGTCATGAAAGTGGCCGTACCCCACGCAATTACAACTATCCCACTTAAATGAAGAGATTCCTAAAAAATATCTCTATTTATCTTGCATGGTTATGCTCCTATATAACGCCTAGTGTTTATTCTAACCTTCGGACAACATTACGTTTTCGTTGGCTAGGATACGTTCGTTTGTCAGTCAGGAATCGCCACGAAAACAAGAACACATACACATGGCTGCGAACATTTCAAAGAAGCGTAAATTCGTCGCGGATGGTGTGTTTTACGCCGAGCTGAACGAGCTGCTGCAGCGTGAACTCTATGGAGATGGCTACTCGGGCGTTGAAGTGCGTGTGACACCCATGCGCACGGAAATCATTATCCGTGCGACGCGCACGCAAGAAGTGTTGGGTGAAAAGGGGCAACGCATTCGTGCCCTCACGTCGGTCGTGCAGAAACGTTTCAACTTCCCAGACGGAGCCGTGGAACTCTAC
Source organism: Peronosclerospora sorghi (assembly GCA_026184515.1). Taxonomy (NCBI): domain Eukaryota; phylum Oomycota; class Peronosporomycetes; order Peronosporales; family Peronosporaceae; genus Peronosclerospora; species Peronosclerospora sorghi. The sequence goes on from CM047591.1 coordinate 7,502,268, forward strand.
GCCGAGCGTGTCGCGAACCGTGGCTTGTGTTCCCAAGCTCAGGCCGAGTCGCTCAAGTACCGTCTTTTGGGTGGCTTGGCCGTGCGTCGGGCTTGTTACTCGGTTGTGCGGTTCGTGATGGAAGCGGGTGCGAAGGGGGTGCAAGTGATTGTGTCGGGTAAATTACGCGCCCAGCGTGCAAAGTCCATGAAATTTAACGAAGGGTACATGGTCAAGACGGGGAATGCGTCCCAGGAATATGTGGACACGGCGGTGCGCCACGTGCTCATGCGGCAGGGTGTCCTAGGCGTGAAGGTTTCGATCATGCTCCCCAATGATCCAACGGGCAAGCAAGGACCCAAGCGTGCGTTGGACGACGTCGTGACGATCCTCGAGCCGAAGGAAGAGGTTTACCGTCCTTACGTGGAACCAACAACTCCTGTGGTACCAGTTGCTCCGCCTGTTGTGGCTGCGCCTGTAGACCCGATGTACCAGCCTACTGCTTAAGCTACCTCTAAACAAAACTTCCCATAGGAACAACAGTTATGTAATACAGCCTTGTGCGCTTCCTGACGTTTAAGTGAACAAATCCGATGCACGTGTGTTGACGTTTCGTGGCGGATTGTAATGTCACCTACGGTATGATATCACAACGCAATTGAATGGTCGAGATCGGTGCACGACGTGCGACGTGTGGGCGATGCAAACGTCCGCTGAGCGTATGCTACTGCTCGTACCTGCCACAGCAACGAGTGCAGACAAAGCAGACGCATGTGCTGGTCTTGCAGCATGAGCACGAAAACCGTCGACGGGCTGCCATTTCGTCCGTTCCGGTACTGACAAAGACGTTAGAGAATGTGACACTCGCGACGCTAAATGAGGCGTGTGACTGTGGTCCTGGTGTGAATGACGAACTGGATGCGTTTCTCTACAATGAACGCGATGGCAACCAAGCATTCGACGCCACGATGATTCTCTTTCCCGCCAAACACGCTCAGACACTGGCCGTGACGAACATGGAGGCGCAAATCGCCAAAAAACAAGTGCTGCTCATTGTCATTGACGGGACGTGGAAACAGGCGAAAAAGATCGTCCACCGGAATCAACGACACTGGGAAGTGGCTGCACGAGACTGGAATCGACGAGGAGCTAGTTTTCAGTATGTTTGCCTGGAAAAGACGAACGAGAGGGGGGAGAGAGCAACTAGTACGAGTATCTACGGCGCCTTGAGGCGGTAAGGATTCGTAGCACCCGTAATTTATCGTAAGCGACGGTACTAATTCCTACCTTCGCTGATGGCCGTAGAGAGCCAATGGATGGGTGTCTGTCAACGTTAGAAGCTGTAGCGTCAGCGTTAATGATACTGGAACCGCAAGAAACTCGTCACGTGGTGCACGACTCGCTCTTGCATGCGTTTCAAGGAATGGTTTCACTTCAAACGCCTTTCCATCAACGAGGGCAACGTGCCAAGCTGCAACAATGCGACGACATTTCCAAGGCCCACGCTGTCGAGATGAAACGACAACGTCCGCAGCAGCAGCAACAGCCGCTGCCCAAGACAAGCGAGCGCGTCATTCCGACCACGTCCACGTCTGTCCAACATCAGTACGTCTTCTACACGACTCACATGGACTTTCGACACCGTCAACAGCTCGTTCAGCACGTAAGTCGGTCCTACACGACTGGTCGGCCAATTCTCATGTTAATCAGTGTATATTGTCAACAGAGCGATGTCGTCGTGTGCACGTACGATGAAGCCAAAGCGCGTTGCCGGGAGCTCAATCACGACCGGAAACGGGGTCAACGGGTGGACATGCTCCGACTTGAAGTATTTATGAAGCACCTCGCGCAATGTCACGACGAGATCCTTCCATAAAATAAAAACGATACAGGACCACGATGACCCCAGCACATTGCTTCCATTTCAGGATGATGGATAGAGACTCGTGTCGCCGATGCAGGTCTTTAATTATTTAAGAACCGAAGAGTTTCAACGTCTTGACTGATTCTTCAACAGCCATGACGCTGCGGCAGTATCCGTGTCTGATGCTCCTCGTTCGTTTCTTGGTCTATACGCACTCTTCACGTACCTTAGCGCATCCGTCAAAAAGCGTGGCACTATACAATGACAGCGAGTGTACCACGACGGCATTAAACGTGCATGTGACGAATGCGTCCTCATCTTGTAAGGCACAGACGTGTAGACCCCTTGTTTTCGGTACTACCACGTATTATTATAATACTAGCTGCAGCGACGCGGATGCCCACACGATCATTGCCACTGCCTTTACGGGTACGCGTCATATCGTGATCGATCGATTCCGAGACGCCAGTTGTAGTCCTGAAACGTATACGCAGACACATGCGATTCAGGACTTGCATGACTGTGTCCCGTTCGCGATTGATTCGATTTCTGATGCTCCAAGTACCACAGCGATCGCTTCAATACTCGCGGGCGGAGGCGTGACAATAGTTTTCTTCCCGACACAAAATTGCAGCTTCCAACCCCAATCAATCGCGCTCGTAAACAGCGTCCAAGTTGTCGACCATTCCTGTTACCAAGCCAGCAAATTCTACGTCAACGTTGACGTGCGATCATCCAGTAGCAGCAGCTTTAGTAGGGACGAGAGCTTTAACGCGTCCGTTTTGCCTCAATCTTCTGGCAATAAGAATCGACTAGGTGTACCGAAAGCGACACTAGTCAGTGCGCTTGCAATCGCTGCCATGTTTCTCGTATCTGCACTTGGCTTCGTCCTCTGGAAATGGCGCTCGACCGCGTTGTTTCCACGCTTGACTGAGCGGAGCGACAGTGTCGCGATGTTAGAAGTCGAGGAGCAAGTGTACCTGTCGAAACAACCTCAAAGTCGTCGCCTGTTTCTTCCTCAACCTACTACGAGCTCTTCCACGTATCAAGAACTGACGACCAGTCGGGCATTTACACCTGCGTTTCCTCCTACCACCACAAGCTTTGGATCGTGCTATCATCGTTCCAATCGTAAGTCCAGAACGAACACAGGAGCCACGAGACCTCGTCCATGGGAAGACGATTTTGTCGTGGCGTTCCGGATCCCTCGCGAGCAAATTCTTGTCAAGCGATTAATCAGTCGCGGCGGCTTTGGCATTGTCTACTCGGGCCTGTACAAGAATCGGCCAGTAGCTATCAAGATGCTTTTACCCGAGACGCGACGAAACATTGCCCACGTTGTCGATTTGTTAGCGGAAGTTAAGATGATGGCAGCCATGGAACACGCGCATATCGTCAAGTTCATTGGCGTCGCGTGGGACACTCTTACGAATATGTGCGTGGTCTCCGAGTTGATGGCTGGAGGCGACCTGAAAGCGTTATTGAGTACGTACGAAGAGCAGCGCCGTCCGAGGGGATTTAACCGACAGAAGCTCCAGATTGCGCTGCATGTTGCCCACGCCTTGACGTACATGCACTCAATGGATCCACCCATCATTCATCGAGACCTCAAGTCAAAAAACGTGTTACTTAACGAGAACTTGGAGGCGAAATTAACTGATTTTGGTACATCCCGCGAGCGTGTGAACGAATACATGACAGGTGGCGTCGGTACTTGTTTGTGGATGGCACCGGAAGTGATGCTAGGCAATCGGTATGACGATAAAGCCGACATGTTTTCCTTTGGTGTTGTGTTATCCGAGTTGGATCGACATGCATGTCCATATAAGGATGTGAAAGATCCGACCGACTCGAATCGACAGATGCCCGAGCCAGCGATTCTACAAATGATCGTCACGGGTAAACTTCGCGTACAGTTCTCCAACGAAGCCCTTAGACAAGTCGTTATGCTCGGTTTGGCGTGTGTGTCCTTAGATCCTCACGCCCGTCCAACTGCATCCGAAGCACTGTTTCAACTCCATATGATATTAGCAGCAGAAGATGATGAAAGCGAAGACGGTGAATGTAAAGACGATGCAGCATTGTCCATGTAACTACATGCACATAGTTCAACGCTTGTCCCCGCCAGCTTCTAAATGGGAGCAATTACTTGCAACGACAATACGCCGTTTAATTGTCGTTGCATTTCCTCATTCACAAGAGCAAGCACGTGATTAAAGCCACGTTTCAGCCACTCAGCAGCTGCTTCAGACGTAGCCGTACACGTGCATTTACGACGGAGAAAGCGAAGCATCCGTAGTGCCTGAGTTAGCGTGCGGTTTTCAATCTCGATTAGAATCCGCGAATAAATGGCATTAAACGCGACCGACACGGAGCTATCAATATCCGGGACGTGGTATTTTTCCTTATGTCCAGCGCCTTGCACCCTCTTGACGAAAAGAGTGGTGAACAGGTCTTCGACGGAAGCCAAGTTGACGGATGTAGCCATCCGTTTCTTTCCCGCTTCCTTAGCGCTAGCAACGGATGGTTCATTGGACTTGAATCGTGGCCCTGTCGTTAAACTGCGCTTATTCTTCTTTGCATATTGATCAATTTCGTTTCGAATGGAGATTGGAAGAGAATCGTACACTTCGGGGTCCACTTGGGACAGATGAATGTCATTCAGTGCCTTGTCCTCATTCTCGACTGCTTTTCGGATTGATCGGTGAGCTGCCTGAGCAAGTCGACTATTGGACTTGGAATCAAAAATGTTGCGTGCTGGATGCTTTCGTCGAACTGGGGCTTTCCCGTTTGATTTCCGTTTCAATGGCCAAGTAGGGATCAATGCAGTGGAGGCAGCAGTACGGCCATAGGAAGCCAAGATCTCGCGTTGAAGCTGCTCAGGTAACTCTTCCAGCACGTCGTGATTTATTTGAGAGAACGTTGTCGCTGCAAACGACTTCTTATCTACGTTTTCTTCCCTTTTCGCTGCCTTTTCCATGGCGCTAGAGTCTTGTGCTGGAGGTAAAGACGCTGATGCTTCTCGCTGTTGTTGCTCGCAATGCTCTAGCCAACCTTTGAAAAACTGTCCGCTGTGTTGGACACCGCTGGAAACCTGTGAAACCAACTTTGTTGCCTGCACGCCCACGCCACGAAGTTCTTCGCATGGAAAATTGAATCGCCGGAGCATTTCAATGCACGTGTTGGCAATCACTTCGTCGTCATCGGTTGCTTGTGTCAGAACATAACTTTTCGAGTAATTGTCGCAGATCCCATGCCCCATAAACTTGGACGGTTCCACTGGCTCGCCTTTTGCTCGTTTTTTTATCAAGAGTGTCAAACATGTCGTACGCACCTTAAGAGTCTGAAGCCGTTGGCTTAATTCGTGCCCCAGTGCTCGTAGAAACACGGTCGCGTCATGCCAGTTTTCAAACCGAATGCCAAAATTCACCACGGCAGACACGCTTTTACGCATCAAATTCGACTCCATCGATAACGGACGAAAATCTCGTCCACGTGCGAAATTGAAAAGCATGTCGGCCGAAACTTTCCCAAGTGCTTGTTCCAGTCGCTCTTTTGTATTCGAGATTAATTCGCGAACACTGTTAACGCCAAGTGCTTCCAGTTTGGCAAGTGTTTTGTGTCCTACTCCAGGCAAATCTTCAAGTTGGAGCGATAATATGAAATTTTGTGCTTGTTCCACGTCTTGGAGCTGATACATGCCGTTGGGTTTCGCTTTATTGGAAGATAGTTTTGCCAGAAGGAGATTAAACGACACTCCGACACTAGCAGGACAGCCCGTTTGCTTCAAAATCTCTTGGCGAATGACTTTGGCTTGCTCAAGTCCATCCGTTCCTCGTCCAAACTCAAGAAACGCTTCGTCACAACTTACGGCTTGGACATAGGGAGTATGAGAGAAGAAAATCGTGTAGATCTGCAATGAAACACGCTCAATGGCTTGAAAGTCGTACGGCAAGACAATTAATTCCGGACATAACTCTTTTGCGCGTTGCATGTACATTCCTGCACGCACGCCTTTGGAACGGGCCAAGTAATTACACGACGAGATTTCGGACGTCCCCGCTTGACTCGAATGAGCGACAGCTACAGACTTGTCCTCTAGATCTCGTCGACCTCGTACTGCGACAGATACAAAGAAACAATCCATGTCGACATGAAGAATCACTCGCTCCGTAGACGTGCGTGGTGCTCGATGCACTGCCTCTCCTTTGTAAAGGGCGTGGAATGTAGCTGCGTGTTGCTGAAACGTCGCTCGCCAGGTCCCAATGTGATGTAACCTCGACTTGGCAAAAAAATGCTTGACAAAGTCCGCACCATCTTTCGTTGAATTGGTCCGTACGGTTGTCGTCTTGTCACGGATTCCAGCATCATCATCATCATCATCATCTAGAGTCTCCACTTCTTCGTTCGCTTCCAGCATCAACGTGTCCACTTCGTCTTCCGTTTCATGGCCAGCCTCTCCATCTTCCTCGCGTTCAGTTGCTGATTTATCTGCGAGACTAACAAGATGCGTCTGGCTTGGATCGACAAACCCTTTGTATAAGAACGAGTGCAACGGCAACAGTGTCTTCTGTTCAATGCTCTGAACGATCCAGGCAGGGTGGACAACTGGCAAGGGGTGCCTTGCTTTCCTATGCGCATTGAACACGTCACGGCTTAGAAAGAATGAAGGTCACTTCAACTTCAACTTCAACGGTTGGGACTTACTTGAGTTGGAGGATTTTGGCTGCGGGTAAATGCGTGGCGATGATGTGTGTCACGCGATGCGTGCCATAATGTTCAAAGCCACCTCCATGGAGCAACATAAGCTGTCGAATCTTTTCTTTACTGGGTACTGTATACCCGTCCACGTATACATGGACACCGTGGAAAAGGCCCCTCGGACTCGATGATTCCACAGCGCTCGAGGCTGCGACAACATGCTCATTTTGATCACGTAGCTTTTGAATCTTATGCGACATGTACACGCCAAAACTGCCGTCATGATGCTCGCCCACCCGCTTTCCAGCCACTCCACTGCTTCGGCGTCGCATCAGTGTGCTTACGTTTGGGTGGATACTTTTATTTTACCCAATTGGCACTGTTCTTTATCATTTCCTCTTGTATATCTACCAATCACATATTTCACTGAACTATTTAACACTGAGTCCAGCGTGGCCACGAAACAACTTCATTCAAATGGCTCCCGTTCCAACGACTCTAAGTTCCGACCACAATCTCTTTCTCGTCCAAGCGTCCATGTCCTCCATGCAGAATTCCTCCGACTTGTTCTTATCGAAAGACCAAACGCTGGCGCAACTCTCCATGGCGTTACCATCGCGTACGCCAAACGATCATGTCGAGAACCAAGAAAAACTTGCAAAAATGGCCGCAGCCGTTACGACGTTGCTCGAATGTATTGGAGAAGATCCGAAACGGGAAGGGTTGGTCAAAACACCCATGCGTATGGCAAAAGCGTTGCTGTATAATACAAAAGGATACGGCCAAAGTCTCGCAGAGGTACTGAATGAAGCTGTGTTTGAAGAAGATCATGACGAGATGGTCATTGTACGTGATATTGACCTCTATTCCATGTGTGAACATCATATGGTACCGTTTACGGGCAAAGTGCACATTGGGTACATTCCTAATGGGAAGGTCTTGGGATTGAGTAAACTTGCTCGTGTGAGTGAAGTGTTTTCCCGACGGCTGCAAGTCCAAGAGCGACTAACGAAACAAATTGCGCATGCGATTATGGGAGTCATTGAGCCAAAAGGTGTGGCAGTGGTGATTGAAGCGACACATATGTGTATGGTCATGCGTGGCGTTGAGAAAAGCGGAGCGAGTACAGTTACGAGCTCGGTGCTCGGCGTGTTTAAGAGCGACCCACGCACTCGAAGTGAATTCATGTCGCTCATTCACAATAGACGATAAGAGCATGCTCTTATAGACGGACCTACTCTTGAATGTCGCAACGGCGTATGTACTTGGCAGAATTTACCAAAGGCATGGCAGATGATAGAAACAGAAAGCCACGACTTTTGCTTTAGGAGGTCGAGTTCGAATTAAAGAGACGCCCTTCCGACAAGGCGCGGGTTGTTCATACTGTTTCTTGTACTTGCCCATGTGTCTAGGCATGCTGCCTCTCTTGTGTAGGTCGAATCAAGCACTTGAAGGAACGCGAGCGTCTTAGGTTTGCTTGGTTGTGCATCGTTAGAAACTAATAACTGTTGATGTAAGATAGTCACCTCACTACTTTGCCAAGAGAAGTGATCATATTGAAGTACTTGAACTGCGCGGATTTTGGCGGCATGTTACAACCCGAGAACGGTGGATTAGTTGAAGCAAGCAGAAGAGTCACGCAGCACGCGCAGTGGGTAGAGCGAGAGACACTGGTTAATGGAATACCTGACAAACATTTGGACACGTGCGGTCCAATTATTACATACTAGTGTAGGTACCCGTCCTACAGACGGGGTAGGCGTACTGTATAAATACGTATACTCTGCACCGCAACTCCTCTAGGGTTAGGGTAGCGAAACAGGGCGAGACGGGCACCCTATCCGCACCCCATGTTTCTGATATCCGCACCCCATCTTATATAAAATCATGTTTAAACAGATCATTCATTATTTAATCACGATTACGAGAACTAATAAGACTGCTGAAAAATGAGCTCTACGGAAGCAAGTGGCTGAGTTGCGCCAACTACAATCAACGTTCCGTTGCGGCACTGAAGCACGTGGCTCTCTCCTATATGGAATCAAAGGGCGTTCGAAGCAAAACGGTGAAGTGAAGTAGAAATTACTTGTCACAAAGTAAATGCAGGGATTCAAGGAATGCAGATAGATTTGGTTAGAATGTCCCAATTATGGTACCATCAGATTCCAAGAGAAGTCCTTCGACGCGGCGGTCCTTCAATTGCCGATGCGTTTGATGCAATTAAAGTAACCAATCGCTACAAGGGCTAAGGATACATAACGGTTTCTCGCTGTTTACCTTCATGCTTTTAACCTTACTTTTGGGGCACGTTCAAAAAAGTAATACGTGCGATGCTTAGGCACACAATCTATATCATGCATGGCTGTGTCTCAGTAACATGGCTCACTTTGCACACACACTTCATTAATCCGTTAACGTTGGGGGATGGGGGGAGGGGCCACTAAAACACGTCGAGCAAAACGCAACCTAAAAGCATCCAAATACATGTCGAATCGAGTTTAGCAGGGTTCCTTTGTGTTGCGACCGACTCAATGTAGTCGTCCATCCTCTTCAATATATTCGCATCTTCAAGTCACCTTGTACAGCAGAAGGCTGACGGGCAATTCTAAGCTAACAGAGGACAGGAATGATCCACTTGCACATCAGTTGGGGGGATGGTGATTGCCACACCAAAATTTTAATATTAGTACGTGTACGCCTCGTTATCCAGTCGTAGCGGGTGGCAAAGCATCGGCTGTGTGCCAGCCATTTACGTTGTCACGATGGACTTGATCCTGCGTAAACCACACGTGCTTCAGTACCGCAACGGACCGTTGATTGTAGTTGGCGCAACTCAGCCACTTGCTTCCGTAGAGCTCATTTTTCAGCAGTCTTATTAGTTCTCGTAATCGTGATTAAATAATGAATGTTCTGTTTAAACATGATTTTATATAAGATGGGGGAGGATATCAGAAACATGGGGTGCGCATAGGGTTCGCCCAACCCGGGTAGTTTCTCGCCCTATTTTTTCGCTACCCAGCTAACCACACACCCAAGTAGATACCTGAAAGAAAATCAAAATATCGTGATTTGCCTCAGACGGACGATCAAGTGTAGTTGTTCCTGTACCCATGTTGTGTTTTGCGCCCTTACAAGTTGGTGAAAGCCCATTGGCTGATAAGGGGGTATATATTTTAGGTATACATTGACGGTTACTTTTAAGTTGCATATCAGTAGGACTGAACACTTCAGTAACTTTACATAATACACTTTTCAATATTATCTCTAAGGCAAGGCTCAGCTGAAACTTTCACGGCCGGACGATCATCGCTTACTAGCTATCCTCTGCCCTTGATCCTACCTGGTTAAAAGTGTTCAGACCAGGTAGTTTAAGATCAGGCATAGAGAAAAGGAACTTTACGTTTATTTTCCAACAGTTACCCGGTCGTACCGACGGGGCGGAGGGTATATAAGGTTATGTTGAAATAGAGCGCTATGTCAAAGGACGGTGGCATTACGGTTGAAACATCATCGCACAAAACCCAGAAATAGGTATAATCAATTTTGTATTTTTGTGACGGAATATAATAAGTTTAAGTCAAATATATTCACTTTTGCATTTTCTTTCTTATGGCGACTGGTCGTTTCTCGCTTTTTTTTCTTTGCTATCACGTTTCGCTGCGCATACAGTGCGCTATGGAATAACGTACTGGATATTACAATTACGTTTGGGAATGTGGAGTTTACGATTAGTGTCACGTTGTGGATCTTACGTTTTGTTGACATTTTCGCGTGGAAGAGCGAATATCTCCTATTAAACTTACGTTATCTGTAGATTTCTAGTGTTATACGATATGGCAAAGCACGCTATTGCTCAACAGGTTATGTGCCCAAGTGATGACAACGATTCAACCGAAGACAAGGTTACGATTGCACATGGAAATGCGGAGTCGACCTGTGGCGGAGTCCAGTTCAAAATCAAACAGGGAAGTGTCCTGAACTGAACCACCATCGTACCCAGCCGACCAACTAACGGAGGGGGTACTCCGCGGACCTTCGCCTGGGTGACGATCGGGTGACCGATCGGCATTACAGGACGCCGAGTCCGATTTGTCTCGTGTCTCACCTTGTGTACCCATTGGTATGGGTGGCTACACACCAGGGGTGTGCGGTATTGGTCCGGGCCGTCGGTACGGTAGGGAACAGGTCATCACCGACATTGGTCGTGACTGGTACGGTACTCCGACTCCGGTACCGATATACTCCCTGTCGGTATGGTAGTGATACCGACATTTAACTCATCGGTATCGGTATACCGAAAGTGATACCGACTTTGTCCACAGCGGTATCGGTATCGGAATGATACCGGTATTTGCTGGCGGTTCGGTAGGGTAGACGGGAAACCGAAATTCGGTCGGATACCGGTATCGATACCGGTATTAGCGTCCGTTATTTTTTACGAGCTGAGTGTTGAAGTTCAATGTTGCTTGCTGTTGCACGAACAATTATAAAAGCCTTCATTATTGGTGATGCCATCTATTATGATCATCATCATCATGTGGGCTGCTGGTGCAGCTTGAAACTGTGTTTCGTATGAATGCTCCTTATTTATATATCAGGCTTACTTTAGAGCTCAACAACCACCGAAGGTGATGTTAACATTTTGTCTTAAAAATTTCTGGACATTCTACTAGATGATCAGAGATCCTCGTGAATTAGTCATAGTTGCTTCTTCTTCTTCTTCTTGTCGTCACCAGCAGCACCGCCACCCGCGTTCATCCTCGCCAGCTTACGTAGACGACTTTCAGCCACAGACTCTACCGTCAATACCGAGATTGATACAAATCGGTTGGTATACCGGTTTGTATTACCGACTGCACCCAGAATCGGTGAATACCGTCAGTCACGATACCGCGACTTCCCGCCAAAGGTATGGGATGATACCGACTTTGGTAGCGCCGGTAGTGGTACGGTATAAACTCTACCGACTTTGCCGCCCATGGTATGCGGTAACGGTATTGTAAATACCGGTATAAAATACCGGTATTTACCGGTATAATGCGATACCAGTACCATTACCGCACACCCCTGCTACACACTCGGTGGACCGTTGCTTGGTGGAGACTTTAGTGAGGATCGATATGGATGCACCATTTCTGGGGGACTGATTCAAAATTCCTACGAAAGGTAATTCAAAATGGCCGATCGGCAAACGAAGCGGAAATCTTCACTCCGAATGCAATTAAATCTGGCACTTGACTGCAAAGCAATGAGTAATCCATCCAATGATAGTTTCTGGCACTTGATCGCAGATCGCGATGAGTAACCCAGCCAAAATAACACGTCTCCTTAACGTGGCCGAACTTGAGGGGGTGAGTGAATGTAGTAGGCGCCTCCGGTCGTGAGACTTCCGGTGGAGCTCTGTACTGGCCGGTCTTAATGAGCAAGAGAGTACCCGGTTAGCCCTCTACTCCCAATGACTCCGATCGGAGCGGCGACTTTAACAACTCAATGTAATACAAACACTGTATTTAATAAACAAATTAAAATCCAATATGTAAACTACATGTAAACGTTGTGCCTTACCTCAAATCTGCGTACAAAACACTCCAAGCACACGACTGGTACAAAACATTCCGTCCTTTTAGCCACCCCGATCGATCTGCCTTGACAACTGGTACACTGGTACAAACTGGTCGATAATTTTCACCTGCACTTCACCACAATCACAGGCATCGCTCTAGCCTGATTCTGACCTTGTCGAATCTCAGGGTATATGTACCCATGTGATTGAGCTCCCGACTGCGCCCCGACCTGTTCGGCGTCATTCACGCCACCTCGATCAAAAATATTTGCGCCAGCCTTGCTCAGGTGCTTGAAACTAAGTACCGCAGGGTTTCCGACCTTATAGGTCACCCTTTCCTCATGGCACCCTTCCAGGGACGCCATGCTCATCTTGGTATCACATTTCAAGTTGTGCTAGATATTTAACTCCCCCATCTGATACAACTCGACTTGAATCCTCCTGCTTTGCAGAGCGCTTGGAGATCCCTCGGAGGACCGTCAAGATATCAGTCTGTGGTGAAGTGCAAGTGAACATTATTGACCAATTTGTACCAGTGTACCAGTTGTCAAGGCAGATCGATCGGGTTGGCTGAAAGGACGGAGTATTTTGGGCCAATCGTGTGCTTGGAGTGTTTGTCCGCATATTTGAGGTAAGGCACACGGTTTACATATAGTTTACATATTGGATTTTAACTGGTTTATTAAATACAGTATTTGTATTACATTGGGTTGATAAAGTCGCCACTCCGATCTGAGTCTTTGGGAGTAGAGGGCTAACAGGGTACTCTCTTGCTCATTAATCCCGGCCAGGACAGAGCTCCACCGGAAGCCCCACGACGGGAGGCGCCCACTACGTTCACTCACCCCTCAAGTTCGGCCACGTTCAAAGTAGACGTGTTATTTTGGCTGGGTTACTCATCGCAATCAGCGATCAAGTCCTAGGAATTGGCTGGATTACTCATCGCGATCTGTGGTAAAAAACCAGAAACTTTCATTGGATGGATTACTCATTGCTTTTGCAATCAATTGCCAGGATTTACTATTGGCTGGATTACTCACTGCCACGGGCGGTCAAGTGCCACATTTAATTGCATTCGGAGTGAAGATTTCCGCTTCGTTTGCCTATCGACCATCTTGAATTAACTTTCGTTGGAATTTTGGATGAGTACCCCAAAAGTGGTACATCCATATCGATCCTCACTAAAGTCTCCACCAATCAACGGTCCACCGAGTGTGTATCCACCCATACAAATGGGTACACAAGGTGAGACACGAGACGAATCGGACTCGGCGTACTGCAATGCCGATCGGTCATTCGATCGGCACCCAGGCGAAGGTCCGCGGAGTACCCCCTTCGTTAGTTGGTCGTCTGGGTGCGATGGTGGTTCAGTTCTGGACACTTCGGTGTTCGATTTTTTACTGGACCCCACCACAATCGTGCGCGTGCCCGGATCATTTGGTAACCGAGGATATCACCTCGATATTCAACAAAGAATATATTTTATAAGTTTTGATATGGATACTCTCTGGAGAGGACGCAAGGAACGCCTATCTCCTTGTGTACTTCTTGTTGGAAAGGATGGCGATGTTCGATCTGGTCAAAGGGAGGATAAGATCGAAATTAATGAATTTACGACTCCCCATACCGCTCCTGGTGGAGCCGATCGGCACGGGGAACGCTTATCGCCTCGTGTCGTGGTCGTGGTAAAGGATGGCAATGATCGATATGGCGAGGTGGAGGACCAGATCGAGATTAACAAGTTTATTCCTGCCCACAAGGCTCCGATCGAAAATGATTGGGACTATAGCAAGTCTTGCTATAGTCCCAGTAGGGACCAGGACCCTGTTCCTGACCCATGCATATCGACAAAAAATTGCATGTCAAGAACACTATAGGTGCGGATCACCCTGATCCGCCCAAATTTCCAATGAAGGAACCCAAGCGTAGGTTCGCAATGCTTTCGGACGACGACGACTTGGAGGAAAAGTCGTCGATCGGTGATGGGACTGTGGATGATAAGGAGGTGACCAGGATGTACTACATGTACGAGCTGAAAAAATTCGTTCGCTAAAACGAGGTCATCCGAATTGTCAAGCCCCTAATTCTGGATCGTCTACACGGGTCTACAACCGAACCGATCGACTCCGATCGGCCGCGGCAGCTAGTCAAGAATCTTCTGGCGATGCTATCCGAGGTTGGTATCAAGGTCAAGAATGTTAATGGTGTTGGCAAGTTGTTCGAAATGGATACGTGGAAGTTAAAACAAGCTATGTCAACACTACATGACTATCTGACGCCATTGGTGGGGGCGATGCGCCGCCCAACCCCCACAATCGCGTTGGAAGCCCCAAACCTCGTTCGATCACTTGTCGAGAAGTCATTCTCCGATAATAGCTCGCTATATGGGTCACCACCTTCCTCCAAGTGCTCGTCCGAGTTAGAGGTCGGCGTGGAGCGGATGACCATGGATCGCTGTACCAGTCACGGTACCAGTCGCGCGGAACAAAAAAGGGACGTGCGGCAACGAAGGGCGGCATGCCAATCGGGGCCCCTGGGGCGCCCACAGGTATCGGCATCCCTTAAGACCGATCCAGTCACCTTTCCCTCGATGGAAACAAGCATGCAAGCCATGTTCGAAGCTATGATGAAGCGTTACGCCGCAGATCAAGGTAGATCACCTCTGCGCCCTCGTGCACCAAGCCGATCGGTCCAGGAAAACGAGGCAATTTGTGCTAACGTCGAAATGCAGTCAATAACATCAACAGACAAGCTGTCCGTAGGTGTTAGACCGGTTTGTTTTAAGACAAAACGCAGGTAACGCCGAACCCGCCCCCGCCGATCGGCAAGTAACAGCGACTTCGACATGGAGTCGATCATCGAAATTGACGATCACTACAGTGGTACGGGAAGAGGCGGGACAAGTAAGGAGAACTTAGCCTTGACGACGGCGTTTGATTCTAGTTCGACGGCGACCCCAAAGATTTGCATGGCCGCAATCACTGAGTTGAAGGATTTTACGGGCAAAGGTGCCGATGAAGAACAAGCCCGATCATGGTTCAGCCGAACGAAGTCAGCCTTCCTCCGTGATCAGACGCCGAGCAAAGAACGGTGTCTGATCTTCCAAGATCTGATGAAGGGACCGGCTGTGAATTTTATCCAACAGTTAAGTCGGTATGTCCGATCTGATTGGGACCTGCTATGTAAGGAAATTGAAGGGCAGCACTGCCACACCGGCTTTTCTATCGCTTGGAAGTATTATCACATGCAAAAAAAGGCAACGAAACGCCGATAGAATACCTCCATCGACTTAATGTGACTGCAATACGTGCAAAGATCCTGGTCAAGGAGACCGATCCGCCGACCGGCGCTTCCCAGGAAAATGTGAGTCACTTTATCAGCACGTTGGACGACCAGGAGTTGGCCGATCATCTTTCTCTATTACGTCTCAAGTACGTGGGAGAAGTGGAACAGGCACTACGTATGTTGCACCGCACCCGCATCATGAGAACGGAGGTTGCTGTCGGATCAAACCGATCCCGATCGAGGACGCAAGTTGATCCCGCGAGGAAACCGGTGACCAGGCCAGCCCGAGTGATTAGAACAATCAGGGAAGATGTAAATGCCGTGTTTGAAGCAAGTTCGGATTCGCCATACAAGAAATGTATGTACTGCGGATCGACCAGACACGATGATCGGGGATGTTGGCAAAGAATTACATGTAAAAGATGCGAAGAACGAGGAAGACGCGGTCATCCCACCGATCATTGTTTATTTGGATGCAGGGCATGTGGAGAGATTCATGAAGACGGACGATGCAAGATGGAGCATTTTTATTATTAAATGCACGAGTGGTATATACCAGGCGAACATGTAGGGATGTTACCACCAGAGGTGAAAAAAATGTTAAGACCAGATCGCCCACCAGGCCGAGATCTGTATCGAGCCGAGCGATCTGTGCTCAGCATCTATGCATATGTAGGAAAGACAGTGATACAACCTAAAAAAGGATAGGAGACGGGAATCATTCGGTCTACAGTCTTGCGACTGATGAATACTCCCGATCGAAGGACGTTATGCAGTTGGACCTGCTACCTGGCGAGTCGCGTGGATACTGGAGATAACACGCTCCCGACAAATGTTTCAAGCAGGCGAAAGCATACGGGAAGAGCAATAACGAGAAGGCGACAATGCTGTTTACTCTGGTGCGGAAGTGTAAATTATCAACTCCGCCTTTGCTCACAAGATCGGATGTCAGATCGACTATGCACAGAGGCAAGAGTGCATCGGAATCGGCGAAAATTCCTACATGACCGAAAGGAAGACACGTGTTAAGATTACTTTATCTGGTTCATTGGTCTAATTCTTTAGCGCTTAGGTTGGTAAGATGGACGGTCAAGACGCGCTCCTTGGCATGGATTTTATGGTGCCGGCGGCATACGCCTCGATCTGTCGAATAGATTACTTACGCTGCCGGACGAAATCCAGATTCAATTGGCTGGTCAGCGCACTTATTATACGGACCATACACCGATATGGTAAGGTGGAATCAGGATATCGTTATCTCTGTAGGCCGATCGGCAGCCATACTGGTGGATAAAAGCTATCGGACGAGGAAGTTGTGGGTGACCAGGGGCGATCAGTTGGTACCGACATTACTAAAAAGTAGAGGTCGGAAGGATTATATACGGGTTACCAACATAGATGGTAAATAAATGATGTTAGACAACAACAGGATCGTCGGCATGTGGCTTACTGAAGGGAAGATTCCAAGAATGATGGGATTTATTTCGACCAAATCAAGGCGGTATGTTGAATGTCAATACCTGGCATATGGAGCCACTATTGATCTGGTCAACGATGACAGATCGGAGGAAGAAGACACCGCGCCTTTAGTGGAAAGCCAGATTACGTGGTACCCAAGAAGATATTGATTAAGAGGGAGGTTCCACAGTTACCTGACCCAGTAGATCTACAAGCAGACGGGATGAAGGTCATCAACGTTGCACTACGAAACCAGGCGATAGTGGAGCCGTTAATGGATTGGAGTGATCGTAATGTTCATTAGAAGGAGGATAATGGCTCTTCTACCCAAATCGCGGAAGGACAGCATGCCGATGGGGAGCAACATCGCCTTTCCGCCAGGAGTGAATTGAATGAAGTTACCTCGCAAGATGATCATGTGTGCATACACGAGGGTGGGGAACAGTATGTCGAAGAGTTAGAGAGTCAGATGGCAGTTCTACCCGAAGTGTATACTAATCCACCTGAGGTAACCCTGGATGACCTACAGGTAGGTGATCGGAATGTCAATACCCTTGAGCAGATCGATCAGCTCAAAAGAATAATGGAAGAGGAAACATTTGCTGATTGGGAAAGGTAATGCCTTACCCCCACACGCCGCTCATGGAGCGATCTGTGATATCGGTGTTGATAACGCCAAGCCGATTGCTCAGCGATGTCGACGTGTGGCGCCACAGTATCGGGAGAAGTTATCCGATCTGATCAAGGATTATTAGACACGAAGATTATCAAGCCGTCGACATCACCGTGGGCCTCAACGATTTTCATTGTGATAAAGAAGAACGGCGTGGATATCTGACTATGTATTGACTATCGGCTGGTGAATCGATTAACCAAACTTATGGTATACCCGATGCCGCTGATTAACGATTTGCTCGAGGATTTTGATAATACTCTATGGTACTGATCATTGTACATGGCCACTGGATTTTGGGTGGTCTCAATGAACGATCGGGCCCGTGAAATATCTGCATTTGGCACGCCATTCGGTCTGTTCGAGTAGAACCCATTTGGCTTGAAAGAATGCGCCTCAGATTTATCAGAGTCTGATCGACAATGCTTTATACGGAAATTTGAATATAAGTGCCGATCGAGACCCTACCGAAAGCTATGACGTATTCACAGAGGGCGAAACCGATCAGGAGAAGAAACCGTCAGTGTTAGGAAGACGGCCATATATCGACGATATTCTAATTCCAGCCTCATCGTGGAGTGATCTCTGTGAGAAAGTTGAACGGTTGTTGTAAACATGTGATTGCTGTAACTTATCGATCAGCGCGGTAAAATGCTTTTGGGGAATGTCTAAAGTCGCCTATATTGGACATAACGTGTCCATTGATGGGTTGGAAGCCAATCCTAAAGATTTAGAATCGCTGAGAAACCTGCCGTTTCCTCGATCGAATGTGAAGGGCATGCAATATTTCTTGGGAAGTTTGAGCTACTATTGCCGTTTCATCGAGGATTTTGCGATCTATGAAGCCGTACTATATGAAATTCGGGAGGTCAAATATCATATGTTGCGGGAAGAAGATCACGCAGTGTCATCGCAGGTCAATGGGTCAGATCAACCCACCGATCTATCCCAGAAACAGATGGAATATCATATGAAGCTTGCGAAGGTCGCTTTCGGAATGTTGAAGGCTAAGATGACTACGATACAAATACTCAAACACTTCGAACCAGAGAAGACGCCGATCGTCATTGTGTATGCTAGTAAGTGGACCATTTCTGCCGAACTGGTGCTGGAATATTATAGGGTATATGATCCAGTCACATTCACGAGCCGAACATTGAAGCCGAACGAAATTAACTATGGGACTGTGGAAAAAGAAGTCTTAGCTCTATTACGATTCATGGATGTTTGTTGTAATCTGCTGGTTGGTCGGCTGGTAAAGGTACTCTCGAAGCGATCGACACTAGCATTGTTGTTCTCAGCCAACGGATTGGATTTTCGACTCGGAAGATGGTCTGCACTCCTGTCACAATGGACTCTGGAGGTCATTAATTGTACTAAAGGGGAGGAGGAGATCTTGGGTACATTAGCTGCCAGTATCACCCCTCTATCGGAGGTCGATGAAGCTTTAATAGCAATCGCACCACGTAAGCAGCCTCGCCAGTTGATTTTCGCTACCACCGCCGACCGTTTAACACAATGAAGAACTTATAGTACTGCGTTTCAATGGGTCGTCGAGCGTGAAAAAGCGTGTCGGTTCCTACAACGCTATCTTATGGAAGTTAACCGAGTGGACTGTACTGGCTACCGCTGCTGACTTCACGCCGGATATTACGGTAAATGAAGCAAAATATCGTGGACTCCTTTTATGTCTCGATCTGCTGACGCCACAGAAGAAAGGTCGATATCATATGTGGTAACTCCAACCTATTAATCACTCAGATCACTGGAGAGATCGACTGCAAGGCGCCTCGTCTAAAGTTACTTAACGATAGAGTGATGAAGGCACTGAAGGATCACCCTAATCATGAATTACTTCATGTGAAACGGGATTGGAATCGAAGTGCTGATCATCTTGCGACCCAAGCTATGCGCGATCAAATCGGGATAACCGTCACAGAGGAAGCAATTTTGCATGAATTAATGGAGATCAACCGGCTCCCGGAACTGATCAAGGCCATAGAAAGTTTTGATCAGGCGCATGTGATGGCTATAACCAGATCACAGACCCAAAAACCTTGTCGATCATTCCCGAAAGAAAGTCTGAGCTAAGAGATCGTGCAACGGCTGAGGGCGGAGCGAATTCTTCAGGCCCAGGATGAAGAAAAATGGATCGTTAATTTAAAGTCCTACTTATGTGGAGAGTTGTCCCAGCTGACGAATGATCAGGCCAAGGAATGTGCGAAAATAGACGAGAAATACGACGTGGACTATAATGCATTATTATATTACTGTTGTGAAATTGATCAAGATAATGCCGAGCGAGATTTACTAGCGAAACTAGTAATTTCTGAGATGTTTCAGCAAGATGTCCTTCATCACTATCATGTGAGTCTAGAAGGAGGACATCAAGGGATAGGCAGGACGTATCACAAGATCAGGACACATTTCCAATGGAGAGGGCTTTTCCGCAGCGTGCATGGATATGTGGGTGGATGTGAGGATTGTGAAACTGTAAAAGGTATACCGGTTATAAAATGGCAATCGCCCAGGAACATTGAAGCTACATACCCTTTCCAGGTAATAGCGATGAATCATATCCCATCACTTTCCCGATCAACACATAGAAGCACCGAATTATTGATCTGGATTGACTTGTTCAAGGGGCTATTGATCGCAATCTAGTGCTTCCCGATCTGCAGAACCGATAGCTAAAAGTTTCGAAGAATGTGTATTCAGGAGATTCGGTGTCGGTGCTAGCGAATTCATCAGACATGATCGTGAACCCGGTTTTATGGCGGAAGTCTTCCGATCATTTAACAATATGTTAGTCCAAAAGCAAAGCACGACGATGGCATATCGCCCACAAGCAAATGGATCAGCTGAGCGCATGGTGCAGACAATTACAAGAGCCATTAAGATGTATGTGGCCGATCCGGATCAGCAAGATTGGGACGAATATGCCAAAAGGTTAGTGTTCGTGTTAAATTCTTCAATAGGTAGAGTCGAGGAGAAACACCTTTCTATCCGGCGTATGGATGGGATCCACGATCGACGCTTGAGGCAGCGATGCCGATCGGTTGCACCCGGATTCGTGATCAGGATGCGCGTCGTTGGAGTATGAAGGTCCAGAAACATTATCAACATGCGAAAGAAGTGATCAATGAAAAGTTTCGTCAAGCGACACAAGGGATAGTCGAAAAAAACATCCAACAAGTCCGATCCAGGGGATCAAACCAGGGGCGAGAGTATGGTTGTACCTCGATCGGGTTAAGGAAGGTTATGCAAAGAAATTAGCTCACATGTGGCATGGCCCCTTCCGTGTGGCGGAGTTGATTGGTGAGCATGCAGTCTGCCTGATTACAACCGGTACTGACTACATAGTTTTTCCGATCGTCAATGTTTCCAAGTTTAAGCTGGTAAAAGAATTTCCAGAACGCCCTATCTAGTGGATGAGTCAGGTAGGTTCGAGTTCGACGAAGCTCTATTGCCCGAAGACAGTTGGTAGAGACCATTAGATAGCGACGAATTTGAAGTGGAGAAGGTACTGGACGTCAGGTCGGTTAAGAAGACACATTTTGGCCGAGCCCATCGTGAATATCTGATCCGTTGGAAGTATCATAAAGAGGTGACCAGGATCGATGAACTCGATCTGAATTGCGGTGCCCTTCTAAGAGAGTTTGAGCGAGATCGAATTAGTCGGAATAGTTACGGGGTAATGCAAACTCACGAAGAAGGAAATCAAGATTTGCAATAGTGTCGATAGGCAATATCGATCGGCAATACTGATCGGCAATATCGATCGGTGTGAATTTGTGCTTTTTATTGTGATTACGACTACGGGTGTGTGGAGAACTGTGATAAATTGATTATATTTCGGTGATGACGAAGTGGCTTAAGGATGTGGATGAATTTTTCGGTGGCAATGATGACGACTCTTTCGATGTGGATACAGTTGGACGTGGTAAGGGTGGACCGTGCCTAGTGTGGATAACGACTATGACAAACAGGACGATCGGATGATTTGAGATGAAGTATATTATTAATGAAATATGAGCGATTATCCGATCGCCTCCTTCGATATGATCCGGAGACCAAAGGTCGACAGAAGCCGGACCTACGGGGAGGAAGGATACGTCAACCATCAATGCCTCCAGAGATGCATAACCATAGAGACCAGAAGTGCTGGGCAGAAGAGTTGGTTTAGGTGCCTCCACGGCTGGCTTCGATGGTTCTTGGACGCTGTCACCCTTCGGGTGCACCACTTGGTCTGCCCCTGGCGTTGACGTTTCGACCATGGAAGCAGATCGGCGACGCGGGATGGATCGGGACCATGCTCAGATCGGCGACGCGGGATGGATCGGGACCGTGCTAGATCATAAGCAAGCTCAATCGAATCCGTCGATCCACCCTCATAGTCCGAGCCAGACGAAGATAATGCTGACTTGGGCTTTCCAACAGTTGGTGCCGAGGGCGCTTGATTTTTCGTGGTCTGTACTGGCTTGTATGGGTCCGTTGTCGCATGCAGAAGCTTTGACGGTGTCTTGGCTCGCTCCCGGGGTGCCGCTGGCTTTTCCTCATATTCCGTATCAGCCGCTTGCTCCCGTGCCCTCGCGCCTCCTGATGCCCCCCTGCGCTTCTTGTTGTGTGCGCGAATTTTGGGGGAAGAATTTCAGCCAATGAACGGTGAGAATTTCCGCCAGAATTTTGTTGAGAAATAGCACCAGCTGAATGCGCCTGTGGGTCCGCGAGGGCGCTCGATGCTACTCCGCAAGGAATGTGATCGACGACAAACGACCTGGATAGGCACGTAGCCAACTCATCACAGCATCCGTGGACGATTCCCCAGAGTCGATTCGACTCTCGGGTCCAAATTCTAAGCCGATCTTGGGAGTCAGCAATTCTGTCGGAGTGATCGTCGATCGTGAGCTTTAGATCAGAGATCTGCCAATCCATCTCGCGTCGTTGGGAATATAAGACCGAACGATCGCCCTGAGTCTCAGAGCACTGCCGAAGGAAAACTTTAAGCTGCCCCTGAAGATGCGATCGGTTGATCTCGAGACGACGCATGTCGTGACGAGTGCCAATCGACTCTTCCAACATCGTTTGAAGCAGATCGAAGTGGATGTGCACCTGCCGAACGGTATCGACAAGTGTTTGCACGGTCGGAAAGACATCGATCACCAGTGGATCTACATACAGAAGGAAGAGGGGATCGATCTAAAGTGGAGTTCACAGTGGATTGGCATACCTGATCGGTTTTGTTGCGGAAACAAGGCCTTCAGACGTTTATTATAGGCCACCAGGTCTGAACGATCAGCTTGTATAGCGTCGATCAGCTTAGAAAGTCGTTTCGAGTCTCGGTGCATTTTCTGGAACGCGGCGTTGGTCACGATCTGCTTTTCGCGCGCAACTTCCAACTCCTTTCGGAGCGCATTAATGGTTTGGTAGGACCGATCGACCTCGACTCGGTGCTCATCCTGTTTTTCGACAATTTGAGTGTCGCCCGAGTCGTCCGAATAGTTCGATCGGTCAGAAGTTTGAAGATGAGGAGAGGCGGTCACCGATCGCCTACGAATATAAATGTTAGTGAAAGATATGTCGATCGGAGATCAAGTAGATTTACCGCGTACATTGGACTCGGAAGATTGCATGGAATTGAAGACTGTTTGTGAGGTCGGGCCGCTACCGTTGTGCGGCTGTGACCAGACTCAGGGGCGGCTGTGGTGAAGTGCAAGTGAAAATTATCGACCAGTTTGTACCAGTGAGTGTACCAGTTGTCAAGGCAGATCGATCGGGTTGGCTAAAAGGACGGATTGTTTTGTGCCAGTTGTGTGCTTAAAGTGTTTTGTACGCATATTTGAGGTAAGGCACAAGGTTTACATGTAGTTTACATATTGGATTTTAATTTGTTTATTGAATACAGTGTTTGTATTACATTGAGTTGCTAAAGTCGCCGCTCCGATCGGAGTCATTGGGAGTAAAGGGCTAATAAGGTACTCTCTTGCTCACTAAGACCGGCCAGGACAGAGCTCCACCGGAAGTCCCACGACCGGAGGCGCCCACTACGTTCACTTACCCCCTCAAGTTCGGCCACGTTAAGGAGACGTGTTATTTTGGCTGTATTACTCATCGCGATCTGCGATCAATAGCCAGAAACTATCATTGGATGGATTACTCATTGCTTTGCAGTCAAATGCCAGGATTTACTATTGGCTGGATTACTTACTGCCACGGGCGTCCAAGTGCCACATTTAATTGCATTCGGAGTGAAGATTTCCGCTTCGTTTGCCGATGGGCCATTTTGAATTACCTTTCGTTGGATTCTGGATCAGTACCCCAGAAGTGGTACATCCATATCGATCCTCACTAAAGTCTGCACCAAGCAGCGGTCCACCGAGTGTGTAGCCACCCATACCAATGGTTACACAAGGTGGATACACGAGACGAATCGGACTCAGCGTCCTGCAATGCCGATCGGGTTACCGATCGGCACCCAGGAGAAGGTTCGCGGAGTACCCCTCCGTTAGTTGGTCGGCTGGGCACACTGGTGGCTCAGGTCGGGACACTTCGGTGTTCGATTTTGAGCTGGACTCCACCACATGATGAAAACGCCGTCACCGAAGCTATGTAAATTGCAAATACGAATGTTTGACTGCATGGAAGTTTATCGTGGGTAAGGCTCCGGTTTTCATTCATGGGGAAGGAAGTTTTTACGACAAATTGGCATTGCAAATGCAGCTTGTGGGTTCCCGTGGAGCGAGGACGTAAACGTAGACCTCCTCGGTCACTATTTTTCGGGGATGACCGAAAGTTACCACAATCAACAAGTGGAAACGTGGTGGAGTGAGACATCTGTGTTGTAGCATATAATGGATAAAACGATTTCCACTTTCATACGCAACTGACGCCTGCGGAGTAAATGAAGTTGTTTCCGGCCCGCAAAGTTACGGCACGGACTTGGTCGTAGCACTACTTCTATTTTATAGCTGTTGCGGAAGCCGTGGGTGGACGTGCTGACTCGTTGGTGTGATTTATCACGCAGCACCATATTTAAAGAAAATGATGATGTCCAAGTACGATCATACGCGCATCGGCTAACTATGTCAAGCAGATGAATTGTGCCAGTTTGCACAGGCCGTCCAATATGATAAAAGTAAGCCGAAGGGAACAGCACAAGGAATGGTGAACGTTGTGGACGACAAAAAGGCCAAGCCAAAAACGTTCTATGTTTGTGGTGAAATGGGGAATATAAAATGGAGATTTTCGAAGAAGAACGCAAAGAAATTGGATTTTACCTTGACGATCACTGCTGACTATAGAAATATCTCTAAGGAAAAGTGGATACTTGATAGTGGGGAAAGTATGCATCTAACAAATGATGCGAGATTTTTGCGCAATACCGAACGGGTATCGGGCGTATGTTTCCAAGCGGATGGAAAGCAGTTGATGATTGGAATGAAAGGAGATGTATAATTTGACGTAAGCTGCGGAGATGTGTAGCGACTTAATAAAGTCGAAAACGTCTATTACATTAAGAATTTAACACGAAATATTCTCTCGTTCGGCTTCTTGGAAAAAAGTCTGTATTTGGTTTACGTGAACAGACGAAGCGTGATCAAGAACCAAGCGACTGGTAAAAGTATTTTTGATGTGGAAAAGGTTATCAAAGTTTGACGTAAATGTTCGGGTGGATATACCGAAACGAAATTTTGGAGATAACATCATGACAGTGATTAACGACAATGAAAAAGAACTTCGGAAAAGTTGTGATGTTCAACGTGGATCTTTGATCCACTTCCA
This sequence comes from Peronosclerospora sorghi, assembly GCA_026184515.1. NCBI lineage: Eukaryota > Oomycota > Peronosporomycetes > Peronosporales > Peronosporaceae > Peronosclerospora > Peronosclerospora sorghi. The sequence continues at coordinate 7,527,573 of CM047591.1, forward strand.
TTCTCGGATGCTTCATCTACATTATGATGTGATCGAGAAGCTTGCAAAAGATCCCGGTTTTGGGTTTGAGCTGGCGGATATCAAACGAATGAACTGCCTTTCCTGCGCACAGGGTAAGCAGTCCAAGTGCAACCAGTCGAGAAAGGATAGTGGCGAACATTTTCCTATCGAAAGGATTGGAGGTGTGATCTGCTTGGATCTCAAAGGGCCGATCTCACCTAGAGACAGACTTGGGAACAGGTATATGGTAAATTTCGTGGATCATAAGACAAATTACGTTCGCGTTTTTCTGGCAAAAACCAAGGACATGGTGGCCAAGAAAGTTGAGCATTTTATTGCTTTTTAGAGAAGATTTGAATGCAAGATACATATTTTGCGCACGGAACGTGGTGCAGAATACAAGAACTTAGATCATTTTTGCCAAAGTACAGGCATTGGAAGGAAAGTGAGCGAAGCAGGGAACTAAGCAAGCAATGGAAAAGCGGAACGTGTTGAAAGGTGTTTCCTTCCATCGTAGCACAGTAGTGTAGAGGAAAACCAAGGTCGTAGATGCTTGATAAAAATACTAATATACCGAAACCGTATCAAGTCAATATCTCTGCAACCAATTATAGCTAGGTTGTGATAATGACACCCTTAGAGAGATCGTAGTGTGTATGCGAAGTAGATTGAATCAGGGACTTGTTAAATGGAATGTGTTTTGAGAAGTGATTAGCTAGCCTAACATGAATATGCATAAGGAGTTGAAGGTATCGTAAACCTTCAACATCTGTTGTGGTACCTACATTACTTATCAGTGCAAAAATAGGCATACTCAGAATCGAGTACGGCTACCGTGTTTTTAGCAACTAAAAAGTAAGAAATACAGATTGCTAACTAAAACAAATCGCCCTACCTAATTTTAGTAATTAAAGTATGTAGACTATTTTTAACACTCATCCTTAATGTGTATTTCAAAAAATCACACATGTTGAAGGCAGAGCGTGGCGCGTAGCTATTCAAACCTCGAAGCAGGTAAAGCCTTGATAAGTCCATCAGCAAGAATGTCTTTAGTCGAAACTTAGGTATCCTCGATAATTCCAACCTCTAACTTTGAGATAATGAACTTGACTCAAATGTCCACGTGCTTCGTTTTTGAGCTTGTTTCGTCACCCCTGAAAAACTTGATGGATGCTTGGTTATCCATGCAAAGTTGCATTAGTTGGGTAGCTTTATCTTAACTTGTACTACCTCAATGGCATCCATTAATCCGAGTAACGTAACCACATTCATCGAAGCCGCATAAAATTTCGCCTTCATAGTCGATAATGACACGGCACCTTGATTCTTGCAAAGCCAAGCAACCAAAACGCCATCGACAAAGATGAGTCCACCGGAGGTTGACTTTCTATCACTCTTGGAACCACCGTAATCTACATCGCTGTATGCCTTGATGATAAACTCGTTGCTCGCCACCTCCACGCGCCCCATACAAATTTTAAGATATTTTGTACCCTTAAGGTAGCGCACAATCTTCTTGGCAAGCTGCCAATCTGCAATGGTGGGGGCATGAGTCCGTCGAGTAGCCTTGTGACAGCGTAGACGATGTTTGGTCTGGTGCAGAGCGCGATCCAAAGCAAGCTACTGACCAAAGTCCTTAATTGTCGTTAATCCAGTACTTTTCAAAACTTCACTGGGTTGAAGCGATACGTCCTCGTAGTCCGGGCAAATTGGAGTGCGCGCCGGGTTAGCACCTTCCATCTTGAAGTCTTTGATGATAGCATCAATCGAGACTTCTTGATCCAACTTTTATCCGAAGTTATCATTAAAAGTCACTCGTATACCGAGGAACTTGGATACTTTTCCGATGTTTTTAATCTCGAAGCACTTCAGGTCTTCAAAAAACTGCTCGACGAGCTTCTCCTGAGTGTCAGTCACTAATAGGTCATCAACATAGATGCCTACGACAACGGTTTCTCCATTTATGTGCTTGACGTATAAACAGATGTCGGTCAATCACCTCGAAAATTCCAAATTCAATAATTATCCATGGATTAAACGATTCCATAGTCGTCCTGCCTGTTTTAGTCCATAAAGCGTCTTCTTGAGCTTGAGTACTTTTTTCCTTGAAATTCTTGAACGTCCTCACTTGATTTCAACTGCATACCTTGGGGGATGAACAGAAAATATCGTGTTCATTTTCCTCGGCCTTAACATAGCCATTCGGAGTATCACCGTGCCTTGCAGGCACCTTCCACTTGGTCACGAGAGCCAAAATCAACTTCACTGTTTTCATGTTAATAACGGCGGCAAATGTTAAGGTATAATAAATACGTTGCTCGTTGCCACATGCACCGAGTCTTGCGTTGAACCGTTCGATCTTGCCATCTTGATCCAGCTTGGTCTTGAAGACCCACTTGGTGTGGAGATGGCGACAATATCTGGTTTGTCCACGATTATCCAGGCTTCATTTCGCTCCAGAGCACTAATCTCCTTCTGTATCGCAGTGGTCCACTTGTCATTTTGAGAGACTTCATAGCTTCGTTGAAATGTTTTGGGTCCATTTCAGTCAAAAAATGTACTGACCCATCACCTTCAAGTTGACTGGGAATTTCAGTTGTATCTTCGTCTTTTTTAGATGAATCTTGATGCTTATTCTTGGAAACACTTCGGGTAACGCACCGCTCGCGTTGACAGCGTTTATTTTTCTTCGCCTTAATCTTCTTGGGGTCTGGAGCAGTAGTCGCACCCCCCCCCCGATTGGAGATCTTCCACCATACTTTGTTGAAGTTGTTGGTTTTGATCCGGGGTCAGAGCTTCAACGTTTTAGATGTGTTGTGTAACAACAACCTTACGCTCACTCTTATGGTAAACCTTAAACCCCTTCACCTCTTCGCTCTTGCAAACCACAACCGCAACTTGAGCACGATGTGCTAGTGAATCCTTTCCAGGATTTCTATATACAGTGCAGATCGAACCGAAAGCAACGATTCCACCAAGGTTGGGCTGCTTGCTCGTCAGCACCTACAAAGGTTATTGACGACGAGCATTCGAGTTGCTTGGGCTGCGGTTCAATATATATACAGCATACTGAATCGCGTCGCCCAAAAAATAAGTGGCAATCTACTAGCGAACAGCATGCACCTAGCCATGTTCATCAACGTGAGGTGCATGCGTTATGATTTACCATTGCTAGCATGGTTGTTGGCTTCGCCTATCTGCCGCTCATCACCAGTCTGCATGCAAAATCAACCCAGGTTTTTATACTCGTACGCTCCATCGGTACGTAGTATATGAACCTTGCAGTTAAACTGCTGTTTGAAAAAATCCATAAAATGTTCAAACTTTTTTGCCGTAACATCTTTTGTTTTGGCTAGAAAACACGCACATAGCTAGATTTATGATCAACAAAGTTGATCATGTGTCTATTGTCTAGGCAGTCCTTGGGGGGGATCGGCTCTTTAAGATCAGAGCATATAACACCACCAATATGATCAGTTGGTGATTTATTACCACTGTCTTTGACGAACCTAGGATTTTTAGTCTGCTTGCCCTAGGCACAGCTCAGACAATTTATCCTCTTTCGGTCCATCGATTCGATGCCACGCGAGGCATCTTTTGCCAAGCTCTCGATGGCTCGTAATTGAGATGTCCAAGTCGTGCATGAAAGTGCATTAACGACCCTTTTTTGGACATCCAATTTTCGGGCCGATTCCGTGTCGTTTTCCCCCACAATTGCCATAACGGCCGGAAAATGTGTCTCGTCATCGATAATAACCAAGACATTGACCGTCAAGACCTTGTTGGGCTTTTGGTTATCAAAAATCTGAGAGCGGGTGGAGGTATGTAATAACATACGGTTTTGATTAACATAGGCCATCTACACCCCTTCTCCTCCAAAAGCCGTAAGATAGGATATTTTTCGCCGGATTTTTCACATAATAAACGTTATACACCCTTAACGTCTTTGGTTTACCATTGACAAAGACTTTGATCAAAATAAATCCTTTTAACGTAATTTCCATCTGGTTTTCATCAGCCTGGAAGCACGACCGTCAACCAACTCGCTAGCACACAAGTGTTTTTTCTCGTTAACCAGGTGTATACTACCACCGTAATCAAGAATCCAAGTGTTGTCCACAGATTTTAGCGCAAAATTCGTAACAGCGAGCGAGAAATCGAATTTTTTGTCAGGGTTGTTCGGACATTTCGGTCTAATATGACCTACTTTTCCGCAGCCATGACACTTGACAACCTTCTTTTTTTTCTTCAGCCATGTTCACCGCCTCATCATTGTGTGACTTCAAACTTCTTGTTTCGTCTTCAAGTGCTTGTGCAAATTGTGCGAGTTCTTCGGCATGGCGTAAGAAATCCTTTTGGGTGTGGTTGTGTTTTGCCATCATTATGGTCTTTAATTACGGCGATGAATAGTGAACCACGTTGTCTAAAACAAGTGGTTCACTGCCGCCACCAGCTTCAGATATGGCCACCAAATTCAAAAAAATGATCGTTCCATGAACGCTTGGGGCTCTTGCGACTAGTAAACATCTTCATCGCTTGTGCATAGGTGATGGTAGTATGAAGTGCATTTATAATGCTGTATAGCACATGCAGTAGGGTTGGTGATTCATTCCACCATGTGTAAACCCGTCGATTGTAGTACCTCTCGGCAGTACCGCCGAGATAGAGGCCCAGTAAGTCGACCTCGATATCTTCGTTCCAGAAGTAACCGTAGGTTAATTCAGCAATCGAAATCTGCAGAATCAATCTTGTGCCCCAGTTCTTAAAACCAGCTCCAAGTCCGCGATACACCTCAGTTTCGTCAAAAACCTTGATCGACAACTTGCATTCCTTAGAAGAGGGCGTCATGAACACCGGAGGCCGATTTTCCATCGGTGCACCTATACCATAAAATTATTATGGTTGAAGTTGGGTTGAGCTTGAGGCTTCTTATCAGGCGTGCTTTCGAGCGACGCCAGCCGCATACGCGTACCCAGACGCATTGAATTGTTGAAGCCGAGTTGTTAACATCAGGATGAACCCTTGTGGGTTAGAGCTTGTCCATGCGATCACATAATTTGTGGAACATTTCCAGTATCTTCATTCCTTCGGCGCCCATTGCAGCCGGTTTCTCCTCCTGGGATCCGTCGTCGCTGGAGACATCATGACCCTTTGGGCTCATAACCTGTTGAAAGGTGTTTCCGTCCATCGTAGCACAGTAGTGTAGGAAACGTGGTGTCGTAGATGTCCAATAATAACAGCAATATTACCAAATCGTCTCAAGACAATATCTCAGCAACCAATTACAGCTAGGTTGTGAGAATGGCACCCTTAGAGAGATCGTAATGTGTATGCGAAGTAGATTGAACCAGGGACTTGTTCAATGGAATGTGTTTTGAGAAGTGATTAGCTAGCCTAACATGAATATGCATAAGGAGTTGAAGGTATAGTAAACCTTCAACAGCTGTTGTGGTACCTACATTACTTATCAGTGCAAAAAAAGGCATACTCAGAATCCAGTACGGCTACCGTATTTTTAGCAACTAAAAAGTAAGAAATACAGATTGCTAACTAAAACAAATAGCCCTACCTAATAGCCCTACCTAATTTTAGTAATTAAAGTATGTAGACTATTTTTAATGCATCGGACCATAATGAATATGGCTCGATGCATGCTGTTTGCGTGTGGATTGAATTTGTCTTTTTGTGGTGACGCAGTGACTATGCGGCTTTTATTTTAAATCGAAGCCCGACAAGTGCCAAACCAAGAAGGATGACGCCAATGGAGATGCTGACAGGGAGGAAACCGTGTATTCGAGAAATTGTTGCGTTTGGGTCTCCGTGTACTGTGTACCGGAACCCTAGAAAGGACTCGATAGCCCATAGGGCACAGATTAGTTTGATAATCGCGAAGAGCGAGGAAGTGAAGGGCTAAAAGGTTTTCGTACGGAAATACCGAAATGTAGTGGTGACCCAAAACATAAAGAACGTGGAAACATTAGATTAAACACAAATTCAGCAGTGTGCAAATTTTTTTCAATGGAAGTAGTGACGGATTAGAAGGAGACGAGACGGAAGGTGATCGTCCTAAAGCAGTATAGACAGATGAGGGCGCAAAAAAGAAAGGAGGCAAAACGAAAAAGAGAACCTGGACCAGGGATCGCCATGGGACGCGAAATTATGTAAGAAAAAAACATGGAAAAGGGTGAAGAATCCAAGGAAGGAAAGTATGTGTAGACTGAAGACAGTAGAATGATTAATGTCGTTACTGAATTAGACCCGAAATACTATACTGGAGCAATGAAAAGTAGCCGCAGGAATGACTGGCTCACAGCTATAAATTGCGAACATTCCGCGCTGGAGATGCATGATGTGCGGAATGTTGTAAAAAACGAGAAGGTTTTAGACCGCTACACACCAAATGGGTGTTCAAGACTAAATCGGATGCAAACGGTAGCGTTGAAAGGTACAAGACCAGGTTGGTCCCCTGTGGAAACGAGAAGTGTTTCGGCGTTGACTATGGATTGACGTTTGCCGCAGTTATGGATTTGGGAACTGTGAACATTATTCTGGCGTTGGCGAGGAAATGGAACGAAAAATTCAGGCATGAAGAAATACCAAACAGTACGTGAAGGCATTCAAAGGAGAGCATGAGATCTATCTTTTTATACCTAATGGAATGAAAAAATAAATGACGAACAACTAAAGAAACATGGAGTCAAAAGCATTAACGATTTGGCTCTGAAACTCAACAGAATTACTGTATGGTTTAAAGCAAGCGGGGCGTCTATGGAATCGTCTGTTGCACACCAAGTTGATGAAAATCTAAATATGATCAATTTTTTTACGTGTAAATCGAATTACGCATATTTTTTGTACTCAAAGGAACTAAGGATGTAACGGGGTTACATTTAGGTTACATTTAGTGTTGGTGTACATGAGTACACTACGGTTGAAGTCAGTATTGACTGGTTTGAAAGGTTTCGAACCATTGGTTATTTTAACCAATGAGGGCATGAGCCCTTGGGTTTGGTGTGTCAGCCATCCACGTGTCGGTACACAGGTGTGTACATTACATTTTAGCTAGGTACGAATTGGGTATATTCTACTTAGTATTACATATAGTTCACATTAGTTTAAATTAATTTAGGCTAATTACATATTAAATATTTTCAGTTTACATTTCACTCTAAAGTGCAGACGCGCGACCTCGACCGGTCGCGCGTGCAGTGAGTGTCGTAGGTAAGAGGGAGCCCTCCCTTTACTTACACCCCGTAAAGGTAACACAGCCGTTAAGGCTAAGTAGTAAACCAACCCGGGAATCTTGGCCCCGAGTAGGATAGCTCTCCTACTAAGCCCTTTATAAGGACGTATCGGCTAAGTAGCGGTAGATACCGCTTTAAGGAAGAGTCTTCCTCTGTGCGCTAGCTGCACCGTGCGTATACGTACCGGCTACAAAGGACGTTGAAGCAAAACAATTCGATGCTTTTTAGTGTTTTTGAACGACAGTTTAAATCTGATATACATATGCTTCGAGCTGATGGCGATGATGATATAAACACTGGAAAGATTTTGAAAAACACAGGAGTTTCAAGGCAAAAAATAAGCGAGGCGAACAAAAATCAAGCAATGAAAAAGCAAGAATCCATCGGAAATTGTGAATCTGGTCTGGTGCATATTGATTTCGTGTGGCTTAAGTTTGTTTTTTGGGGGATGCAGATCAATATGCTTCTTATACTAGTGAGATAACGTCTAATATGCCCCTGTTTTGGCCCAAAAATTCTAAAATGCCCATCTTTTTCAAAAAATCCTAAAATGCCCCTGTTTTCGTGGTGATATTTTGGCTGGCGAAATAAGTTCAGTAGGGTTTTATATCAGAGCCAGCTGTCGAAGTGAGATTGATCAGATCGGTGAGATTGCGGCCAGGATCCACGCCAAGATCTGAGAGATCTGAGCTGAGATCACTTCAATCATGAAACAATCGTCGTACTTGTCATAACGCGCACAGTTGATGGATATTATTTTAAAAGTTGAGGTAGCTGTTGATATGTATTTTAGACCTTATTTGTTTGTGATGTCACCCAAAGAGAGCCTTACAGCCCATATGTCCCAATATTACCGCGAAAACAGGGGAATTTTAGATTTTTGGGCCAAAACAGGAGCATATCAGACGTTATCTCTATATTAATATAAAAATCTGGGTCAAATGGTAAGATTTTGATCACCTTGTACATTCTTCTAAAATCTGGAACGGTGATGGAGATAGGAACTGTCAAGATAATTCGAGCGCTGGCAAGAAAGTGGTGTGTGTGCGCAAAACATGGTGATATACATAATACGCTCGAAGATGAGCATCATATATACGAGAAATGTTGCAAGACGAAGACATTGAAATGATGCACGTTAATTACGTTCTGAAGTTGGAAAAGAACTAGATATGGGTTCTATATATATGTAGGGAGTTGATATATTCACTCACTTTTCGGTTAAATTCACTCAGTTGATATATTCACTCACTCCTTCGGTTAAATTCACAAAAATAAAATCTTTCATAACTGAAATAGCTGCAAATAAACTAGAATATTCAAGAGTTCTAATATTTTACCGCCATAGAATCATGGCCAAGCACTTTTTTCAGTCGCCTGGTCATTGTCAGCAAAGGCGGTTTAACAGTATTCTCATTAGAGCTTACGCTCGACATTTTTGTCGGACGTAAGATCCGATGACCACGCGACTGAAAAAGTCGGGGAAATCGTTCACGTGATTGTCTTCACGTCTTCTTTGTTTTGACCGATTTTGCTCGTATTTATCGGTTATTCTACATCGTCAGTGTATCAATTTATACGGACAAATGTTGTAGCCACACGTTCAGTACTGTTCCATTTCCGCTTTTTATCATTTCTCTACACCCAAATTTTCCTCCAAATGAAGACAATTTGGTCTCTACGTCTTTACCTCTTGGGCACCATTCGTGGCATCAACGTCCAGTAAAGAATTTATAGCAGTCATTTTTCCTGGAGGCTTTTCTAACCGAGATCGATATCGATCACGAGATCGGATACGGGCTCGACCATTTTTGCTTCGGTCTCTTTCTTTCAAGTTTCCATCAAGACGACGACTTCTTCCGCGTTTTGAATGGATAGGGCGGGGCGCAATGACCACATGACGGCCAGTACCACCATCTTGAGATTCATCAAACTATGAAGGGGCGAACGTTCGCCATATTTATCCTCCCACAATCGCGACTCACGTATGCACCTTTCATCCCTACGGTTTTTCTCCTGGAAATTCACTTGCTGAGGATTTTTAACTTGAGACTATAAGTCGTTCATCCAGATAACGTGTGACGCTAGCTGTTGAAGACCCCAGATACAGATCCTCGATAACCTGTCAATCTTATTGTAAGCCATCTAACTGGTATTTACGAGTAGTACCGTTATATCGCGTTGGTACTAACCAATCACCGAAATATACTTTCGCAACACACACGTTTTGGACATGGCTCAGCGAGCTATAAAAATCGCCTTCACCTATTCACGCATGCAAAAAACATTATTATTTTTAGGGAGTTGATATATTCTCTCACTTTTCGTTGTCCATTGAGTGAATTTAACCGAAGGAGTAAGTGAATATATCAACTGAGTGAATTTAACCGAAAAGTGAGTGAATATATCAACTCCCTACGTCTGCCCCCCCCTGGGGCGGGTCAGACATAAGAAAAAAGTGTTTATTTCGTGAAATAAACACTCGCGATATGAACGTTTATTTCACACGATATACACACTTTGGAATGAGCAGCTCTCGAGCTGCTCATATCCGAAATAAACGTTTATTTCGTTTTGAAATACCCCGTTTGGTGAACGGACCAAATCAGGCCGCATGAACGGACCCTATTTCTGGGTCCTAAGAAGGTGTAGCTACGAAAGTGCCAACGGACGACCGTCCCTTACCTCCCTACACTCTCCTTCCTTGCACAAATAGCGCTCTCTCGTACATACACCTCTACCTTCCTGCTTTAACCTATTTGAGGTGAAATAAACACTTTTTTTGAAGTGAAATAAACGGGTCACTCAGATCGGCAGGGTTGTATATCAAATTTGATATAAACCTGATATTTGATTGATATAAACGTTTATTTCGTTTGGGCTAATTTTTGAAAATAAATTTGCAAGAGTATCTGTAACAATCATAAATGTATAACTTTAAGTTTGCCCCCCCCCCCTATTAAGTCATTTTCCTATTTGGTCCTGTGACTATTCTCACACGTCGCATGTAGCGTAAGTTTCGAAACAATGGCAACTCTTCAAAATTTGGTCTATTCAATGTGGCACACTAGAAGTTTCGGTGCAGCTCATGTCACTGACTTCAGCTTCTCATAGGTAGAGTTAATGATGCCCCAGGACAAAAGTGATCGGAAGAAATTCATCTGAACGCCGCGGTATAACTTGGTTAAGCTTCGGCCACGCTCTTTGTATGTAAGCTGCAACGCTTCCCATGGTCCAATAAAACGTTCTCCGTATACACTTTGCATCCGTGTTCTTGCCACTGAAAAAACAATCAAACCATTACGAACGCTTGGAAGCAAACGCCACTGTCAAGTGAAAAACGAACCGTTGAGAGGAAATGTAAATGTGCTGATGACGGCGCCTAGCATGGCGCCACAGATAAAGTCGTTCGTCATGGAGGTCGCTGTGGATTCTCCTTCAGGAAACAACTCGCGAAGGGGTCCACGCAATCCAAAAAATAACATATTGCCTGGACCATTGCGGCATAAGATCGCCGACAAGCCTCGGTAGTGTTCTTTCAAGCCGTATTTATTGATGTGAACCATGGCGTCATACGCGCCGGAGATCTTTTGATTAAACTTTGGAGTCTGCAACAACGTTTGGGCTCTCTACAACACAAACACAAGCGTCGTGAGACTGGAGAAAGGATCGAAACCTCTTGGAAGTCTCCTGTTCTCACCTCGAATGGGGCTAGAATCGCCTCCGACGTGCCTGCCATCCCTGCTGCGATTAAATTGAGTCCTGGCCGTTCTCCAAACTTTTGGATCAACCATTCATCGTAAAAATTATACAGTCCAAACATAAGGGATTTCGACACCATGGCTTGCACGAGTGGAGGTTTCACGCCTCGGTATAACATCATCCAGCCTTCGCTGCGTATGTTCTCGAATGCATGCCACGTATTCAACCCAAACAGCTACGACACACACATATAGATATATAGATCCACATGTTCAGTGCACGACGTTGGCATAGTGTTACTTAAACGAAACAAGACGAAAGTACCTGTTGTCGGAACATGATTTTGTTGGGTAAAAACGTGATCACGATATTAATGGCAGCCGCTGTCCCGCCACAGAAAAACTCGCGCAAGTGCGGGGACCGAGACAATATGTTTACGCGATCCTGGTCTCCGTCTTTCGAGCCCTTCTCTGCCCCTGCCTTGCTCAGGAAACCTTCCATTCCGACACTTGCAGCCGAAAGCGCAAGTGGTGATACGCAATAAATAAAATTGTACCGATTCGAGGTACCCTTTTTTTGTTACGGTATTACGGTATATAATTCGACGACTACTTTTTTTTGGGTCTCAAATGTTACGATGCAAATCTCGCAGGTGGGCGCTTCCTTTCCGCGTGGAATGGGAACGTACCATACATGTACTTTATAGCCAGAGTTGTGTACAACAAGATTTCGGAAGGAATCAGGCGATCCTTTCTTCTTTCTTGTGATTGTACTGTTAAAATCAACAGAAAAAGGTTGCGTGCACTTCGTATGATCAAAACTCACCTGCGTACGAAGTTTCGACGCGGGAGGATCAGTGGAAGTGGTGTAGCGGGATGCGCGCGCAGTAGCGGTAGAGGTTCAGTGCGTGTGCTTGTGGTAAGCAATATAAAAACGGAAAGTAAGAGATATATTATGTATGGTTACTTAAGTCGCTATCCAGTCCTAATGCAACTTAATCTAGTAACTGCCTTCATATGAAAAAATGTATGTCTTACCTGCATCAGCCAATGGGCTTCCACTATACGGAAGAGTGTAAACTCCAAAATTGGTACACACTCTTCCAACACTCTTCCTGGAAGACCGGAGGCTGCACCATCGTCACTGTAGCCCTAGCGCTGCACGCAACACTTGAATCCTTGGCGCATTGAGGTCCTTGGTCAGTAGATCCCCCAGCATATCCACACTTGGCACGTGACTAGCCGAAATAATGCCCTTCCTCGTAAAGTCTTTCAAGAACTTGAGCTTGATGTCGACGTGCTTCGTGCTGGCAGCGCTCGACTCATCTTCCAATTGTTTAATGGCCGCTTGGTTGTCCATCTTGAACACTAACGGTGTCTTCGAATGCATGCCGATTTCCGCAAGTAGCTACCGCAAACCAAGGCCTCTTTGCCTGCTACATCAGCAGCAACAAATTCCGCTTCGGCGGTCGATAATGCCACCGCTGTATGCTTCTTGCAGGCCCAGCCCACAAGCATACCATTTACAAAAAGCACCATCGCCGAAACACTCTTTCAATCCGCCTTGTCGGCCGCAAAATCTGCATCACTGTATACCATTATGCGCAGCGGCATCGGCAGATCTTCGTCGTGCTTCAAAACCAGTTTCAGGTCACTCGTTCCCTTAAGGTACTTGAGGATCCTTTTAGCAATCTTGTAATCGCCTACGGTGGGTGCATGGGTCTTTCTGGTGGCGCGGTGCACAGCGAACGAAATGTCAGGACGTGTGCACCTCGCGACCCTCAGCAGGCTGCCCACCAGCGATTGGAAGTGCTTGATACTGGGCATGTTGCCCCGTGGTTACAACGGCAATTGCTCTTGAAACTCTTTGCTTTCATCCAGTACCAACACCGGTGTACGGGCTGGGTTTATTTTTTCCAGTTTGTGTGAAACCAGAATTTCCTTGATCGTCGCCTCTTGATCCAAAGTATATCCATTTCTCGGATCTCCTGAGACTCAAATACCGAGAAACTTGGTAACGCAACCCAAATCCTTTAGCTCGAGCACTTGCATGTCGTCGAAAAACTCATCCACTATTTGTTCACTGGTACCGGTGACCAGGAGATCGTCAACGTACGCCCCGACTACAGCTGTTTCATTTCCCACGTGCTTTACAAAAATGCATGTGTCCGTGAAACACTGCACAAAATCAAACTTCATCAATGTCTCGCACAGACACTGATGCCACAGGCGTCCAGCCTGCTTCAAACCATACAGGTATCGCCTTAGCTTGAGTGCAAGCTCCTTTGATGATTGCACACCATAGTCACGCAATTTTTCGTCTGTAATTTCCATACCTTGCGGCACTTGCAGGTATATTTCCACATTGTCTTCAGATCTTGCTTTGGGGTAGGCACTCGGCACATCGCCGTGACGTGCCGCTACCCCCCATACTTGAGCCAGCGCCAGGAGCAACTTTACGTTGTTCAACTCCATAACTGTTGAAAACGTGAATAAGTAATCATCTCCAAATACTTGCTTGTCGCCTCTGGCAACTAACCTGGCCTTGTACCTCTCAACCGAACCATCTGCACTGACTTTCGTCTTGTACACCCACTTGGTCGGAAGAGGTACTTTGCCGGCGGGACGGCGCACGATGTCCCATGTGCCTAGTTCTTGGAGCGACTTGATCTCCTCCATTTCGGCGCGTTTCCACATCATCGAATGATGGCCACCATGCGCCTCCCTGTAATTCCTTGGATCCGGCTGCATCGGTAGTGCACCTGCAGTTCCAGCATCCGTTTCACAGACTGCATAAACGCATAATGCGGTTCCACCATTTTCATCATTTTTGTCACCCGTTTCCGAAACGACGTCGCTTGCAGCTGCCCTTCTAGACCTCGACGCTTCATAGTCGCGTCCCTTGGGTGTCTTCTTTTGCTTCCTGCGTGACTTTCTTGTACCCTGCCCAGTGCTTTCCGCGTGCTGGGGCGTCGCTTCAGACTCCGGTATTACATCATTTGAATGTCCTGAAATCTGTGTACTTGAATCGGTGACCCTGGCACGAGATTCTGCTAACTCTTCAAGCTCTTGGCTGCATTCACCTTCTAATACCTTGGTGATCTTGTCGCTAGCCTCGGCACTCAGCGTTTCAATCGCTGTGACGTGCCTGGTCACCACGACCACTTTATCCTTAAGTAGCAGCACTTTGTATCCCTTGGTTTCGTCACTCTTTCCAGGGATAAGTGCACGTTCGGCGTGCTTCGACAATGCCTTCTTCTTCGGGTCCCTCCAAACCATGCACGGGGATCCGAAAACCACAATGTCATTCACCGCCGGTCGCTTGCCGGTGAGTACTTCGAGAGGCGAAATTCTACCGGTGTTTGACCTTGTCGGAGTGCGGTTGAGTATATATGCTGCATACTCAGCCGCCTCCGACCAGTACGTCAATGGCACGCCTGATCCGAATATCATGCACCGGACCATGTTGAAAATGGTCCGGTTCATGCGCTCCGCTTTGCCATTCGACGCAGGAGTGCCGGCTTCGGTAACCTGACGACGGATACCAGTCTGTTTGCAAAATAGGTCGACATTATGGTACTCGCCGCCACCGTCGGTACGCAGCACGTTCACCCTGCAGGAGAACTCGTTTTCAAACCATGCAATGAAATTTCCGAACATCCGTGCGGCTTTGTCCTTCGTGCGCGCTGCAAAAACGCGTACATAGTTCGAAAAATGATCGACGAAAACAACCAAGTATCGATTTCCACGCCTGTCGCGGGGGGTGATAGGATACTTAAGGTCGCTGCATATCACACCCCCGATGCGATCAATCGGTGCGTTTGCACCAGAGTCCGCTTTTGATTGCGCTTTCCTTGTGCCCTTGCCTTCAGCACAGGTCAGGCAGTTCGGTCTACTCGTGTCCGTGAGTACGATGCCTGACCTGGGGTCTTTCGCCAGTCTTTCGACAGTGTCGTAGGCCAGGTGACCCAGGCGCACGTGAAAATGATGCAGGCTCCCTTTGTGCGCGTCTGAATCGACACCTTCCAACACACTGTTCATCACCATACTTTCAAACCCTTTCGAAATACCATCCTTTTTTTGCGCCTTCAACCTGGCTACAAAAACTGACCCTTGAGTCATCACATCGAACAACTTTTTCCCTTTCACCATAACTCGCAGCTTGTGGCCGTCGTCAAAAATTTCGCAACCCTTTTCGCGTAATCGGCCAAGCGAGATCAGGTTTCTGGCTAGTTGCGGCGCATAGTATACTTCAGTTAAAACAATAACCGTTTCACTATTGTTGCACGTTCGCAACGTAAGCCGCCCAACCTTGGTTGCCTGAAGTGTGCCACCATCCGGCAATGTAAAATTGTCGTCGAGACTGCAATCCCTGGCATCTTCCAACAGACTAGCGTTCGACACTAAATGTCTACTAGCCCCACTATCGATGATCCAGATGTCTTCATCTGCATTTCCAGTTCCACATGTGTTCAAACTTCCATCCACGGTCGAAAGCACGAAACGATTTGACGACCCTTCGTTTGCGCCACGGCTTTGCTTTTGGGTGCGTTCACCCCCGTTCTTACGGCGCTTTTCGGAGCAATACCTTTGTATGTGACCCTCGCCACCACAGCTGTAGCACACGCGCCGCCCCTGACCAGATGTTGCTGCATGCACGAGAAACTTAGGGACGGTCCTCGGCTTCATCGCATCATCCTCGATCTCTTGAGCCCATGCGATCAACTCTTGAGCATGACTAAGATAATCCCCCCGTCTGGGGTCATATCTAGCCATCATCATTATCTTGAAGCGTGGTGCGGCATACTTCACAATATTTTCAACGATTAACTTTTCACTCGAACCGCTTTCGCGAGCCAGAGCTACTAATTACAGGTAGTGTTCCGTCCAGCTGCGCTTTGGATCTTTCTCCATCGCGAACGTTGTGGCGGCTTGATGGTGCGATATGGTCGTTCGAAAACCCAAATACATCTGGTCCATTACGTGGACCAACGTCGGTCGCACCCGCCACCACCATGCAACATTTGTCCGATAATATTCGGCGGAGGTGCCCTCCAAATGCTCCCCAAACTTGTTTACCTTCAACCGTTCACTCCATTGAAAGCCAGAACTCATCTCGGCGATCTCGAGTGCCTCCATGAACAGGTAGGCCCATTTCCGGTAGCCTGCACCCAAACCGGGATACAGCTCGCGTCCCGAAAATTTATCGATACACAACTTGGGTATTTTGTACCCGGTGTACTGCACCGGTACACTTGGCTGCGCGGCGGGCACTTGGGGACCGCCTGTACCTTGCGCCACAGTGGGCGCCCTGCGAGGTTCATCATATGTTCTCGGGCGTGGCTTTGCGCCAGCTTCCACCCCTTCGTCCTCGGCCAGGTCATCCCTTGACTTCTGCTGACCGAAAGGACGGTAGTTTCGGAGACTTTCACGAAACTCATCTTGTGGTATACGTTTAGGTGCCTCCCTCTTACGCTCGGGGGACATCTTCTGAAATGTGGGCCTTGTTCGCCCTGCATCGTCGGCATCTGTATTCAGCGCAATCTCTCGCAAATCACGCACCATGCCCTGAAAATCGCCCACAGAGGGCACATCGTCTCCATCAAAATCATCCATCGTAAACTTAATAAAAGAACCTCAATCACTTCCGTCAATAGATTCCCCTTAAATGAGGGACTTTCCACAAGCTCCACGAAACGTAACAACACGAAAATATCCAAACAAGCACACTCCAATCACCAAGAACACTTTACGATATTACTTCCGCAATTTGGGCTCATAAACTGTTAAAATCAACAGAAAAGGTTGCGTGCACTTCGTATGATCAAAACTCACCTGCGTACGAAGTTTCGACGCGGGAGGATCAGTGGAAGTGGTGTAGCGGGGTGCGCGCGCAGTAGCGGTAGAGGTTCAGTGCGTGTGCTTGTGGTAAGCAATATAAAAACGGAAAGTAAGAGATATATTATGTATGGTTACTTAAATCGCTATCCAGTCCTAATGCAACTTAATCTAGTAACTGCCTTCATATGAAAAAAATGTATGTCTTACCTGCATCAGCCAATGGGCTTCCACTATACGGAAGAGTGTAAACTCCAAAATGGGTACACACTCTTCCAACATGTACATGTACATGACGATGGTGGGTGCCCTTCCCACACCCGTGGCCTTTTCTTCTAAAATGTCTATGCTTTAAAACTTTAGTGCACCAAAGTACCTATTCTTTGGTTACAAATGTACCCCATTTTCTCGTTTTTCGGGTCTTGGGAATTGCTCGGGTACGTGCGTGGAGGAACTTGGAAAACCTCTTTCGATTGCTAGTGAATGATACTACTCCATTTAAGTACGTAAGACTGGCATGATGCCACGCACAATGAACATGATTGCTGTCGCGACACAGGCCGGATGCTTTTGTACCTCGACGCGGTAGATCACTATCGAAACGGCGAAGAAGCGTGGATGGTGTGGGTTTCTGCGTCTCAAAAGAACCGCGATGAAGGAACGTAGAGAGATGGATCAAACGTCAGATGTGGAGCATGGAAATGAAAGAAAGGGACAAGCTCTTCGTGCACCAGTGCAACGAGTTTCTCAAAACGATCGTGGTAGACTTGTCATCGACACTGAGATTAATAGTTAGCTAGGCTTAACCACGTAAAAGGGACTTGGTCGTACCAAAATTATAGGAAGAAGGGATTCATCCTCCTACACTACGAATGATACAGGTACAAGGCCTTACGCTTACAAGCAAAAAGGCATTTGACCGAGGGGATGGTCGGCTGGCACGCTACTCCCGGTGGGACCGGGAGGTCGCGGGTTCGATTTCGGGGTCTAATGTGACGAATTGAACCAAAAACAATCAAATAACTCGAGACGTCGGTCGCGAATGGAGACTAAATGCATGTCCACCGCTGATCGGCACACTTGTTGGTACTGCTCAGCGATTTGTCACACAGTATATGAGACCGGGCTTAAAAAAAGGGCTGGGGTGTTGGGGCACGACTATTGCCACAAACGCTTTGCCTATTGCCACATACAATTTTAAAACCTAATCAGTATTCTTTTCGAATTTATATTTTTTTTGGCATTTTAGGATTTTTCCGTGATTTTTGCAATCATTTTTGGAGTGTTCGATTTGCGAAAGGCGCGTACACTTTATCCGTCTCATTTGTAATCTCAGTCATGAAAACTTTGCGCTGGTACGCGATTATCCAGGATGTCCGCGATGATTCCATGGTGATGTGCTGAACGACGAAAGCGTGCTTGGTGTCTTGATTTATAGATAGCTCGCTACTACAGTGTAGATTTTTACGGTGAGTAACTGGTAACATGCTCAAGAAAAGCCTAAAAAAAATTTGCTTAGAAGCACAAAGTAGTTTAAAAGGTAAACGTTAAAAACGACCCCACATGAAATGTCCTAAACCCTAGCTCATGTTCCCAATCCAGCTATCGGAGGACAATCGACCCGTGCCCTCGTCCGTGCGCAGACGAGAACAACTTACGGAATAATAATTGGAAGAGAAAAGATGGATGAGGGAGAAGATGATAAATATCATATTATAAATGTCACCACTGCTACCGAATGACGCAGTTTTCTTTCTGGCGCCGTCCCACCAACGCCTTTTCTAATCCATCAACATCTTTTGTGTGAGTGCAGCTACACAAAACGAGTATGACGTGAGTCAACCGAAACGACTGCAAGGAAAGGCAAAAACACTCACGATTCACGCTGATCATGAACGCATTGCGCGCAATTGTTTTGAGCGCGCCGTTCGTTTCTCCGACGTCTTTGCACTGGTTTCTACAACACCAACGAGTAGAACACTTGAGTTCAACGAACCATTACGACAACTACAACTCAATGTACAAATATATCGGCACCGATACTGACTTGCAGCTGCTACACCTTTTTCTAGCGTTACGACATGATTTGGTTAATCAATCTTGTTTCCTACAAGCAGCATGGCTGGCATTTGTGTCGGGGAGGAATACTGACGAATGTTATTCATCCAATAGCCAACCTCTGTACCATTAATTTTCCATTAGTACCTTCATTCAGACAAAACAGCAATAAAATACATCGTCGACACGTACTATCAAAGCTACGTCGATCACTGACATCATAGCCAAGAACAATGCCATTCGCACCTTGTAAGCAGCTGCAAGTCACCCACAAACCTGCGTTAGTCCAACTGTAACATAGTGGCCAGTGTGCAATCAACTTACTAGCAGTGATGCGATGAAAACGCTCCTGGCCTGCGGTATCCCAGATCTGGAGGGTGATGGCTTCGTAGCACTTCACAATATTTGACTCACTTTTGGTAGTTTTAACGTCTGCAACAGCAGACCAAATCCCATGCTGGCATAAAAATGACACAAAAAACGTTAAATCATCACGTTTGATTCACCAGCGTATGATGTTGTTACCGAATTGAGAGGTTGACTGTAGTTCCCATCGGTTTGTGAATTTTTCCAACTCCAAGCGTTGGTGCTCTCTCAGGTGCAAAACCTGCAAGTAGACCAGCACCAATGCCTCGATACGTCACGTCAGTTTCTTGCGAGGAAATAGGGCACGCCTATTGCCACATACGCTTTGCCTATTTCCACATACGTTCTGCGTCAGTCATGCCGGACTGTTGATTTGGCTGTTTGATGAAAAAGCTGTTTCAAAAATCGTATCTGATATAAAATTGTATGTGGCAATAGGCAGAACGTATGTGGCAATAGGCAAAGCGTGTGTGGCAATAGGCGTGCCCGGGGTGTTGAGCCTTCTTTAAGCCCCTGGTCTTAGGGATATTTATGCTTGTAAGCGGCGAGATCGCCGTAAGACAATGGCGTGGGGTGCACGTCACAGGACTCGAGTATTATTTCAGGGATACATTACGAAAGTACAGTGCTTGTGGTAAATGCGTGACCATATAAGATCACAGTGGGATGAAGGTATTACTATTAAAAAAGGGAATTGCTATTGCCACCCCAGTTTTTGCTATTGCCACACCATCTGCCACCCGACTGCCACCCTTGGTTACGTTTATGTGTACCCTTGCTTATCTATTTATTTAAAGGAGAACGAATCGGCCTGTCACAAAGAATTATTCTAATACAATTTTCATTTTTGCCATAAAATACTAAGTACGGTATGGACAACTAAACCCAAAAATTAGATATACTGTAGTTTCAGTAAAATTTTAATGACAGTTCGTCGGAACGACGGTACCATCCCCTACTCTATTTATGTAATTGAGAAAGAATCGGCCTGTCACAAAGAATATTAGACCCCCAGCCTCTCACAAAGAATATTACGGTCTGTCACAAAAAAATATTAGACCCCCAGCCTGTCACAAAGAATTATTCTAATACAATTTTCATTTTTGCCATATACAATTTTCATTTTTGCCATAAAATACTAAGTACGGTATGGACAACTAAACCCAAAAATTAGATATACTGTAGTTTCAGTGAAATTTCAATGACAGTTCGTCGGAACGACGGTACCATCCCCTATACCATTAAACGACGACGACCCCCGGTGTAACAGGGTTACATTCGGGGCACTTTTAGTATGTGGTGTACGTGAGTACAATACTGTTGGGGTCAGTATTGACTGGTCCGAAAGGTTTTGGACCATTGGTTATTTTAACCAATCAGGGCAGGAGCCCTTGGTGGGGGCGTGGCAGCCAGCCACGTGTTTGTACACAGGTGGTGTACACTACATTTTAGCTAGGTACGAATTTAGTAAGTTCTACTTAGTATTTCATATAGTTTACATTAGTTTAAATTAATTTAGGCTAATTATAGGGAATTGCTATTCGCACACCCCAATTTTGCTATTCGCCCCCCTGTAACTTTTTATCATATTAAATATCATAAGTCCATATTTGGCTTCCGAGCAAACACGGTTGAATCGATCGGTCCTCCCTCTGTCAAGTCTCATTCCCAGCCTCGGTCATCCATCCATCCACTATGCATCTGCTTCCCCTTTAGAAGTCCAGTTTGTTACTCGCGAAGAGCTCCTTCACCACGCCAGAAGGTTTGCCTTCGACCAAGGGTATGCCATAACCATCAAAAGGTCAATTCGAGACCAGAAGGTTTGGTTGGGATGCGACAGGGGAGGAGTGTACAGAAACTCTCTGAACTTAAATGTAAATACGAGACGGAGGGCAACAAGTTCAAGATGCATTGGATGTCCATTTGAAATGTACGCCAGGAAAAAAGCCGATAACCAGTGGCACTTGTCCATCAAAAATCCTGCACATAACCACGAACCTTCCCATAATATGTCCGGGCACCCAATGTATCGAAGGCTGGATGAAGAAGCGCAAATAGCAGTACGGGATATGACCGCAGCGGGAATTCGGCCTCGAGATATGCTTTCAACACTGCATCAAATGGATTCGAACTCCGCGGCCATCTCCAAGACTGTGTATAACGCGCGCGATAAAATTAGAAGGGAAAATCTTAACGGCCGCACACCAATCCAGGAACGGATTGACGAGCTTAAGGAAAGCGAAATCAAATTTGAATTTAAACGCGATGATGCTGGCCACGTTACCCATCTGTTCTACGCTCACCGGAAATCCATTGCGTTTACACGAAGGTACATTCATCGAATCTCGCAGATAAAACAATGGTTTGGAAGACTTTACATACCTGCTCCAAGCTAATACCAATATTCCCCTCTTTCTCCACAGGTATCATTCGGTTTTGCTGATGGATTGCACATATAAAACGAATAAGTTCAAGATTCCTTTGCTGCACGTCATCGGAATGACAAGTCTTAATACCACCTTTTTCTCTTGTTTTGCCTTCCTAAAAGAAGAAAAGGAGAACGAATACGAGTGGGCTCTAACTTGTATACGACGGTTATTTTCAAACTCGCCAAAGACTCGAGTTATCGTTACTGACAGGGAGTTGGCGTTGATGCGCACAATTGAGGGAGTCTTCCCGATGGCTACCAATCTGCTATGACTATGGCATATCGAGAAAAACATCTTGACGAATTGTAGGAAACATTTCGCGACCGACGAGCTTTGGGAAAAGTTTCTCTCACGATGGCAGCAATTGCGATGGCCAGGAAGGAAGCTGATTTTGAACAAATATGGCAAAATTTAGCGAATTCCTACAGAAAAAACGTTGCAGTAGTACGATACCTACAGGATACCTGGTTGCCATTCAAGGAGAAGTTTGTGCGCGTCTGGATTAATCGTCATTTGCACCTTGGAAACACACGAACCTCGCGAGTAGAGGGTACTCACGCTATGCTAAAAAAGTATCTACAGGTTTCAACGGGTGACCTGCACGCTGTCTATTCGAAGGTTAAATTGGCGGTAAACCATCAGCACCAAGAGATCCAGACAATGAAGGCACAGGAAATGATCCGAATACCCCACGCAATGAGTCATTCCATCTTTTCACTCGTCGTAACCAAGGTCTTCATGTTTGCACTTCGCAAGGTCCACGAGAAATTCTTAATTCTCTCCAGGGTTACGACAGACAACCCGCTGAGCGTCTGCAGTGGTTAATTTAAGCAATCGATGGGGCTGCCATGTGCACCTGTCATACACACGCGATTAACAGCAGGCCAACATCTCCAAATTGGCGATTTTCATGAGCACTGGTGGATCAAGGACGAGATGCCGCAGCAGGACGCTCAAGGAGAACCAGAAGCAACCGTGCGCACCATGCTGCAAAAATTGGAGGAGCTCTATCAGTTGTGGCCATCGCACCGACAGGCCACGTTCCGTAGCCAGTTGACACAGATGGTCCAGGATAATAATCCCAGCCTACAGAATCAATTAGTCCAAAGGACGAGAGGTAGCCCGGTTGGCGCAAGAAACCGACCAGCAAGCTCAACCCGGAGAGATCCGTCCGCTTTCGAGATTATCGAAGGAAACAGGAAACCGAGGAGGTGCAGAATATGCAAACAGACGGGGCACAATAGCAGGACCTGCCCCACCACCCATTCCGCGTAGTGGCGCGGCTGACGCCCAATCATAAAAAATTAACTACCAAAAAAGTCACGGGGTGTGTGCGAATAGCAAAATTGGGGTGTGCGAATAGCAATTCCCTAATTATATATTAAATATTCAGTTTACATTTAACTCAACCGACTACCAGATCTGGTAGTGAGTGCAGTAGTGTAGTGGAGTCAAGCTCAAAATCGAACACCGAAGTGTCGAGAACCTGACCACCATAGTGCCCAGCCTTCCAACTGCCGGGGGGGGTACCCCGCGAACCTTCGCCTACGATCCGATCTGATCGTCCGCTGCTATCAGACGACCGATCATCAGCATAGGACGCCTGGTCCGATTGTTTTGTCATCTCACCTTGTGTACCCGATGGAATGGGCTAGTTTCACACTCGGTGGATCGGTGCTGGGAATCGACTTGAGGTCTAAAATGCGGAAAACCGTGATGGGTGGTGTACCCTGGGAGGAACTCTTCACCCTGGGTACGGGCAGACCAGTTATACTTGTATTAAGTATACTCCAAAAGGAAGATCGCTCAACCGATCGTAGAGCCCAACCAATATGAGAATAAAAGTCCAATAATCCAATACGGAGATCCAAATGAGAACGTGATAAACTCCACGAATTATATATTTTAATATATTCATATTTTTTTTTTGAAATGGCTGTAATTATTAATTATTTTTTATAGATAAAAAAGATAGCACTTTCTCTATTTCATCTTTTTTAATAAAAAAATTAATTATGTATTCGGAGTTTCCAAGAATTTAGTAAGTTTTTACACCCCTTAGCTCAATGAGTGCTCTATACCAAAAAAAGATTTTAAATGCTCTACTGCAATAGATTTCGCGGAAAACCAGCTATCTCTGAGTTTGATTAGCGATATCTCCACGTAATAATCCCAAACTTTATGACACGTTCCAAACGTGCGTAACTCGAACTTGAGAAGCCGGCCAGTGTGTACTCCCGTCGAGGGACTTCCGGCGGGCCAAGTGCGTCTGTAACGCGTCCCGGCCGGGTATAATGATCTAGAGGGGATTACTCGACCCTCCGCTCCCAAACACTCTGCGGCGTGCAGAGGCGACTGATGTACAAAGCTAAAAAAGCTAGCGACTTCTTGTTGAGTTTAAGTGAGGCCTAAACGGTAAAACCAAAACCAAGCAAAACCAAAACCAATCTACCTACGGTTTCCAATATGTACACACATGAAAATATGTAAGTACACGCAATCTCATGTGACTTACCAAAATCCGTGTTCTTGACACCTCTTGCACATGATAGTCTTAAAAGCCTCCTGTATTTCCACCAATCCGATCGCCGATAAGCCGATCGGTGTGCTGCTGACAAAAAACGACCAAAATTCTTGAGTCCGCTTCTCCACTGCCGCCCCTGAGTCTGGTCGCAGCCGCGCAACGGTAGCGGCCCGATCTCAGCATATTCGAGATCTTCACAGAAGCGGACTTCACCAATGGACAGATCTCCGAGTCCACCTTCGCCAGGTACCTGCCTTGTACACCTGATCGTCTTGTAACCTCTCTTGACATTATTTGCTACAGGTGCCCTGCGTTCCTAATCACCCCATATCGATTCGCCGACCAGATCGGGCCGATCTGACAGCCCTCACAGCACTCCAGGGTCCGGAAAACGGTCCGAGAGCTTCAGTCCCAGTTGGACATCAAGGATTTTTCACTCCTGCAACTTCGGAAGGAGGTGGATACGTTGATCCCGATGTCCACAAAGTTTCAGGAGGTGACCGCTGAAAACGCAAATGTCCGGGCCCAGATCGCCCAACAAGCAACGCGAGGTAAACCGATCGGTCTGTTTTCATCTTGGGTCTGCTCTGACCCTCCTTTGCATGCAGATCGGTTGCCCACCGACATCGCCAAAACGTTCGACGCCTTATCCACGGCTGATCGGCAGTCGCATGATCATTGCGATCAGCTCCGACCGATCTTAGACAGGCGGATCGGCGAACGGCACGATCTGTCTCGCTTGGAGGCCTACAGGTCACACCTCCTGGAATAGCTCGCGGTGGTCAACCGGAAGAGGTTGGAGGACCAGTCCGATCGGACTTTACTCCGCAACCAACATGGTGACATGGAGAGGCAGATCGGCGAGTTGAAGGTTGTGGTCCGGAAGCAGATAGGGAAGGTCGATTCCTTCCAGAGCCGATCGGACGCCTGGACCCAGGAGTATGATCGTCTCTGGGAGGCCGTAAATCGATGCTACCAACAGTTGACTGACTTGTTGCACCGGCGTCCGGCTGCATGCTCTAGCGCTGACCGGTCTGCATCGTCCGTTCTGGTCGATCTGCATCAAGATCGGACCCGACGCCACTCATTGGATAAAATTAACCACCCCAAAATTCCGAAAACTTCCAAGAAGCGTAAGGACGCGTCGAAGGGCTCAAGTGCGCAGGGCATAGCGCGCGACTCCGAACTCGAGGAGAATCGAGCGGTGCCTCAGAAGAAGTCCAAGACGCTGGCGCATCTTCCAAGCCCAAGATCGGACGCAGGTGACACGTCTATCATCACCAAATCTCATGCGCCCTCGCGCCCCAGCGCCGCTCACACCAATCGTATAGAGGTCTCCTCCGGAGAGGACTCGGGGAACGGATCGAGCGATTCCGAGTTCTTGATCACTGCTTTATCCAAGTCCCCATCCGACCAACGCCGAGGTCCCGTTCCTGCGAAGCCTGCATCGAGGGCTAATAAGACGATCGGCTCCCAGGGTGATGGTGCTGCACGGACGCGCGAGTCAACCGGACTGGTGCCTTCGTTACATCCCGGCACGTCTGGGCTACGCCGTCACGCCCGATTGAAAGGGGTGTCGATCGAAGATCGACCTCTCCCATCGCTGACTTCAAATGCCACTTTTCCGTGGTCACCGGGGAAGATCGGTAGCTTGCACCGATCAGCCCTGACCAAGCAAGATCTAGCCCGTTCTGAAAATCCCTGACCCGTCTGCGTGGCGGGAGGATCTGGTCACAGGACCTCAAATCGCCCGTCTGTATGCAGATCGACCATGGGAAGTGTTGCTCAGCGCCATGTTGGACTCCATGTTCACGTCAACTCCTTGGATCGATTTGATACTGGGTCGACTTCGGGTTTTAAACACAGCTCACTGCCAAGCGATCTGGGAGTCTACCCATTATCTCCTCCTTCCCGCGGGTCGGAAGTTACGTGACCAAGACCTGATCTTGTATCGGAAGCGCCGGAAACAGCGTCGGAGTCGAGCGGGTGAGGCCTGGCTGATACTATGACAGTTTATTCTGGAAGGGATGCTGGCCCGCGAGTGCGACATCGACATCTTCTTGTATCCGGTGTTTCTTCACATGGCCAAGCGTTGCGTTGAGAGCCCCCGGGCGTTGACTGAGGACGGCATCTGGTATACTGGTCTACATTGTGACGAGCCGGTCGCAGACCGGAAGGACGCTTTGATCCAGCTCGATCAGAAGGAGCCCTGGCGCAATCAGCACCAGAACCAGATCGGAGACCATCCGGCGCTGACTATCGGCCGTCTGAGGGGTGATTGCTATTCTTTATGCGGCAGTTAGCTGACCAGATAATCCATAATACATGTCATCATTCTTTTAAAAATTCCCGATCATCCAATCACTTGACCAAATTTCATCACTTTCTACAAACTTGCACCAACACATTATCATACACAGTTTCCATCCACATCGCAAAAATTATCACCATGTTCGTCATTCCACTACTCCGGTTCATCACAGTTCATCACAGTTCATCACAATAATTCACAATAATTCAGACCTTACACATATTCACACCGATCGATATACTGATCGGTGCTACTGTGTGTCTTGATCTTCGTCTTCATGAGTCTGCATCACTGCGAAGCGATTCCTACTGACTCGTTCTCGCTCGAACTCTCGTAGCAGTGCTCCACAATTTAGATCGAGTTCGTCGATCCAAGTTGCTTTGTCATCATCCTTCCAGCGGACCAGATATTCTCGGTGGGTGCGACCGAAACGTGTCTTCTTGACCGATCGGACATCCAGCACCTTTTCCACCTCGAATTCGTCCTCTTCCAATGGCCTTTCCCAAATGTCTTCCGGCAGCAGAGCTTCATCAAAATCGAATCTCTCCGCTTCGTCCACCAGACAGGGCATTTTAGGCCGATCGGGGAACTCTCTGACCAGCTTCAGTTTAGACAAGTGCACGATCGGAAAAACTTTGTAATCCGTGCCGATCGTGATCAAACGGGCAGCATGCTCACCGATCAGCTCTGCTACACGGAAAGGACCGTGCCACATATGAGTCAACTTCTTTGCATAGCCTTCCTTGACACGATCGAGGTATAACCATACCCTCGCCCCTGGTTCAATACCAGGAGGGAGGACCTGATCGCTATTCCTATCTACTCGATCTTGCGTGGCCTGAAGCAACTTTCATGGACGACTTCTTTCGCATTCTGATAATTCTTCTGGACCTGCATACGCCAACGACAGGCATCGCGATCGCGGGTCCGAGTGCAGCCGATCGGAATCGCCTCTTCAAGTGTCGATCGAGGGTCCCATCCATACGCATGATAGAAAGGCGTTTCTACTCGGACCCGATCGGTTGAAGAGTTGAGTGCGAATAAATTCTCTCTGCATAATCGTCCCAGTCACGTTGGTCCGGATCGGCCACATACATCTTGATCGCCCTTGTTATTGTATGCACCATGCGTTCAGCCGATCCGTTCGCTTGCGGACGATATGCCATCGTCGCGCTCTGCTTCTGACCTAGCATGTTATTGAACGATCGGAACACCTCATCCATAAAACCGGGTTCCCAATCGTGTCTGATAACTTCGCTGGCGCCGAACCTTCTGAACACGCATTCCTCGTAACTCTGGGCGATCTGCGGAGCAGATCGGGATGCACTAGCCTTTGCGATCACCAGACCAGTGAACAGGTCGATCCAGATCAGCAGTTTAGTGTTGCCGCGTGTCGATCTGGGCAGTGACGGTATGTGATCCATTGCTATCACCCGGAAAAGGTAAGTAGCCTCGATATTTCCGGGCGATTGGCCCTTGATTATAGGTCTGCCCTTTCCGGTATCGCAATCTGTGCAACAACCCACATATTTCTGCACGCTCCGAAAAAGTCCTTTCCAGTGAAAGTGGGCCCTGATCTTGTGGTATGTCCTGCATATGCCCTGGTGTCCCCCTTCTAGACTCACATGGTAGTGATGAAGGACATCCGGCTGTAGCAACTCAGGGATCACCAGTTTCGCCAGTCGATCTCTATCGGCACTGTCTTGGTCAACTTCACGGCAGTAATACAGCAATCCATTGTCGTCCACATCGTAACTGTCCGCGATCTTGGTACACTCTTTCGCTTGATCATTCGTTAACTTGTACAGTTCACCGCGCAGATAGGCTTTCAAGTTGACGATACACTCTTCTTCTTCCTGCGCATTGAGGATCCGTTCCGCTCTTAGCTGTTGTACAACGCCCCACTCAGCCTTTTCTTTGGGAACGATCGGCGAGACTTCTGAGTTCGCGATCTAGTTGCCGCCATCACATGTACATGATCGGGGCTGTCCTTGGGCTTGATCGACTCCGGGAGCCTGTTTATGTCCATAATTTCAAGTAGAACGGCCTCCTCGGTGATCGTCGCCCCGATCTGGTCCCGCATGGCTTGGGTCGCGAGGTGGTCGGCGCTTCTGTTCCAATCCCGTTTCACGTGCAGTAGCTCGTGGTTGGGGTAGTCTTTCAGTGCCTTCATCACCCGATCATTCAACAACTTCAGCCGTGGTGCGTTACAGTCGATCTCCACGGTGATCTTCCTTATCACTAGGTTGGAGTCACCACATATGATGATCCGCCCTTTCTTTTGTGATGATAGCAGATCAAGACGTAGAAGGAGCCCCCGATATTACGCCTCGTTGACCGTTATGTCAGGCGTGAAATCGGTGGCGGTTGATACTATAGACCATTGTGGTAACTTCCACAGTATGGCACTATAGGAGCCGACCTTCTTCTTCACGCTAGCCGATCCGTCGAAACTCAAGACCAGGAGTTCCTCATCCCGATCGACGATCGGTGGCGGCATCGATATTGACTGTCGAGGTTGCTTCCTAGTGGCGATCGCCATCAGAGCTTCATCCACTTCAGACCGAGGGGTGATACTGGCAGCCAATGTGCCCAATATCTCTTCCCCTCCTTTGGTGCACTTGAAGACCTCGATGGACCACTGTGACAAGATCGATGACCATCTGCCGAGCCGACCGTCCATCCCATTGGCCGATAATAGCCAGGACAATGTAGACTTTCTCGAAAGAACCTTTACAGATCGGCCGACCAGTAGGTTATAGCACACATCCAAAATCCGTAGTAAATCCAGAACTTACTTTTCAACGATCCCATAGTTGACTTCGTTTGGCTTCAACGTCCGGCTCGTAAAAGTGACCGGGTGGTACACTCCATCATGTTCTTGCACTAGAGTGGCAGAAATGGCCCACTTACTAGCATACACAATGACGATCGGCATTTTTTCCGGATCGAAGTGCCTGAGAATTGGTGCCGTCGCCATCTTGGCCCTCAGCATACCGAAAGCAACCTGTGCACGCTTCATGTGATCCTCTGCCTCCACCTGCGGAAAATCTGCAGGCAGATCAGAGTCGCAGCCCTCCCGTAAAGTTGACCGATCTGCTTCGCGCAACATATGGTAGTCGACTTTCCGGAGCTCGTACAGCACGGCCGCGTAAATCGCGAAGTCTTCGATGAAGCGGCTGTAGTAATTTAGGCTCCACAAGAAGGACTGCATTGCCTTCAGTGACCTGGGAAACGGGAGGTTGCTCAGTGACTCCAGATCCTTAGGATTGGCCTCCAGCCCACTTATTGACACCATATGACCCAAATAGGCGACCTTGGACATGCCACAAAAACTCTTCACAGCACTGATCGACAGGTTCCAGCGATCACATGTCTCCAACAACCGTTCGACCTTCTCGCACAGATCGCTCATGACGAAGCAGGGATCAGAATGTCGTCGATATACGATCGCCTCCCCAGAACGGACGGTCTCCTTTCCCGATCGGGTTCACCCTCTGTAAATACATCATGGTTTTCGGTGGTGTCCCGATCGGTACTGATCTTGAAATGTCCATACAATGCGTTGTCGATCAGCCTCTGGTAGATATGGGGAACGTTCTTCAAACCGAACGGCATACGGTTCCACTCGAACAGACCGAACGGCGTAACAAATGCGGAGATCTCGCGAGCCCGATCGGTCATCGAAACCACCCAAAATCCAATTGCCATATCCAGTGAGCAATACCACAGGATCTTGTCAAGATCTTCTAGCAGATCGCTGATCAGCGGCATCGGGTACACCATAAGCTTGGTCAACCGATTTACCAACCGATAATCAATACACAACCTGATGTCGACGCCGTTCTTCATGATCACAATCACGATCGGCGAGGCCCACGGCGAGGTCGACGGTTTAATAATCTTGGTAGCCAACAGTCCTTTAATAAGATCAGACAATTTTTCACGGTACTGTGGCGCCACACGTCGGCATCGTTGGACTGTCGGCTTGTCATCACCCACGTCGATGTCACAGATCGCTCCGCGAGCAGCAGGGGGTAATGCATTGCCTTTCCCGATCAGCAGATGTTTCTTCTTCCAAATGATCTTCTTTAGCTGATCGATCTGGTCGGGACTGTTGACATCCCGATCACCCACTTGCAGATCGTCCAAGGTGACTTAGGGCGTATCTGCAGACACTTCACGGAGGAATTCCATCTGGCTCTCCAGCTCCTGAATGTATTGATCCCCGCCCTCATGTATACAAACTTGATCGTCTTCCGGGGCAATATCACCCAAACCGTCCTGATCGGTTGTACACTGCTGTTCCCGATCGGCGGGCTGCTCTTCAAAGACATCTATCTGATTAGGCGCGCCATCGTGGTCCGCCCCAGCAATCCCATGTTCCCCTTTTTTCTATTTCCGGCTCCGCTGTCACCTGTTCTTGTGACGCCACCATGTTGACTAACCTTAGCTCATCTGCTTGATGGTCCACCGTGTCCGGTGACTGCGGTGACTTTCTTCGAATTAACATCTTCTTTGGGGTTACATAGCTTGGTCGTTCCACCAAAGGTGAGGTATCTTCTTCCACCGGTCCAGCATCGCTGATCAGATCGGTGGTCGCTTGGTATGCCAAGTTCTGCCACTCAACATACCGTCTCGATCCGATCGAGACGAACCCCATATTTCTTGGCACCTTCCCTTCCGCCAGCCACATGCCAGCAATAGTATTATTGTCGAGCGTAAGCGGCTTGTCACCGATATTAGTGACTGGAACATAATCGTATCGGCCGGCGCTCTTCACAAAGGTCGGCACCCACCGATCGCCCCTGGTCAACCATAACTTCCTTGATCCCAAAACCTTTGTCGACCGGGGTATCAGCAGATCGGCCGACTGGAATGGTGACATCTTGGTCCCACCTGACCAGATCGGTGTGCGATCCGTATAGGGGCCGTCGACCAGCTAACTGTATCTGGACCTCATCCGGGAGTTTAAGCACTCCATGAGACAGATCAAGGCGAATTCCCTCCGGAACGATGAAATCCATGCCTAACAGGGCAACCTGACCGTCCATCTTGCCAACCCAAGCGCTGAAGAAGTAGACCAACGAACCCGATAGGGTGATCTTCACGCGCGTCCTTCCTTTGATCATGTAAGAGTTTTCACCAATTCCAACGCATTCTTGTCTCTGGGTATCGTCTATACGACATCCGACCTTACGAGCAAAGGCGGAGTCGATAATTGAGACTTCGGACCCAGAGTCGAACAACATCGTTGCCTTCTGGTTGTTAATCTTACCACAGGCTTTCGCCTGCTTAAACCATTTGTCAGGCGCATGATACTTCCAGTATCCGCGCGACTCCCCAGGCCGAAGTTCCAGCTGCATGACCACCTTCGATCGGGAATATTCATCGGTCGTGAGATTGTAGACCGAATGATCCCGATCGACGCAATTGAGAATGGAACATGTATTGTCGGTTTTATTCCTCTTGCAGAAAATATGCATAGATCCCAAACGTAGCCGCTCGGCTAGATCCAGATTCCAACCTGGAGAGCGTTCTAGTTTAACATATTCTCGACGTCAGGTGGAAGCATCCCCGCGTGCTTACCCGGAACATACCACTTGCGCATCAGATTGAAGAACTCTTCGATCTTGCACTGTCCGGCCTCGTGGATCTCTCCACATGACTTGCACACGAAAAGGCAGTGATCGGTGGGGTGACCGCGTCTTTCGCACTTCTTGAATATCAATTTCTTCCAGCAGTCCCCACCGTCGTGTTTGCTTGAACCGCAGTGAGAACACTTCTTGCGAGGTCGGTCCGGGTCGGACTTGTTTCCACTACTTCTCTTCCGATCTTCCTGGTTAGGCATCGATCTGGTTCTTGGGCCAGGTTCCGTGACGAAAACGTGGCGATACTGGTCCTCATCTGACTCCCGATTGGAATGGCCGCTACTTTCCTCTTCCGACCCAGTGCTGTCTTCAGTCACGATCACCTTAACAGCATGGGCCGATCTGGTTAGGGGCCTCTTCACAGGGTCGGTCTGGGCTTCGATCTGTAGCGACCCGATCCAACGGCGACCTTCGCCCTCATGCTGAGTGAGTGCTGCAACGTCCTCAACGTCTGCTCCACCTCTCCCACATCTTTTAGGCGCAGTAAAGTGAGCTGATCTGCCAGCTCTTGGTCATCAAGGGTACTAATATAGTGACCACGTGCTCCATAGCGGCACCGGTCGGCGGGTTGCTTTCTTTGATCACTATTCCCGCGCGAATTGCAGCCACGTTCAAACGGTGCAAGTACTCAATCGGCGTCTCGTCGCCCCGCTTCTGCATATGATGGTATTTTCGGGCGATAGAGAATCCGGAGTTGCAGTACTGCCCCTCAAATTCTGAACATAGCAGATCCCAGTCAGATCGGACATCCCGACTCAACTGTTGGATCCAGTTCGCATCCTGTCCTTTCAGCATATATATGAAGATCAAACACCGTTCCTTTTTTGGTGTCTGACCCCGCAAGAAGCAGACTTGACCCGACCAAACCACGATCTGGCTTGCTCCTCGTCGGCTTCCTTGCCAGTAAAGTCCTTGAGATCCGTAGTCTCGACCATACGAATGCGTGGGATCGCAGTAGATCCAAAATCAAAGGCGTTCGTAGAGGCTAGGTTAGCCCTGCGCGTTCTGCCCCGAACCTGCACCGTCTGAACCATGGTGGTCATCCGGATCGCCGATCGACTCCATGTCGAAATCGCTGTTTTTGCTTGATAGGCGCGGTCGGGCTGGCTGCGGCTTGCGTCTTCCTCTGCCAACTGGTCTGCCACCTCGGGTATCCTTATCCGTTGATGCCACTGACTCCATATTAACATCCCGGCAGGTATTACATTTTGCCGGGCAGATCGGTCCTGGGAATGCGGGTGCGGAGGCGATCGGTATCGGTCTCCCATGAAACGCTCCATCATTGCCTCAAACATGGCTTGGACGTTAGCTTGGGTCATGGGCAGCGTGTTGGCATCCTATTTTGGAGGTACTGAAACCTGAGGGCTCCTGGGTCCCCGACCGGCATGCAGCCCCTTGCTTCCGCACGTCCATTTTATGATCCCATGGGGTATGGTCCGCCCCCATGGTCATCCGATCAACACCGACCTCCAACTCCGATGAGCTATTAGAGGCAGGTGGAGACTGATACAACGACTTATCGTCGGAGCACACATCCTCGTATGATGCCGTGGTCTCAGCGACCTTCAATGCAACGGTGGGAGTTGGTCGGCGGACCGCCCCCACCCAACGGCACCAAATGGTCATGGAGGGTCGACATCAACATCTCCAGCCTCCCAGTATCCAGATCGAACAGTTTCTGTACGTTGGCGAGGTTTCGCACTTTCATGCCGACCTCAGCCAACATCGCCAGCAGGTTCTTCACCAATAGCAACGGCCGATCGCTTTGGATCGTCTCGGTGGTGGGGCCGAGAAGGCGATCGGGGATCTGGGGGTCTATAATCCGCATGACCTAGTCTTCACGAATAAATCGCTCGTGGATGTAATACATCCTGGTCAGGTCTTCTTCTTTGATAACCCCATCCCCGACCTTCGACTTTTCTTCCAAGTCGTCTTCGTTGGATGGCATTCTGAGCCTCTGCTTGGGAACCGTGGGAGGGTGAATTGGATCGTCCCGATCAGCCTCCAAGTCGTTTTCACTTTTTATCTTTTTATCTTTTCATCAAAACATCCATTCAAATACATAGGATTAGGAAAAAAGTCCTGATGCTTTCCGTAACTATAGCAAGACTTGCTATAGTCTCGATCGGCTCCGGTGGGAGCCTTATGGGGAAGAAAAAACTTATTAATCCGGATCTGGTCATCCACCCGGCCAGATCGGACATCGCCATCCTTATCGACAACGAGAACATAAGGCGATAGCCGTTCCTTATGTCCTCTATAATCAATTCTTCGCGAGATATCATCTCGGTGATATCCACGATCACCAAGTGATCCGGGCACGCGCACCATTATGGTGGAGTCAAGTTCAAAATCGAACACCGAAGTGTCGAGAACCTGACCACCATCGTGCCCAGCCTTCCAACTGCCGGGGGGGTACCCCGCGAACCTTCGCCTACGATCCGATCTGATCGTCCGCTGCTATCAGACGACCGATCATCAGCATAGGACGCCTGGTCCGATTGTTTTGTCATCTCACCTTGTGTACCCGATGGAATGGGCTAGTTTCACACTCGGTGGATCGGTGCTGGGAATCGACTTGAGGTCTAAAATGCGGAAAACCGTGATGGGTGGTGTACCCTGGGAGGAACTCTTCACCCTGGGTACGGGCAGACCAGTTATACTTGGATTAAGTATACTCCAAAGGGAAGATCGCTCAACCGATCGTAGAGCCCAACCAATATGAGAATAAAAGTCCAATAATCCAATACGGAGATCCAAATGAGAACGTGATAAACTCCACGAACGATATCTATACGTAATAATCCAAAACTTTATGACACGTTCCAAACGTGCGTAACTCGAACTTGAGAAGCCGGCCAGTGTGTACTCCCGTCGAGGGACTTCCGTCGGGCCAAGTGCGTCTGTAACGCGTCCCGGCCGGGTATAATGATCTAGAGGGGATTACTCGACCCTCCGCTCCCAAACACTCTGCGGCGTGCAGAGGCGACTGATGTACAAAGCTAAAAAAGCTAGCGACTTCTTGTTGAGTTCAAGTGAGGCCTAAACGGTAAAACCAAAACCAAGCAAAACCAAAACCAATCTACCTACGGTTTCCAATATGTACACACATGAAAATATGTAAGTACACGCAATCTCATGTGACTTACCAAAATCCGTGTTCTTGACACCTCTTGCACATGATGGTCTTAAAAGCCTCCTGTATTTCCACCAATCCGATCGCCGATAAGCCGATCGGTGTGCTGCTGACAAAAAACGACCAAAATTCTTGAGTACGCTTCGCCACAGTAGCGTAAAGGGAGTCCTCCCTTTAGCTACCACCTTAGTAAGGGAGCCTAGACCTAAGACCTTAGTTGAGCCTCTCATGACATAACTCGCGCGGGCGAACATTTAGTGGGTCAGCAAACTTATTTTGCTGCTGTATAATTCGTGCAAGAATCTCTGGCTTAATAAAAGCTTCATTTACTTGTTTGAAGCGATCGTCTCAGATTCGTGTTCTGTGTCAATCATCGAGCACTTCAATTTAACAGGTTCATGACTTAAAAGCGAGAGATTCCAGCTCGGTGGGTCAAGAATAAAGCCTCTGGACAGCTCGTACAAGTACTGAAGGTTATCGTCGACAGTTAGTTCCACACTTTTAGGGCATCTCACAATTTCAGCCACAAGTAAGGCACTAATTTTCCTTTCGTTACGTTCTTTTTAGCACGCGAATGTTCGCTGTAGAAGTGTCGAACAAATTCGTTGCCGAGATGATGGGATTTCGATGGCA
The DNA here is from genome assembly GCA_026184515.1 of Peronosclerospora sorghi. NCBI lineage: Eukaryota > Oomycota > Peronosporomycetes > Peronosporales > Peronosporaceae > Peronosclerospora > Peronosclerospora sorghi. Next base: position 7,563,464 of record CM047591.1, read on the forward strand.
AAACCAGTCGTGCGCAATAGTTGTGTGTGAAGTCGAAACAAAACGGTGCAAAGGTAAGAATAATTATCCACGCAGAACAATGTGCGACTCAACATTGTCGCTGTAAAATTTTCCTTCAACTTCACCACAGTGAGATCACTGCAGCAGACCCCAAGAAGATAATGTTGATATAATAGTCCAAGAAAAGAAAAACTGACAACGCGAGAGGTGAGTCAACCGAAGTGTCAGCGAAAAGAATGACATAGACTCAGCTAAAAATGAAGAAGTTACGATTGAAACTCCAAGTCTAGTGATGGGTCCGTAAATTTCATAACTGAAATAGACCCCGAAAATTTTACACAAGCTATGAAGTCTACGAAAAAGGACAAGTGGGATGTTGCGGTTCAGGAGGATCTTAACGCTCTTGAACGCAATGAATTCTGGAGCATCGTCGACAAACCAGAAGATTGCCGCCCTCTTCACACCAAGTGAGTCTTTAAGACCAAGCCGGATCAAGATGGGAAGATTGAACGATTCAAGGCAAGACTCGTTTCATGTGGTAACAAGCAACGTTTCGGTATCGATTACACCTTAATGTTTTGCGGCCATCATCGATATGAATACGGGGAAGTTGGTTCTGGCTCTCACGATCAAATGGAAGGTGCCTGAACGGCACGGGGATATTCCGAATGCCTATGTTAAGGCTGTGGAAAATGAACATGATATTTTTCTGTTCATCCACCAAGTTATGAATTTAAAATCAAGTGAAGACACTCAAGGAATACAAGAAAATAAAGCATTCAAGCTCAAGAAGACGCTTTACGGCCTTAAAGGCAGGACGACTGTAGAATCGAATAATCCACGGAAAGCTTTTGGTTAATTTTTTTGCAATGCTTGAAGGATATGTGCTTATACGTTAAGCAAGTGAATGGCGAGGTGATCATCGTGGGCATCTGCGTTGATAATTTACTGCTGACCGGAACTTAGGAGGAGCTCGTGGAGCAATTTTTCGATGATTTAAAGTGCCTCGAGATCAAGAATCTCGGTAAATTATCCAAGTTCCTCGGTATGCGAAAGACGTTTGAAGATAACTTCGGAAACAAGTTGGACCAAGAAGTGCATATTGATGCGATCGTCGAAGATTTCAACATGAAAGGTACTAATCCAGTGCGCACCCCAATCGGACCAGACTACGAAGACTTATCTCTGCAACCAAGTGAAACGTTAAAAAGTACTGGATTAGTAACAACCAAGGACTTCCAGTCTTTGGTCGGCAGCTTGAACTGGATTGCGCGTTGCACCCGGCCGGACATCGTATACGCTGTTCACAAGGCCACCCGACGTACTCATGCCCACACCATTACAGACTGGCAGCTAGCCAAGAAGACTTTTGCGTTACCTCAAAGGTACCAAATACCTTAAATTTTGTATGGGGTACGGTGAGGTGGCGAGCAATGTTTTGAGCATCAAGGCCTACTGCGACGCGGATTACGGTGGAAGAAAGACTGATAGAAGTCGACTTCTGGTGGACTCATCTTTGTCGACGGCGTTTTGGTTGCTTGGCTTTGCAAGAAACAAGGTGCTGTGTCATCATCGACTATGGGTGTAAAGGGGTTACATTCGGGTAACACTGAGTGTTGGTGTACATGAGTACACCACGGTTGAGGCCAGTATTGGCCGGGTTGAAAGGTTTCGAACCTTTGGTTATTTTAACCAATCAGGGCATGAGCCCTTGGGGTGGTGTGTCAGCCATCCACGTGTCAGTACACAGGTGTGTACACTACATTTTAGCTAGGTACGAATTAGGAATATTCTACTTAGTGTTACATATAGTTTATATTAGTTTAAATAATTACATATTAAATATATTCAGTTTTACTTTCACTCCTTAGTACAGACGCACGACCTCGACCGGTCGTGCGTGTAGTGAGTGCCGTAGCGTAAGGGGAGCCCTCCCCTTATCTACACCCTTTGTAAGGGAGCCTTGCCGTTAAGGCACTAGTACAGGCTAGAGTAAACTAACCCGGGAATCTTGGCCCCGAGTAGGAGAGCTCTCTCCTACTAAGCCCTTTTATAAGGGCGTAACGGCTAAGTAGCGGCGAACGCCTTTTTAAGGAAAGCTTTCCTCTGTGCGCTAGCCGCACCGTGCGTATACGCACCGGTTACAATGGGAGCGGAATATTATGCTGCTTCAACGAACGTGGTTACGCTACTCGGTTTCAAGGAGCTCATTGAAGAAATTCAAGTAAAAATGAAGCTACCCATGCAACTTTTCATGGATAACCAAGCGTCCATCAAGATTTTCAAGGGTGATGAAACAAGCTCCAAGATGAATCACGTGGATGTTCGAGTCAGGTTTGTTTATAAGGTTGGACTTATCGAAGCTACCTATGTTTTGACTAAGGATATTCTAGCTGATGGAATAACCAAGGCTTTACCTGCTTCAAGGCTTGAAGAGCTGCGCGCCGCGCTCTACCTTCAATATGTGTGATTTTTCGAAATACACATTGAGGAGGAGTGTTAAAATAGTCTACTTATTTTAATTATTAACATTAGGTAGGACTATTTGTTTTAGTTAGCAATTTGCATTTCTTACTTTTTAGTTGCTAAAAATACGCAGTTTTGAGTACAACTATTTTTGCACTGAAAAGTAATGTAGGTAACACAACAGTTGTTAGAAGTTTACTATAGCTTCAACACCTTATGCATATTCATGTAGGCTAGCTAATCACTTCTCAATACACATCCCATTGAACAAGTCCCTGGTTCAGCCAACTTCATCTACGCACTACGATCTGTCTACCGGTGTCATTTTTCCAGTCTAGCTATAATTGGCTGTGGAGATATTGACTTAAGAGGATTTGAATATATTAGTGTTATCAACGAACATCTACGACTCGGAGTTTTCTATATTTCTGCGCTAGGATGGACGGAAACACCTTTCAACACATTCCAACAAATCGTTTTTAATTCAACCAGCCGTCGCAACGTCTACTGACATGGGCAGGCTCTCATGTGAGAGCCCGTCGATGGCGCGCGCAAGCGCTCATCTCTAGCGAGTGACTTTTGTGGGTGCTCTGCTAGATTAACAAGATGAAACAAGGAGATTTCATAAAAGTATCCAGTCCTCTCAATCTGGCTATTTTATGCACGAGGGCAATGAATTATAACGCCTATGGACATATAAGATCGCCCACGACATGTTCCCCCCGTGCGACAACGACCCCGAAGAACAATTACTGCGCCCATCACTTGATCCAGAGCAGGTTAACATGACCACGAGCAGCGACTTTCAAGGTATTCGCCATCAAGCGATTGGCGAAAACGCAAGTGGCTATCAATCTCTCCCTATCCTCGCAACGGCTTCGACGTACTGGCATAAGTAAGTGCGTTTGGCATATGGTGTGGCAACGGACCCGAACCTAATGATCAAACTGTCCTGGAAAAAGAATCCAAATGATGGAGGCAGCAACGCTAATGCGTTATTTCCGCTATGCCAATGTCGTCTTGGCAGTGTTCCAAGCGCTTGCCGGTTTCCTCGGCCTCTTTAATCTCGTCGTCCTTGATATCACGTGCTTCCTCATCTCTTTCTATGCCATGTGCGTTTCAAATGTGATGTTTCGACTGACATCCGCTCGCCTTGTTGTTGTTTGGTGTTGTTGTTTTTCATCTCGTATCTGTGTTTTTTTTCCTCTCTCTCGTCTAGCATTTTTGCACTCTTGTTGCTAGCATTTGAATGTCGATTCAAGCACATGGAGCCGTGGATTCGAGAGCAGTTTGGCTTTTTGTTTACGTACCGTGGCCGCACAGCCTTCATTTTTCTCGTTGGTTTCATGGACTTTGGCATGGAAGGCGGGCTCGCCCGTGTCGTCGGCGTGCTCCTGTGCGGCAACGCCTTGCTGAGTCTGGGGATCATGCTCTTTCACCCGCAATTCCGTCAAGGAACATTGCATAGTCACATGGACCCAACGGCAACGTACCGTCCTGCGGTTGAAGAAACGGAAACGTTGCTGCGTCAACATGAGGGATTGGTTTCCAAAGCTGGAGCCTTTGTCCTTCATGAGGCAGAACAACATCCAGAAGCTATGGCAAAGGTAGCGCGAGTAGGATGGGGTGAAACTTGCTCTTGGATACTGAATCTTGCTCTTGTGTCGGATAGATGGCCCAATCGTATGCGGCACAGCATGGCTACGTGCCTCCTGCGCCAAAGTAGCGGAATCGTTCACAATGGCACATAAGAGGCTGTGATGCTCATTTCTTTGTTTCGATAGTTCATTCCAGATGAAGTAGGTAACTTTTGGTGATGATTTTCTTTCGTTAATATATACAAATACCCAACTGTGATAACGAGTCACGTGATCGGAAGGAAGGAGATACTAGACTTTCTTTTAAGCTCTGTCTTCTGGTTTAATTACTTGCCGTCAGTAGGTAGCGTCATGCACGACGGAATCTCGTTGATGCCGAACGATACGTTCGGAGAGAAATGAGATGATTGTGATTAACGCTTGAATCGCCCCATTCGTCCTGGAGGAACGACGTCTCCATATCATCAAATATATCCTTGGTCCATTGTACCGGAGACAAGAGGGTCAGTTTGAAAGGTCTTGAGCCGAAATCGACGGCTAACCCCATGAATGTGCGCTTGGCTCGAAGCCTATTTCGAGAGAGGATGATTTCAAAGTACCATTGGCTGTGGAAACGACAGCCGTCGACCTGACGGCTGTCGTTGCCAGTTTCTTCGAGGTGCTTGGGCTAAACGTTTGAGGAGGTAGTTACGGTCCAATGATCGAGTTGCAATGCCTTCTGACAAGGTTCCTGTGTGACTTTACTAGCAGCGTTGAATGTCCCGTAGAGTGAATGGGTAAAAAGACTGGTCAGTCCACGGGAAAGACCACGCACAAACTCTTGTGGAGAGGTGACAATCCAGCTGCAGGCGCACAAAAAATATCCTTGACGCCTGCGCCCAAGTTAGTCACGAAGCCTACTGGATTTCCCACGATATCTGCAGCAAAAATGAGCGAGTAGATCTGACGCATTCCTAGGGACCTAGGGATAGCTTTTCAGATGTCTTTTTGGGCGCTTTGCTCAGATGTGAACGTTTTCACACCATGCACGGCGTAATGCCACCATAATTTACCATGAGAGCAAATAGCAACGTTTGAACGCTTTTCCGCTGAAAACGACATCTCCAGTGCGGAATGAAGAATGAATGTCACCTCAACTACAACTCGTACATACCGTACAGATATGCAGTATTCAAGGTTCCAGCGTAAGGAATGAGTAGTAGGAGGCGCACCAAGCGCAAGAATTTGAAAAAGCGTCGAAAGCGGCGACTGTTTGCTGCTCTTGCAGCTGAGATACGAGCAAGTGTGCGTTATTGCTCGTGTTAGTGGATTTCATCAAATGCAATGCGCTAAATGCTGGAGATGTATCCACTCACTTCAGGTGGATGCCCAATGGACACGGGAGAAGGAGGAACTAGAGGAAATGAGGAACGAGGAAGAGCGGCAACGAACCCATGAACGATGGAAAAGGGCGGTGGAAAAAGCTGCTGCAGTATTTAATAAGCAAAAGAAGCTTGTAGCTCGGCGACAGGAGCGGAGCTTGGTACTACGTCAGGTAAGGAAGGAGACATGGCTACATTGTCAATTCGATCTATCACCCTCATTTTTGAATAGCAAATACAAGGGACAAATAAAAAATAGTTGGGACGTTCTATTACGACGAACTGCCGAGATCACGGTCAGAGAAAACAGCAGTTTGGCGACGGATCATCGTGCGATAAGTGCATATCGTGTATTCCGCTTTGGGCAAGGGGTACTGTTTGGTGTCCTCCAGCATTAGACGGTGGTACACTTACATGAAATCAGACTTTACGTGATACTATCTAGCACCTATCCTTCAATCCTGACGAGTCATTGGGTATCCTTCTCTTCCACAATTCGGCATGCAGCTAGTCGAAACACTGCTAAATCTCGCTCGGAAAAGCGCGTTGGTCGCTTCTTGCTATCCGTGAAGATTGTTCTCTGTCAACAAGCGGCTATAAGGCTCACTTCAGTGCTTTTATGTTGCCACCATTATCATTATAGTTGGAAGCTGCATGAGTATCAGCGCCAGAGGAACCCCCAGATCGGTAGTGAGTAACTAGTCAATAGAGTTCCTCGCATAATTAGACTCATCACGTTGAAGCGATGGATAAAGACCGCCGACGACGCCACCAGCGTTGTCGCTCAATGATTTTTGCTCCTGAGCGTTAACGGATGAAGAGCAACTCGGATGAACATTATTTGGAGCAGCAACGTCGACGCTGCTCTGGCTTTGTGTCTCGACTTGAAGCTCTTGTGTCGGAACGTTTTGCTGCATCTCCTGAGGCTGTTCTGTCATGTCGAAAGGGTCGGGACTATATGCGGGTGATGCATTGTTAGCAAAAGACGCAGCCGTCGGGGTGGCAGGCGGCGTGATCTGATCCAAACCCATGCTGCAAACACTACTGCCACTAGTACTGTTGCTTCTGGGAAGCGATGCGTCGGATACTCTTCCTGACGCGATCAATTGGCTCTCTGAAATGTCGTATCCGCTCGTCTGTATCGTTTCACTGTCAGCGGAAAGCATGGCCGACTCAACTTTTGACGGCGCAATAGGGGTCGAGTATCCATGTTTCACTTTGTCTTTGACACTCCCAGTATGATGTTTAACTTCTTCGGCGACAAAGTCATCTCCCACATCATCCCCATTGGTAAAACCGAAGCTAGCGCCTTGAGCAAAGGAGTCACCAGTCCTGCTAGAAGTCTGGTGCTCCTTCCTTTCAGTTCGGTCAAGACTAATGACATTTTCGTGGCTCAAATTTTGCCGCGAATTCGAACCTGAAACTGACATTTTACTGCTATCTCCATCCGGCAATGTTTCCAGACGAACATCGGCATTGTTGGTTTTGTCGAAAGCAGTTGTCATATCATTGCCACCTGTTGAATCCAATTCCAAGTGTTGGATTTCGTAGTCGACTGCCGCTAGCCCCTCCGATGTTTGATCATGCATTGAGCTCTCTTTGGTGTCAACAGTAGCTTCGTCACCATCATAACATTCTTCATCAAGCGAATCTTGAGCCCCGCTCGCCTGACGAATCTCATAATCAATCAAGTCCTCCACTTTCGACTCTCGCCGTTGGCGGTCGTGACAAATGAAATCTTCCTCACTACCACTATTTGTAAACGTCTCCACATGGTCAGACATAACGATTTCTGCCGAAGCGACATCCCTCAACATCGTATCTGCAGAAGTTTTTGCAATGCCCGGACGCTCTAGCATCGGTTGAGTTGCTTTGTGGGTTGACGGAAATGGAAACTTCAACGTCTCAGCAAACCCAGGTGTCTTTTTCTCCTCAGCATTAGCGTCAATTTGCCTTAGACGCGGCGATGTCGTCAGCGTATCGCTCGCCCAGCTTTCTACTTCTTCATCTGATGCACCCATTGACCCCTCCGAATCTTCAGCAGCTTCGTGGATGGTAGATTGCTTTAAATTTTCACGGGACGTAATAGACTTTGGCACCCCGGCATCCTTTTCTGGCATTATGTCCTCGATGCCTTCTTCATAACTTTGCTCGCGACGCTGCTTCGTTTGTTCCGGTATCGGTGGAATCTTGAAGAAGTTTACAGGCTCATCGCACGAGTCAATGTCGATCGAGCATGCCGAAGAATCCGAGCTTGTCGACTCACGATGCCGTTCAACTTTGCGCTCGAGAAGATGTAAAAGTTCCTGTTCACGATCACGAGACATTGCACTTCGATCCATCTTGTTGAGCTCGATCGGAATAGCTGACGCGCACGATGTTAGCGCTGTCATGTCCAGCGGGGGAGGTCCATCCAAGTCGTGTGTTTGATCGAACGTACTGAAGTCAGGAGGAACGATTGGACGATCGTCTAATGTTGCGTTAAAAGCACCGAAATCGCTCGGTGGAGCATTGTAGATCGGAGAAGGAAGTTGAAACTCGCGCTTTTCGCGACTCCCATGCTGTGATGTAGACATGTAGGAATCAGGTATACGGAGATCATAGCTCGATCGAGACATGTTGTTTTCGCGTTGTAGTTTCATCAGCCTCTCCCGGCTGCTTAACTCTTGAAGCCGACTGAAATTGCTCATGTTTCGGCTGCTCGATCCCACCAGCATATCGCTACTGTTACAGCGGAAGAGATCGTTATGTGTGCGTCGTATGGCAGCATTGGATGGACGATCAAAGATGGAGGCCGGGGGTGCTACGGCTGGCGGTCCCGGCATTTGTAGCGTATAACGGCCTTCTTCATTGGAAAAAGGATCATCCAGCGACAGGCTTTGGCTCGGCCGAAATTCCGAAGGACGCACGCGATGGCTGGCACGATGATGTGAACGCTCAGTATCGTGCTGCTGTTCATGGTAGCGATGCGACCGATGATAAAGCTCAGCATCCGGATTTCGTCGCCCACGATGTCGAGATGAGGAATGCATCGAATCTGCCGCATTTCCGGGAATTGGCGATGTGCTGGACATGCGTCGACGCGAGGACTTTTCATTTCGCATGGACTGCAAAAAGATCTTGGGTGGTGGCTCGTCGCTCTGATTACGATAGTCTTCAGCTCGTGATGCCATGTACGCTGCTCGCTGGTTATCATCACAATAGCCCAACAAACTCATCGACATAGTCGAAGAATGAGCTGGTTGCGCAAGTGCTGACGACGGCTTGGGGGCGTTCGTAATCGACTGGAAGCAACGCATGCAGATACGAAGTTTGCGCACTTCATCCCTTCCATTTGTTGCGGCAAAATTGCGGTTTTCAATGGGAAACTCTTTACTGCACGCAGCACAGACTACTTCGCCACACTTTCTGCAGTTTAACTTCCTTAGCAGCAAGAGCGAGAACGAATCCTGACATACGGCGCATCTGGCTCGATGCTTTCTTGGCACGAGCTCCAAATCGCTCAGATATCTCTGCTCATTGAGTCGTTTGCTTCGGAGCATATTACGAACTTGTGCAACAAAAAGCACTTTAGCTTGGAGCAGCTTTAAGGGTATAGAAATGTGGTCCTTTAAATTCAACTGCACCAAGTATATAACATCCACATGTCCCGGTCGTTCTTCACTCTCTACGACCACGAAGCCAGAATGGTACAAACTGCCTCGTATCAAACCAAACTCCCTCTTCAGTTCGTCACAGCCTGGTAGTTTAATAGAATGTTGCCCTAAGACCCATCCTTTGCGTCCTTTTGCATCAATAAACTTGTCTTGACACTCCAAGAAACAAAAATCTCGATGTGGGAGACCACTTGGCATCTGGATTACCATCCACTTGGCTGTCACTTGATGCAGCGGCTTTTCTTTTGTTCGTGGAGCTAACGTATGGAGGACAATACCATCATAAAACCACTCGCGATGCGCACGCGCAAACTCCTTCATCTGTCTGGTAGAACTCAACTCAAAGAGCGACGCGACCTCCTTCAATGTGCCTGGAACGCACGTCACGCCGCACATACTGGCGGGTGTATGAGCCGACCCCGTCGTAGTCGAGCGGGGAGAGCCAGCATAGATCTGTACACCATTATTCTTCTCAACATGACGCCAGGAGATGGGACCACCGGCACTGCGCGCGCGTTCGACGAGCTCTTGGGCCGCCTCACATGATTTGCGGACAAGATACGAGCGTTCCTTGGACGACAGCAAGGGCGGTGCAAAGTGATTCTCGCGGAGCGGTGTCCAGACACGAGAGGAGCCAAAGGACTCGTTGCTAGACGTAGCAGCTGGTGGTGCCGCCGATCGGGACAAAAGTCCGCGCGCCATTGAACTTGGAGAGAGTGATGGTCTTTGAGTCGTGACGTTGTTTTTTCAGAGTGAGGTAGAAAAGGATTATGCACTCTGACTTTTATCGGTTCAGTTAGAAATAGCACATAGAAAGGGGGATTCTTGAGGAATAGAGCGATGAAAGACGCATTGCGGTGTACTACTACCGTAGGTGTTCTTAAGATTAATGTGTGCGTTTCAAAGAAGCCTAGTCCCACTGAATTCTATTGGGCAGTTTTTAGTAGTTACCTCTCGTACTCTATTACAATATCGTAACAACCAGACAGAGGGTGTCGGTTGTCGTGCTGTGAGCGTCCGTTTCGTCCACTTCATGCGAAAAAACGCGCAGCACTCGCCGAGTACTCGCTCTGGTTGACTCAAGGGCTGCAGTCCCGATTTTGCAACGGTTTAACAACAAGCAGCTGAACACGCAGGAATTACAGTAGAACCTGTCAGATTTAATACTGTCAAAACTAATAACCTGTCATAATTAATAAAAATCGTCGGTCCCGACTTGGGCCAAGCCAAAAAACTAATGACTAATAATTAATAGGTTTCGGTCAGTCCCGACCAGTATAAGATTAATAATTCCATATATTTTTTCTGTGACTTCTACTGAAAGTACTGTGTTATGCTAGTTTGTGTAAGTTTTTTTCTGGCGAATACTAAACGAATGATCCTTCATCATCTGAAGCGTGGCAGGAAATGATGCTGAAGTAGAATCTGTTTGTTGCATCCAGTAAATCTGCAGCTTTACCAACATCTGATTTGCCTCGGCGTCGGAGATCGTTGGAGGTTCTTCACTGTTATCCTCGCCTTCTGGATCTTCTGGAACTCCAAAGTTTTCGTACGTGTTGAGAATCTCCGCAACAATCTCTTCTTCATCCGGAACATAACTGACTTCGTGCTCGGCGGGATAATTGAGCAGGTTGCGGATGTCCATCGGATTGCTGTACCGAAGCTGGCATATTTGCTCATCTAATTCCTGGATGACTTCCTGCGGAGGCTCAACTTCAGCTGCAGCAACAGTTTCACTGGAAGACTCAGAACGAATTGAGCAATGTCTGAAGCAGTTTTGAATCGTCTGCGGCTTCACATCGTTCTTCCATGCTGCCACGGCCATGCGAATCCCATCCAGAACGTTGATTTTTTCGGAATTGTCAACACTTTCCTCAATCCGCTCCAAAAGCATCCGGTTGAACCGCCGACGATAATAGGCCTTGAAGTTGCGAATGATGCCAGCATCACAAGGTTGAATCTTCGATGTGGTGTTCGGCGGCAGGTAGACAACTTTTGTTTTGACCAAGGTGACCTGCGCCGGAAGGTTCTTTATGGGGATGTGAGCGCTGGAGTTGTCGAGCAGCAGCAGAACTTTGCGTCCATGCATTCTTTTGTCGAAATTCTTCAGCCAAATTTTGAAAACATTCTGCGTCATCCATGCTTTTGCATGGTATTTTCAGCCGAATGAGTCTCGATTGACATTTTTAAAGCATCGAGGGTTCATTGACTTGCCAATCACCAACAGCGGCAACTTGTCAGAACCATCCCCGTTGCTGCAGACAGCAATCGTGATGCGTTCCTTGTTTTGCTTCCGTCCTTCCAGTTGTTGTGTTGCAAGCGAGTTGTCGGCTTGCATTCGATAAAAAAGGCCAGTTTCATCCATGTTGTAAATGTCTTTCCATTCATATTGGTCAAGACATTGGCGAAGTTCGGGCAGGCTCTCAGCAAGAAGCGTCATGTTGACGGATCCGCTTTCTCCAAAGCGGCGGTACGATTGAATTTCATGACGTTTTTTGAAATACTCCAGCCAACCATTTGAGAACTCGCACGTTGGCGACGCATCGGGATAAAGCCGCCGTAAAAAATGGCGGCTTTCTCACGAATGAGGTCTCCTGAGATGTTGATTTGTGCCTCGTAGAGTTTGACCCACTGGATCAGGGCCTCTTCGACAAGAGGATAAGTGACGGTGCGGTGCGTCTTGATGCTGATATTGGTGTTTTCAACATCAATGCAAAGCGGAGCATCTGACTGCTTCAGCGTGTTTGAGATCGTGCCTTGGCTAACTAAGATGTTGTGGGTTTCTTCTAGCCACTTTATCAGCTGACTGTGTGTGATCTTGGGGTTTGTGCGCTTGTGTTGACAAAGAGCGATGCGGATGGAATCGGTCATTGTCTTACGAGGTGGTTTGTTGACTCTAGGAGGCATTGGAATGGCTGGATGAGGGGGTGAATGGAGTGAGGAAAAAAAACCAGGAGAGAAGTGCAAAAATCAGGGCAAAATTTCGCTTTTTTGGCCCTTAGTAAATAGATGATATCAGCAGTTTATTACCTATTGCATGATGTCAGCAAAAAAACCATACCTGTCAGATTTAATAACCTGTTAGAATTAATAACTTAGGGGTGGTCCCGAGGCTATTAAATTTGACAGGTTATACTGTACACTCCGATTTGCCAACGAGCATATGATGATGTTTAACGAAGCAATTTTACATAGTATGTTTAGTATAGTTAGTGTGTCAGGAGTATTTATAGTGGCTAGGAACTCGACAAGTATTCTTTTCCTCACTCTTTCTACTGGCCAAATCTCCTCTCGGACATACGGATTGGTGGATATTGGAAACTTCCTATTCTCTATTTTCCCTGATTTTAACGACCATGAGCAAATCATGTATCAAGGCAGCTAGTAGCCACGTATCAGGTTAACGACGTTCGCAACGGCGAGAATGAAATTCTTGTCCATTCTCGAACAATGCGCGGCTTTTTGTCCGCGCTGAGATGCAGCGCTATGTCAACGCACGATGGCATTACGGTTGGAGCATCATCGCACAAGACCAAATTTTTTTAGGTAAACTCAATTTTGTATTTTTGTGACGGACTATATTAAGCTTAAGTCAAAGATATGACGAGCCCAAAATTCTCTGATAAAACCCAAAATTCTCTGATAAAACCCAAAATCCGCTGATCACGTGATCATGATCACGTGATCATCGATTTGTGTCTAACCAGCACGAAACTTGGGTGTGGGGAAGGCGGCTGTGGTGCTTGTACTGTCATGATTTCAAAGTACGACGTAGCGAAGAAGCGCGTGTGTCACGTGACCGTAAATTCATGTTTGGCTCCACTATGTGCCATGGACAGCTGTGTTGAAAGTTGTTTCCGTCCATCGTAGCACAGTAGTTTAGGAAACTTGAGGTCGTAGATGCTTGATAACAACACTAATATAACGAAACCGTCTCAAGTAAATATCTCAGCAACCAATTACAGCTAGGTTGCGAAAATGACACCCATAGAGAGATCGTAGTGTGTTTGACGAAGTAGATTGAACCAGGGACTTGTTCAATGGAATGTGTATTGAGAAGTGATTAGCTAGCCTAACATGAATATGCATAAGTAGTTGAAGGTATAGTATACCTTCAACAGCTGTTATGTTACCTACATTACCTCTCAGTGCAAAAAAGGCAGTACTCAGAATCGAGTACGGATACCGTATTTTTAGCAACTAAAAAGTAAGAAATACCGATTGCTAACTAAAACAAAAAGTCCTACCTAATTTCAATAATTAAAGTATACAGACTATTTTTCACAAGCTGTGCCGTCACGACGGTGGAAAGTGTGGGCTCCATCTCAAGGGTAAGAGAAGAAGCCACAGGTCTGCATGAAGTCCAGCTGACTTTGGCCGAGTCTCATGCATCCCAATGGGGCTATTGCACTCCAGGGTTTATCATGGCTTTGTACACAATGGTCAAAGAACAAGAATTGGGAGAGGAACTCTCAATGGAGGATATTGAGCACGGTCTGGACGGCAATTTATGCCGCTGTACCGGGTATAGTCCAATCTTAGACGCGGCAACGCTCTCATGTTTAGAATACTCTCGCGCTTCGTTCTAAAAAATAACAACGCGATACAAGTTCACGTTAAATGCCGACGTGTAGCGTATATAATAGGAGGACGCGAGTAAAGAGTGAATGCTAATGAGGTAAAAGTCTCTACGTGGTCGTGACCTAAAAATCTTCACTCGGAATAGCCGTCTTCGACTTCTTCTTGCCCATCACAGCTCGTCTCTTGATATGGAGATCACCGACTTCAATACTCGAATTTGATCCAATCGCGTACACAAATGGATGATCACGTATCGTGATCACGTGATCAGTAGATTTGGGTTTTATCATTGGATTTTGGGCTTTATCAGTGAATTTTGGGCTCGTCAAAGGTATTTACTCTTGAATTTTCTTTCTTTGTGCGACTGGTCTTTTTTCGCGGTTGTTTCTTGCTATTACGTTTCGCTGCGCACACAGTGCCTATTGGAATAACTAACTGGATATTACGTTTACCTTTGAGTGTGTGGTGTAACAGGGTTATATTTGGTTACATTAGGGTATGTTGTGTACATAAGTACACTACGGTTGAGGTCAGTATTGACCGGTCCGAAAGGTTTGGACCTATTGGTTATTTTAACCAATCAGCGAAGGATCCATTGGTGGAGGCGTGGCAGCCTGCTACGTGTTGGTACACAGGTGGTGGACATTACATTTCGGCTACGTACGAATTGAGTAAGTTCTACTTAGTATTACATATAGTTTACACTAATTTAATTAAATTAGGCTAATTATATATTAAATATACATCAGTTTACATTTCACTCTAAAGACTGCTAGGCGCACGACCTCGACCGGTCGCGCGCGCAGTGAGTGTTGTAGTGAAAGGGAATACCTTCCCTTAATTACCCCCTTATTAAGGGATCCTTGTATCAAGGCGTTAGTTTATACTAACTAGTAAAACAAGGGAAATCTTGGCCCCGAGTAAGAGAGCGATCTCTTACTAAGCCCTTTTATAAGGGCGTATCGGATAAGTAGCGGTGTATCGCCGCTTAAGGAAAGTCTTCCTCTGTGCGCTAGTCGCACCGTGCGTTTACGCACCGGCTACATCTGGTAGCACTTGTAGTCAATCCAACACCTGTGTTGGTAGACGACAACATCCTCTACAAAGGATGATTCAGGACGATTGGGATAGGCTAACCCTCGTCCAGCAGGAAGCCTTTAATAGGCTGTTATCCTTACTGGGTGACGAAGGCATGCAGCTCCTAGTGGAGCAGGGCCTTGATGCCGTAAAGGAGAGGGCCAACGCCCTCATCTCCCATGAGGCGAATTTTCGTGGAAGTAATTCCACGTCCATGGGGGTGCGCCCTCCGTTGTCCTTTAATATAAAGGAATTCACCGGCGACAAAGGTGATAACCTTTATGTGTGGCTTCGAGAGGTCGAAACGGCCTTCGCCACAGCGAATGTGATCGCGGATCACTTGCAAGTGGGACTTGCACTGACCCATCTTACGGGTAAAGCTCGTACATGGGCGTTTACGTGTCCGGATTCGGTCACGGACGTGTTCCCGAACCGGGAAGTCCTTAAGCAAAAGCTTATGAACATGTATGTCACACCTGATCTGGTTTTTCCAGAATCAGCTGGCGTTTCTGAGGTGCCGTCATGGCACTAGGGACTTGGAAACATATATCCAAGAGCTCAAGACCCTGTTGGCACGGATGTACGCGAAAGCGTATTCGGAAGATGTGTCCATTCCCGTGTTCATGGGAGGCCTGAAAGAAGGACCAGCACGTTCGGAGATCTTCCGAGGCCGACCCCAATCCCTGCGGGAGGCGTTTAGGATGGTGTTTAACGCCGAAAGGAACTTTCGTTCCTCTAAGGTGGGTCCCGAACCCATGGACCTGAGTCAGGTCGAAGCGGAGGGAAAACCTTCCACTAAGAGTCACTCTGACTCTTTCTCGCAGAGCTTCGAAGCGGAGCTTCTGGCAATGTTGCAGCGGAATGGGCCGCTACGATGCTTCCTGTGTGGAAGAGCGGATCATCTGCGGAACAGATGTCCGAAAATTCCCCAGCGAGACACTCGCTATTAGGGGCCGAGGGCGGGTAAAAGGCCCTCGCCCAATCCGTCGGGAAACGACGGCTCCCAGTAGTTGCAGGGCGCCCTAGTGGGAGATCCCTCAGTGCTATTAATCCCCAGGGTAGGGGGCGACAGCACAAAGCCCGAGGGAAACGGTGCTTTCTAGTACCGATTTGGTGTATCAGCCAGGTTTGCTGGTCGTCTTTGCGGACGTGAAAGGCTTTGATAAGCCTTGGAGAGTCTTGATAGACTCTGGAGCGTCTGACAATTATGTCAGACGGGATTCTGTTGTGAAGAGTCGGCTGTATGCCGAGGCCTTAGAGGCACGTTCTCGTGACGTTGTCACGGTCCGTCTTGCGACGGGCGTACAGGTTTCTGTACCCAAGGTCTCAATTGACCTTAAGCTGAAGTTTGCAGACTTCGACAGCTTAGAACGTTGCCTAGTCCTGGATTTGGACTCGAGGTATAACCTCATTCGGGACATGAAGTGGCTGGAACGCCACGAGCCATGGATAGACTGGAAGTCTAAGTCCATTGGATCAACGCACCCGCGGTCGGGTGAAGCGTTGGCGAGTCATGAACCCACCTTTGCTCGATCGCAAAAGCGATTTTGGAGTGAGATGCCAGAGATAGGGATGTCTGAAATGATCAGTCCCAATGATATCAAGGAAGTGTTCTTTGACGAGGGGTATTCGGCGGTTAATCCCCACGCCGATATAGGCGAGACTGGTGAGTCGCCAGTGGTAGAGGTGGATTCCTCTGAGGATAAGTGCGAGGCGCTTCCTAGAGAAGAGACACGAGGTTTGTCTCTTCTACAGGTCGGGGCTTCCGACAACGCCGTGTTCGGCGAGAAGGTTGCGACTCCAGGGGTAGGGGTAGAGACCCCTGTGGTTAAGCGCGAGGAGCTTCCAAGCGAAGAAACCCGTAGTTCGTCTCTTTCGCACGTCGGAATTGATTCCGACCACGCCGTTGTAGGTGAGACCGGCAAGTCAACGGTGGTAGAGGTAGAGACCTCTGTGGATAGGCGCGATGCTCTTCCAATAGATGGGGCAATTGACTCCCCCTGTAACAGGACTGATCCTGTTACAGGCTTACACTGTAATTGCGAGGAAGCGCGCAATACAATTAGGGCAGGATTAGTTGATAACAACTAATCCTATACTAAAAAGTAAATATAAATATTTACTTGAGTCTAAGAGCGCAAAATTAAGAGTGTTTATTTAATGGGTGGTTTAGAGGCTAATAGTATAGTAACTACCTAATTAATATAATAATATCAAGTATTCAACTAACTGTACTATTAGTTAACCTGCAAGATTCGGTATTTATACCGAATCGACTTTTCTTTCGTAGATTATAATAACTTATAATCTCTTATTTAAATTTCATACAACGCGTCTGAAATCAAACTGTGATATTCTAACTTGAATATCAATTATGTAATGGCACCCCATTACATCACCCCCCCACTTAAGGTGGTTGGTCAATAATAATTCTTATTTTTGGCCAATCATGGGTGGCACTTGTTGGTCGTTCTCATTTACCAACTGATTGACCATCGACTCGATGGTCAAGGCACGCGGCGGCGCTCTAAAGAGCGCTGCTGAAAACAATGAAGGAGCTTCTTCCTCCGCCTCAGCACTAGGTGCTGAGGTGTTGAGTGACAACGGTCACGCTGCATTAGTAGCGTCAACTACGCAAAGTTCGGAAGACGTATCGTCTTCGACCACAGATGCTGCTAAGGCGGCATCTGGTAAGAAACAGGGAGATGTTGCTAATGCAACATCTCGCACGATGGCAACTTCCGAATGGCGTGTTTCCAAGAGGGCCATGTTCGGGAGTTCTGACTCTGAAAAAAGTGATGGGGATACAGCTGTCCCCACTAAAGGATCTAGAGAGGCGAAACTCGCTAGGTGCTCATCGCCTAACAGAGATGACAACTCTGGTGTCGCTGTCTGCTATGACAGCGACAATGATCATCACAGGTGGTTGCGGGAACGCAGATCCCCACCTGGACCAAGTACGTCTCCACGTCGGGGTGGTTTAACCCCGGCGCGTGGTGTTGAAGCAGGCGGAGTTCCGCCTGCTAAAAGAGCTCGAACAGAAGCGGTGCCTGCCGCTTCTGAAGCGTATCATCGTACGGAACCACATGTTCCGTACAAAGTGGGGTTTTGGACCCCTGGATGGGCTATTGCCCCCAACAGTGGCGGTAACCGTAAGCGGGACTGCCAATATGCGTTGTTCGATATCAACGTGCTGGATGACTGCGAATACATCCAGTCACGTCTATTCGATCGAAGTACAGACGATAGACGTCTGTACTTTATTGACCTCTTTTTCAAGGTTCGATATTATTCGAGCCGGAAAGGGTCAAGGAGGAACAGGGGCGATAAAGACGCCCTGACTCAGAGTTGGAATGTTTTTGTTGGCAACTACAACAAAAGCCCAGATGATTACGTGAATAAAGTTCACGTAATGCGCGAGCGCTTTTTAAAGCACTCACGAACAGGCAAAATGGAATACATTCATTTTGATTGCATCAAAGAAGGGTTAAAGTGTGGTGTCCATCTCACCTAGTTTGCCCGCGGTGTACGCAGGGCGCTCCTTGTCTGTAAGAGGAGGAGTTGCGGGGGAACGGTGGTTTTTCCGTACCCGCCGAAATTCAGGGTTTAATTGATACCCTGAATGCATCAACACCTACTGTTGATGCTACTTCGAATTATGAGTTTGAGACTTCTTCTCAAACTCAGTCAAAAGGTCTGGGGCGTCGGCCCTCAGAACCTCATTCGGCTCCCAAGAGTCGAACTCTTGGGGATATACCAGCCAGAGTACCAAGTACTCGGTACGCTGCCCCTTCTTCGAAGTCACCGAGCGCTTCGAGATCAAGCGCTCGAGGATATATCGCTTATTCCCCTGATTATACATCAGGGGCGGCGGAGGTTGAGAATTCCCTCGCCGTTATTGTTGTGGAGCATGGTTCTTTTCTCCGCAAGCTCGAGGAGGGTTATTCCTCCTTGAGCAGCGATATGTCTCACTGTGTGAAGACATATCGGTCTCTTCGCGAGGATGTCGCGGACATCCTCGGGGCGCACACTGCCCTCCAGCAGAAGAATGATCTTCTGTACATTGAGCTTTCCCGCTATAAGGGAGAGCTCGATCGGCGCACGGCTGATCTTGAGCAGTCGAAGGCGGAGGTAACGACTTGCAGCTCTGCTCATCAACGGCTGGAAGCCGATTACAAGTCTCTCTTGGGAGACTTGTAGAAGCGCGGTATCTTCCGTGGTTCTGCGTCTCGTCGTAAGACGAAGACGAGTGATACGGCTTGAGCCGCCCAACATAGAATGTTGGGTGAAGCCGCATTGCTGTGGGAATGTCTAAGGTATAGGCATTCCCCCGAATCTCTTGGACCTTAAAAGGTCCAATGTACTTAGGAAGCAACTTCCGTGTAGGGAAGTTGCTTATTGCATGTGTAGGCAAATTGGTAGTACTTAATAATACCAATTCACCTTTCAGAAAGGAGTTTTTGTTCTTCCTTCCTTGTTTGTCAGCATTTTTCTTCTGCTTATCAAAAGCAGAGGCAAGTGCATCTTTTATATAGCATATTACAGCTTGGCTCTGTAATACGAATTCATCTACTGCTTTATCAGCAGTAGGTGCGTTGCCCTCATTGTCTGCAGCCATTGCTGCAGACACATATTCATCATATGCAGCTTCAGTTTCAATTGAAGCTGCTTCCGCTTCTACTGTACTTTCAGTAGAAGGGCCATCGTTTTGTTCACA
>CM047591.1:7597919-7709763 GCA_026184515.1 Peronosclerospora sorghi
TGTGAACAAAACGATGGCCCTTCTACTGAAAGTACAGTAGAAGCGGAGGCAGCTTCAATTGAAACTGAAGCTGCATACGATGAATATGTGTCTGCAGCAATGGCTGCAGACAACGAGGACAATGCACCTACTGCTGATAGAGCGGTATATGAATTCGTATTACAGCGCCAAGCTGTAATACGCTATATAAAAGATGCACTTGCCTCTGATTTTGATAAGCAGAAGCAAAATTCAGACAAACAAGGAAGGAAGAACAAAAACTCCTTTCTGAAAGGTGAATTAGTATTATTAAGTACTACCAATTTTCCTACACATGCAATAAGCAACTTCCCTACACGGAAGTTGCTTCCTAAGTACAATGGACCTTTCAGGGTCCAAGAGATTCGGGGGAATGCCTATACCTTAGACATTCCCACAGCAATGCGGCCTCACCCAACATTCTATCTTGGGCTGCTCAAGCCGTATCACTCGTCTTCGTCTTACGACGAGACGCAGAACAACGGAAGATACCGTGCTTCTCCAAGTCTCCCAAGAGAGACTTGTAATCGGCTTCCAGCCGTTGATGAGCAGAGCGGAGAGTCGTTACCTCCACCTTCGACTGCTCAATATCAGCCGTGCGCCGATCGAGCTCTCCCTTATAGCGGGAAAGCTCAATGTACAGAAGATCATTCTTCTGCTGGAGGGCAGTGTAAGCCCCGAGGATGTCGCGGACATCCTCGCGAAGAGACCGATATGTCTTCACACAGTGAGACATATCGCTGCTCAAGGAGGAATAACCCTCCTCGAGATGCGGAGCGAAGAGCCATGCTTCGCAACAACAACGGCGAGGGAATTTTCAACCTCCGCCGCCCCTGATGGATAATCAGGGGAATAAGCGATATATCCTCGAGCGCTTGATCTCGAAGCGCTCGGTGCCTTTGAAGAAGGGGAAGCGTACCGAGTACTTGGTACGCTGGCTGGGATATCCCCAAGAGTTCGACTCTTGGGAGCCGATTGAGGTTCTGAGGGCCGACGCCCCAGACCTTTTGACTGAGTTTGAGAAGAAGTCTCAAACTCATAATGCGAAGTAGCATCAACAGTAGGTGTTGATGCATTCAGGGTATCAATTAAACCCTGAATTTCGGCGGGTACGGAAAAGCCACCGAACTCCCTCAACTCCTCCTCTGACAGACGAGGAGCGCCCTGAGTACACCGCGGGTAAACGAGGTGAGAAGGGACACCACAGTTCAACCCTTCTTTGATGCAAGCATAATGGATGTATTCCATTTTGCCTGTTCGTGAGTGCTTTAAAAAGCGCTCGCGCATTACGTGAACTTTATTCACGTAATCATCTGGGCTTTTGTTGTAGTTGTCAACAAAAGCATTCCAACTTTGAGTCAGGGCGTCCTTATCGTCCCTGTTCCTCCTTGACCCTTTCCGGCTCGAATAATATCGAACCTGGAAAAAGAGGTCAATAAAGTACAGACGTCTATCGTCTGTACTTCGATCGAATCGACGCGACTGGATGTCTTCGCAGTCATCCAGCTCGTTGATATCGAACAACGCATATTGGCAGTCCCGTTTACGGTGAACGCCACTGTTGGGGGCAATAGCCCAGCCAGGGGTCCAAAACCCCACTCTGTACGGAACATGTGGTTCCGTACGATGATACGCTTCAGAAGCGGCAGGCACCGCTTCTGTTCGAGCTCTTTTAGCAGGCGGAGCACCGCCTGCTTCAACACCACGCGCCGGAGTTAAATCACCCCGACGTGAGAAGTACTTGGTCCAGGTGGGGCTCTGCGTTCCCGCAACCACCTGTGATAATCATTGTCGCTGTCATAGCTGACAGCGACACCAGAGTCTTCATCGCTGTTAGGCGATGAGCACCTAGCGAGTTTCGACTCGCTAGATCCTTTAGTGGGGACATCTGTATCCCCATCACTTTGTTCGGAGTCAGAACTCCCGAACATGGCCCTCTTGGCAACACGCCATTCGGAAGTTGCCATTGTGCGAGATGTTGCATTAGCAACATCTCCCTGTTTCTTACCAGATGCCGCCTTAGCAGCATCTGTGGTCGAAGACAATACGTCTTCCGACCTTTGCGTAGTTGACGCAGCTAATGCAGCGTCACCATTGTCACTCAACACCTCAGCACCTAGTACTGAGGAGGAGGAAGAAGATCCTTCATTGTTTTTAGCAGCGCTATTTAGAGCGCCGCCGCCGTGTGTCTTGACCATCGAGTCGATGATCAATCAGTTGGTAAATGAGAACGACCAACAAGTGCCACTCATGATTGGCCAACATAAGAATTATTATTGGCCAACCACCTTAAGTGGGGGATGATGTAATGGGGTGCCATTACATAATTGATATTAAAGTTAGAATATCACAGTTTAATTTCAGACGCGTTGTCTGACATTTAAATAAGAGATTATAAGTTATTATAATCTAAGAAGGAAAAGTCGATTCGGTATAAATACCGAATCTTTCAGGTTAACTAATAGTACAGTTAGTTAAAGACTTGATATTATTATATTAATTAGTTAGTTACTATACTATTAGCCTCTAAACCACCCATTAAATAAACACTCTTAATTTTGCGTTCTAAGACCAAAGTGAATATTTATATATTTACTTTTATTATAGGATTAGTTCTTACCAACTAATCCTGCCCTAATTGTATTGCGCGCTTCCTCGAAAGATACAGTGTAAGCCAGTAACAGGATTAGTCCTGTTACACCCTTAGTAATGGAGCCTTGTGTTAAGGCGTTAGCGAAAGCTAATAGTAAACCGAAGTGGGAATCTTGGCCCCGAGTAAGAGAGCTCTCTCTTACTAAGCCCTTTTATAAGGGCGTATCGGCTAAGTAGCGGCGAACGCCGCTTAAAGTAAAGTTTTCCTTTGTGCGCTAGCCGCACCGGCTACATGTGGAGTTTACGATTACGTGTCACGTTGTAGATATTACGTTTTGTTGGCATTTTTGCATGGAAGAACGAATATCTCCGATTAGACTTACGTTATCTATAGTTTCCTAGTGTTATACGATATGGTATTGCTCAACAGTCCGTGTAATGCCAAATGCTACATGAGATCCCCTCGCTGTCAGAGTTGACACCGATAGCAGCTTCCAACCAAGTCCTGGGATGAAGAGCGCGTTATTCACAAGAATGACGCCACATCACGCCACTGGAATCACATGGCCCAAGGTGATCCCACGTAACCTGATCAGTCCTGATCACCAACACAATCAAGCGCACCATGTTTCCGCTAAGGGGAAGACATATACGGGATATTATTGGCGCCTATTCATCATAAAAACCTCCAAAAAGACCTAAGGTTATGGAGGAAGTATGGAATCAGTTAGGATTGCCACCTGTTCGATCCTCCCCAGCCGTATAAGGTCTACCAGACGAATCTTTCCGTTTTGGAGACGGATATAACAGTTTTAAACTCAAAATTTAGTTCTCTGATCACCTTAACCCTAGTCAGCAAGAGCGTACGCCACTCAGGCTTCGAGTACACAAGGTGAGATTAAAGGGACAGATAAAAAAAGCCACGGAGGGTGCACTTCAGTAGTCGGTAGTCTGAGTACCGTTGGTGACGTAGACCAAATGTAGTACGGTTTTGACCAACACTCCACCACAATGATTCTCGTTTAATAAATTGTGTAAAATTATTAATAATTAAAACACCATTTAAAATATTATTTGAAATATTTGGTATGCAAGGATCTTCTGGACAGTTATCAATGCAATTACAGCAAAGATTATCAAGATGAAACCAAGATCAAAAGTAAATCGGGACTCGAATCGTCGCTGGTAGGTAACCGCCATTGCCGCATATTAAAAAAGTGTTCACCTTTCACCGAAATTCCTCCCGTAACCATGGTGAAAACATTACAAGCGTCCGAAAACACCCACAGTTTATAAGAAATAATATGATCAGCCCTAATTACTTGTAAATTTCCAATCCACCGATTGATATGAAGATTAAACCGACGCTTCAGAAAAAAAGAGCGAAAGATTAAGATGAAGGAGCCAGATTAAGATCAACATGACCATGCCTAGATCACCGAGATTACCCGTGTGGAAGATCAGGATCAGGAAGCAGCCTGATTCACGAACTATATGGCAGCCCTGACGGTTTGGTTTTAAACAAAGAAAACAAAGAAACGAAAGTAGTAATGAGTCATATTTATCATGAACCGCAAGTTTTGTATCGCTAGCGAGGAGCGTAGTCAGAGGACTAGCGTACTCCCCCCAGTTATGAGCTTAATGAATATGATAAAAGAGGCTGCGATTGTCCTGCGAGCGTACGGCGAAGATCAAGAATTTTTTTGGTATACCCGCCATTGACGTGGCGAGTGCAACGATCTTCTGGTTCCTGCATTAGACAGGACCGAGAAAGATCCAGGAATGAACCTACGATAAAGTTTAAGTTGTCACCATCAGAATCCAAAAAAAAACGGGATCGTCACAATACGCTCGACAGCCGATCATCGACCCATAGTTATCACCAGATATCTATGGGCGATTGATGGTGGCTTCAGAAACGGAATCGATGCTACGCCAACAGCGTGCCGTGGGGGTCGATCAAAATACAATCACCTGATCATCCACGTCTGACTCCTGATTAAACTAATTCTACGGAAATTATATTACATACACACGCAAACATGTACGTTCCGGGTCGAATCGTGTTGATCATTATGACCTTGATTTCTTGGAAGAAGATCATCGCACTATCTCGCGTTGTAACGATCCCGCAGCAGGGACGTTTGAAATATAAAATTATACGTAATCAGGTCGATTATCAAGAATTTTGTGCCTAGTATTAAGAAGATCTATTGAAGAGACTTGCGGTCGAGGGATGTCGGTGACTAGTAGTATTTAAAAGGGCTAACACGACGCCATTAAAATACGTGCATCTACCAAAAGGGGAAAGGGCGCTCCTCTAGATGTCGATCGAAGGCGGACCAGTCGCGGTGATACGGGAGCATGCGACGCACTTTTCGTTACCTTGGATGATAGTGATTTGGATGATCAGTTAACATTGTTGAGGCTGACCTTTGAGGACTTAGAAGACAGAAGAAACCCTCTGCACCTGGTAGCGCAATAAGAAGCGACCAAATAAGGCGGCTGTGGTGTCAAGCAAGTATTCTTCAGAAACCGGCACAACCTATTCTCCACCATCCGCCAAGTAGGCACGAGTAGTCAAGGTGATCAGACAAACTAGGAAAGCAGTGGGAAATCAGACTTGAATGACACCGGGCCAGATGAGGTCGAAGGTTATCGTCGATCATGCCTAGGATCACTGAACCGCACCACAACGTGATCAGACGGGTAAGGATCCCTGTAGCCATCTTGTGATAAGTTTGCCTCACCGGAGGTGTTTCATATTCTTCTCCAAGGAAGACTTCGCTTTCTTGATCATTGGTTAATTGATAGTCTAGCGTTTGATAATTCCGATAGCGGTATGAACCAATCCACACAAACTTTGATTGTCGAGGATTCGTGTCTTCGTCAACCCAACGATCACATTATTGAGCTAGATCAGTGGTTGGTCAGTAATGTAAGTGATATACTCCTTCAGTACAGACTAGATCAAGCTCTATATAAACGAAGCCCTCCAGCCAGATATCATAACAACATGAAGAAGATGATATGCGGCTGTTATTACTCCATGGTATATTTTTCACACCAAGACCCTTAATACTAGCGCGATGTTGTGGTTTAAAGCTGAAAGCATCGGTGGCCATCTTCTTCTTCCATATTCAATGATCCTTAGCGACAAAGATCGTGTTAAACCTTCATCATGAGTGCCAAGCGGCACACACAGCGTCTCATCAAGGTCTTGAACCTTCATCATGCGAATAACGTGAAAATTATGGCTTGATTGACCCGAAGGAAGAGAATATTGAGCCAGATAGTGTGGGAGCCGAGGGCGCACGACTTTTCGTTGCCTTTGAAGCGCGCCCTAGTTGATCAGGGTAGGGGCGCACGGGAGCAGGATATAAATGCGCGCTTTAAGGTAAAAATATATTAATTATAAATGCGTACTTAAGAACCTAACCTAAAACTCCTAATAAAAGCAAATATAAAGTTAAAATTCCAAAGTAGCTAAAAATGCATAAGTGACCACTATGGTCGCGCTTCACTTATAGTTTTTATGTAGTCCCATATGCGGAAAATCGTACCGTAGATTTTGTGGCCAACTGTGGTGAACATGGACGGGCTATCGGATCAGAGCGACATAAGGTACGAGTACACGATGGCAAGCGACATGCACATGATATATCGGTTGATGGAGCACATCAGAATGGGTAGCTCTGATTGGTTGATATTAGGTAATTGGCTGATGTTAGGATATAAGCAGTAATAAAGTTCTCTTTTTGCGTCCGATCAGTAAGATATCATCGATTGGGACGGCGTGATAACCTTGCGCATCCCATTCATTGCATACGCACCCTTACACGTCCCGGGCGGGAGCACGTAGTGCACTCGTTGGCCCACCGGCAGACGTAAGGCTCTTCAGAACTAACCCTCAACTCCACCCACTGTGTCAGCGGCTTCGTTTGGAAAGGTAACTGGGAACGTGATCGAGACGAGCGCTCTCACCTCTTTCCCCATTGGATTGCATCTGTTCTCTAGAAGGACCTTAGAATGTTCGGCTGCTTTAAGCTTCCCTTGGGAACTCTAGGTGTTTTTTTGTGAGATCCGTCGATCTCCACATAGAAAGTGCAGATCGACCCCCTCCTCTTAAGTTTAGGCTAGGAATACATAATATATTGGGTATTTCCTTAGTGATCTAGGCTTAAGAGAATCGGCGATCAAGTGGTGAAGACTTCCGCCACGTGATCAAGTACCACTTCACCGATCACCACTAGATCGACACCGTCGATCTGCGATCTGCGATCTGCGATCAAAGACCCTCAATCTCGACAATTCGTACAAGATCAACAAGATCGATCAGCGATCATCGATCTGCGATCTCGCCGATTCACACTAGATCAACCTAAGATTTTTGCACCTGATCAACACCCGTCGATCTGCTACGAATTCACCTCGATCTGCATCGGAATTGCACAGATATGAGTCCCAGTCACCTAGAGAGCGACCCACGCCCAAACCGTCGGGTACACAAGGTGAGCAAGATATAGGCCTGTCACAGGACAACGGGAGGACCCCCTTCGTTAGTCGGTAGTCCGGGCGCTGTGGGAACGCCTGATCGAACCTCAAAAATTCTAATTAGCCGCTCCACCACATATACCGGACTGTATATACATCACTTGTAAATCTTCAAGACATGATGCGCACCGTATTATATTTGCCTGGCAGATAATTCCGGAACTCTAATTTTGTTATTTCATAAATCACTTTTTCGCATGAAGTACATGTGCAGACCACTGTAAAGCAAGCCTACAAGAAAAGGAAGGCTGGTTTTCATGAAGAAAGCAAACTCAGAGGGCTGTTGATGAGGAAATGAGCGATTGAAACACTTGTGAAGCCTTGTGCAACATGGAGGACAAGAACGCAACCTTGACTGAAGAACTTTGTCTCAAACAATCGTTACTGTCTCACTGCATATTGAGCTTTAAGCATTTTGAGATGAGCGTGAAGCAGATAACAGAGTATGTAGGAAATTCAGGACAAGCTGAGAGATCAGGGTATGCTTCGATATTCACACCGATCAGGTTACTATTCTATTCAATAAATCTGGTTCATAAGTAGGCCATTTCATCATCTGAAGGCTACCCTTGCGACATCCATAATCAAAATGAGAGGAAACCCGCAAGTAATTTTACGTTAATAAGGTGAGGTCGATACATCAGAGTGATTGTAGCCATATCGTGATTTCCAGAAAGAAAGAACCGAAAAATACAAGCGAACAGAGGAAACCCGTGTCAACTTTCTATCGAGTATCTGGAGTGATTTGAAAACGATGGGGAGCGTCACTCGTGATTAAACTATTCTATTCGATTATAACATAATTGTTCCAAAATGTGTCACGAATGTGACAATGTCCTTGTTGTTTTAGATGCAAATTGAGAACTTAAAATGGTTCTGGCTAGCAACGCTCCAAGGGTACCTACTTGCCGCTGGCCCCTACATGTATCTGGCTTACGCTACGGGATTTCTTTGCATGTATTTGCATGTATATGTATATACGCAACTTACTATAGTTTCTATGGAGTTCTAGAGAATTCTGGAACTCTTGCGCAAGAGATCAGATCTCCCTCTGGCACTCTCAACCATTCGCTCGTGATGGTGCCAGGGCTTGAGCAAATTTAATGCTCTGCTGTGCATCTGTTTTTTTCTTGAAGAATCCGGACGCGCAGCTGATCATGACATCCCCCGGACTCTTAATCGCGTTGGCGGGATTCATTGAACTTGTGAAGAAGCTCTAGCCAATGAAAAGCCGTTTAAGCTTCGTCTCATACTCCCATGAGTTATCAGAGTCCGTAAGTCCATGCCACTTGACCAGCCAAAGCTTCTTGTTTTTATGCTGCTTCTTTTGCAAGAGTTTCTCTGGGAAATGAAGCTCTTCTTGGCTGTCACCATCAATGATAACTGGTGCACTCTTGGGTAGAGGCGTGATCCAAATCGGTCAGGATTGTCCACCGAGTGCTCAATAAAATCGATGTTGAAGCTTAGATGGAGTCGCTTACGATGCGGTAGTAACTTCAGTCGTGCAACATGTGAGTTGATCATCTTATCAATCTGGAAAGGGCCAATTCTTTTTGAGCAAGTTTCTCTTAATCTTCGCCCGTATGTTCCGTGATTCGTTTTAGTGGGAAATTTCTGGTATCAAGAAGGACGTTGTCGCCTTCTTTGAATTCAACTGTTCTTCGCTTGCAATCGTAGTATACCTTTTGTCGTTCTTGTGCTGCAAGCAAGTTTTCCTGCTAAATCAATTATCTTGTGACGATCTTGGGCAAACTTTGTGCAAAGTCTGCGATGGTAATGTCTTCGGTCCTGACACTGGGTAACTCTTGCACTATTGCGTTTCTTACTTTCCGTCCAGTGTCGACCTCAAATGGAGTTAGTTGAGTAGAAGAACTGACCAAAGTTGCGTGAGAAAATTCTACGGTTCCCAAATGTGATACCCAGTCCCGTCCGTGATAGGATACCATGCACCGGAGAGTGTCTTCCAACACCAGGTTTTGTCGCTCAATTTGCCCATCTGTTTTCGGGAGATGTCCGGTTGTCATTGACAACTTTACGGCCATGATGGACATCAACTAGGTCCAAAACTTAGACGTAAACTTGGCGTCTCGGTCACTGATAATGACATTTGGTATTCCATGCTGAAGAACGACAGCGTCGAAGAAAATTTTAGCTGTATCGGAAGCGTCTGCCGTAGTATGCGTTGGTGCATACTTGGCTCGTTTGGACAACTTATCAATACAGTCATTATTGTGTCAAAACCTTCCGAAACCGGTAGGCCCGTAATGAAGTCCATGGTAACGACTTCCCAACACCCTTCTGGTATTTGAACTGGTATTAGCTTTCCTTTCGTCTTAGTGCTGATTACTTTCCAGCGAGCGCATGTGCTACAGCTTTGTACGTATTACTTCACATCTCTTTCTAAGGTTGGCCAATAGTACCATTTGAGCCACTCGTAATTGTGTCTGTCTGGTTCCTGGATGTGCTGCTGTTTGTAACAGGGTTACATTTAGTTACGTTGGTTTACGTAAATACACAACGGTTAAGGTCAAGTATTGACCAGTCCGAAAGGTTCGGACCTATTGGTTGTTTTAGCCAATCAGGGCTGGAGCCCTTGGTGAAGGCGTGGCAGGCTGCCACGTGTTGGTACACAGGTTGTGTACATTACATTTTCGGCTAGGTACGGATTAAGTAAGTTCTACCTAGTATTGCTGTAGTTTACATTAGTTTATTAAGTTAGGCTAATTATATATTAAATAATGGGAATTGTTATTTCCACACCCCAAAATTGTTATTTCCACACACATCTGCCCATTTCTACAAATCGATGTAACAATTTGACGCAGTAATAGAATTAGCTTATACATGAATACAGTAGGGATGTATTTGACCATCCATGTCATT
Source organism: Peronosclerospora sorghi (assembly GCA_026184515.1). NCBI lineage: Eukaryota > Oomycota > Peronosporomycetes > Peronosporales > Peronosporaceae > Peronosclerospora > Peronosclerospora sorghi. Next base: position 7,607,967 of record CM047591.1, read on the forward strand.
TCCTAAAATCAGTAAAATTTTTGTCGGTAAGCAAATTGAGATTGCAGTATCTCCACAAGTTAAATACGCGCAATTCCATATTGCCGAGCTGTAGTGCCTGTGTGAATTCATTCAAATCTATGAGCTTGTCCGTCGGTGCTTATTTTAAGCTTGAGAGTATGTTAAGCGTACGCGGTCCACAGTGAACGGATGCTTAACAAGGTTGAGTCAAATCCAATGTAGCATTCAATCAAAAAATATTTACAGAAGAAAGTTGTACGAGTGGTCGGTTATTCCGTCTGACTAACAAATGTACTGGAAGGAAAATGCATTAATCAAGGATAGGTGCATTGTGCTCAAGCTCAAAAAAGGACCCGTGACTTTTAAGTCTGTGGAAGAACCGATGAAATTACTCACACAGACATTCACGAGGACAAAGCGCACCTAGAAGCAACATCTGGGAGATTCCTCGAATGGGAGAATGGTATTATTATTAGTAAGAAAGGTAAGCGTATGTTTTTCTCTTGTACATAAGCTTTCAAAACGTACAATTTATTGTGCGGATGATAGATCGCGGAACGCATGTCACTTTCATGTATTATTGTACATTAGTTTATTAAGAGCTTTCTTCGAACCTGGTAAATACTGTTCAATCTTTTGCTATCAAAATCTATTTTTCATAGAAGATACTTGAAAATCCCCTTTAATATGGGGTAGTCAGTATGTATTCATTGGTACATATTTAAGTCGAGTAAGTGCATGTAGTATCAAACATGCAGACAACTCATGTTTTCAAGCTGAAAATCATAAGATTCCTGAGGTGATCAAAAATAGGGTTAATATGTTATTTATTAAGACCGTGCCACCCCCACGGGGTCAGTTTAGACAAATGGCTCGATCAGTTCAGACATCCCCCTCGCGAGACATCGTAACTTTCGAAGGCTAAGGCGACGGTCATTTTTTACAATATAAAAAGGGAATTGTTACATCGATGTGTAGAAATGGGCGGGTGTGTGTGTGTGGAAATAACAATTTTGGGGTGTGGAAATAACAATTCCCTAAATAATAAATCAGTTTACAATCTATAATATATCCTGCTAGACGCTCGACCCGGAACGGTCGAGCGTGCAGTGAGTGTCGTAGCAGCGGAGCACCTCCCCTTGCTACTCCCTACTAAGGGAAGCCTTAGACTAAGGCGTTAGCGTACGTAAACAGTATACTCAGTGAATCTTGACCCCGTGTGAGAGAGCAATCTCAAACTAAGCCCTTAGATCAGGGCGTATCGGCTAAGTAGCGGTGTATCGCCGCTTAAGGAAATTCTTCCTCTGTGTGCTAGCCGCACCGTGCTCTTACGCACCAGCTACATCTGGTAGCACATGTAGTCAATCCAACACCTGTGTTGGTATACGGCATCCTCTGAAAAGGATCGACCAGGACGATTGGGGTCAGCTAACCCCCGTCCAACAAGAAGCCTTTAAGAGGCTGGTACCCATATTGGGCCAGGATGGCATACGCCTCCTAGTGGAGCAGGGTCTTAATACCTTGCGTGAGAGGGTGAACGCCCTCATCGCCCATGAGGCGAGTTTTCGCGGAAGTTACTCCGCGTCTACGGGGTGCGCCCTCCGTTATCCTTTAAGATAAAGGAATTCACCGGTGAAAAAGTTGATGACCTTTATGTGTGGCTTCGCGAGGTCGAAACGGCCTTCGCCACAGCGAATGTGATCGAGGATCACTTGCAAGTTGGACTTGAATTAACCCATCTTACGGGCAGAGCCCGTAAATGGGCGTTTACGTGTCCGAATTCGGTCACGAACGTGTTCCCGAACTGGAAAGTCCTTAAGCGAAATCATATGGACATGTATGCCACGCCTGATCTGGTTTTCCAGAATCAGATGGTTTCTGAGGTGCCGTCATGGCACTAGGGACTTGGAAACATACATCCAAGAACTTAAGACCCTGTTGGCAAAGATGTACGCGGAAGCGTATTCGGACGATGTGTCCATTACCGTGTTCATGGGAGGCCTGAAAGAAGGTCCAGCACGTTCGGAGCTTTCCGATGCCGACCCCAATCCCTGGGGGATGCGTTTAAGATGGCGTTTAACGCCGAAAGGAACTTTCATTCCTCTAGGTGGGTCCCGAACCCATGGACCTGAGTCAGGTCGAAGCGGAAGAGAAAACTCCCGATAGGAGTCACTCTGACTCCTTTCCGCAGGGCTTCGAAGCGGAGCCCCTTGAAATGCTGCAGCGGCATGGGCCACTGAGATGCTTCCTGTGTGGAAGCACGGATCATCTGCGGAACAGATGTCCGAAAAATCCCCAGCGAGACACTCGCTATTAGGGGCCGAGGGCGGGTAAAAGGCCCTCGCCCAAGCCGTCGAGATACGACGGCTCCCAGTAGGTGCGGGGCGCCCTAATGGGGGACCCATCAGTGCTGTTAAACCCCAGGGTAGGGGCCGACAGCACAAAGCCCCGAGGGAAAAGGTGCTTTCTAGCACCGAGTTGGTATACCAGACAGGTTTTCTGGTCTTCCTTGCGGACGTGAAAGGCTTTCATAAGCCTTGGAGAGTATTGATAGACTCTGGAGCGTCTGACAATTATGTCAGACGGGCTTATGTAGAGAAGAGTCGGCTGTGTACCGAGGCCCTAAAGGCACGTTCTCGGGACGTTGTAACGGTCCGTCTAGCGACGGTCGTACAAGTTTCTGTACCCAAGGTCTCGATTGACCTTAAGCTGAAATTTGCATACCTCGACAGCTTAGAGCGTTGCCTAGTACTGGATTTGGACTCGAGGTATGACCTCATTCTGGGCATAGAAGTGGTCGGAACGCCACGAGCCATGTATAGACTGGAAGACTAACTCCATTGGATCAACGCACCCGCGGTCGGGTGAAGCATTGGTGAGTCATGAACCCACCTTTGCTCGATGGCAAAAGCGATTCTGGCGAGAGATGCCAGAGATTGGGATATCTGAGATGATCAGTCCCAATGAGGTCAAGGAAGTGTTCCTTGACGAGGGGGATTCGGCGGTTAATCCCCACGCCGTTATAGGCGAGACTGGTGAGTCGCCAGTAGTAGAGGTGGATTCCTGTGAGGATAAGCGCGAGGCGCTTCCTAGAGAAGAGACACGAGGTTTGTCTCTTCTGCAAGTCGGGGTTCCCGACCACGCCATGTTAGGCGAGAATGTTGCGACTCTAGTGGTAGGGGTAGAGACCCCTGTGGTTAAGCGCGAGGCGCCTCCAAGCGAAGAGACCCGTAGTTCGTCTCTTTCGCACGTCGGAAATGATTCCGACAACGCCATATTAGGTGAGAACGGCTAATCACCGGTGGTAGAGGTAGAGACCTCTGTGGATAAGCGCGATGCGCTTCCAATAGATGGGGCAATTGACTCCCCCAATCTGGGTCCCGGGAATAGTCCCGAGTCCAGTATTCAGCAGTCCTATCGGGTGCTGAATAGCGTGACAGGTGTTGGAACGGAAGGCGTAAACCTTGAACGGTTGCCTGGGGTAGGCGAACTGTTGTCGTTGGAGGAGATGTCCTTCAACGAGTTTGAGACTGCTGTAAAAGCAGGTGAACTCGACGTTATCGTCGTGTTGCGTCCGGAAGAGGAGTTGAACTCTTCATCCACGATGGACGAGTCAGTTTTGGTGCAAACCAAACAGGCATTGAATGCCCGAAGCGGTCCCAAGATCCTTGCGGATCCTGAGGACCCTTACCATTCCTTACATTAGGAATTCGGAGATGTCATTAGTGACAACCCGCCGATGGGGTTACCACCGAATCGGGGAGTCCGACATGATATTGACTTGGTTCCTGGAACCAAATACTGCGTCACTAGGCAGTGGTCTCTCCACAAGGAGAAATGAGACGTCATCGACGCATTCTTCAAGGGGAAAGAAGAGGCAGGCATGGTACGGGAGAACAAGTCTCCCCACTCATCTCCTACTTTTTTTGTTCGTAAACCGAACGGAAAGTGGCGCATTGTGCATGCGTACAATAAGCTGAATGCAGCTACTGTACCAATTCAAACTGAGATTCCTCGGAAGGATGTCCTCCAGAATAATATGGCAGGCTGTACTGTTTACAGCGCCTTAGATCTGGTGGACGGGTACTATCAGGTGCTCATGCGAGCACCCGATATTCCGTTTACAGCGGTCAGAACGCTTAGTTTCATGCTGTGGGAGTGGCTTGTTATACCACAGGGGCTTTAAAATGCACCAGCGACTTTTAATCGCTTGGTGACACAACTCTTCCGCCCTCATAGAAAGTACGCTCAGACGTACTTCGACGATATATTCGTTCATAGTCGCGCGGAAGGCGACTCGTCTGATGTTTAGATGCACCTAATACATCTTCGAGCGGTGCTCGAATGTATGCGGGAGCATAAGTTATATGCAAACGCATCCAAATGTATTTTTGGTGCTGAGGAAATTCCTTTCCTCGGATGCTTCATCGGTAAGGATGGAGTGCGGGCGGATCCCGCGAAGGTGAAAGCCATTATGGAGTGGCCTTCGCCTGTAAATCTTAGAGATTTACGGGAGTGGCCTAGATTAGCCAATTATCTCCACAAATACAGCGAGAACTACGCTGAGATGGCGAAGCCATTAACTGACCTTCTTAAAAAGGATGAAGATTGGTGTTGGGAAACCAAGCACCAAAACGCTTTCGAAGCGGTAAAGGGGAGGTTGTTACAAGCCCCCGTTCTTGCTCTCCCAGATTCTGGGAAACCATTTAGTGTCGTCTGCGACGCCTCCGATTTCGCAATAGGATGTGCTTTTTTACAAGCAGATGATGCGGGAAGGGAACGCGTGATTGCGTTTGAGTCGAGGCAGCTTAAGGCTGCGGAACGGAATTATCCCGCTCATGATAAGGAGCTACTTGCTATGAAGTATGCCCTTGTCAAATTTAGGGTTCCCCTACTCGGCTCAAAGTCGTTCGTGGTTTATACAGACCACGCGTCCTTACGGACAGCGACGAAGTCGCCTCATCTCTCGCGACGGATGGCCCGTTGGCTCTCCTTCTTTGCGGAGTATAACTTTGAGGTTAAGTATAAACCTGGCAAGCAGAACGTGCTTGCAGACGCGTTGTCGCGTCGTCCCGATTACGATCTCGCTCACGCGACATTCATCACCTCGTCTGTGGTGGATCTCATACGCCAGGCGTATTAGAAAGATCCACGATGTACGGCGCTTATCAAGTCGAGCTAGAAATCGGTTACACCGTTACAGGTACTGTGACGGTTTGCTCTATTATAGCAAGAGCTCGGAGGACACTCCGCGGTTGGTTGTTCCTCATGATGAGGAATTGAAGTATAGAGTCCTCTTTGAGGCACATAACGCCCCTACCGGGGGTCATTTAGGTCGGGATAAGACCTACAGCGCTATAAGCGCTTTTTATTGGTGGCCCAAGATGTATAAGTGGGTCGGTGCGTATATTCGAACCTGTGAGACGTGTCAGAAGTTCAATCCCTCTGCAGATTTAGCGGCGCCTTTGGCGAGCTTATCCGTTCCGATGGAGTGTTGGAAATCCATTAGTATGGATTTTATCTTCGGTTTTCCGAGGGATAAGGCCGGCAACACCGGTATTTTGGTCACTGTAGACCGTTTGAGCAAGATGGCTCACCTGGCGGCGGTGCCAGAGTCCATTGATGGACAAGGAACAGCGAAAGTGTTCCTAGACCGTGTCTTTCGGCAGCATGGTCTACCGTTTCCGTATTCCGTTGTATCGGATCGGGATCCCCGTTTTACGGGACAGTTTTGGGGGCGTTGTTTAGGGTGCTGGGCACCAAGCTCCTCATGTCCACTGCGGATCATTCGCAGACGGACGGACAAACGTAACGCGTTAATCGCGTTGTGGAAGATATTCTCCGGAGTTTATGTCCGGATTTTCCAACGAGTTGGAGTGATATGCTTCCTATGGCCGAATTTGCTATTAACAATTCGGTTCATGCATCTAAGGGGTTTACCCCGTTTTACGTGAACGGATTACTGAATCCTAGGGTTCATTTGACGCGACGTGTGTGTGCCCAGGGCTTTAGGGGGGAGGATTCCCCGATGTCAGTCCTGTATATGTGCGAAAGCACATCGATAAGTTTTTACCGACGCGCCTTAGTGTCTTACGACACGTTTGCGATGCCATGGCGGAAAGCCAAGACAAGCAAAAGGAACAGGCCGACCGCAAGGGCCGGCGTAACAAAAAGGCGTATAAAGTAGGAGAAAGTGTTTTATTAAACGCTAAAAATCTTCCTACACATGCAGTTTCTAATGTGTTAAGAAACAAACTTCGCCCCAGGTTTGTGGGGCCTTTCAAGGTGCTAGCCCGAAAGGGCTTGGCGTACACCTTGGATATTCCGAAGGCGATGCGTACGCATACAACCTTCTATGTGGGTATGCTTAAGCCATACCAGGACCCGGAGGCGGGTCCCCTCTTGGAGGAGGTTGAGAAGGCGGGTAGCCGTAAGGCGCGGCAGGGCGGAGTAACATCTCCGACAGGGTCAAAATGCGACCACTAAGCTCCGAAACGGAAGCTTCAAATCTTCCGTCAAGACGGCGAAAGCCGTCCTGAGCGCAACTCGAGAGAGTCAAGCCGCTTCAAGACGCGGTCAATCGAGCCCATCTCATCGTGGATTCCATCCTGGACTTCCAGGATGCGACGGCTGTGTCGATCACAGCGCTCATGAAACTCACGTCGCAATTGTGCGACCACCTCCCCACGTTCTCGATTTGGAGGGTATTCCACATTACCATGTGGAGCGTCTGATGACGCGTCTGATTAAGCGACGCCATCATCGGGGTGGAACCCAGTATCTACTGAAGTGGAAGGGTTACCCTCATTCACGGAGTCCGTGGGAGTTCGAGACTTCCCTGCGGCAGGATTGCCGAGACGTCGTTGACGCTTTTGAACGGGAGAATCCCGCTGCGAGTCGACGACCAAAGGGGAAGAAGAAGCCCCTTTACTCCCAGTAGTTGGGAGTTCGCCGGAGGCAGATGCGGAGCTTGCATTGCTCACCGGCACCACATTGAGGGCCCATGCGCTAGCATAGCGCGTGCGATAAGGGGCAGGTAATTGCTCCATCGCTTTGACTTTGTCAAACGCCAAGCGCAATGCCCTCTCCACCCGAACGTCACGTTTGGCCTAGCTGTTGTACAGCTCTGTAAGTCAAGGAGACGTTTCTACCCTTTCGCCCAAGCGTGAAACTTACGCTCTGCTTCTTAGGCATCCTCTCCTTGTAGGAGAACGAAGGGAACCTCGCGGAGGTTCTCAACAAAGACACCTTGCGCCTGTTTCCTGATTCTTTTGGTATAAGGCGGCAGTGAACTGCTTCTTCGTGAGCAGTTTTCCCGGAGTTTCTTCCGGCGTTCGATTTGATGCGGCTTTTCATCAACAGGGACAGGGGTATAGAAGCCTAAACCCCTCTTTACCGCACTCTTAGTCCACTTTTGGAGATCACGAGGACCCCCAAAACGATATTCCGTCCGTGAAGGGCGTTTGGGGGCGTGTAATGCATCCCCTAGGTTGCCAGTGTGGCAAGATAAGAGTCCTGAGCCGCGTCCAATTCATTGGTCGTGATGGTCGCCTTCGGCGACTCGGATTTGCCATCCGAAGTTGGCAATGGTGGCGTGCGAGTTAGCGCATTTTCCTCACGTGTTGGGAAAGTATTAGGCTGCCGACATCGCCGTTCGGCGTCGTCATAGCGGTCATCCTTAGGGGAGCTATGCCCAAGGGCCCCCTACTCATAGATATCGGAGTCCGAGTAAATGACATCCCCTTCTCGGGGAGAATGATCGCCACCTCTAGAGGTGCTCATCGAGGCCAAAGTTCTGGCAGTTGGGGTCTTTAACTATAATCGATTATTGCGTGGCAATAGTCCTGATGGGGGGATGTAACGGGGTTACATTTAGTTACGTTGGTGAACTTAAATACACAACGGTTAAGGTCAAGTATTGTCTGGTCCGAAAGGTTCGGACCTATTGGTTGTTTTAGCCAATCAGGGCGAGAGCCCTTGGTGAAGGCGTGGCAGACTGCCACGTGTTGGTACACAGGCTGTGTACATTACATTTTCGGCTAGGTACGGATTAAGTAAGTTCTACCTAGTATTGCATATAGTTTACATTAGTTTATTAAGTTCGGCTAATTATATATCAAAAAATAAATCAGTTTACAATCTACACTATATCCTGCTAGACGCTCGACCCGGAACGGTAGAGCGTGCAGTGAGTGTCGTAGCAGGGGAGAACCTCACCTAGCTGCTTACAACTAAGGGAAGCCTTAGACTAAGGCGTTAGCGTACGCTAACAGTATACTCAGGGAATCTTGGCCCCGAGTGAGAGAGCAATCTCACTCTAAGCCCTTAGATCAGGGCGTATCGGCTAAGTAGCGGCGTATCGCCGCTTAAGGAAAGTCTTCCTCTGTGCGCTAGCCGCGCCGTGCGTATACGCACCGGGTACAACGTTGGCGCATCGTGGAATTCTTGCAGAATATCCGTGATTTAGCGACCATTGTTTGGAACACATAATCGAGCAATTGAATAAGATGTGCGCTTGTACAGGAGATCATTCTTCTTCTCAATTTCTCAGAACGGTTACTCCTCCAGGCTTACTTGAATATGGGATCTTTGGTGTAGCCGTTCTGAAATTTCATCTTTTGCGTCCGTAAGATGCAAACAAATTGTTGAAAACTCGATGTTCTGGACTTGTTCCACTACGTGTACAATTTCTTGAGGATCAACAACACGCTGCGCCCTCCCCCACAAGAACTGATCGTCGATTAGAACCCTGCGGTCGGACTCGGGAAGGAGACGAACAGATGCTACATTGACTGCATGTCGGCGCAATTAACGGATGCCTGACGGCAGGCGCCCGTGCACATATGTACCTGAGGGATAATTGAGCGAAAACCATCATCAGTGAATTGATCCTGAGTCGAAACAACACTTGACGCGTGCTCGGGTGGGCTACTCGGACGCGACAAGGCATCAGCAACCACATTGAGCTTTCCTTCAACATGATTCATACATAAATCAAACTGGCTGAAGAAGGCCAGCATGCGAGCCATCTTCGGAGAGACGAGGGGGTGATGTAACATCCAACTGCAGGGCGCACTATCCGTATAGACGTCAAAATGTCAGCCGTGCAAGTAATTCTGCCAATTACCAAGTGCTGGCTTGATAGCCAGAAGTTCTTGTTCGTGTGGAGGCCATTTGCCTTCATGCTGACTCAGTTTCTTGGGATAAAATGCTATAGGATGGTCCCCTGAACGGAATTGTTGAGAAAGAACTCCTCCCATACATTTTCCTGAAGCATCAGTGGTGACATAAAAGGTCGGTCAAAATCTGTTAATTTTAACACTGAAGCTTGTTGGAGAGCAAGTTTCAATGCGCGGAAAGCAGCAGCTTGAGCAGGACCCAAGTCCCAACTTGATTTCTCTTTGTTAAGCCCACTAAGAGGAAGTGCATGCTTCGCAAAGTCGAAGATAAAACGTCGACAATACCCCGCAAGACCAAGAAACCTGAGAAGCTCCTTCTTATTTGAAGGCTCTGGATATTTTTCGATTGATGTGGTCTTGCGTTTGTTGACCGATAGTCCTTCATCTGACACGATATGGCCCAGGAAGTTCACACTAGTGCGACCAAATTCACACTTCTTTTTATGCGCGTAGAGCTTTTCTTGAAAAAGTAGTTGACAAACTGTACGCAAATAATGAACATGCTCACTGGGAGACATGGAGAAGATACAAATGTCATCAAGATAGACGACGACGAAGTCAAACTTTTAAAAAAATACGCGCCTGAGGCGCGACCATATTCCCGGCATTCCTGCGAAGCCCATTGGAGCCACACACCACTGATAAGTTTCGCGATGAGAGCGAAACGCAGTATACGGACTAGACTGTTTCACTCGCACCTGGTTATAGCCTTGAGCAAGCTCAATCAAAGTCAAGATTGTACACCTTGCCTTACGATCAAAGATCTCGTCAATAAGTGGTAACGGTATCTTTGGAATTTTTGTTCGACGATTAACGTATTTAAAGTCAATAACCAATCGAATAGGCATTTCACTGTTGCCAGGACGCAACCATTCAGCACGGCTAGGTGCTCTGCTTGCTTAAGGATTTTTCTTCGGAATACCAATGATATTGAACACCCAAGAAGCGTTGGAGACTTCGATCCATCCCTTCTTTAGATTTTCTTGGATAAACACTTCAATGGCTTCTTGCTCACTCTTGGATACTTGAAAAGGTTGCGCTGTATTGGACGATGCGTCAGGCTTCATCTCCATGTCAAATTCTACAACTCGCTCTGGAGGCAAACCATCTGGGAGCTGATCTGGAAAGCAATCGGAATATTCTTCGAGTACATCCTTGATAAGTCTGGTACTTCCTGTTCTTCTGCTACTTCTATGACCTTCACAAAGAATAAATCAGCAAACGCACGACTATTGAAACGTCTCGAAATCTTTGTAATCGTTCCGATCACCTCTCGTTTGGTCGATGCGTCCTTGGTTACGACATCAGCTTCTATCAGTGATGGAAAGTGAACTTCATGTGTGCGCCACTCGATTTGAGTTTGAAATTGCGAAAACCAAGGTTTACCAAAAATAACATCTTGTGCCCTTGATAAAGGACGTTCTGTAAACTTCATATCGCGAAAAATTTGCCCGTTCATTTCTACGGAAGAAACAACTGTCTTAACACCTTCTAAAGTCCTTTTGTGCCATCAAAACCTTCCAAAGTGACGTCGCGAACGTGGATTACTTCTGTCGCAATTCCTTCGCGGATTAAACTTGTGGATGCTCCACAGTCAAGAAATATAGTGACTTTCTTGCTTTCAATGCTTCCGGGTTTCCTTATTTATGCGTCTTCCTTCTCTTGGGCTTGTGCAACTTCTTTCTTGTCTCAACACTTTTAACTGTAGCCACTGTATACTCGTCGAAAACAATTCGTTCCTCATCTTTTTCTTCATCCACTTCTTCTACGGTATTAACTCATCGAGAGTGCTGATTTGTGTTTCCTCTCCTCTGCTTTTAATTAAACTGGCGATTCCCATTTGCTTGGTACTGTGGCTTCTGAAATCTCCTTGTCTGTTGTCCCGAGTACTGTTTACGACGTGGCTTCCTACAATTGTATACTGTATGCCCATGACGACCACAATTCCAGCATCCGTTTCGGCGTGCTCCGTAACGAGCCTACACATTGTCAACTTCCATTGGCTCAGGCAACTGTGTTGTATTGTTGCGAACGGGTCGTCGGTGTCGACGCGATCTGTCAAAATGAGATCTTTCAAAGTCCATTGTAATCTTTATAGCGTTCTTGAGTGAGTTTGGGCTCATGTATTGCACCTCTTGTCTTGTTTCGGAGAGTAGTCCATCCATAAAATAAACTATCTTGTCAAGCTTGGTCATGTTTTCAACTTGCAATATTGCGGAACCTTGAAATATACTCAGCTAAGTTCTTACAATCGCGTTTGTCCAAGCGGCGCATCTGGTCACGCAGTCACAGCTGTAAATCGTGTGGAACAAACTCAGCCTTGAGCTCTAACAAAATTTCCTCAACCGATGTGATGTTCATACATTGATCCACCCATCATTGTCCTGCTGGCTCCTCCAAAGCGCTCCCTTACACGGCAAGAATTCGTGGAGCTAAGGAAGTGTCGTCCCATCGAATGTTTCGAGCATCAAAGTAGGGACGCAGCGTCTGAGCATACAGTCCAAATGACTCTCCTTCATTGCCCCTGAACGTTGGCAGACGGTTTCCTTCTAACTTAAACTCAATGCGTGCCTTGGATTCTTGAATACTTGCTAAGATATTTTGTCTGCTCCTTCAATACATTGACGAGGTCATTGTTTGGATTGTTCCGCTGAAAAGCAACTAACACTTCTTTTTGCTCGGCCAAAATAGTCTCAATACTCGCCAAAAATTTGCAAGGTCGGTCATTTTATCTACTAAGTGAATCGATTATTCAATAGAATAACTGACTTAGATTTTAGAGACTCAAAGGTACTGATTTTTGTCGTTTTACAATAGCTTCTTTAGCTTCGGCTAGGCTATTTTCACGCTGAACTTGCTGGACGGCCTGCTTGGCGTACTTCTTGTACTGGGCTAGTCGAATCTTCTTGCGCGTACAGGCTTCTTTCTCCTTTTCTTCTTGGTTTTTTTCTTCCCGCTTTCTGCGCCTTACTTCTTGTTCCAGCTGTTCTAGAGTCGTGCGCGGGTCAATAATCTTGGCAATACCTTCGTTGATGCGCCAGCAGCTAATTTGAGAATAGCCCCAGCCTCTTCGAGTCGTCTTAGTACCTTCAATTGAGTCTTGTTCTCAGCCTCTATCGTGGCGTCGCACATATCGATAACCTTAGCGAGTGCAAAGGTGGTTCGGGTTGCGGCACAAATCTGATGGTACAGATCCGTGCAATGCTTATTCAGGCTATGCGCAGTAAGATCGTCACAGTCAATACGCTTCAAAGAACCACGCTGCGTTGCAGAATCCACTTCGTGGCCAGATGTTTTGGCTTTGGGGTGATTTCGTCACATTTTACTTTCTGAAACCAACCAACTTGGTTTGGCCCGGGATCGAACCCGGGACCTTCCGGTCCCGCAGTGAGTAGTGAACCACTCGACCACGGTCGGATTAGATGTTTTGGCTTTGGGCATAGGCACCACTCGGACACAGCGGGCTGATCTTTGAGCCCTAACCGTCGTCACAAGGAGTTGCAATCCGGACTGATTAGAAACCCAAGCCGTTACTATCGGACAGCAACGACTTAGAGTGTACACGCGAGGTCCGAACCCAACGCCAATAGAGGGACTTTGGACAAGGGATGGTCGGAGATCGACGAGGACAGCGAGGAAACGGCGAGGTCTTCGGGACCAAGACGTGCTACCAAGTGCCACGAATGGGATAATGTGCTTGTTGTATTCGATGCAAATTGAGAAATGAAAAGGTTCTGGCTAGCGGTGCTCCAAGGGAACCTACTTGCCACTGGTCCCTACGCGTATCTGTCTTACGCTACTAGATTTTTTTGCATGTCTTTGCATATATATGTATATACGCAACTTACTATGTTTTCTCTTGGAGTTCTAGGGGGCTCGCTAGAGCGAAACCAAAAAATGATAAAGCTAAACCAATCGCGCTCCCGATTTTTTTCTGGTTAAATGACTTCCTTTTTTTGTCCGGTAACAAGCCGTCCGGTATATATTTGTATCGGTTCCACCGAAATGAGAAACTATGAGAGTGGTCAAGAGGAGCCTCAACGAATAAGAACACGAGTTTGAAACACGATACGATTGATACGCTGTCATCTTCATTCGTAGATCTATTGATAGGGGCTCATGGTACTTGAACGGATCCTACAAACGTGTGCTTGCCAGGTTCTTAGAAGTACCGAATCTGTCCCCGTTTCTCCAGCCATTTGCGCAACGCTTGCTGACGCACGATTAAGACACCAGGACTCGCGAATGGACCAAAGGCCAAAGCGGAGGTCGAATCCATTTCGTGAGCAAGTCGGTGATTTCTTGTCGAAGCACAGGTTTCATATACGTTCGACTACGTCTCCCAACCCCCGTGATAAAACGAAGAGTCGGCCGTGGCGAACCACGTGCTAACGACGTGTGACAAGTGCGCGCAATGTCTTCAAATGCAGCTACAACCGCACACTTGCGACACCGCAGGAGGTGTGTAAATCAATCACAAACCCGTCGTTGCGTCTTCAAGGAGTTGTCTCGATTCTTACTTCCTCCACCAATCGGTGGAATACCTGACGCGCGGCTGTCCAAAGCTCATATTCATCCAATGTATCAATTAGCGTGGAAGCATGGCTAAAGTTGCCAAAATTGATTTTGCGTACTTTCTTGAGCACGAACGCGAGGTCCTGCTTGAACTTTCGGGGTAGATATTTTGATGGATTGGTGACCGGCTTTGGCGCATCGTTTAGCGTCTTGTTCGCTTGATCGGACTCCCTCGTTTCCTGGAGATTATAGAGTGCTCGGATCACGGCAGCACAAGCGAGAGCGTTGATCACTGGGGCAGTATCTTTGTTGTTGGTCTGGTTACACTTTTGGGTCTCGAGAATTGTGTTGAATAGATCCAACATAATTTTCCACTTACCACGTTTCTCTAAACTTGTCATATAAGTTGCAAACGTGAAGTCGTCACAACGAGCGGTTCGAAATGTCATCTTGTCTATTATGTATAGTAAGAGGGGTTCAGCACCATGACCTAGTATGGATGAGAATTTTGCGGACCGTAGTAAGTATTGTAACCGCCTTGATTGGATGGGTGTGGATAATACAAGTTGTGTAACGGATCATATCTTGCACCCTGAGCATCGTTGATGTGGTGAGTAGGATTTGATGAATTTGACTAGGGAGGGAGAACTGATGTTTGATGTGGAACCATTTGTTGCGGATCAAAGCTGTAGGGAGAGGAAGCGGTCACTGCTGTGGCGGTTTGCTGAGGGAAGTCTCCGGACAACAATTGTGAAGCAGGTGTTGGTGCAGGGCCTAATGATTGTTGATGTACCTGTGGATATCCATGCGGGAGAAGTGGTGGTAGAATTTAAGGATTCCAGTTTTGAGACATAAGGAATTTCCTGGAAACTACACTCACCGGACATCTGTATTATGGTAGTCGAATAAGTTTTTTCACTAAAGAGTTTTCTTCATGCTGGAAAAACTCTGTATATCTCCACTGACAGAATGACAGTTGTCCGATTTAAACTCCGACTCAGATCGCCGGCGGCTCTAAACTGGCGGGCCTGGCTAAACTTAAAATCTGTTAGAACTCAGAAGGATGCGCAATAATAGGCACGGCTTGCTACTGAAAAAAACGAAGTCATTTAACCAAAAATCGGGAGCGCGATCGGTTTGGCTCTATCATTTTTTGGTTTCGCTCTAGCGCGCCCCGTGTTCTAGAGCGTTCTGGAACTCTTGCGCAAGGGGTGAGATCTCCTTCTGGCGCTCTTAACCATTCGCTCGTGGTGGAACCAGGTATTGCTCTGCTGTGCGTCTGTTTTTTTCTCGAAGAATCCAGACGCGCAGCTGATCATGACAAAATGGCAAGTGATGGGTCGATTTAGCATTTCTCGATTTTACCGCTAATGTTTTCTCTCAAAACTAACGGTCAAAGAAGGCCACCAAATATTATTGCTTGCAAAGTTCCAAAATTATTTGGTTCTGAGACCAATTTTGATGAGTAGGTGATAAGCGCGGGAAAAAGCACTACGCGCAGTACGTATCTGAACACACGAGCGTACATACTAAGCTAAGAACTAGAATAATCTAGGAGCACTATAAGAGCAGTTCATGTAGTGTGATACGAAAATGATGAGAACATGACGAAGCATAAAAAAAGTAGAAGACTCTAGCTGACAAACTATGCGCCAAATAAACGGCTGAATAGAGCGAATTGTGTCATGAGGGATTTAGTTTGACTATTTGACCAGCTTAGTACTACATTATTTGTGTTTTATGAGCAAGACATACCTGCGTTATTGACTAACGATTTTACATTCAACAATGGGCTTCTTCAAGCAAAAGGTGTGGCCGGATTGCGGCGAAAGAGTCTCACGCACATGTCGTGGTTATCGACGAGTTTAAAAAAAACTCAACTGGCCTTGAGTTCGTCACATGGTTTTGTTCAGAATCGCTCATCTTCGGCCGTGTACTTGATGGCACGCGTTCCGACAATAGTAATGTGTACTAGCGCGTCGTTACACCGGCGAGAAACAGCGACAGAGTAAATAGCGTAACGATAGCAAATAAAACGCAAAAAAATAAACTTGTTTATTCAAGCTCCACTTGTTAATCCACTACGTGATTCGAAACGAGATACCGCAGCCTGCTCCACAATCCACAAACGATATTCCACGTAACCAAGTATAAGAGAACTTCCACCCGTTAACTGGGGTACCGAAAACTCCACTTATCCACGCTGTCGAAACAAATCAAAATCCAAAGTGATTTTATTAGTGTTAAGTTAAATACTTAAACTAATAATATGCATATATGTAATTTGCTAGGTTTTTATCAAAAAGTCATAATCCAAATAAACGTTTCCGGCGACGCCGGGCGCTGCAGGAATTGCGCGCCCTTTCAACACTCCTTCTTGATTTTCCGACCGCAAACACCTAGCCCGTCTTGATCGCCGTCAGTCCGAGTCCCTCTTGCATCTGCCTCAATTTCGTTGAGCCCAATCCTTTGGTAATCACGTCCGCCAACATAGTGTCTGTAGGTTCGTAAGTCGGCGTGATTAATCCATCCTCTGCCTTCGAAATAAGAAACTTCACCCGCACATCCATATGCTTCGTTCTTCCTGTTTTTCCATTTCCTTCCATCACTGTAATCGCCGCTTGTCTCAACGCAAAACCATCGGTACTTTCACGTCAAATCCAAGTTCCCTTGCCATCTCCATGAATCCTATCATCTCGCATTCCCCGACCGAAGCAGCGTACACCTCTGGATCCATAGTCGAGAGCAAGACACATGATTGCCGCTTGCAAAACCAGTGCAGTAGAAACCCATGCATCGTGATAATCCCGCCCCTAGTCGACTTGCGGTCATTTTAGATCCACCGAAATCAGCATCAGAGAAACCAGTAAATTTCAATTCGTTTGACTTCTTGGTCTTAGTTTATTTCGTGATTTCCATTCGAAATTTTATGCCACTTTTCCCCTTGAGAAATCGCAGGACGCGCTTAGCCGTTGTCCAATCAAACTTGGTGGGCGCGTGCGCTCTTCGAGTCGCCTTGTGAACCGCAAAACGCAATGTCAGGTCTGCAGGACCGCGCGATCCACAACAATCTACCGGTCAGCGATTGAAACCTTTTTATTGACGGTCCATCATCTCGGACGTCTGTCTTTAATAAATCGTGATCCTTCAAAGTTTCGTTTTCGTAGTCGCCTCCGATAGGCGTCTTGACTGCGTTCGAATTTTCCAGTCCATAGCTCTTCCGTAAATCAGCTATCATAATTTCTTGATTTAGCGTGTATCCGGTTTCATCATCATAGTTAACTCGCATCCCCAAGAATTTCGAAACATGTCCGAGGTTTTTATTTCCAAATCTTTCAGGTCATCGAAAAACTTTCAACATAACACTCCGCGGTAGCTGTCACGAGTAAATCATCGACGTAAACCCCCACAATCACGATGTCATCATTACCCTTCTTGTAATATAGACATCCATCCGAGAAACTCGGCATACATCCACACTCCTTTAACTTGGCGTGCAACAGGCGATTCCACGGTCTGCCAGCTGTTTCAGCCCGTAAAGCAACTTCTTCAATTTCAACACCGCTTGTTTGGGGTTCTGGATTTTCAACTCTTTTAACTTGCTTTCTTCAATTTTCATCCAACTTGGGATGTAGAGAAAAATGGCGTGTTCATCCTCCAACTCTTTGACATAAGCGTTAGGGATGTCTCCGTCCATCGCCTGCACCTTCCACTTGCGCGACAAAGCCAAAATAAATCGCACAGTCGTCATTTCCATCACTGCAGCAAAGTTGAACTCATATTCCACCCCGAAACGCTGCTCTTTCCCGCAGGCGAAGACTCTCGCCTTATAACGCTCCAGGGCGCCATTCGCATCCGTCTTTATCTTGTAAAACCAATTCGTGTGAAGGGGTTTGACGTCGTCTGGCCTTTTTAGAACGTTCCAAACTTCGTTCGTCTCCAGCGCTTGAATCCCTTCACTCATGGCCCGAATCCACTTGTCTGCATTTTCTCTGCCGATTTCTTCTCGGTAATTTCTTGGATCGACTTCCGAAAGTAAATTCACCTCGCCTTGGTAGTCCAAATCATCATTATTTTATTTTTTTTCTTCGTGTTGGGTCTTCGAACTTGTAACAGGGTTACATTGTGTACGTAAGTACACAACGGTTGAGGTGAAGTATTGACCGGTCCGAAAGGCTTGGACCTATTGGTTGTTTTAACCAATCAGGGCAGGAGCCCTTGGTGGAGGCGTGGCAGCCTGCCACGTGTTGGTACACAGGTGTTGTACATTACATTTCGGCTAGGTACGAATTGAGTAAGTTCTACTTAGTATTACATATAGTTTACATTAATTTAATTAATTTAGGCTAATTACATAATAAATAAAAAAATCTGTTTACAAAATACACTAAAGGCTGCTAGGCGCACGACCTCGACCGGTCGCGCGCGCAGTGAGTGTTGTAGTGAAAGAGAATACCTTCCCTTAACTACCCCTTTGTAAGGGAAGCCTTGTATCAAGGCGTTAGTCTATACTAACTCGTAAACCAAGGGAATCTTGGCCCCTAGTAAGAGAGCGATCTCTTACTAAGCCCTTTTATAAGGGCGTATCGGCTAAGTAGCGGCGTATCGCCGCTTTAGGAAAGTCTTCCTCTGTGCGCTAATCTCACCGTGCGTGTACGCACCTGCTACAGACCTTGAGTTCTGGCGCGTAGGATGGCGCTCTCGTGTCCAACGCGGCTTCTTTCCTTATTTGACCCCTTTGAAATCCTTTGCGCTTGTCCTTCGCAATTCTCCGAACTTTTTTCTTTGCTTAGCGTGCCTGAAACATAGTCGGAGACTTGGGTCACTCCTTCTGACGCTTGATCCACTCTTCTGAGTCTCGATCTCCTCCTTGAGTATCTTGACCTTCGGTTTTATTCAGCATACTCTTGAGCTGCCGGTTCTCCACACCGGTCAGCGTCTCCACGTTCTTTACATATTGCGTCACGGTAATTTTTGTTCCTTTTTCAGGTACACCTTGAAGCCTCTAATTTCTTCGCTTCGCCCGATTATAATCCCGACTTGAGCCCGATGTGCCAGCGTGTTCTTCCCGGGGTTCCGGTATACGGTGCACGGGGATCCAAACGCGACGATTTCTACCAGATTCGGTTTGACGCCTGACAACACTTCCAGCGGAGACATCCACTTTGCATTTGCGCTGGTGGGGGTTCGGTTCAGCACATATGCTGCGTATTCTGCCGCATCCCCCCAATTGATAAAGGTATACCGCTTCCGAACAGCATGCACCGAGCCATATTCATGACGGTCCGGTGCATGCGTTCCGCATTGCCGTTGCTTGCTTGGTTTTCGGCCTCGCTGATCTGCCGCGCAATGCCGGTGATCTGGCAGGAATAGTCCACGTTCTTGAATTCAGCGCCGCCGTCCGTTCTCAGGACGTGTATTTTGCACTCGAGTTTTCGTTCGAAGAACGCCAAAAATGTTAAGACTTTTTGCGGCTACGTCCTTCGTTTTCGCGAGGAAAATCCTTACATAGTTACTCATATAGTCAATGAAATTGACAAGGTAACGATTTCCCAACCAATCTCTCGGTGTGATCGGACCCCTTGAGGTCGGAGCAGATCACACCGCCGTTCCTCTGCGTGCCGCAGATAGTCAGGCCGTGTGTTGTCATACTTGGAGATGAGGATTTTCCTCATCTCCGACGCAGCGTGAAACCCCACGTTACTCAAGACCAAATTTTCGCAGTTCGACCCGACTGCTTCTGCAACAGCCGTCAGGTACAGAAAGTGGTCTGGACACGATCTTCCGGTGCCTTCCGGGCCATAAACAGTTGCATACCTTGCGCCGGGGTCACCTGCACGTGAAAGACAGACAATAACTTGTCCATCACGTACCAGATGGCTGGTGTTTCGCACCACCATCCGTCGACCTTCCGGTTATAATATGACTCTGCTGGGCCCGCCAAATAATGGCCCAGCAGGTCGACCTTCACATATTCGGTCCACTGGAATCCACAAGCTGCTTCAGCGAGGGTAATTTGGCGTAAAAATTTTCGCCCCCAAGCTTGAAAGACGGATCCCAGTCCCTTGTAAATTTCTTTGCCGTCGAACGGCTTTATTTGTAGCGTCTTCTGTTTATGCGAGGGCGTTCGCGCCACTCCAAACCCCTTAACCGGCACCTGACCGTGTAAACCATACGATTAATGGAGCTGGTTGCCATTATAGCCATGCGCCTGCGGCCTACCAGATCCGGGGGCCCCAACACGCGTAAAGGCATCTCTGCCAGCGTGACTTATATCTTCGTAGCTCATCTTCCCTTCAACCCCGTTGCAAAGCCCCTCTTACCCTCGCCGCTATCCCCAAGGGAGGCCAAACTCATCTTGGTGTCTCCCCTGGGCTTGTGCGGTGACTTTTATTCCTGCTTGGGCGTGTTACTTGCCACCTCCATCCTTTCCAGGCGCGTCGTATGGTTTCCGAACAAACGCAACACGTCCGCAGGCTTGAGCTCGTCATCAGATCCGCTGAGGCCCTCACTTGGACTCATAACCTGTTCAGAATCGCTCATCTTCGGCCGTGTACTTGATGGCACGCGTTCTAACGATAGTAATGTGTACTAGCGCGTCGTTCCACCGACGAGAAACAGTGACAGAGGAAATAGCGTAACGATAGCAAATAAAACGCAAAAAAATAAACTTGTTTATTCACGCTCCACTTGTTAATCCACTACGTGATTCGAAACGAGATACCGCAGCCTGCTCCACAATTCACAAACGATATTCTACGTAACCAAGTATAAGAGAACTTCCACCCGTTAACTGGGGTACCGAAAACTCCACTTATCCACGCTGTCGAAACAAATCAAAATTTAAAGTGATTTTATTAGTGTTAAGTTAAGTTCTTAAAGGTTTTTATCAAAAAGTCATAATCCAAATAAACGTTTCCGGCGACGCCGAGCGCTGCAGGAATTGCGCGCCCTTTCAATATGGTTGTCACCATTTTACATGTGAAGTAATCGAGTGATGTCTATTTCATGTTGAATCCCCATGTCTTTGGGAAGACAACATAGTACTACTTTTCTAAGTAAGTCGGAGTATTAATTGAGTGCATCATAAAACGGGAGTTTGCTTTGAATGACCTCCAGATCAGCGCGGCAAAGAAATAAATTCGGTTTGTTCATCGGAAATACACTCAGTCATTCTAAGTGCTTCCTAATGCCATGTGCTTGTAAAACGTGGAAATTTGCAAACAAATATTCACTACTTCATCATTGTCCATGACGATGTAAATGTGTCCGATCTCATTATCGAACAATTATTAATAAACAATTCTAGCTAAGGATGGATGTGCCCCACTACAAACCCCATTGTGGAAATTTGCTTAGCGGTAGGGGATGGGTGACTGATTATTACACTGCCTGCGTCAAGACGCTTATCGTCTCGACGAGCTCTGTTTCCTGATCATGCGTTCTCGCCTGATATTTCTGTTTGCTACACGGCGGTATCTATCACCCATGTCAAGGCCTCTTCATCACACGTTGGTCCATACATACCGTGGGGAAAGTTCTGTGTCGTGATTCGTCAATACGACGGTCTTTATCGTTAATTTCTTTCTGACGCAACTGCTATTCCGGTGCGTTAGGCTGATCCACTGGACTGCTACAAGTGGGTGTCGTGTCCGCTGTGATTCGCAGATCAGAACTGGTACTGCCATCGCTACTACTCTGAGTAAGCAAGTGCATACTCCGATACACCGAAATAACTCACAAGGCCATCGCTCTCTATGATATTGTCATAATAGGTCGACAGGACTGATACGTCTATCGTCAGTTGATGCTTAGACATTCAGGGATGCATAATTTAACATCAAACTTTTCGAGGACGATGAATCCTCAAAGGACATCCAAGCGCGAGCAAATAAATGACTCGGCGAGTCACGGTTGTACCTGCTGCTAAAAAGGACTAACAACATAACTTTAATTTTGTGCTCCCACATACTGGTTTAGTGCGCACTTATCAAATTAACGTTGCCTGGTAAACTCTTCCATGCGGTTAACCTTTCTTCGTGTGTTCAGATCACCCTGAGTATGTTCAATGGTGGTAGTCCCTAGTACCCTCGTGTTCCTGATATCGGCGTGCGAGATAACCCTTTCCCGTAGGGTACTGGTTTTCGCATTTTGGCACGAACAGAGGATGACGCTTGTCGCCCGACGGTCCATAACGTTGGCTGTGTGATGACGGTCGCATCGCCATGCATTCTTGGGTAAAGTTCCCGATATTTGCGCATCGATTACGTCAAAACGTCTTTTTTTGTCGGTTGCTTCGTCGTCGAAGCAACCCCACAACCAATAAAAAATATATCCATCGGTACAGGACCTCCGCTACGCGGTGGAGGGCGTGCACAAAGGGGATATACACTCGCGATAATTAAAATTAACTAGACCTTTGTTCAGGCCAAAAAAACCTTCCTGGCTGCTACATGAGAGAATTTTTTCGGGTGATCCCGAATCGATTAGTCTTGAAGGGACCGTCTTCTAGTACTTTCATATAAAATTGCGTAGCTGCATGAAATGCCCTTAGAACAGCAATTGGAAGCAAATATTGTGCATTACGCAAGTAAGCTTAAAATCTCAAGCTTACCTTGACGAAGTTATTAGAATGCAGATAGACATTTGCTTTCGTTTTTTGATCCTTGTATGGCACCGTATGTATCTCTGCGTACGAAGGTCAATGTCTCGTCGCGGCCGCCAACAATGACATTGCAACGTGACCTGCAGCTCCCGGTCCTCTTTCCTATTGCTTCGATGATCGTGTTGCGTATTCTTACCTTTCGCCATGTTGTAGTCGTAATAGAGCTATATGTAATTCACTTGCCCTTAGCGTATAGTCTCCACGTGGATATGCGTAATCAATCAGTAAATGCCTATGCCAAATTAAATGAAAACTCCACTTGTATCCACTCCACTTATACCTAATGTGTAACGTGAAACCTACTGTCCTATCACACGATCACCTGTTGGTCCAAAGTAACGATGCGCGCAAAAGTAGCGTGCGCGAAATCAACGTCAGTTAACTAAAACAAGAAAATGTAAAAGTGATATATTTGACTAGATTAAATTATAGTCCGTCACAAATTATAAAATTTCTGTACGCCTATTTTCTGCACACTGGAAGATCGAAACACTTCGCCTCATCTGCATATAGTTAGAAATAGTCTACTTATTTTAATTATTAAAATTAGTTAGGACTATTTGTTTTAGTTGTAAGTGTCTTTATTACTAGAATAAGACGAGGCGACTTCTCAGTCTACCTAGCTTAAATACTACAATTATTTTAATTATTCAGTGTCTATTTAGTGTTAACCACTATAAGCTACTCGATATTTATGTATATACTTGTAATGGGTCGTATCGTCGTCTGTGTTGGGGCTTCGCTCATCTTCAACTTCGCCTGCTCCTACGATGTGGTGTGCTTTTGGTTCTTCCTTAATGCACTGGAGGCAAAGTGTGAGTCGAAGCCCGTCCAAACGGGACTCCCCATTTCGGATTTCCTGCGCCGCCCATGCCTTCAGCTGATTCCAGCATAAACATCATGTGCTAATAGGTTATCCCCTAATCTATTCAAATGACGTGATTACTCCTTTGCGGCTTGCGCACAATGAAGAGCGATCTCAATTCAAATTGACAAGAACTTCTTACCACTCAATTCCATGTTTGGCGTACTTGTTCCGCTTCGGAACGCTTTTCCTGTCTGAAAACAGCCATATTGCGATGATTCCATAGACACGTAATGGCTACACTGCATAATGTCCACCATATGCGTTCAAAATGGCGTTATACATCCTCTGCCGGTCTGCGGCATACTTGAGAAATGCGTCTCTTCATTTCAACAACGAAAGTGTTGCCACTCTATAATTCACCCAGAGTTGATAATCTGTCAGCACATGTCTATGTTCCCACAGTTGCCTTGGACTTTGTTCCTGCACCGCCGACATCCATTTATCTGCTCGGCACTTGTCCTTCCATTTCTCCATTATATGTCCCAATTTTCGTGAAATATCTTCATGATATATCAGTTTAAATGCCCTTCGCATTTGAAAGGGCATATTCGTTATCGGTTTTCCATCACATAGACGCCAGGGAACTCCATGTATTGCCGGGTGTGGTAGGAAAACAGCCACTTGGTTCATGTCACTGGTATTGTTCCATAGTATCCCATTGTTGGATTGCTTGAAAGTCACTGAGATGCTGTTCCAACCCTGGAGAAACCTGCTACCAATCCGTCCTCTAGCTTCTCCCATGTCATGTCCACATAAAGGCTATTAGGTTCATACATCTGGATAGGGGGAAAATCCCCGATATATTTGCCCACGTCCACCCTCGGCGAGCAAACAATAATCCAGTACATCCACTCAATGATGATGCGCCTTACGTGACTGCTCTCTTCAATGGCTTGTACCTGCCACCTATATACAGCTCCAGATATACGTCTGATCCTCATTTCATTGATCGATCCTTGGCGTATCTTCTTGTATCTGTCCACCCGTAACATTTCACATTTCCCATCTATAATCCAGGGATTTGAATTCCATGCAAAGCTACCCCAGAAGGTTTCCATCGCCGGCGTGAAGATAGTATGCATCGGCCGGTCCTCTAAATCAAGACTGATCGTAATTCGACTCCCATTTCGTACCCCTCTCCTGTAGTCCATGCAACCTCCGTTCCGAAACGAAGCTAGTTGTAATGGTAAATTCTGAATATACCGATGTAACTGGGCAGATTGCTCTTCATCTGGTCTCATCCACTGTCCGAGTTCCTGGCGTAGATCAGCCCATTTTTCTATGGAGGCCCCAGTATATCCTTTACTCCGCTTCTGTGTATGAGAAGTAAGGTTCCTGAGCTGGTTTCCATCCATCTGCACCCGGCTCCAGCTTAGCCACGCCTGTTTGTATACAGAGGGTGGTTCGATTAGCCAAGAGGTATCATCTCTTATCCGTTGGACTCGGATAGCCAGTGGGATCGCAATCAAGCCCATCCCTCTGCCCCTTTTGGCGTATACAGAAGCGCCGGTGATATTTTATGCCGTACAGTATCCCCTGAAGTGCCTTCACCCAAATAAACTGCTTCTGAATATGAAACAGTTGTTGCAGGATATGCTGGGGGGGAGGGTTTATCTTCGCCGTGAAAAGGATGTCAGGCAACGCAATGGTGTTAAATAACAGAACCATTTCCATGACTGTTGTACCACATATTGTTGACACTTGGAGTCGTCTCCGTATGCTTTGAAGTCTCCTCGCCCAATTCACTTCCGTAAGCTCCGTCCAACCAATATCGTAACCTAGGTACTTTGTAGTATCTGGCGGTTGTAAAACCGGGATGCCATTCCATTCTTGAAGTACGATTGCCTTGTTAAGGAGCAACAATTTGCTTTTGCGAACTTGAACTTTCAGACCTGACAATTCCCCAAAGCTCTTCACTAGTTGGAGCACTTTTGGGGCCGATCCTGCCTCTTGTAAGAAGACTGTAGAATCGTCAACAAAAGCTGAAAACTTGTGGAGCGTACCCAGATGACACGGTTTGAGTCCCCGAATTGACTCCTCTCCCTGGATCGCTAATGATAAAGGTTCCACCGCTAGGATGAACAGTAGAGGAGCCAATGGGCAACCTTGACGGATCCCGGAGGTTATCATGATTGGCTCTGATAATTCTCCATTTACTTTGAACTGCGCTGTTGTGCCAAAGTGTAGCCTTTCCACAAATCCAATTAAATTCGGAGAGAAACCAAACTCTTTCAGTGTCTCGTACAGATAGATTCTGTCCACAGTGTCATATGCTTTCGCAAAATCGAGAAACAGGACCGCTGGAATGTCTTCGGGTGCCAAATTTATGCCGTCTTGCCCCGTTTGCAATACTGCCTCTATAAGGGTAACTGCACGGTGCAGTCGTCTCCCGGCGACGAAGCCTTACTGGTAGGCCCCTATCAGCTCCCCTAGAAATTGCTGAAGTCGGGTTTCTAATATCTTCTCGAAGATCTTGTAACTCGATTGTAGAAGGGATATAGGCCGGTAGTCCATCGCATTGACCGAGTCTCCATTTTTTCGTAGAGGAATGACTAGAGCTTGTAGGAACGATTCCGGAGGCTTCTCTCCTTCAATGATCCTGTTAAATAAAAACCTTAACGGTTCTATTAGGACGGTAGAAAGTCCTTGTAGAATTCATTTCCTATCCCGTCCGGTCCCGGTGACTTGTTCCGCGACAGCGATTTGATTGCTGTGAAGATTTCCTCCTCGTCCATCCTACGCATAAGTATCTCATTCTGGGACGGCATCACCTTCCTCATGACTGCTCCGCGCAGGAAAAAATGAAGTTTTTGGACCATCTCGTCTTAAGTAATGAGACTATGTCGTACCCCTAATAATCGGACCCATGTAGCTGTGAATTTGTCTGCAATTGTGACTGGTGAATGTCTTCTCTCCTCGCTCTCGAAGTCTATTTTCGTCACCGTTTGGTGTTTCTCCCAAATTGCGACACATTTATATAACCATCGGATGTCTGATGAATCCCGATGTAGAAAACTCCCTTTCTTGCCTTACTTGATCATCTTTAGATCTACTATGCCACTCGCTATCATTTCGTCTCTTGTAGTGCAGCTGTCCCGCAGTCGTTGTCTCAAGCGGCTGGATTTTCTACGTCGGTGGTACTTGAGACGTCGTCTGTTCTGTTGCACCGCTTAACGGTACTTCCCCATTAAACAGTCCCAAGGAATCTGGTGATACTCCCACACATCTGTCACCTTTTGGATGGATTTCCGCACTTCTTGTTGGACTTCAACAACACCAGAGCTTCGAAAAGGATATGCCGCTGTCGGAATCCGTTTAGTGATCGTATCAGTCCGGGGAGACCGAAGGTGTAATTGTAGCTCTTCATGGTCCGAGTGTTGAACTGGCTACGTCGTGTAGAGCCATTGGATCCAACACACTAGACTACTTAAAAGATAGAACCGATCGATGCGGATAGTTTGTGCTCCTCTCCAGTACGTAAAGAAGTTTGCTGACATGATCGGGATGATTTCTTCGAGTGCTGAAGTCATACTTGATCGCGCGTCTTGTAATCGTAGTAGCTCCACCATTGATGATAACTCCTTACTCTCCGTCTGTGCTGACCTGTGTCCTCCGAGCCTATCTAACACCGGACTTTCCACGCAATTAAAATCTACGCCGACTATTAGGTGTTGATCAGCCGATGGGCATATCTTTCGGAGAGTGTGGAAAAAAATCCTTTTCAAGATTATCTCCTGTTGGGCCGTAAATGTTTACCAACGTCCATGTTCGAAAATTCACTCCAATAATTCGTGAGCTCCATTCTTCTGTCTTCCAAGGTTTTGCCTCTGACGATATTCGAGGATGGAGTAAAATCGCCACTCCTGCCGCCTTGGTTTTTGAAATACTCCAGTACGAAAGTCGTTGCGAATTACTGTTATTGTTCCACATACGTTCCCAAACTCTTGTCATTTCCTCCTTCGCGTCAGTCGAATCAATATGCGTTTCTTGGAGGAGAATGGTATCAGGCGACCGTCGTCTCTCTCGCCACGCTTGCAACCATTCCAGTCAAATACGTGCCGGAAAACCCCTCACGTTTTGGCTAGTTATCCATATGTCCTGAGGCCGCCGGACTAGTTGATCTTGTGGTGGCGCCAGCGTATATTCCTTCTCATGTAACGATCGAAAGGATGTATATACATCCGCTTTCCGGGGGTCACACTGAATGGGATGCTGGAATCGTGCGTTCGTCTGAATGCCCTTAGCATCGATCCGCGCTCCCACCATCCGAGCACATCTGAGTCACTGTGGATATTTCCTCCAAGTTGGTGTGTCTTGACGCTTCACAGAAGAAGATAGCCAGATTCCACCACGCTCTCGCTCCTCCACTCTCGATATTTCAGATTAAGTTCCGATAGTCCACGTTTGTCACCGCGAGAGTATGGTGTCGTTTGAGTAATGTAATGATCGAGTCAATCGGCCGGAATTCTGCACCTAGTAGCTGAGCCTGTTGTTCCCCAAACAGATGCGCACAGAGGATGTTCCGTGCCAAATTCGTAGTATGTTTCGGCGCACATAAACGAATTAGTTTATTCTGGCCATACTGCACTTGACGTATCTTCTCCCCGATGTTGTGCTGTTCATGATGGCCGCCTTTAATTGCGAGGTTGGAACACTGGAGACCCGACTTTCCCGTAACCACGACGCCCCGATTCCTTCACATGCTCCTCGTTTCCCGAGGTCTATCACCGCGTACCAGCACTGTTCCCGAAATGATACCGTGAGTTGGGTTAGCACTGCTTCGTCCACTAGAACTAGGATCTCTGGTCCTCCTCGAGTCGGTTTTAGAAAGTGTAGAAGTTGATTTGCTTCTGGCTTTGCCGCTTCCATCCATGTCATTCTTGTCGCTGTTACCATCGGAAATTCCACCCGTGTATGGACAGTCCAATATTCCTTGAGACTATTCCAGTCATTCTTCCAGATCTGTTCCTCCCCGTCAGTCGCTAGTTCAGACCGTTGAATCTTGGTACCTTCCCCTCTTTGTAATGGATCCTGGCCACTAGTGTGGGGTGCCTGAGGCCTTGAAGGGTCACGTTCGCATGCAGATTCCATCAGCACGTCCGGGCGCTCAGTAGGCTGTGACCCTAGATCGCATGTTTCTACCTGCGCGCTGCACATGTCTACGTCCTGTATAGTTGATCCGGCGGTTCTGTCTCCTCCCATTTTTCCGTGCAGACAGGCAGCGTAGTGCGCCTCTTCGAAGCGAAGAATCAACGGCATTTGCTGTGTACCGATTTCCGCCTGCTTCTTCAAATCCGTGACTTTTTTAACACACCCGTCCAGTCCTAGTGTATATTCGCCACTATGTCGGTATGTTAGAGAGTTTATGGTCCGCATTTCAGGGTGGAAATGTACCTCCCCATATGCCACTCCTCCTGGTAATGTGTTTACCACGAAAATATCCAGTTGTAGCATTGCGCAAAATACTTGCTAGCGTGTCATTGCTTCCCCATGCTGTAACCGGGCCGAGGTCCTTTAGTGTGGAACCACTAAATGCATACTCGCTTAGATACCGCCGGAACTCCTGTGCTGATACCTTGTCAGACATTTTGTCGTGACCTCGTCCCAACGCTGTCAATGTCTGTTTGCGAATCCCGGCCGGGAATTTCCTCTCAAAATCAATCAGTGCTCTGGCTCGGACTCCTGCTTTCACGTTTTCGGCTAAGGTATCTAGTACCTGTGGGGATTTTTCCAGTTGTGAGCTCGCCAGTGCCTGTGCTATCGCGTATGCTTGAGAGTTCCCGGTCGCCGGTGTCCGCACTGGTGTAACCCCCATCTCTGAAAAAAGCCAGGGATATTTGGGTGATCTTCCGTTTGGATCGTGCCCTGTGCCCGGGAACTCTATTCCATCTCACTGTACCTTCAATCCCATCCAAAAACGCTAGTGTCGATATGATCGCTTGTTTGGACGTATGTTCTCGCATACCAAGCTCCACTTCTTCCGAATTCGTCGGTTTCCGCTGCGCTTGTCCTAATGTGTCTTTTAAGACAGGGGGTCTTGGAACGGCTGTATCCTCTGCTTGTGTGTCCACCACTTTCTTCTGGCTGATCCCGGTGGTACCTCCTTTGTTAAACTGTGAGACGGGGCCTTGTTGTCGTCTCCTTAAAGATTCCTTTGTGATCCAAGTTACCTTTTTTGGTCCCGCGTGTTGGACGCTGACGCCCTTCTCCTCCGATGTGTGTGTGTCGGGATTCTTTATCCCTTTTGCATCCGGTTCCTCAGGGGATGGTTTGGTCTTAGGCGGTAATTCCTGCTGTCCCGTTGGACCCGCACTGGGATGGTCTGCCTGACTTCGCTGCATCCGATTAGCCGCTACTTCAGTACGAAGTTGCTCCAAACTAGTGAAAGTTGGTGCGGGGGACTTGAGCTCCCCAATTTCCTTCGTTGTGATGACTATGCATCTTTCCTGTAGCAATTGTTGAAAATCTGTGGTGCAGGCTCTGATTTGGTGGTCCGGTTGACCGCAGCGTGCGCACTGTTTTCTTCCCCGCAGGGTGGGATGCTCGATAGTGAATAGCGTTTCGCCCCAAACTATTCTCAACTTTCCGCGCATACCTTCCGTACATCCCCCAGATTCGCACACCACCCTCCATTCCGTCGATGTCTCGGAGAAAGGTCCTCCAGTGTCCATGTTCTCCAAATGGAATGGTGAGTGGATATGCTGCTTGAGCAGCATATGGACTTTAGTCATATCCACCAACCTGGAAATATTCCGGATTATCATTGTATACACGCCCTGTAACCGTCTGTCCGACCCTTGAGCCTCGCTCTGTCGTCTCCATGTGGCCTCCGTATCACCAGGGTTATCTACATCCTCTTTGTGCATGTTGGATAGGCGATGATCTTTCCTCAAAAAAGATACGACATCCCCGACATATCGTCGCGCTATCTCTATGGACGGAAAGAAGAAATATATTGTGTGGTTCGGCTTGTCGTAACTTATTGTGGTTACCTGCGCTACCATTTCCCATAGGCGCGCTGACCCGGTACCTCGTGCTGTTGCTGCTGTGGCGATACTCTCTTGTAATTTCCGGGTACTTATAAATGCCTCCTTAATATCGTTTTCTCCATGCATCTACATCACTAGGCAGCCTTCTACCTGGGCCCGTATCGTCTGCATTAGACGGAGCCTATCATCCATGGTCATTATCTTCCGTAGGAACTGCGGCAAGGAACGTGCTATGATCGTTCCTTCTGCAAGTTCTTTGACGATAAACCATTAATCGTCTGTGTGCCGTCACGCAGATCTTCATGCATGCACCAACGAAACTGTTGTTCACAAATAGATTGCAGACGCTTAATTGTATCCGGAGAGTACGCATGCGTTAAAAAAATGAAGGGGCGTTGAAATTTCTTCTGTTTGTGCTGCTCCGCTTGCTGCTGTTGACCCCGAACTTGTCTGCCCATCGTAGTAATGGTGGTGGCGGCTCATCTGATTGTTCCGCAATGTGGACACGGGCTTGACCAATTTCACGCCGTAGTATGGTGGTCAATGGTTAATTAGATGCCCACGACAACTCCACCGCCTGTACCACTCGTGTACTCCATCTCGTCCACGGCTGATCCAATTGAATAACGATCATTTCATACAATCCAGCAATTTTTCCGTCTCCTTGGCATTCATCTTTGGCAATCTTTTCTAATCCAGTCTCGCAAATGTTAAATGTTTCTTCTTGGTTAGTTTGTTGTTAAAAATGCATACGAAAAGTTGCTGGATCAAATGTTTCCATGTTTGAAGCCAAGGCCGTCGTGCTTGCGCCTCTCGCATCCCGTGTTCTAGCGTGGCCGATACTTGGACCGCCTTCATCTCTGTGGGAGTGGCATCCTTGTTCTGAACCGGTTTTGTTTCCGGAAGATGATTGGCTGAACTATTGGTACATTTTACCGACATCTCCGAGCCTTCTGATGCCGAATTAGAAATTTGGCTTTCTGATACAACCTCATCGAGAGGTTTTCCTATGCCTTGCTGCATACCCCTCCCCCCTACCACCCTGGGGGGGGTTGTGTGGCCAGGGTGGCATTCAGGTCGGGAGGCACTCCCCCCGGTCCTGGGTCGTGCCCATGCATGTCCATAATTTTCTGGGTCGACCCCAGTTTCCTCGCTTACTTGTGTCCTGATCCACCAACTGTTGCTGAGTTTGTGGTGAAGTGTACCACAAATTTGGTCACTTTTGGTCAAGGCAGTTGGTCGCGTTTCCGATTGGTCCAAAGAAGGGGGGCTTTTTAGCCTATCAAATTCAAGGAGTATCAAGAACGCTGGTCTTGGGTGAGTCACCTGACTTTGGGTATTTTACATAATTTTGTGTGGGTACATTAGGGACCATAGGGAGGTAGTATTATTGGTTTGGTTGCGGTTTTTCCAAGTAAGAGTCTTTTGGTTGTGGATTTTCCGGATAGAGGGCTTTTGGTTGTGGATTTGCCTAAAAAAGTAGAAGTCTTTTGGTTGCAGGGTTTTCTAAGTAGAAGTCCTTTGGTCTTGGTCTATACCACAGCAAGGGATCGCCGATTTCTTTTTACGTACATTAGTCGCCTCCGCCCACCGTGGAGTGTTTGGGGGCAGAGGGTTGAATTATCCCCTCTCGCCTATTATACCCGGTCTGGACGCGCTGCACGCGCACTTTGGCCACCAGAAGTCCCTCGACGGGAGTACGATTTGGCTATCTCGACACTTTAAGTCAAGCGTTTGGAACGTGCTATTCACTGGATTGGCCTTTACGTGGAGATATCGTTTGTGGAGTTTCACGGGCATATTGGGTCTTTACGTGGACATATTGGCTTATTGTAACATTGGTTGGAGTTTAGACCGGTTTTGGTCTTCTCTCATATTGGTCGGGGCTAGACCGGTTGATTGGTCTACCCTCTATTATTTCGTATTGGTCAGGTCTAGATCGTTTGGACGATCGACCTATTGGAATCTATCTTTCGGAAGTGTTTCTGGTCTGTACGTACCTGGGATGAAGCGTTCCGCCCTAGGTACACTTAGCCAGCACGGTATCATATTCAAGACCGAATCAAATCGATCTGCGATCCCGATCCACCGAGTGTGTAACCATCCCACTCCAATGAGTACACAAGGTGAGATGGTCTTAAGTGAATCGGACCAAGTGTCTCTGGATGATGACTGGTCGTATGCCAGCAGCGGACGATCGGACCAGATTTCGAATGGAGGTCCGCGGGGTACCCCCCCCCCGTAAGTTGGAAGGCTGGGCACGATGGCGGTGGTCAGGTTGTCGATACAAATGTATTCGATTTCGAACTTGACTCCACCACAATGGTGCGCGTCCCCGGATCACTTGGTGATCGTTGATATCACCGCGAGGTGTCATTAAAGATTGAATTTGAAGATTTGAATTTGGAATCGTTCTGGAGAGGTCGTAAGGAAAAGCTATGACATTACGTCTTCGTTCTCGATAAAGATGGCGATGTCCGGTCTGGCCTGGTGGAGGACCAGATCGGGATTAATAACTTTTTTCCTCCCCAAAAGGCTCCCACCGGAGCCGATTGGGACTATAGCAAGTCTTGCTATAGTCCCGGAAAGAATCAGGACCTTGGTCCTGATCCTATGTATGTGCATAAAAAAGTTTATGGAAAATCAAAAGACGAAAAATACTTGGAAGATGATCAGAACGATCAGACCAACCTCCCCAAGGTCCCCAAGATTCCCAAGAAAGGGTTGGGAATGCCGGCCGATGAAGACGACCTCGAAGAAAAGTCGCAGGTCGGAGATGGAGGTATCACTGAAGAAGACCTAAACAAGATGTACTACATTTTTGAGCTGAAACGATTTGTTCGTTTTGACGCGGTCTTTCGGGTGTATAACCTCCAGATCCCCGACCGTCTTCTCGGTCCCACTACCGAGCCGGTCCAGAGTGATCGCCCATTACTGTTGGTGAAAAACTTGGTGGCGATGTTGGCGGAGGTTGGCATTAAAATGCAGAACCCCGCCGATGTCCAAAAACTATTCGAATTTGAGACTTGGAGGCTGAAATCGTCGATGTCGACCTTCCACGACCATTTGGTCCCACTGGTGGAGGCGGTTCGCCGCCCAACTCCCACCGCAGAAGTGACGGTCGCTGAAGCCTCCACAGCGCTTGTCGACATTGGTTCTGATGACGAATCGGTTTATAAGTCTCCACCGGCCTCTAACAGCTCATCAGAGTTGGAGACCGGTGTCGAGCGGATGACAATGGGGGTGGACCATGTCCAGCCTGAACAAAAAAGGGTCGTGCGGCAGCAAAGGGCTGATTTCCAGTCGGGGCTCCAGCAGCCCCCACAGGCCTCAGTTCCGCAAAGGGAGGGTATCAACACGTTGCCCATGACTCCAGCTAACGTCCAAACCATGTTTGAGACGATGATGGAGCGTTTCATGGAAGACCGGGTTAGACCACCTCTGCGGCCACATGCCCAAGACCGGTCTACCCAGCAAAGTGTCAATGTTTGCCGAGATGTGGATATGGAATCGGTAACATCTGTGGACAAGCCCACTAGAAGTGGTAAGCAAGTCGGCAAAGGGAAGCGCAAGCCACAACCGGCCAGACCGCGTAGACCAAGTAAGACAAGTGACTGTGATATGGAGTCGGTCGGCGGTCTTGACGACCACTGTGGGTCAGACGGTACGGGCACTGGAAAGCCACGCAAGGATAACCTAGCCTCCACTATTGCTTACGACTTCGGATCTGCTGCGATTACGCGCATCCGTATGGCCGCGACGACCGACCTCAAGGACTTCACTGGCAAGGATACTGATGAAGACCAGGACCGGTCTTGGTTCGGTCGGGTCAAGTCTGCGTTCCTGCAGACCAGACCCCGAAAAGTGAAAGGTGTCTGATTCTCCGGGATTTGTTGAAAGGACCGTCTGCCAACTGGATCCAACAGTTAGGTAGGGATGTCCGGTCTGACTGGGACCAGCTATGTGCAGGGTTTGAAGGGAAATATTGTAACTCCGGATTTTCGAGCTCCCCCAAGTATCACCATATGCAGAAGCGGAGCGACGAGACACTGATCGAATATTTGCATCGGTTGAACGTGGCTGCACTTCGTGCCGGCATAAGAATTAAAGAGAATAACCCGCTCAACGGTGCTGCTCTGGAACATGTGGCTCACTACATTAGTACCCTGGACGATCAAGAACTGGCGGACCAGCTTACTATGCTGCGTCTTAGGGACGCGGGTGAAGTTGAACAGACTCTACGGACGCTACAGCAGTCGCGTAGCATGAGGGCGAAGAGTGCTGGTGTATCAGGTCGCTACCGATCCAAGACCCAGACCCAGACCGATCCGGTCAAGAGGCCCTGGACCAGACCGACCCGAGCAGTCAAAGCGATCGTATCCGAAGACAGCACGGTATCAGAAGGGGAAATTGGAAGTCAATCCAGCCAAGATTCGTCGGATGAAGACCAGTATCGTTACGTCTATGTTGCGGGACCTGCCCCGAAGACCAGGTCGAAGTCCGACCAGGTAGACAGGAAGGGAAGGAACCGAAGCAAGTCCGATCCAGACCGACCTCGTCGGAAGTGCTCCCACTATGGGTCGAGTAAACATGATGGTTCAAACTGCTGGAAGAAGATGGTGTGCAAGAAGTGCGAGGGACGCGGCCACCCTACTGACCACTGCCTCTTCGTATGCAAGTCATGTGGATAGAGATCCACGAGGTCGACCACTGCAAGATTGAAGAATTTTTTAACATGATACGCAAGTGGTACGTGCCGGACAAGCACGCGGGGATGCTGCCGCTGGACGCAGAGAAGATGTTAAACTAGAACGCTCGCCAGGTTGGATTCTGGATCGAGCCAAGCGTTCTACGGTTCACATCTATGCATATGTCGGCAAGGAGGATAAGACCGACAATACACGTTCTATTCCAAATTGCGTCGACCGAGACCATCCGGTCTACAGTCTGAAGACCGATGAGTACTCCCGTACCAAGGTGGTTATGCAGTTGGACTTGCTGCCTGGAGAGTCCCGCGGATACTGGAATTATCGCGCCTGATAAATGGTTCAAGCAGGCGAAAGCCTGTGGAAAGATTAATAACCAGAAAGCGACGATGTTGTTCGACTCTGGGAATGAAGTCTCGATAATCGACTCCGCCTTTGCTCGTAAGGTTGGATGTCGTATAGACGATACCCAGAGACAAGAATGCGTCGGGATCGGTGAAAACTCTTATATGACCGAAGGAAGAACGCGTGTGAAAATTACTTTGTCGGGATCGCTGGTATACTTTTTCAGCGCTTGGGTTGGCAAGTTGGCTGGACAGGACGCTTTACTAGGCATGGATTTCATGGTCCCAGCTGGTATTCGCCTAGACCTGTCACATGGAGTGCTTACACTCCCGGATGAGGTCCAGGTCCAGTTGGCTGGTCGAATACCTCTGTATGGTTCGTATACCGATATGGTCCGGTGGGATCAAGACCTCACTATCCCAGTCGGTCGGTCCGCCGATACCCCGGTCGAGAAAGGTTTCCGTTCGAGGAAGTTATGGTTGACCAGGGGCGATCGGTGGGTCTCGACCTTCGTAAAGAGTGCTGGTCGACGTGATTTTGTCCGTGTTACCAATATCGGTGACAAGCCACTGACACTGGACAATAACACTATTGTTGGTATGTGGTTAGCAGAAGGCAAGGTACCAAGGAAGATGGGGTTCATCTCGATTGGATCGAGGCGGTATGTCGAGTGGCAAAACCTGGCGTACCAATCGACCACCGATCCTATCAGCGATGATGGGTCGGTGGAAGAGGATACCTCACCTTTAGTGGAAAGACCAAGTTATGTCACCCCAAAAAAGATGTTGGTCCGAAGAAAGGCGCCGCAGTCACCAGGAACGGTGGACCATCAAGTAGACGATCCAAGGTTAGTCAACGTGGTGTCAGCACAATACCAGGCGACAGCGGAGCAAGAAACGGAAGAAGGGGAACATGAAATTGCTAGGTCAGACCATGACGGTATTCCAAATCAGACCGATATCAGTGAAGGACAGCCCGTCGATCAAGACCAGGGGCGTTCAGCCGGTCCAGATGGTCTAGGTGATATAGCCCCAGAAGATGAATAAGTCTGTATACATGAAGGCGGGGAACAGTACATTCAGGAGCTGGAAAGCCAAATGTCAGTCCTCCCTGAAGTGTCTTCCGACTCGCCCGAAGTTACAACGGATGATTTACAAGTGGGTGATCAAGACCTTAGCAGTCCAGACCAGATCGAGCAGTTGAAGAATATCATATGGAATAAAAGACATCTGCTGATCGGAAAGGGCAACGCCTTACCACCTGCAGCCCGTGGTGCGATTTGCGATATTGACGTTGGAGATTCCAAGCCGATTGCCCAGCGATGTCGACGCGTGGCGCCACAGTACCGTGAAAAGCTTTCTGATCTCATTAAAGGACTGTTGGTCACCAAGATTATTATCCCGTCGACCTCGCCATGGGCCTCGCCGATCGTAATTGTTATCAAGAAGAACGGCGTTGACATTAGACTGTGCATCGACTATCGGCTGGTAAATCGGTTGACTAAACTCATGGTGTACCCTATGCCGCTGATTAATGATCTGTTGGAAGACCTCGACAAGACCTTGTGGTATTGTTCGCTAGATATGGCAAGTGGATTTTGGGTGGTCTCGATGACTGATCGAGCCCGTGAGATTTCCGCATTTGTGACACCGTTTGGTCTTTTCGAGTGGAATCGTATGCCGTTCGGTCTTAAGAACGCGCCCCAAATCTATCAAAGGCTGATAGATAACGCATTGTAAGGACACTTCAAGATCAAGACCGATCGGTACCCCGTTGAAAATTATGATGTGTTTAGAGAGGGTGAACCCCATCGGGAAAGAGGACCGTCCGTTCTAGGGAGGCGGTCGTACATCGACGACATTCTGATACCTGCCTCGTCATGGAACGATCTGTGCGAGAAGGTTGAACGATTGTTGGAGACATGCGACCGCTGGAACCTATCTATCAGTGCCGTGAAAAGTTTTTGGGGTATGTCCAAGGTCGCCTATTTAGGCCATATGGTCTCGAACAATGGTCTAGAGGCTAATCCCAAGGACCTGGATTCGCTGAGTAACCTCCCGTTTCCCAGATCGCTGAAGCCAATGCAGTCCTTCCTGGGAAGCTTGAATTATTATAGCCGATTCATTGAAGACTTTGCTATTTACGCGGCTGTGCTGTATGAGCTCCGGGAAGTTGACTATCATATGTTGCGCGAAGTAGATCGGGCAGCTTTACAGGAGGGCGCCGACTCTGGTCTTGCTGCAGTTTGTCCGCAAGTGGAGGCCGAAGATCATATGAAGCGTGCACAGTTTGCCTTTGGTATGTTGAAGGTTAAGATGGCGACGGCACCGATTCTCAAGCATTTCGCTCCCGAAAAAGTGCCGACCATTATTGTATATTCCAGTAAGTGGGCTATCTCGTCCGCTTTAGTGCAAGATCACGATGATGTGTATCATACCGTCACGTTTACGAGCCGGAAGCTAAAACCAAATGAAGTGAACTATGGAATTGTCAAGAAAGAAGTTCTGGTGTTGCTACGAATTCTGGATGTGTGTTACAACCTGCTGGTCGGCCGACCTATAAAGGTCCTGTCAAGACGGTCTACTTTGGTCTGGCTATTATCAGCCAATGGGATGGACGGACGTCTAGGCAGATGGTCGGCGGTCTTGTCGCAGTGGACCCTCGAGGTCGTTAAGTGCACCGGGGGCGAGGAAGAGATATTGGGCACATTAGCTGCCAATATCACCCCTCGGTCTGAAGTGGACGAGGCATTGATAGCGATCGCCCCGAGGAAGAAACCTCGGCAGTCAGTTTCGTGACCTCCACCGACCGTCGACCATGACGAAGAGATCTTGGTCTTAAGTTTTGACGGATCGGCAAGCGTGAAGAAGAAGGTCGGCGCCTATAGTGCCATATTGTGGAAGTTGCCGCAATGGTCTATAGTTGCAGCCGCTGCCGATTTCACGCCGGACATTACTGTTAACGAGGCGGAGTACCGAGGTCTTCTTCTATGTCTGGACCTGCTGTCGTCGCAAGAGAAGGGGCGAGTCATCATATGTGGTGATTCCAACCTAGTGATCAGGCAGATCACCGGAGAGATCGACTGCAAGTCTCCACGGCTGAGGTCGTTAAATGATCGGGTAATGAAGGCATTGAAAGACCATCGCAACCACGAGCTGTTGCACGTGAAACGGGACTGGAACAGAAGCGCCGACTACCTCGCGACCAAGGCCGTGCGAGACCAGACCGGGGCTACGATCACCGAGGAGGCCGTTCTTGATGAATTGATGAATATAAACAGGCTACCCGAGGTGATCGGACCCAAGAACGCTCCGGACCAGGTGCATGTGATGGTCGCGACTAGATCGAAATCTCAGAAGTCTCGCCAACCGTTCCCGAAGGAAAGTTTGAACGAATATGCAGTGCAACAGTTAAGGATGGAACGGATCCTCAAGGAGCAGGACGAAGAAGAATGGATTATGAACCTGAAGACCTACCTGAGTGGTGAACTGTCCAAGTTGACGAACGATCAAGAGCAAGAGTGCATCAAGATCGCGGATATCTACGAAGTGGATGATAATGGATTATTGTATTACTGCCGCGATGCCGACCAAGACAGTGCAGACCGGGACCGACTGGCGAAATTAGTGATCCCCGAGTTGCTGCAGCCGGATGTCCTTCATCACTATCACGTGAGTCTAGAAGGGGGACATCAGGGCATAGGCAGGAACTATCACAAGATCAGGTCCCACTTCCACTGGAGAGGTCTTTTCCGCAGTGTGCATAAATATGTGGGCTGTTGCACGGATTGAGAGACCGGAAAGGGTAGACCGGTAATCAAGGGGCGATCGCCCGGAAATATCGAAGCTACCTACCCTTTCCGGGTCATAGCGATGAACCACATACCGTCACTGCCTAGATCGACGCGCGGCAACACTGAGCTGCTGATCTGGGTAGACCTGTTCACCGGTCTAATTATTGCGAAGGCAAGTGCATCTCGGTCTGCGGAGAAGATCGCTCAGAGCTACGAATAATGTGTGTTCCGAAGATTCGGCTCCAGCGAGGTCATCAGGCACGATCGAGAACCCGGTTTTATGGCCGAGGTGTTCCGGTAGTTCAATAACATGCTGGGCCAGAAACAGAGTGCGACGATGGCATATCGTCCGCAAGCAAATGGATCGGCGAAAGCATGGTGCATACCATAACGAGGGCGGTCAAGATGTACGTTGCTGACCCAGACCAGCGAGATTGGGACGAGTATGCAGAAAGTATGGTGTTTGCACTCACCCGTCGACCGATCAGGTCCGAGGAAAAACGCCTTTTTATCTGGCATATGGATGGGACCCTCAGTCGACATTGGAAGCTGCGATACCTATCGGTTGCACCCGGACCCGTGATTGTGATGCTCGACTCTGGCGCATGCAGGTCCAGAAACACTACCAGCATGCAAAAGAAGTCGTTAACGAAAAGCTGCGTCAGGCCACACAAGACCGGGCAGACCGGACCAATGACCAGGTCCGACCCCACGGTATAGAACCAGGGGCGAGTGTATGGCTATACCTAGACCGAGTGAAAGAGGGCTATGCGAAGAAGCTGGCTCACATGTGGCACGGCCCTTTCCGTGTTGCCGAGATGATTGGTGAGCACGCTGCCCGTCTATTAGCAACTGGTACAGATTACAAGGTCTTCCCGATTGTGCATGTGTCTAAGTTGAAGCTGGTCCGAGAATTTCGGATCGACCCAAAACTACGTCTGGTAGACGAAGAAAAAAGATTTGATTTCGATGAAGCGTTACTGCCGGAGGACAGTTGGGAACGACCATTAGAGGAAGACGAGTTCGAAGTGGAGAAGGTCTTGGATGTTCGGTCGACCAAGAAGACCAGGTTCGGTCGGACTCACCGAGAGTACCTGGTCCGATGGAAGGACCATGATGAATCAACTTGGGTCGACGAGCTCGATTTGAATTGTGGGGCTCTTCTACAAGAGTTCGAACGAGAACGAGTCAGTCGTAATCGCTTCGGAGTGATGCAGACCCATGAAGACCAAGACCAAGACACGCAGTAGCATCGGTTGGTCTAGACCGGTGTGAAGATGTGGAAGTTCCGGAGTTGATGTGAAATTGTGATGAACTGTGATGGATTAGAATAGCGGAATGATGAATGTGATGACTATTTTTCGTGATGGGAGTGGAACTGTTTACAATAACGTGTTTGGTGCAACTATGGAAAAAGTGGTGAAATTAGTTCAAGTGATTTGATGATCAGACGTATGAAGAAGAAATAATGACATGTATTACGAGTTATCTGGTCGACTACCTTCGACTTCAATTGCTATCGCCCCACAGACGGCCGATGACCATCAAAGGATGATTCTCTACTTGATCCTGAAACTGGTTACGCCATGGGTCCTTCCGGTCAAGCTGAACCAAACCATCCTTGAGATCCGCGATCGGCTCAGCGCAATCAAGACCGGGGTACCATGTGCCGTCGTCGGCCAGCAGTCTGGTCTTCTCAACGCGACGCCTTGGCATGTGGAGGCACACCGGGTACAGGATGTCCCGGGGAGAACCGAAGGCGCCGGAGTCGCGGATGTTGATACCGGTGCAGCGTCACTGGGCAGACCGGTCTTCTGCTCTGACCCCACTGTCGACGCCACTTGGACGAAACTGTCATGCAAATTCGTTTGTGATTTGGACTGGATGGGGATCATGAACTCGGAATCGCCGGACCCTCCGCTGGAGTCCTCCTCAGACGAGACCCCTGTGTGCTGGATGCGACTTGCAGTACGGCGCGAGGGCGCTCGACTTTCCGAGGGGTTGTAGATGTCGTCCATGTCCGAGTCCGAGTCCATGAGAAACGCCTGTGTCTTGGCTCTCTTATGGGACACTGCACGCTTCCCCCCGATTCCGGGTCCGCGCGCAGTGCCCCGCGACCTCGAGCTACTCGGCGCGTCCGCGCGATTCTTTTATTTTGATGTAATTTCGGGATGCTGAATATCAGCCAATGAGCGACGTCGGTCTTGGTCCTGTTTCAAGCGGTCTTGGTCCTGTTTCAAGCGGTCTTGGTCCTGGTTCAAGCGGTCTTGGCCTTGCCCCGAGGCGAATAAGGTTGCCGATGCGGACCAATCTACGCTGGAGGAAGCAGTCGAACACGGAGGTAGCAAATTCATCAAGCGCTGGCGGCACTGGTCTAGTGCCACCCAACGACGACCCGACTCTTGCGTCCAAGCGTCGGACCTGTCTTCACAGGACCGGACCTTCCCGGTCTGGTCTTGAATAGCAATTTGCAAGTCGGCAATTTGTCGCGCGAGGTCGTCGCCTTGCATGCACAGTGAAGTCGCATCAAGATTTCCTTCCAGCTGCTACCGTCGAACAAGTGCAAGTTGATCCCGGAGATGGGACTGATGAGCCTCCAGACCGGACAGCTTATGGTGCGCGCTTATCAGCTCCTCCAAAATGTGTCGAAGCTGGTCAGCGTGACCGTCAGACTGCTTATCAGCATCGACCAAGGCACCTATTGCCTGGACTATGTTGGGAGAGATGAGAGCTGAAGACAAACGAGGGTCAAGAAGAGTACAAAATGAAGACCGAAGATGCGCACCTCGTGTTGCCTGGTTGGCCACCTGGGTCTAGAGACGCATGTTTTCTGCGAGCATATCCTGCATCCGCGTGTCGGCTTCAGTCTGACACCCTTCCGATGTTTGAAGTGCAGGAGAATTATATGGGATGTCAGACAGGGCCGACCGAACAGGTGAAGCAATGTGGGGCGACTCGGCACATAGAGTTTCTACAAGAACAAGCGTCAAGATGAGGCATACGAGGATCGAGTGCAGTGAAGGCAGTACCTGACGCAGGTGTCGAAGATGTTTGGTCCATGGTGAAGAAGTGTGAGTGACCAAGGTCCAGTTGGTCGAGTGATGGGTGAGTCAGACCGTTATCGTTGTGCGACACGGTCGGACTCAGGGGCGGCTGTGGTGAAGTGTACCACAAATTTGGTCACTTTTGGTCAAGGCAGTTGGTCGAGTTTCCGATTGGTCTAAACAAGGGGGGCTTTTTAGCCTATCAAATTCAAGGAGTATCAAGAACGCTGGTCTTGAGTGAGTCACCTGACTTTGGGTATTTTACATAATTTTGTGTGGGTACATTAGGGACCGTAGGGAGGTAGTATTATTGGTTTGGTTGCGGTTTTTCCAAGTAAGAGTCTTTTGGTTGTGGATTTTCCGGATAGAGGGCTTTTGGTTGTGGATTTGCCTAAAAAAGTAGAAGTCTTTTGGTTGCAGGGTTTTTCTAAGTAGAAGTCCTTTGGTCTTGGTCTATACCACAGCAAGGGGTCGCCGATTTCTTTTTACGTACATTAGTCGCCTCCGCCCACTGCGGAGTGTTTGGGGGCAGAGGGTTGAATTATCCCCTCTCGCCTATTATACCCGGTCTGGACGCGCCGCACGCGCACTTTGGCCACCGGAAGTCCCTCGACGGGAGTACGATTTGGCGATCTCGACACTTTAAGTAAAGTACGTTTGGAACGTGCTAT
This sequence comes from Peronosclerospora sorghi, assembly GCA_026184515.1. NCBI lineage: Eukaryota > Oomycota > Peronosporomycetes > Peronosporales > Peronosporaceae > Peronosclerospora > Peronosclerospora sorghi. The sequence goes on from CM047591.1 coordinate 7,650,742, forward strand.
TCACTGGATTGGCCTTTACGTGGAGATATCGTTTGTGGAGTTTCACGGGCATATTGGGTCTTTACGTGGACATATTGGCTTATTGTAACATTGGTTGGAGTTTAGACCGGTTTTGGTCTTCTCTCATAGTGGTCAGGGGCTAGACCGATTGATTGGTCTACCCTCTATTATTTCGTATTGGTCATGTCTAGATCGTTTGGACGATCGACCTATTGGAATCTATCTTTCGGAAGTGTTTCTGGTCTGTACGTACCTGGGCTGAAGAGTTCCTCCCTAGGTACACCTATCCAGCACGGTCTCATATTCAAGACCGAATCAAATCGATCTGCGATCCCGATCCACCGAGTGTGTAACTAGCCCATTCCATCGGGTACACAAGGTGAGATGAACTTAAGTGAATCGGACCAAGTGTCTTTGGATGATGACCGGTCGTCTGCCAGCAGCGGACGATCGTACCAGATTTCGAATGGAGGTTCGCGGGGTACCCCCCCCCCGTAAGTTGGAAGGCTGGGCACGATGGTGGTGGTCAGGTTGTCGATACAAATGTATTAGATTTCGAACTTGACTCCACCACAAGTTGGTGGGCTTTGTTGCAAAATCAGAACTAGCTTAAATACTACAATAAAATAATTAGGTAATGTACATGCGTACCTTCTGACCTACCTTCCACTTGATAAACCATCGGAAGTTGTCCAAATTCCAAACCGTTCAGTATATCAGTCGGTCAGTTACATAGTGGCTGCGCAGGATGTCACGGGTTCGATCCCCTTTAAAGGATTTTGAAAAACCCCATAAGGTGATATACCTTTCCGTCATCCAGTGAGCCCATTCCAGAATTTGCCACGTGGCACGCAATTGGATTCGTACTTAGACCGGAAGTACTGTGGCCGCCCTGGTATAGTGAAATACTAACACTTGCGCTGGTAGGTAATTGAGCCGTGGACAGGATACGTTCCGCCCACCGTGAGGCCACCACACTTGGGAGACCGGCCCCTGCGATACTTGAGGGGGACGATTTAGGGCATAATCCGACTTCGTCGTCCAATAGTGTATCGCGGGACCGGTCAACAGGTGTGGGTGCCGAGGTGGGCAAGAGCTCGTGTACAGGTGTACAGGTTACGGTTCGGTTCCACTGATGTCTCCGCTTGTCTGGGGTGAACGACCGATGGAGTGGCCAACGAGAAGATTGGGCTTAAGCTATAATAGATTGAATAACAGCTGGAGAGTCGAGTCGGAAAGGCCGGAACCCCATCCAGTGATGCTGCGACATTGATTGTAGCATCACGCGGTGGACCGGGTGATACTCAGTGCTACTCGGATCAAAACTTTTCGAAATACCGTAGACAGCGCCGCAAAACTCGTTCGATACCAATATATAGTCGATTCGGTGCCGCCGAAGATGCGATCCCGGAAAAACGTGCTCGTCTGGGTGCTGGATCCAGAAGACGTCAATGAAACCTAGCTGTCTAAGCCAACCCAAGCTCGATTTCCGTTCAGTGAATGGTGTCGAACGAGTGTTGGCCTCTTCGACATTCGGGTCGAGTGCTGCGGTCAGGTCACTCAGAACGATGTGCGCCGTGGTTTCGCCAAACACGCCAACCGGAAGAAGTTTGAAGAAATTCACCCTCTTTTCGTTGTCCACCTGCAAATATAGTCCGTGAAGGAAGTTCGAGGCTGGATCGACTATAACTTCAAACCTCCGGTACCGGTCCAGCACATACATATATCCGGCAATTCCTCCGCCGTCACATACCCAGGAAAGTCATATCGCAATACAGTGAGGACTGCTCCAGGCCGGTGAAGAGGTGCCACTAGTGATGAAGTTTTGTGGGTGATGACCAACAAATTGGGTTGAAAGCGTGCATCTTGGGTAAGGAAAGGTGTGGCGAGATGATGCGAGTCTTTAATCTTGGTTTGGTGGACGAAATAGAGGCTGGGTTGCATGAGCAGATTCTTGAGGATTAAGTGGACTTTCGTCCTGATCTCGGTGGTGTTGGCAGTCAAGAGACTGACTCCATCCCACGATACCGGGCCACCCAACTCATTTGGGTCCACTTTAGCATTGTAATTGTAGCGGACAAGTCACAAGTATCGGCCCACCGTACGCTGTCTTTAGCTACAGAATCGCTTCGTCATCTTGGAAGAACAGTTCACAGTCGCGGAGATACTCGAGGTCATCGATCAGCGAGCCTTACCACTGGAGCGTCTTCCAGACTTCGAAGCTCTGGGTGCCCAACCCGGACCGCAACAAACTCAGCCGCATGTTCGGGTGCAGGAGAAGACAGTTATGGGCAGGTATCCATGCAACGGGGTGGTCAGTTAGGCGCTGGATCCATACGTCTTTCATGAAGGCTTGCGGTGCCGTGCACATAAGCAACACCTCAAACAACTCTAACGCTCGAGTTGCGCGAAGCATTGTTTTGATTGCAGGATCCTTCCACCTGTCAGATACCGCGCTGAAAAATTGTTCACGAGTCTTCGGGAGTTTCGTGCCAAAGTATTTTGCCCACTTGTGAGCAAAAGTCGTCGTTGTTGACGGGGGGGGGAGCACTCAACACACGGTTCAGCAGGTGCATTTGCGCGACTTCCGGAACACTCGCCTTTGTCTCTCTCATCTCGGACAGCAGTGAAGCGTTGAAATCGATCGGAGCCTTCGACGACGCCATGAATCACAGCGTGTCCGGGTTGCTTGTGTTCCGCATCGTGTTGCGGAGCCCAGCGACGCGAGCGTCGGCAGCAGCGAGCTGCGCCGGCTTGAGTTGGAGGTTGGCGGTCTTCCGCGTCCTCGAGCTCGGCTAGCGCTTCTTGGATTGGTATCGCCTGCTTTGTTCTTTTTACGGTCGTGTGGCCTTTGAAGAGAAAGTGGCTTGCTTCGGTACTCGTGCGCACAGTTTTAGGGACCACAACCTTGCGTGGATGGATCTGGAACCGCATCGGGGTGCTGTCACTAACCACCGCACGGCGGCACTCGAAGTCTACTTCGACTTGTACGAGGACGGCGAAGTAGTTGCTTGTCGCGATACCACTGACTGGCTTGGGCTTCCCTTTCTGAAGCATGTTCGCGAAGTCATCGGCACTTCGAGTGCGCTTGCCTTTCGCTTTCTTCACAAATGCTTTCGAGGTTTGGACTACGTCTGAGGCCCCTGGGTCAACAGTGGCAAAGACTTGCTGGAACGTGACCCGACAGAGATAGGTTCGTGAACAATCAAAGCCCCTTGTTGCTCCTCTCCCTTCGGGCTTCCGGGTGGCGTCATCACTGACCCTGAGTTCGTTCCCAAGGAGAGAACACTGACGGCATCTTCGTTGGGTACTCTCTTGCTGTGTGGTGACGCGCCTCGCTTGACGATGTCAGCGTACGATTTATGTTCTCCACTTCTTGGTGAGATGTCCTGGTTTCACCGCCGCCAGCAGATGAGGCGCGAACTGCGTCTAGTGAGAGAGCATGTGGTGAACGTCGGCCGAATCCAAGGCGCTGCGACGGAAACGTAGCATCTCGTCCCAGAACTGGGTAGACACGACCACCAAACACGATCTGCTCGAAAACCTTCCCGTCAACAATGAGCGCGTCCGGGCACAGGGTAGTGCGAACGTAGACCCGGAATGTTGCTGTCGTCAGGCCGGCCGAAAGGCAGACGTCACGGAACGTGGCATAGATGGGCTGGGACCCCAGGTCGTGGAAGGTCTCCAACATCAATTGGTCGTCGAAGTCACTATCCACGCTGGATACGTCAAGGTAGTAACGATCAGCGAGAATATCGAAGTCGGAGAACTTTTACTTGGTGCCGAGGATCTTAATCTCTTGCTGAGCTAGCGCTTCACAGGCAGCCCTAGTATTTACCTTGACACGGATTTCTCCACCGCGACCTTTCTAGACTTGGCCAAGCTGGACTGCTCGGATCTGCTCAAGGACGACGGGGTTCCCATTTTCTTTCAGAAAAGAGTTGGAGATTTTGTTAATGTTCGTTCTCTCGAACGCACGGCCGATGTAGATCGTCATCACGTATCTGGCACGAGGAAGCTCGTACGGACGGGCGTGGAAAATCGCGACGGACACTGCGCTTTTGCTTCCACCGGAGTCGTAATGCGCCTCGATCGCGTCAATGTCGGCAGCTTGAGGGATCTGCAGCGTCAGCTTCGCGAAGGCCGGAACCGGCGCGGTGTCGCGTCGGATATCCGTATCGTGTTGGGGAAGCTTGCGGAGAGATATTGGAGTCGCACTCGCAGCTGATTTCGTAACAGGCGGGGTGTCACGACGGATCTCGGTATCGTGCTAGAGTAGCGCGCGGAGCGATATTCGGGTCGTACCCGAAACAGATTCGGCAGCACCGTCGCCATCGCTTGACTCAGCGGGGGCGTCCGCTGGAGATGATGGCGGTGACGCCGACGTTTTATCTTGCGGCCCTCCATCGACGTTCATTGGTGAGGAGGTGTCGTGCAGGATCACGGACATGCCAGCACCGGCATCGCGGCGCGCAGCGCGAGGTCTTCGTCGACGGCATCGTCAACAGTAAAAATTGGTGTCACAAGAGACGGGGCACTTGATGAGTCCGGTGCGGAAACGGTTGGTTCGACGACAACTGGGGCGACAGAACCGGGACCGGTCAGCTGCTCGGTATGGGCAGATACCACTGTATCCATCGGTTCCGAGTCTGGGACACTCGCGTCGACCTGATTCACTGGACTCATCTTGAAGGTGATTGGCTTAAAAGTAAAGGCTGTGTACTTCCTGCTGTCGCTTGATCGGCTTAGGATCGACGTGGCAATTGAGAAGTGGACTATTTGTTTTAGTTAGCAATTTTCATTTCTTACTTTTTAGTCGCTAAAAGTACGTTACGCGTATTCGGTTCTGAGTACACCTATTTTTGCACTGATGTAGGTAACGCAACAGCTGTTAGAAGTTTACTATAGCTTCAACACCTTATGCATATTCATGTTAGGCTAGCTAACCACTTCTCAATACACATTTCATTGAACAAGTCCCTGGTTCAGTCAACTTCATCTATGCACTAAGATCTGTCTACCGGTGTCATTTTCCGAGTCTACCTATAATTGGCTGTGGAGATATTGACTTAAGACGATTTGAATATATTAGTGTTATCAACGAACATCTACGACTTGGAGTTTTCTATATTTCTTCGCTAGGATGGACGGAAACACCTTTCAACAGGTTATGAGCCCAAAGGGTCATGATGTTTCCAGCGATGAAGGCTTCCAGGAAGAAAAACCTGCTGCGTTTGGCGCCGAAGGAATGAAGATTTTGGAAATGTTCCAAAAGCTTAGCGACCGCATGGACAAGCTCGAAAGTACAAGGATTCAGCATGATGCGAAAAATTTCGGCTTTAATCATTCGATGCGTCTGGGTACGCGAATGCGGTTGGCGTCTCTCGAGAGCACGCCCGATAATAAGCCCCAAGCTCAACCCAATTTCAATAACCATAATATAGTATGGGTACACCAATGGAGAATCTACCTCCTGTGTTCAAGACGCCCTCCGCTAAGGAGTGTAAGCTTCAATCAAGATTTTTGACGGAACTGAGGTGTATCGCGGGCTTGGAGCTGGTTTCAAGGACTGGGGAGCGAGATTCATTCGACAAATATCGATAGCTGAATCGGCCTGCGGTTACTTTTGGAGAAAATATATCAAGGTCGATCTATTAGGTCACTACCTCGGCGGTACTGCCGAACGGTAATATAATCGACAGGTTGACTCGTGGTGGAACGATTCACCAACGCTTGTGCACGTGATGAACAACATGTTGAATGAGTTTCATACAACCATCACCTCACAAGCGATGAAGATGTTCACCAGTCGCAAGAGTCCCAGGCGTTCTTGGAACGACCATTTTCTATACTTGGTTGCGATTTTTGAAGTTGTTGGCGGCAGTGAATCACTTGTTTTGAATAACGTGGTTCACTATGCATCGCCGGATTTGAAGACCATACTTATGGCAAAATATATTACACTCGATCAGATTTTTACGCCATGCTAAAGGATTGTGCCACTTTTCACAAGCATTTGAGGGCGAGACATGAAGTTCTAAGGCTTTAATGCTAAAGATGTCAATTTGGTCGTAGAAGAAGGAAGTGTTTAAGTGTCACGGCTACGGAAACGTTGGTCATATTAGATCGAAATGCCCGAACAATCCAGACAAAAAAGTGGATTTATCGCTCCCTATCATGAATTTTAAGACGAAAACTAGATGCAGCACTTGTAGTTTTGATTTGGGTGCCAGTATGCATCTGGTTAAAGACCCAAAATACTTGTGTGATAGTGAGGCAGTTGTCGTGAAGGAGTTGAAAATTTTAATAATTCCACTTAATCAACAACACAAGAATGCAATAATCCAGTCCTTCATGATTTACCTCCCAGGTACATAATACTACCGCCCGAACCAACAAATCAACCAAACACACTAGGGACACACTTCCAAAAGTAGTTCCAGACTGCCCCAACACTAGCTAGCTCCAAAAGGCTGCTACTCCACTTGCTTAGGCGTTCACTCAACGACATTTTTGTATTACACTTGGTTTTGTATGAGAACAGTAGAGAAGGTTTTAGAGGGCCGCAATAGATCCTTGTGGTTCAGGGGAAATTCGATTCTATCAAGTGTTACTAACTCTTACATCAAAGTCAATCACTTCTTTCACTCACTACTTCTTGGTTACTTCAGCGCTGACTTCAATACTTGACAGTTACTGCTGAGACCCTATGTAATCTGATTGATCATACTTGACAGTTGCATAGGAGAACTTCTGTAATCTGATCTATCGTGTCAGAGACCCTTTAAAACACATTCAAAACGACACCGTTAGAGCACTTCCTCACCGCCCCTCGCAAACACAAAAAAGCGCAGTCTCCATATTCCCTGTGACCATCTGTAACAGGCTTGCTGTTACTGACATAGTGAAGAAGCGCGCAATAAAGATGTAAAAGCAAAAGTTTGTTTCAATCGTTAGATTTACATTAAAATAAATGTAACTATTTCCTATATTAACCTAAAATCTACTACTTATAAGCTTTCGATTTTAAAATGTGAAAATAGGAGTGATTATATATCTTGAATTAGATTTAATGTGATTAATTAAATCTGGAAAATATGCTTGTTTGTGATATATAACTGATTCATTTCTGTAATATAATCTCTTCTGGATTCGGTTAGGTGAAGCGAATCAAAATTACAAATCAATTATACGACTTAATAATCAAATATTCCGTTTGGAAAAACCTTAATGTTCAAATTAGAACAATGATATTTCAACTAAAATATTATTGGCTCTTATGTAAATAGATTCCGATCACACCACCCCTGTTTAAGGTGGTAGGTAAACAGTATCGACAACTCGGGGTGGTCATGAAAACTTTTCAAAACTAATCCAACGCTCAATTTGGCGTAAGATTAGCTGTAAAAAACGCGGCCCCTCTAAGGATACTGCTGACATAATGATTATGGCCTTAGCGGCACGCGAGCAGAAACGTCGGGCGAGAATACAGACGCTGCAAATTTATCTTCGATGCAAATCGCTATCCCTGTTGAGATGTTGCTAGGGAAACGTCTTTTACGTCAAAATCTGCCGTAAGGAAATAGATAGGATCCTCTATGACGACTTAAATATAAAGCCTTTCGATTAAAATGATCGCGATGCGATGTCGAGCTCGATGAATAAGAACAATAAAGCAGAGCCAAACCAAAGGCTCTGCAGACTCTAGACACACATTGAGTCTAAGGCAAGACTCTGCGCCAAGCGTCGGCTCACATAACGCTCCTCCTGTGAAGAGGCAGCACTCAGAAGTTGTATGAGTCAGTGTATGTAAACACATGCTTCGTATGGAGCCTTGTGCTGGGCGGCGGACACCGATTATCGCCATACGTTATTTGATGTCGATGTCGATGTCTTGGACGACAGTGAAGACCTCCTGGAACCCCAGTTGAATTCAACTACCGGTGATATACGTCTTTACTCCCATCGATTTTATTTATCCAGGCTTGATACTTGAAAACTGGAAGTCATCAAGGAAGAATAGAAATCCTAAAATGATGTTGCTGAAAATGAACAACAAAGTCCTAAAGACTTTTGCGTAAGGTAAAACTTCGCGCAAACGCTACTTAAAGCATTCTTTAATATGAAAAAAATGTTGTTTTAGTTTTAATATATAGAAAACTAGCATAGTGACCCGTTGTACCAACGGGGCAATAATTTAATATTTGTAACACTGCAGAATGTAAATTGTGGTTGACCTAAGAAAAATGCGAAGTCACGGAAAATAGATATACACTATATTCTATATTTTATCTAATTGAGCCAGTAAGTAAGTCAGGCTATATGCTATTCTACGTAAGTCACTTTATACCCCGCTCTTTCCTAACCAATGGACAAATGTCAATTTCAGCCAATCAAAATGAGTGAGAGCTGTCAATTGCATCCAATCAAAGTGAGAGCTTCAAACACCAAACATATAGTCTTTTGTATACATCGAGCTACGTACACGAAAAGACGGATCAAATTTTATTATATATATATATAGATTAAGTAATAAATTTAAAACGCACAATGGCTCTTCTATGCCTGTATTGATGAAGCAAGGATTCCTTGCGGAGTTCTCACCTACCTCAAGTATCCCCGTTGTCCAAACGGGGCAACAAAAAAAGGATGATTGGGTACGCAGTACCAGACCACGTGGCACGTTTGGTTGACATACTGTTGAAAAGTTTTTTCGTTCATCTTTGCGTAGATTGTGAGAAATTTGAGCCGTAGATGTAGTTTGATGTCTTCAATTTATTGAAACGTCTATATTGTATAAAATCGCAACCAACAATCCGTTGACGATAGAAACAACACCAGTAGACATCTCGCAGATAGTGAAAAAAGCTAACCAAGTCAGGGACTTAATCAATCGAATGTGTATTGAGAAGTAATTAGCTATCCTAACATGAAATATGCATAAGAGTTGAAGATATAGCGAACTTCCATCTGTCGTGTGTCCTACACTACTTATCGTACATAATAATAGATACTAAGACTTCTAGGTACACTATCTTATGTCTTAAATGTACGAAATTATCAATGCTATAAATCAAGATATAATCATACCCGGTTTTGATAAAAACCAATATAAGGAATATTTTCAACGCATACTTACCGCGGAGAGCTCTAAAGCTTCAGAAATCACAAACGATGAGCTCGAGCAGAAATCTGCAGCTCGATCTCTTCCAAATGGTTTAGAGTGCTTAGAGTGTAGTGGGACTACATTACATAAAAACCAATAATATTGAACTTGAAATATCATTTTTAGCTGAAACAATACGTAGTTTCAAAAAGGGAAATATGGATTATAATTTTTATCATCCATAACTCATCAGTATGTCTGACGCTGTGAGTGTATCCTCTGCTAAATTTGCATTGTAGACGATTGACAGGATATTCTAGATGATCGTTGGTATGTCGATGGGATGCCCTAGTTAACGTCAACCTTGTCCTCAAGTTTAAGGTCGATATTAATCTTCCAATGACAGTTCATCCGATCAAAGCGCGTTCTGATAACACACTAAGCATCGTCACGGTTGCATTCGTTGCTAACCGGACATACAAGATGCTTCATGGAGTTTTAACTTCCACACAATTTTATGGGCGCTAAAATGTTATATGGACTGAAATATTTGGATTCATTTAAGCGTACCAAATAAAATTACCATTACGATGGGACATCAGCTCCAGTCCGACAATTACAGCGTATGTACATCTGCTGACAATAGGTAAGTAGGAGTATGTCACATAGCAGTTGCGTAGAGAGGAAAGTACCGGCAAGGGAACCGTGTTGGAGTACTTACGACAGACGATGGCCTTCGTGAAGAAGAGAGACAATAGCACTATGAAGAGCACAGACGAGCACAACAAGACCTGGTCGCAGAGCAGGTTGGGACGATTAACTTCCTTACCCAAAGGGGGACCAGATAAGCTTCCCGTTCAGTAACCTCACAATTTAGGTTCGGATGTAATGGATCTTCTAACGCTTAGATAGTAAAACATCAGCGTATCATCGTTGTGGATAAAAAATCATCGGTACAAGCACGTGACATCGGAAACAATTGAATTCCTGATGATAAATCACTGTCCAGCCTCTAATTTTAAAGTGATTTGGAATACGCTGACTTATTCAATGAAGAAGCTTCATGTGAGCTCCCGAAAGATAAAGGAACTCTACATGATATAGAATTTGTGCCAGGACCGAAGTATTGCGTCAAGCGGCAATGTGAAAGAAATCGACGTGTCTTTTAATCTCGCCGTAAAGCAGATCATATGCGGAAGTGTACCTCATAGCACACCATCCCCACCGTCTGTGTGACGGATTTCACAGGAGGCTGGCAAATCGTTCATGCTGATAAAAGCTGAGAGCGGTCACGGTACCGCTGCAATTGATGATACCGAGGAAAGATGTGATCGTCGATAGCCTGAATGGGAGCACTGTATTCAATAATCTCAATTTGAGGGATGAAGTTTATCAGATCTTCGTGCGGGGAGAAGGATACCCTGTTACCGCTGTAAGAACTCGAAACGGAATGCTTTAATAGTGGCTTATCATTCAACATGGATTGGAGAACTGCAACGTATAACAGATATATTACCTCTGCAACGTTCAGTGGGAAGTTTTCATTGAGCTATTTGGATGACGATTTCATCCATAGCAAAGGTATACGCGGTAAAAGCGACGTAGAGGTACAAAAAGGGCACCTACACCAAGTAGTCGTATAAGCTCCATGGAAACTTAATCAATGCACTTTAGTACACTACAAAACCAGTTCTTGTCGAAAGAACGGGGTTTGCTCTGATCAAAAAAAGATTAGAGTGATAATTCAATGGCCACCGCCTAAAAGTGTTAGAAACTTCCGAAGTTTCTACAGCTATCCATAAATTCTCGTGTAATTATGCTGGCAAAATGCGATCTCATTTGCAATTGCTTTAAAAGGACATCAGGATACTCAATGTCAAGAAGAATTTGAAGTAATCAAGCAAAGCTTGGCTGAGGCACTGGTGTTGGCGATAGCCAATAATAATCACCCGTTTCACGTAATTTGCGACGCGAGTAATTTTTCAATCGGTTATACTGATGCAACGCTATTACGTTGATCATGGCCACGGAATATGTTATCAACCACACCAGATGAAAGAAACCACCCAGAGCATGCCAAGAACCCCTTGACACTAAATATACACTGGAAAATTGCATGATCTATCTATTAGGAGATAACGTTTTTGCGGCTTAATTCGATCCTGCGTCTTACGCACGGCCGCGCCACATCTCTCTCAAAGAAAAAGGAGAACCACCTTTTTTAAGGATGTTCTCATTCTTTGCATAATAAATTTTCGCTTTTGGATTCAAACAGGCCTGATTGCGAGACGAAACCGTCAGTAATCAAGATGATCAGAGCAACAGTCTGTTGCAAGACGCATCGCTTTCCAAGCTCAAGCATGAAAATAGTATTTGAGGATCATGATGTAAGGCCCTGCGTGCTTGCGAGATTTGCTATCCGCACAATCTCCACAGGCAATTCTTAAATCTCAGCTGTATCCGACAAAGTGTGTAAGTACATTTCCATGAACTTTATTCTAGCTTTCCACCTGAAAAAAGTCAGACGACAGGCATAATGGTCTTTAAATCTATAATATAAGAAAAATTATTATCAATCCGTATATTCTTGACCTTTTCTTTTTACCGATAGAGTTTAACTTATTCGATGATAATGAAAAATATTGTTAATTGATAGAGTAAGATGGTACATCCTATTCCAGTTATGGTGAACATCACTGCCGCGCAAAAAGCACGTATTTTTGTGGAAACGGCATTCGGCCTACACGGAATCCCAGAAACCATAGTCATGGATAGAGATCCGAGGTTGAGACGTCTGGCAAGAAATGCTCTCTTTATTGGGCACGCAATTGAAGATGTCAACAGCAGACCATCGGAAAACAGATGGTAAACAGAACGGGATGCTGCATTTTTACGCGCATACCTTCGAACAGTGGATCGACTTTTTGCCACTCACTGAGATTGATATCAACAGAGTAGAAAATTGACACGAGTCGGGGGCAAGGACAATATTCCGTAGTGACTATAGCGGCCGTTAGTGCCTGATAGTCAGGGAGAAAATTTCTGTAAAGAAGCGCGCCCTACGTAATCAGCGTAGGGGCGCGCTGGAAGCAAATAAGTGTTCTCCGAGTTTTAAAGTAAAAAATATACTACTTATAAAAGCGTACTTAAGAACATAACCTAAAAATTCTAATAAAAGCAAATATACAGTTAAAATTCTAAAGCAGCTAAAATGCATAAGTGTATAAGTGACCACCCTCTAATTTTGAGTGAGTTTTGCTCGCTATAGACACTGAATATGCATTTAATGTACAGTGCCGTACAAAAAGAACTCGCATTTTTTTGCATTTTGACACTCTATTTGACCAAAAATCTGCCCAATTTGTTACAATCACTCGAAACCAATGCATCATGTTGCTAAACTTCATCAATCAAGTTTATAGATTTAGACTTGAGGAAACAGGTGATACAAAGTTTTTAAATTTGACCAATTCTGAGACGCGTAATAACAATTTACCAACGAGTGTGTCCACCCTTCTTTTTGATGACAGTGGCGATGTGTTTGGGCATTGAAGCAGCTAACGCTGCCAAGCTCTCTTCATCAATATATTACCATTCTTCTTTCAAACCTTGCTGCATCTCCTTGACGTTCTTTGGTGGTGTTTTGCGGCGCTGGGTGGCATCCTTCATGATCTTCCAGACGTTCTCAATCGTGTTGAGATCCGGCAAATTTGCAGGCCATGTCAGCTTCTCAACATTTCTCAATTATCGCCATTTTTGTGGTGCCTTAGAACGATGGACAGGGGTTCCATCTTCCATAAGAATACCTCCAGGCACCTCACCCAAGAAGTCATTTGAAGCTCCGTCGTAAACAATCTCGACAAAATAAACGGCTGTTCGTCGTCCAGGGGGCATAAAGACCAACTTTCACTTCTTGGTGCCCGCAAAAGCTCCCCAGACCATGACGGAGGTCCTGCCAGACTTGAAGGTTGGCGTCAGGCAAGTATCGGAATACTTTTCCTGAGAGGTACGCCAAACATGGACGACCCGGGAGTTGGGGCCAATTTTAAAGGTGGACTCATCGGTCCACAGGACGCGTTTCCAGTCTTCGAAAGCCCATATTTTGTGCTTTTTCGCAAATTATAGACTCCTCTGCTTGTGGGTGGTTGTCAGGAAGGGCTTCTTCACCGCCACCCAACTGTGAAATCCCTGGTCGTGCAAAGTTGGCCTGAAAGTGTTGTGTGGACTTTAACGGGCAGTTTGTTGGTGATGTCGGGAAGTTTAGCACGCCGATCTTTTTTGACGCTGCGCACAACTAACTTAATGTTGCTATCCTCTTCAGCTTTTTTGGCTCCCAGAACGTTGAACGGCGTAGACGTTTTGCGTTAAGCAGAGGTTGTTATAACAGTGTACACAGTTGGCAAGGCAACGTGTAGCTGAACAGCTATCTGAGGTGCTTTGAAGCCCCTCTCTTTCAAGACAACAATACACGCGCGTTGCTCAGCACTCAGCTGCTTGTCTGAGCGTTTTGGAGTCTCTGGGGTGCTTTGGGGGGCCATGAAAGGCACTTTTGTATGTTCTGTTTTGTGACGTTTCTCACAAAAGAAGAAAAAAAGTGCGAGTTTTTTGTATGGCACTGTACTTGGGGCATGAGAAGTTTGACGTATTAGCTTCACACAAGCGGCAACAGAAGACGAGAACGCATCTGTAGCTCAATTGTCAGATAATGATCATAATTCATCTGATGGACAAGCGGAAGATAATGACGATGATGTATTTGCTGATTACTTGTGCAGGGTGCAACCGTTGCGCGAGAGCTTCTTAAAGCATTTGATTTTAGGCAAAGTGGGATGGAATCACTATTAAAGAAGAGATTCTTTTGTGGTCCTCGTACAAAGCTACGAGATTTTCTCAAGTGTAGGCTTACTCAAGACTTTAAAGTGCCCAGTTAACTTTGGCATCAAATTCCGTTTAGGGAAATTGCTGTTTCCAACTATACGCAAATTTGCATTGTAACATACTAATTGTCTTTGCACGTGTAGGGAAAGTAGAAGAATGGAACATATAAATGAACTTTTTTAAAAAAAAATTATTCTTCGTAATCTCTCTTTTTTATAACTTTTCTTGTCTTCATTCGCTTCTATCAGAAGTCAGTTTCTTCTTTAACATAATATCTTGCATTTTCGGGTTGCTGTAACAATAAACAAAAGCATTCCGTGCAGCTTCGGGATGCTGTAACAATAAACAAAATCATTCCTCGCTTTGCAATCACTCACTGTCGATATAATTGACAGGCTCCACGTCATAGTCGTCAGAGTTTTTTTTATCTGCTTGCGAGCAGCTAACGTCTTTATGTTCTAGTAGTTGTCTTAGCAACATCTGTAGCGGGAACTGTCTCGATAATTGAAGACGCTTTTGTAGCACCAGTGTTACTCTTCTTTCATCACACTGTCTTTGTAATTTTCTGTGCCCACGGCACAAACGATGTTTGGAAGAGAAGACTGCACTCTATCGAAGCGTCTATCGATACTGGTATATGAATATGGACGTGCAGTTGGATGACAACATTCACTGCATTCGGATCACAATCCTATCGAGCGGTCTATTGTGGACATCAGCGGGTAACAAAGCGAAGTCTCTCCAGTACGAATACGTCGATCAGCAGCAGGTGCAAGGTTGTTCGACTTCGTCTTCATCATCATCATCCCAGAAGAAGCCCAAAATCCACATCAGAGCACAAAATGCGGTAAATAAAGGCATACACAACAATTCTGCGCAAGAAAAAACAACAATGACACCTGCAAAACCTGCAACTGTGGAGAAGCGCATAGAAGATGTTTGGTCAACGGTAATGAACATAGACGGGCCATCCGGAGCAAAAGCGACGCAGGGTACAGGTACACGATGGTAAACGACAGACTAATGATGCATATCAGGATGGGTAGAGTTGATTGGTCGATATTAGGTAATTGGTTGATTTTAGGATATGGGGAATGTTAAATCGCCCCCCCCAATTGTTAATTCGCCCCCCCCCGCCCGTTTCTACACATCGATGTAACAATGCCCTTTTGATATTGTAATTAAGTTAGAGCTAATGACCGTCGCCTTAGCCTTCGAAAGTGACGATGGCTCGCGAGCTATTAAAGCTAAAGTGCAAGTGGATGAAAGCGATGATGTATCCATAGAAGATTATGATATTTGTGACTACTACGACATTCAACGCACCGTCGCGCAGCTCCGTCTTGGTTCCTACAAGAAAATTGCACTCCAGTTTCCCGATTCACTATTGCCAAATGCTCCTTCAGTTCAGTAGAAATTAAAAGAAGAGCTGGTGAGCCAATGGGAGCGTGTTTTTGTGCTCGGAGACACGTTGTAGCCGGTGCGGCTAGCGCACAGAGGAAGGCTTTCCTTAAAGCGGCGTTCGCCGCTACTTAGCCGATACGCCCTTATTAAGGGCTTAGTAGGAGAGAGCTCTCGTACTCGGGGCCAAGATTCCCGGGTTAGTTTACTCTATCCTGTACTAGTGCCTTAACGGCAAGGCTCCCTTACAAAGGGTGTAGCTAAGGGGAGGGCTCCCCTTACACTACGGCACTCACTACACGCACGACCGGTCGAGGTCGTGCGTCTGTACTAAGGAGTGAAAGAAAAACTGAATATATTTAATATGTAATTATTTAAACTAATATAAACTATATGTAACACTAAGTAGAATATTCCTAATTCGTACCTAGCTAAAATGTAGTGTACACACCTGTGTACTGACACGTGGATGGCTGACACACCACCCCAAGGGCCCATTCCCTGATTGGTTAAAATAACCAAAGGTTCGAAACCTTTCAACCCGGCCAATACTGGCCTCAACTGTGGTGTACTCATGTACACCAACACTCAGTGTTACACGAATGTAACCCCGTTACACACGTCGTATGGTAGCTGATGTGTAGATGAAGTGGAAGCACAGCATCTTGCAGCTGACTGCGTTGTTCATTACGGTCGCACGTGTCTGAGGTGAGACTCGGAGGTAGTTTTTGTCAAATTGCGTGGGCAGATGTTAATAAGCATCCGTTTAATTTTTTATGGCTAGTGCCACGACTAAAATTCCGGTCATTTATGTGTTTTGAAATACACGAATTCAAGTTGACGATTGTGTGCAGCGACTAAGTGAGACAATTGATGATGTGGAGCTGACGAAGATAGTATTGTTGCTGTATGAACCTCGTTATCACCATGCTACTACTACTGTGTTTGAGAGACTCGTCACGAAGTTTGGTCAACGGAATATAGTGTTCGGAAACATGAAAACGATTTATGACCCAGCAAATGTGGGGGAGGAAATCATGGATGCTAGAGAGAGCCCTTCGACAACGGTGCTTTATTTTGGTGGATAGAAAATTATTATGGAAGGCAAAAAGACAGAGATCACACCGGAAGATTATACGTTGCTTTATATTGGGACGGAACCGGCGCATCTTAGCGGGATTTTAATGCGATAAAGCAATGTGGACTGTTGCACCTACAACCCGAAGACGATGTCGACTCATAAAGAGGGTGCGGCTATCAATCGTGCGCTAATGAGACGGTAAGTTGTGTTGGTGATGCCTCTGAAGTAATGCTAACAGTGTTTCTTGGGTTTTAGCTATTATCTGGTTCAGCAAGCCAATGAGGCCCATATATACGGTATTTTAATGGGCACCCTTAGTGTCAAAAGATACCTTGACGTAGTGCATGGTTCACAGAAACTGATCAAGAGGTGATCTTTAGTTGAATTGGGTGTGTCAACGCAAATGAATAACGTTAGTGCTTTTGTACTTTCCCTTCCAGAAGCGGACGTAAGTCGTACCTATTTGTAGTAGTCGTAGCGGAGGCGCTTGTTCTTTACATATCCGGAATGTGTAGAAATGGGAGGGGGGGGAGAATTAACAATTGGGGGAGTCGATTTAGCATTCGCGTAGGATATAAAGAAGAATAAAAATCTCTTGATGCGTCCGATCAACTAGATCATCGATTGGGACGGAGTGATAACTTCGCGACTTCCTTTCATTGCATACGCACCTTTAAACGTCCCGGGAGGGAGCACGTAGTGCACTTTTTGGACCACCGGCAGATGTAAAGTTCCGCAGAACTCGTCCTCAACTCCGCCCGCTGTGTCAGCGGACCCTTTTCGTAAAGTCTACTGGGAGGTCGATCGATCCTAGTGTTCTCACCTCTTCCCCCATTGGTTTACACCTATCCTCTAGAAGTTCGGCTGCTTTAAGCGCCCCTTGGGAACTCTAGGTGGATTTTTGTAAAATCCGTCGATCTGCACATAGAAAGTTCAGATCGACCCCCTTCCTCTTATGTTTAGGATAGTAATACAAATATATTGGGTATTTGCTTAGCGGTCTAGGCTTAAGAGGCTCGACGATCAAGTGGTGAAGACTTCCGCCACGTGATCAAGTACCCCTTAGCTGATTTCCACTAGATCGACAGCGTCGATCTGCGATCTACAGATACGCAATCTCTCCAATTCGCACTAGATCAACTAGGTCGATCTGAGATCTGCAATCATCGTTCATCGATCATCGATCCGCAATCTTCGACCTTCAGTTTTTTCCCCGGGATCTCGAATCTGCGATTTTCCACCCGATCAACACCTGTCGATCTGCTACGAATTCGCTTGATCAACATCGGAATTGCACTGATCTACGTCCCCAGTCACCTGGAGAGCCATCCACGACCAAAACATCGGGTACACAAGGTGATCAAGACATAGACCTGTCACAGGACAACCGGAGGACCCCCTTCGTTAGTCGGTAGTCCGGGAGCTGTGGGAACGACTGTCCAAGCCTCAATATTTGGCCAGCCGCTCCACCACACAACTGCAAAGTTAGCAGCAACAGAGGTGAATGTGATAACAGCAGCCAAGCTTCGCTCCACGTTGATACAACCGTTCAGTCTTGGCGAAAATACAGTAGGTGGATGAATGCCTATAATGAGAACAGAAAAAAGGCCGAATAATCTTGGTCTTTTATGTCGGAAACGCATATTTCCATTTTGTGTTTGCGTCTCTACAAGATAGTGAAACCCCATTGGCTGAAATGGATGAGTACTTTTTCGGTTACCTTTTAGTATATATTTTGGTATGGTTATATTTTCAGGTAACTTTACATAATACACTTTTTTTATCTCTTTTACAAACTTAGGTTAAACCTCCACATCGTCGCAACCGTCGCGCAGTTGTTAACCCCTGCTGAAGATCCTACCTGGTCAAAAGTGCTCATACCAGGTAGTTTAAGATCTTATAAGTGAAAAATAAGTTTTAATTAATTTTTAACTAGTTATGAGCCCAAATTGTATTGACTGTCTCGTGATTTTCATGGCATTACAAGTTTTTTTCGATTTATTACGTTTTTTACATGGAGGCAGTGGAGGTTCCCTTGTTGCAAAGGCTTGCAAAAGTGGTTTTTACATTGAAAGATTGTTTTTTCTGTGAAAAATGAGTGATTATAATGATAAAGTCGTGAGAGGGACGAATGCTGCCCTGCAGGACATTATGGAAGGCCTGAAAGATATCTCAACGCGCCTAACCTCTGTTGAAGAGGCACCTGGAAAGCTCTCGGTTGAACGTGTCGTCTTGGTCGAGGAAGGGATCCCCAGTACGTGTAAAGGACACAGAGTTCGTGACAGTCTCATAAACTACCGTCCATTCGGCCAGAAAGTGACTCTGCACGACTTGGCCGAGGCGTAAGGGGTGGAAGTTGGCGCCAGACCACGCCCGAATGCTGATAAAGCACCCCGTGTGGCAACAAATGGCGTGCCGGATATGGGTGGTGTAAAAATTGCCGCCGAATAGATGCATGCACCGCATTTCAGTCATGCAATGCACAAGATCCCCAAGTTGGTTGTTGAAAAATTTTCGAGGAGGGAAATATACCCTGGCCTAGGTGCCGGGTTCAATAAATCGACCTACTTGTTTATGGATGCCATCGAGATTCGAGAATTGACTTTCGGTTTTAACTGGGCTGAGCGGATAAAAGTAAACAAGCTAGGCAACATATGGAAGGCACCGCTGCAGAATATTTCCAGTCAAATATCAGTTCGTGATGGCAACTATCGCCGCACCTATATTTCGTGTTAGAGCAGATGTGGTTGGGACTAAAAGCGAATATATCCCACCGCCAATCGGCAACGTGGTTTGCCGCTGAAAAGGACTCCAGGTGCAGCTGGACGTGTACTTAGTAGCTCTGGCCAGTGATAGTGGATTGAAATAAAAGTTGAGTGTTGTGAACAATGTTAAATTTGCGTCGCCGCGCATGAAAATCATGCTGAAAGCCAGGTATGATCCTGCCAGACAGGACTATTTGTGCCACGCTCAAGAACTAATAGCATGGGCGCAAGAGCTGAAAGATGATGCAGTAAAAATCAGGCCCCCTCTAGGATGCGCGCGAATTCGGTGACACCGAATGAGAAAAGCGGGGGTGCTGCACCTGCGGTAGCGAAGGGCACATTCAGAGGTATTTCCCGGAAAGACGCCGCAGAATTGGAAGAAATCATGTGGTAAATTGACCAAGAAAGACGGTTATGGTTGGTCAAAAAAGGTGGTTCTATCGACGGTGGAGTCGAAAATTGACGAAGATATGAACACCTGCAATGGTTTGTGCGAAAAAGACGTGTGGATCATCGATAGTGGAGCCAGTAGACATTTAGTGTCGAACGCGGAGCTATTGGAAGACGCAAGAGAATGTGGTCCTAATGACACGTTTGCGTTTCCAGAATGTGGTATGCTAAGGTCTACCAAAGTCGGAAGGGTCATGTTAAAGACAAATGAAGAGCCTTAACCAGTCATGACCGAGGTACTCTACGCGCCGAAGTTGGCGAAAAACCTAATTTAGCTCGGAAGGCTGTGTGAAAAAGGGTGAACCATTGCTAGCAATGGTCACCTGATTAACATGATGCTTATTGGTGAAAGATTGTTTTGTATAAGGACGTTTGGGTCCGTGTTTGTGGCGAATTTGTCGATTATGAAAAGGATAAAATGTGCGATTGGTTTTAAAAATTTGGTTCTGAGTAATGTTGTGGAAAATGTCTCGAGCAACGTTAACGCCGGAAGTTTACATCAGGCACGTGCGCTTGGGTCACCTAGCGAATGAGACGGTTGAAAAACTTTCCAGGGACCCCAGGTCAGGCATAGTTCTTACGGACATAAAGAGACCGATTTGCTTGACCTGTGCCGAGGTCAAAGCGACACGCAAGCCACAATCTAAGAAGGACTCAGAAAAAACTCCCGGATTGACAGGATCGGAGGAGTGATATGAAGCGACCGTAAGGGTCCGATCGCTTCTCGTAATCGACGTGGAAACAGTTTTTTTTGGTCGTTTTGGTAGACCATTTTTCGAATTACGTGCGTGTGTTTGCCGCCCGTACGAAATATAGGGCGGCAAAGATGTTCGATCATTTTCTCGCATGGTTTGAAAATGAGTTTTCTTGCCGAGTACACGTGCTTTGTACGGACGGCGGTGGCGAATACCAAAATGTCGATCTTTTTTGCAAGCAGACTGGTCTTCACCAACAGATCAATGAGGCTGGCAATCCATCCTCAACCGACAAGGCGGTGCGAATGAACCGGAACATCTTTAATATGGTCCGGTGCATGATTTTTTGGTTCAGGCATCCCGCTAGTCATTTGGTCGGAGGCGGCTGAGTATGTAGCATACATACTCAACCGTACTCCGACAAGGACAAATCAAGGGCGCTTGTCGCCAATTGAAGTGCTGACTGGCAAGCGTCCACTGTTGACAAATATAGTGTTTTTCGGGTTCCCGTCTATGATTTGGAGGGACCCAAGGAAGAAGGATCTTGCGCGGCGCGCTGAGCGCGCGCTAAACTTTGGTATAAACGACAAGACAAAAGGGGTACAAGGTTTGCTACCCAAGGATCGAGTGTTCACTGTAACAAAGCATGTAAGCGAAATCGAGACGCTTACTAAAAGCACAAGCAATAAGATATCGAAGAGTATGAAAGACAAAATTGAATTCGAGCTGGAAGCTCGAGTGAAATCACGCTTATAAAAGAAGAACGAAAATTCCGTGAATTCTAAGAATAAAAAGATGAATTGCGTGGTGCAGCTGAAAGGAAGAAATATGTTAAAGCTGAAGGTTAAGCACACGTAGGTCAAGAAGAAAAAAGAAGAAGACACAAGGGCGGAGGAATATGAAGATTCGCGCAAGCCAAAGGCAATCTCGACAGATAGTGTTTCAAGCAACATTGGTGGAACCGGCACAACCGCCGACATTTACCAGTGTCGGAGGCTGGTGAAAGTGCGCTATGATTATTTGCCGTGTTTGATTTGAATTCATAGAGAACTTTACGGTGGCTCTGCATCCCAAAAGTTATAGGGAGGTCAATAGTGAAATGTGGAGTGATGCCGAAAAGGCACGGCTGCAGCCTCTCGAAAGTATAGAGACTTGGACGATTTTGCGCCGTCCGCCAGGGAAGGTACCTCTACCGACCATGTGGGTCTACAAGACCAAGATTAATTCTGGTAAGTTGATGGAGAGGTACACGGCGAGGCTTGTCGCCAAGGGCTATATGGCGATGATTATTTCTTCACCTTTTCTACAGTCATAGAATTAAATAATGTCAAGGTTATTCTAGTGCTGGCCCAGGTTTGGGAGGTCGCCTCACGCACGGAGACGTGCCGAGCTCGTACCGCAAGGCTAATGCAGAGGATGATGTGGATATATTTCTGCAAGTTCCACAGGGGAAGGCGATAAATCAAGAGCAGCTCGAAGATTTCGGTGTGGAGTCACAAATTGAGCTGGTATTAAAAGTGAAAAGAAATATGGACGGGCGGTCGGATGCGGCATGATTGTTTATAAAAGACTTTGCAAAGACTTTGGATCTATGCAGTGCGTCACAGACATATGCATTTTCGTGAAGAAGGAAGGACATGAAATGGTCGTAGTTGGTGCCTATGTGGATGACCTACTGGTCACAGGCACCAACGAAGAGGTTTTTACGGAGATGCAAGTATTGGAGTTGAAAGACCTTGGAAACGTAACGAAATTTATGGCCTTGAGGATCGGAGTAAATTTGAAGAGTGGCGACGTGTTGGATCAGGAAGCAACGATCACTTACTTTTTTGTTGAAAAACTTCGTCGTCCATATGTCTGCACGTACCTTGCACGCAGGTTCCGAGTACCGCGTACTGCTGCGTAATATTCCAGTACAAACGAAAGTCTAACAATTAGCGTAACAGTGAGTAATCAAGTACGTAGCGTAATCCAATTCTCCACCGTCCTTTAGCGACTTGAACGTAAGGACCAGCAACTCAAACAAACCAACGTAACGCACGAGAATCCAATTCGTGATAATCACTCCAACTGCCACTGCAGCGTACTAAATAATCCACGTAAAATCAATCCAAGCAAAGCACACACAGTTGCGTGCTTGCTAACCACTCGTAATAACCACGTAAGTCGAAAAACAATTCAGAAGTGAATTATTAGAATTAAGGTTGCACCTAAAACTAATAGTATGCAAATATGCAGTGTTTTGTACCTAACCTAAAGTTCTGTACAATACATCACCTTTTCACCTGAAAGTCGCTTGACAACCAAAACGGCGACGCTAGCTGCTGCGCAAAAAGCGCGCCCTTCCAACTTTTTTGAATACGCATAAACTCTCTAAGATGAACTCGGCTAAGACGCCGTTGCTTGTACTGGATAACGTGGAGAGTTTCTGTGATCTATTGCCGGTACGGCCTAAGCCGAATCTGCCGTGCATTAAAATTTTCTAGTTCTCGGCGGTAGTTTGTTTTCGACCTCACGGTGCACGTGACAGAACATTTCGTTTGCCCTGCACCGCGCCACCAGAAGGACGCATGCGCCGAAGATTGGCGATTACAAGGTGGTTAAGAGGATCCTAAAATATCTCAAGGCACTAGTGGTTTACGTCTGCGATTGGTGCATGACGATGAATTGCCATTGCTGTTACGGATCACGTGTTTTTTATCGACGCAGATTTCGCTGCGGACAAAGTGGATCGAAAATGTGTTTCCGCTATGGTGATTATCGTGAATGGAATCGTGTTTAATTGGGCTAGCAAGAAGCAGATTACAGTGGCGCTCTCGATGGCTGAAGCAGAGTTCGTGGCAGCTTCCTTGGCCGGTCGAGAAGCGCTGGGTCCAAAGGAACTGTTGTCCGAGATTGGAATACATGCGAAGACTCCCCTGATTTTGAAATGGATAACCAGGCGGCGATTAAGCAAGTTGAAAGTGAAGCAAGCGCCTCCAGCGCTAAGCACATCGACGTGAAGTTGAAGCTTTTAAAAGATTTTCGCAAAAAGGCATTGTCTCGACGACTCAAAGTTCCAAGTGTGGATATGTTAGCTGACCTACTGACTAAGGAAGTAAGTGCGCCTAGGACTCAAGAATTGCGATCGAAGTTGGGACTGGTTTGATGGAGATACAGCCTCCTGTGTTTCAGGAGTGGCGGATATAGGTTCTTGTGGACTACTATTGGTGCTATAAAATGGGACAGTGATGTGTTAGGAACGGTATGTGGCCGGTTCCAAAGTTGAGCAATCGCGATGGTGTCAATTTCAAGGAAAATAAGTGTGTTTCGAAAGAGTGAGTACCCGCGATCTGCGACTTACTTTGGCCATTTATTGACAACATTATGGACAAGCGGAAATAAACCCAACTTTTGAAACCGTACTAGCCTGTGTTTTGCGCGGATAGTACCAACTATGATACAAGACGAGGCGACATGAAGCCATACCCCTAACTATGCCGTTTTCTCTATCCTCTAATTTCGCATAGCCTGTTCCATAAACAAGCGTTGAAATGCGGCATGAGCAGTAGTTTCCCATCAAAATTACTATCGTCTTACTGGCCATGTTGAACTTGTAATAGTTTATACTTTATGAGTATCTCGATACCTGTTACACTTGATTAAACCTGGTGCGTCGACAAAGATACGAAGTAGGCTCTCATTTCGGACTGGAACATCAATTAATCTTCCTAAACCGATGGATTTGCATTTATTAGTTACGAAAGGGTGTCGCTCTCTTGCATTCCAACATATGCGTTTTGGCCGTGGTGAATGGCCGTCGAACGATGGGGTTGTGTGATTGAGGTGTGTCTCCCCTTGATACATGTGTATGCGAAAAACGCCTATCGGTACCTTTGACAGAGAAGGTAGGGAGACTTTCCTCTTGTCGTTGCTTGCATTCGATCCTCTGCAGTAGGTACACGGTTTGATATATCTATATGAATCAAGCCCCCAACCATTTTAGTGCTTGTCACACGGCCGCAAACTCGTGATCACGTCCAATGTTCCTTTCGTCGCGTCGCTTCGCGTCACCCACCTTGCGGAGCCAGATAGAGAGATTCGGTTGGCCACTGCGTGATGGTCAAAAAGGCCCACACGACCTACACTCTTGAAGCTCACACTGCTCAATTTGTTGCGTCGAGCTTATGCTCCGCTTACAACGACTTTGTATCGACCACCTGCTGGCCGTGCACGTTCGGATTTCCTCATCTCTGTACCTACCTGCCTGCCTGTTCGTTTTCACTTAATTCCTTTTGGCCCGGTCCGAACTTGTGCCGTGAGGCGCGCTAAAGAAACAAGACATATAGAAATTACAGAACGCTCCGTCGGCATGTTCCTCGGTGGCGTTTCCTCGCTCGTTCTCCTCGCGGTCCAGGGCGCGCTCGAGAGCGTCCATGCGACCATCTCGTGCACGTCGACACTCGATTGTGCCGCGGGCGAGACGTGCGTGGCCGCGGATGCCGACACGGTCGTCCAGGCCTGTGTCCCCTCGACCGTCTGTGGCGGCTCGTCCATGGGCAACTGTCCAAACGATGCGAGTGTCAAGCTCGCGTGTCTCTGGCGACCCGACCAAGACTGCATTGGCGGCTGTGCCGTCTTGCATGGCGAGAAAGGCATTTACAAGTGCGTCTCGCTCGCGCGGTGTGATGCCTACTACGGCGGCACGGCGTGCAGTGGTACGTTGGCAGGTGCAGGATGGGTAGGGAGGGAAGGGGATATGCTGAACCGAGTGTGTGCGTGTGTGTGTGGGTGGCCCAGATGGATGCACTTCGAATGGCGTGCGATGCAATGGCAAGGGATCGTGTAATATGATGTCGATGCATGCGGACGGCACGCCTAATTTTGCGTGCACGTGCGAAAACGGGTACGAAGGAGACAGGTGCGACGTTGCCACGGCTAGCAATGGAACGAAGGGATCGTCCAGGCACTCGTTCTCGTTCCAAGACGACGAGGTGGGCTTGGAGGCCACCCCGAGCACTTCATCGGGGACTGGCAGCACGTCCAACAATTCATCCACCGAAGCTCCTGACGAGTCGTCGTCGGTCCAGGGGGAACACAGTCCCAAGAAAAAATCCGGTTCAAACGCTACGGCTGTGAATAACATTGGCCCAGTGGTTAGCACGTCGCATCGCGGCATTCGAGCACGCGTCCTTTTCATCCTCGCGATGGCAGCGATTTTCATGCTCGTGATGATCATGGTCGTTGCGTACTGGCGCAGAAGAAATGCACAGAACAAGGAGGACGAGCTCGATAATGCCCTTGTGTCCGAGCAGGGGGTGGGCGTGGTTGGACTTCGGGACCTAGCAGATGGGCACACTGGGTATACTCCAAGGTCACGGAACTTTAAGATGTAACTTGTTGTAAATAGTACCAGCGTAGTTTTTTATTGGGATCACCCGCGCCAAAGTCGAGCGCGTACGCTACATCCGCAAGTCGGTGCTGCATACAGGCATCGCGTCTCGTTGCAAGCTTGTCGTTTTAGCGAGACGATTTCACTACGGAGGTATCGATGGTGGTCCCTTTTCCGTCCATTGTATCTATTCTCCCTGCTCGCTTTGCCATCGTATGTACGTAATTCTTTCCATTATCATCCCCATACAATCAAGCTACCAGGACTGTGGCTTCCCAAGTTGTTTCATCACCGTCGAGCGAACGAGCTGCTCTCATCTGTACGCGATCAACTTGACGAGCTCATGTTCAGTACCGAAGCGAACGAACTGACGGCACGAAGTACGTGGTGTCAGTCATGTGTCAGCCCCCGACGCGAAAGCACGCAGGTTTCCACCAAGGAGGTTCCAATTCGATTCCGAGCTGCGTCCGAGTACAGAAGGCTCTCCATCCTTTGTATTCGGCTACCCGAGATCGTGCAAGACGCGTAAAGTGTATTTCCAGGTTCTCCGTCCGCAAGACAAGAACAGCAAACATGTTTTCTTTCAAGTTACAACGAGGAAAAGCCTACCATTTTGCTTATATGTTTCTGTTGAGTCTCACGGTGCTTCCGTAGGAAAATCCGGCTCGATGTAGTGAAGGTCGAGTCCGTGTCCATCTGAAAGCTACGTGTAGCCGTTTTGGCCTTTTAGCGTCTTTTCATGGTGATGAAACCCCATTGGCTGAAATGTGTACATTCCATTTCTAGGTTATCATTTAAGTTTAACTTTCTAGTATTGTTATAGTTGAGAAAAAGTAACTTTACGTAATATATCTTTTTTGGGCGAGGGAAAAAAATCACCCCAGCTTTTTCGCAAAATCACCCCAACCACCGGACCGGCGCTCGTTACTGACCAATCGATTGGGCCAAACTGTTTTTTTTCTTTCGTCAAGCGCACTATACATTGTACCTACAACTACCTACCGGTACGATTACTCATTGAAAATAATCCATCCACCTCTTGCAACGCCTTCTGCAGCTCCTCAAGCTTTGCATGCCGCTGCTTTTCCAGTGCAGTCCTTTGGTTCTGAATCTCTTTCGCCACCATTTCCTTCAATGCTGCTTTCAAAGCGACGAATTTCATCCTGCAACTTAATCAGCGAGTGCTGGTGAAGACTTGGCACGAGTCATATCCGTTGACAATCGTCGTCACAATGTCATAGCTATCAGTCGCTAGCTTTTGTGTTACACAGGCTTGCGTGCCAAATGCATAGCATTGCATGGTCGGGAATTCGTTCCTCAACTGCATCGTACTAAGTTCTGCAATTGCTCCTCCTAGACTATGTCCTGTTGCCACGAAACGATAATCTGGATACTGTCCTGATAGCTTCCGTAGATCATCACGCAGGTGGTGCACCAACCAAGCCGTGGCATGTACCATGCCACGATGGCCTTGCCCGTCCAAAAACGGCTCATTGTTAAGACAAGAGATCCGTGCAAAAGTCCAATAGAGACGCTGTGCCTCGTGCAACCAACACTAAATCCTGATGCTCGTGGTCAACTAGAATCACACATTTGGGCGAAACGACTCCACCCGAATGGGCTCGCAGCACGCAATCACGCGATACGCCAGCTACTTCACAAAATACCAGAGACAGAAGACGCATAGACGGCGTCACATACACGAACGTAGCGCAGCAGCATGGACTGCAGCTTCTGTGGTGGATACACATAGCAATATGCATGGGATTCACTAGCATAAAACCGTCGAGGGACACTTGAGCAATACATGATCTTCCACTGGTGACTTCTAGTGAACTTCCTTGTGCATTCCAGGAATGCTTTGTTTGCTCTTATATTGAGCTAAGACGGAGAGCCCAACTAACCAGTCAGACGTGCTCCAGCAGCGCAATGCGGGACTTTGGCGTAACAGACCATAACTCTCAGACAATACTTAAAGCGCCGGTAGCATCTCCACTGACAGATCTTTCGCTGTTTCACGCAGTCTTGTACTTAAGATACCATCCGACCCCATCTACTGTTGCCGCTGGACGTCGCACGCCAATTCACGGTCAGTGGTCGTCGTCGTGCTAATGTACATGTATGCCAAATAAGCAATATTTTTACGAAAAAAGACGAAAGAAAAAAAACAGTTTCGCCCAATCGATTGGTCAGTAGCGAGCGCCGGTCGGGTGGTTGGGGTGAAAAGCCCACGCTTGGGGTGATTTTGCGAAAAAGCTGGGGTGATTTTTCCCTCGCCCATCTTTTTTTTCGTTTTACTATACACCGACTAAGCAGAAACTTCCACTGCGTGGAATCCGTCGCGCGCCAATCTCTTCCTACGCGAGATCCTACGTGGTCAAAACTATCCGACCAGGTACTATAAGATCTCTGCTATAAGCACAAGTTTTTAACAACAGGTACCGTGGATTTTTCATCGCGATCAAGTTTGTTTTTGTTTTTTTCGTTACGTTTTCGTAGAGCTAGTGGAAAGTCCCCCTCGGTTAAAGGGATAGTGAAGTTGTTTCTCGTTATCGAATGAAGCTTTTTTCTCGTGAAATAGAAGAGTTATCGAGAAACAAGATGATGAAAACGTGGGAGGACAAAATGATGTCTTAAAGGCGATTATGAATGGACTAAAAGATGTCCAGGCGCGTATGTTGTCTGTTGAAGAGGCACCGAGCAGTCACTAGGTGGCAGAACACCTCCTCGGTCGAGCTAAGACTCCCCAGTTGCTGCGAGAATAGTGCTTTCCAAGAAAGTTTAAGGAATTTCTGTCCTTTCGGCCAGCAGATGCCTCTGCTAGATTTGGTCAAGGCCGAGGGCGTTGAAGCTGGCGGAATACCACGTGCGAATAAAGATAGAATACCACGTGGAGCACATGGTGCTGTGCCAAGTATGGAAGGCAGAAATGTGGCTGCCGGGCCTACACAAGTGCCGCATTTCGGCCCATGTATTAATAAAATACCTAAATTGACTGCGGATAATTCGGGCGTGAATTTTTTTCTCTGGCCTAGTCGCCGGGTTTAACAGTGGGCCTGTCTCTTCATGGAGGTCATTGAAATTCCAAAATAGCCTCTTAACAGAGAGGCTTAAAGTAAATAGATTGGGAGAGCACTTGGGGGGTACAGCTTGCGAATGTTATCGCTCGAGCATTGGGACATGGTGGCAACTGTCGCCTCATTTACAGTTTCTTTTTGGAGCAAATGTGGTTGGGTTTCATGGTAAATATATCCCACCACAAAGCGGAAATGTGGTTCACCTTCGAAAAAGTTTCGAATATGACGTGAACACAACGTTATCTATACCCAGTAGCTTTGGCCCGTGAAAGTGGGTCAAGTGAAAAGTTGATAGTGGAAAACATTGATAGCTTCGCGGGACCGCGGCTTAAAGTCATGTTGATGGCCAGTATGACCCTGCGAGGAAGGACTACTTGTGTCATGCACAAGAATTAATTGCCTGGGCCCAAAAGGTAAAAGATCAAGCTCTGAAAACCATACCACTCGCAAGATTTCACGCCAATTTAGTTTTTCGAGCTGAGAAGAGGCAGGGGTGTTATTTTTGTGGAAGTGAAGGACATATAAAAGGAAACTGTCCCATAAAATCGAAAGCGATATTCAAGTAACCCTGGTGAAAATCAGGCCAAGAATTGTAGTGAAATCTGGCCAAAGAGGGTGGTGTTATGGACTCTCGAAACGGTTTGAATGATGAGACAAAACAATGTCTTTAGCGAAATATTCGATAATATCGTATGTATTATCGACAGTGGTGCATGTAGACGCCTAGTGTCTAACACAAACTTATTGGAAGATGTCAGGGATTGTGGTCGAAACGCCACATTTGCCTTACCGGATGGTGGTATACTTAAGGCTACCAACGTTGGCAGAATTACTATGAAAAGCAGTTGTCAAAATTTGACGGTTATCTAATTGACCGAGGTGTACTATGCACCTAAACTGGCAAAAAATTTAATCTCGTTGGGAAGATTACGTGAAAAAGAGTACACCATTGCAGACAATGGTCACAGATCAAGATGGTTCTGAATGGCAAGACATTGTTTCGGAATGAAACGTTTTGTGCCGTGTTCTTGGTTGATTTAACGAGCGTTAAAACGAAGTCAAATTACTTATGAGTTTTCGAATATGTTGCTAAATAATATTAAAGAAAGCAAGTTGGACAAATTTCACGAATGAATTCTATCTTCTACGTCACTTAGTATATTAAACCATTGAAAATTTGTCTAGGGACCCCATGTCAGGCATAGTCCTTATGGACAACAAAACCCCCAGTTGCCTGACCTGTGCTGAAGTCAAGGTAACGCACAATAAACAACCAATAAAATATTCGGGAAGAAATTCACCGATTGATCGAATCGGATGAGCAATTACACCGATCTCAAAGGTCCAATCACTCCCCGTGATCGACGTAGAAATCTTTTTCTCGTGTTTGTTTATTATTTCTCAAATTACGTGAGAGATTTTGCTGCTCATACGAAAGATAGAGCGGCAAAAATTTTCAAACGCTTTATCTCGTGATTTTTAAAGACGGGCTTAACTGTCGTGTTCACGTACTCAAAACCTATGATGGCGGGGAATACCAGATTCTTCATTTTTTGCAAGCAGACTGGTATACGCAGATAGATTATCGAGGCTGAAAATCCAGCCTCAAATGGTAAATCTGAAAGGATTAACTAGACCATTTTAATATGGTCCAGTGTATGACTTTTGGTCTGAAGCTCCGCTGGTCTATTGACGAGAGGCGGCTGTGTATGTGGCTTACATACTCAATCGAACTCCGACAAGAGCAAGCCAAGGGAGGTTATCTCCAATGGGACTGCTGACTGGGAAAAGACCACTGTAACAGGACTGATCCTGTTACGGGCTTACACTGTATTTTGCGAGGAAGCGCGCAATACAATAAGGGCAGGATTAGTTTGTAACAACTAATCCTATACTAAAAGTAAATATAAGTATTTACTTATTCTTTAGAACGCAAAATTAAAAGTGTTTATTAAATGGGTGGTTAGAGGCTAACAGTATAGTAATTACCTAACTAATATAATAATATCAAGTATTAAGCTAACTGTACTATTAGTTAACCTGCATGATTCGGTATTTATACCGAATCGACTTTTCCTTCGTAGATTATAATAACTTATAATCTATTACTTGAATGTCAGACAAAGCGTCTGAAATTCAACTGTTTTATTCTAACTTTAATATCAATTATGTAATGGCACCCCATTACATCACCCCCCACTTAAGGTGGTTGGCCAATAATAATTCTTATTTTAGTCAATCATAGGTGGCACTTGTTGGTCAGAATTTATCATTCACCAACTGATTGACCATCGACTCGATGGTCGAAGCACGCGGCGGCGCTCTATAGAGCGCTGCTGTAAACATAGAAGGAGCTTCTTCCTCCGCCTCAGCACTAGGAGCTGAGGTGTTGAGTGACAACAGTGACGCTGCATTAGCAGCTTCAACTACGCAAAGGTCGGAAGACGTACCGTATTAGACCACAGATGCTGCTTAGGCGGCATTTGGCAAGAAACAGGGAGATGTTGCTAATGCAACATCTCGCACGATGATAACCCCCGAATGGTGTGTTGCCAGGAAGGGTTCTTCCATGTTCGGAGACAGTTCTGACTCCTAAAAAAGTGATTGGGGCACAGTTGTCCCCGAGAAAGGATCTAGCGAGTCGAAACTCGCTAGGTGCTCATCTCCTAACAGCGATGATAAATCTTGTGTCGCTGTCAGCTATGACAGCGACAATGATCATCACAGATGGTTGCGGGAACGCAGAATTCCACCTGGACCAAGTACGTCTCCACGTCGGGGTGGTTTAACCCCGGCGCGTGGTGTTGAAGCAGGCGGTGTTCCGCCTGCTAAAAGAAGCGCCTGCCGCTTCTGAAGCGTATCATCGTACAGAACCACATGTTCCGTACAAAGTGGGTTTTTGGACCCCTGGATGGGCTATTTCCCCCAACAGTGGCGGTCACCGTAAGCGGGACTGCCAATATGCGCTGTTCGATATCAACGTGCTGGATGAATGCGAAGACATCCAGTCGCGTCGATCCGATCGAAGTACAGACGATAGACGTCTGTACTTTATTGACCTCTTTTTCCAGGTTCGATATTATTCGATCCGGAAAGGGTCAAGGAGGAACAGGGACGATAAAGACGCCCTGACTCAGAGTTGGAACGCTTTTATTGACAACTACAACAAAAGCCCAGATGATTACGTGAATAAAGTTCACGTAATGCGCGAGCGCTTTTTAAAGCACTCGAGAACAGGCAAAAATGGAATACATCCATTTTGCTTGCATCAAAGAAGGGTTGAACTGTGGTGTCCCTTCTCACCTCG
Organism: Peronosclerospora sorghi; assembly: GCA_026184515.1. NCBI lineage: Eukaryota > Oomycota > Peronosporomycetes > Peronosporales > Peronosporaceae > Peronosclerospora > Peronosclerospora sorghi. Next base: position 7,682,873 of record CM047591.1, read on the forward strand.
TTTTTCCGCGGTGTCCGCAGGGCGCTCCTCGTCTGTCATAGGAGGAGTTGCGGGGGTACGGTGGTTTTTCCGTACCTGCCGTCACATATGTGCTAGTTTCCTTGCGCATCATCGTTTGACACACCCAAGATACAATCAGACCCTAGATCTGACCTCGATCAAGTGCGGACGCTTAATCGTTATGGCTATCTTCTCTCTCGCTCTCTCGGATTGCGTTCTGAAGCGGGTTAATCACCACTTCTCATGCCTGATGGTATTTTTTTAATGCAGAATATCACACCTAGAAGCCTCCTTTCTTGCCATCGTTTGCAATCTACAGGGAAAGCCGATTCCAGTGTTGAGGTAGGATTTCAACGATTTCCTAGATAGAACGGCGTGTCTTTTCTAACCCGATCATGGATGAATTCAGTGCAAAACAGCAGTCGATACGCATATTCGTCCCAATGACTTCTATAACGTACATCTTGATCACAATCTGCTCGGCTGTCCCGTTTGCTTGAGGGCTATAGACCATACTGGCAATCTGACGTTGGCCGATCATGCGGTTAAACACACAAAAAACATCGTAGTGAACCTAGTTGATGTTGGCTTCGTATTAATTCACTAACACAACCTTATACCTTCTCGGCTATGACTAAGTTTCTACAAGCTACCTGCTGAATGCTGTTTTCTTTCTTCGGTCCTTTTCGGATTATCTGTTGCGTCGGTATTGGTTTCGTCCGTCGTATTGCTTTTGTCAGGTCATTTTGTTCAGGAGGTCTGTCGCTCCATACTACCGGGGTCCCGTTTGGTAGTATGGAAACCTGAACTTTGGTGGGTATCGAACCCGTGACCTATCGCTTGTAGATCGGATGCTCAACGAGTGCACCAGGGGGGAACCCTCGTAGTGAACCTAGGTGATGTAATATCTGTGAAAAAATATTATCATCGATTCCGCATTGCTTTTTAGCCTTGAGAGTTGAACGCACATCATTCCTGATCCATCTGTAGTAGCGCGGCAGAAATTTTGAGCAGATAAATGGGTTACGTTCTCAAGCGGGACCATAACAGTGGCGCTCAACTCAGTTGAAGGACTCCTAGTGGCTGGCGCTCGGCTAGATGATTATCAGAGAGTAACGGTACCATCAATGCTACAGTTGGAAGTTGTCTTGATTAGTAGAATTATACGAAGTAAGTACTCAATCTACCTAGATTAAATACTATGCTAATAATAAATAAATATGGTCTGTGGTGAGTTTAGTATACCTCGTATGACCTTTTGATGAAACGCCTTAAGTGAGTCCTTTGACCCTCGAAAGGTGAGTGTCTGGTAGCTTAGTCGGTAAGTAACTTGATGTCCATACCAGCGGTTGTGGTTTCGATACCCAGTTCCCGTTTCAACGCGGTACATCAATTACAAGGACGCACAATCCAGCCACTCGAATGCTGCGAGGCATGTGCTGCAAATGTCTCGTTTGTTTTCAACATATCGATTACGCATGTTAACGCTTTGTTGTCTTGGTGTTCTTTCAGGCGGCGCTTGAAGTACCGAATATGCGCTGCAAGCGTCGCAAAGACCACTGCAAGATCGGAAGAATCAAGAAGAGGTCGTCTTCCGTCAAACAGGCACCTGTTTCGGTCGCTCCAAAGCACATGCAGCGTCGAAGCTCGTAGAACGTGCCACACGTCGCGTACAGCGTCAGCATGCTCCCCCATTCACTTTGCACGCGCAGTTTGGTCGCTAATGCGATGTTAAGCCAGGTCGGCCTCACGGCGAAGAGTGGCGACACAATCGCAATAACTTGGCGCAAGATCTGCGACGCAAGCACACAGTCGAAGAACAAATGTTGCTCGGTCTCGATCATCTCACAGCCTTCACGAGCGCAGATGCGGATGCCAGGACGTGACGCTTCCAAGAACCAGAAGCGGGAGCGAACATGCAATAGTCGGAACGCGAGGCGAAACGGCAAGTCGTTGTGGACTGGAATCAGAATCTTGCGCAAGTGTTTGCCGTAGTCAACGAACGCCTTTATGCGTTGCTCGTCAACGAGGGTTGAGTAAATTGTCATCGGATGTGGTTTCTTAGGCGTCGGTGGTGTACAGACGGCACACAGAAGCGTTGAGTTCGGGATTGATGGTATCAAGTACTTTTTCGTGCCACTCGTACATCCAAGATGCGGGATCATTCGCTTTTGATTGAATTTTGTCGATTATTGCTTTAGATCCAATCCCCTTATCCGCTCCACGATCTGTGTTGCCTCACGGTACAGTGCGCATCCATTGAAGTTGTACACCTGGTGTGACATGCCAGTGCGTGAAGTTGATGTGACGCTGCACAAAATTGTCTTGGGTTGGCCACGCATCATCATTAAGTCGGAAGTCACCAAGAGACCGCAGACCGAAGGCGCGTGAGATGTGCAGTTGAAAACTGCGTTGTGGCTCAGTTATCATACCCAGACATCGACGCCGTGCTTCTGCCATCTCCGATCGCTTGGTGGCTTCGTAGTGCGTCTTGGAGTTTGCGTGGAACTAGATCGGTTGTTGGAGACCATATATTGCAAGATCGTCTGTGTGAAAGTAGTGTCACGTGATCTCCCAGTGCTCTTGTACCACCACGTCCACGTGGTGCTCACCACTGTGATGTCCTTTTCCACTCGATTAGCTTGCCGTGTCGAAGGGGAGAGACTGTGAGAAAGTCCAAAGCGTGCCTTTTTCCGTAGTGAGGAAACACCGACGACAAAAGATCAGTGCTTGAGGTTGTCCAGTTGCGCTCGTCTGTGACAGGATTGAAATATCAAGACCACCAACGCTGCGTCGCTTGTAAAGGAACTTGCCAGGAACCAATTGCACGCTGCGCGCGTCTCGTTCATGCTTGCGACTCAGATCGAACCGGTTGAGGATCGACTGCCAGTGCTTCACCACTGCTGGTGAGATCATCACGTGCTGTGTATAGTGCCATAGACGCGAAAGAACCATCGTCTGTGCGACAAGAAGTCTACCACGAAGTGTACGCGCAAGCACTTGGACGCCGGGAAGTACCGGGCAATCAACATTGCGGTTCAGCACGAGCGGCACCGACTTCGTCAAATCGAGCCTCGCATCAGAGCCTTCACAGTAGTTTTCAACTATCGCGAGCTGCTCCTGCAGACCTTCAATCAATCCTGCAAGAAGTGTCGAGTTGTCCGCAAAAGTTGTGCTCGTCGCGGTGTGATCTGCGTACAGGCATACTCCGTGCTCTTCATGTGCTCCCAGCAAGTTACCCAGCGTTTTGATCGTCCGAACAAATAATAGCGCGATAGAGGGTCACCTTGTCTCACGCCACGTGACTGGATGTTGCCATTAAGCAGCAGGTGCGCTTCGGGATTTGTGTACAGCAGCTTGATCGAGTGGATGAATCCATGTCCAAAACCCATTCTTGTTAGTAATCGGAACATGTACTCCTAGTTCACGTGATCAAACGCTTTTTGAAAGTCGAGAAACAACTCATATGCTTCTTCGTCGCGACTTGTGATAAGATCTAGCAGTTCAACAAGGAAGTGCACGTGATGGTGGATCGATCGAATATAAAACTGTGGAGTTGTTATGTAAAAGGACTGGAGTGCGTCGGCAATTTACGGAGGCTGGTAATCCAGCCTCCAATGGAAGTCCGAACGGATGAACTGGACCATTTTAAACATGGTCCGGTGTATGATTTTTGGGTAGGGGGTACCTTTGATGTACTGGTACGAGGCGGCGGAATACGCCTCGTATATTTTGAACCGTACCCCAACCCGTTCGAATCCCGTAAAAGTTTCGCCCTTTGAAATGCTGAAGGATAAAAACCGTCGTTAAAAGAAATTGTGGTTATTGGTTCGCCGTGCATGGTGTGGAGGGACCCACGGAAAAAGGCCCTCGCAAAACATGCTGAGAGAGCTTTAATTTTGGGACCCAGTGACGAAACCAAGGGTTTCAAGGTGTTGCTGCTAAAGGACAGGGTGGTAACGGTCACTCGCCATGTCAGTGCAATCGAGACACTAGACAAGAAGGCTAGTGACCAAATTATGAGAGCGCTGGGAGTTGCAGATGAGCAGGAGATGAGCAAAGTGCTGCAGGACGTGCAAATGCAAGATCGCCTTAAGAAACCACTATAGCAGGACGATACGAAGTGCAAGACACAAGTGAGAAGGCACATCTCTTGCAAATCGGTTATGAAACTTTTCTGTCATCATCGGTATCGCCTAACGACGCTATACTCATCTTGGTGTCCGCCCTGGGCGCGTGCACAACATTCTTGACCTGGGGATGATCCCCCGCTGACTTCCATATTATACAGCCGATCCATTATCATAACCAACATACGCATCATCTCCGGATCCATATCTTTCGCGTTTGCCTCCGGTTTTCCTTGCGTATCAGCCTGACTCTTCTTTGGGCTCATAACCTGTTGGATTTTTCGCTCTATTTCCTCGCTATCACTAATACCGATACGCCGTACTGTCTACACTTTCTTGCTCCAGCTAATGCGATTCCAAATCGTACCAATATATGCGCGATAACCTTGTACTAAATCCACGTAATACGTAACCACTTAAATCCACGTGAATAATTCCAAATCGTAATAAATCGAAAGTAATTAGGTCAGGTCACAATCATAAACTTAATCCACTTCCACGTTCCTACTAATAGTCACTTCATGGCTGCGCCTTTACCGCACAAACGTACTATGACCAGTTAGCGTACTTGTGTACTCGGATGCTATAGTTGGAATTCTGAAGTAAGAATATTAGAATTAAGTAAAAACCTAATCTAATAAAATGCATATGTAAATTTGAGTAAAACCCGTAAAATTGGGTATGTACCCAAAACCCCTTTACTGAAAGTCGCAACTGCCCAAATACGCGCGACGCACGGCGCGACCGAATTTCGGGACACTTTAACAAAAACAATTATCGTTTGTATACAATTCCAGAGATTCCGTATTTAAAATACGGGTGTATTCAAATGAGTGTATACGTTCGAAAACTAATCACGTCGAGGACTTCCGGCAAGCGGAAGTGCGCTTGTGCGCGTTTCGTCCGGGAATAATAAGTACAGGAGGGGGGGGTTAGTTAATTTTTTTTCGATCCCAATACTAGGTACAAAATACCTCAAAAATAACTCTTTTTCGTAGAACTAAAAAGTAAAAATCTACATCATATGTACACCTCACAAAATTACTTGATCTACCTAAAAGTTCATATCTTACCCTCTGTCACGTGATTGGTAGAATTTACTCTCCGAAAAACCACCATTATTCTGGACTCCATTACAATTGGTTCAAATTAGTGTCTTTTTTGACACATGATTAATGTATCGCATAATGTCACGGACACTTCTTCAATTAGTGTCCATAAAAGCAATCTTGGTCTGGCAAGCAGCGCTGAAGCCAGCCCGTATCATTACCGAGCCCCCTCCTGGTTGCCGGTTAACCGTCTGCAGATCGGCTTTTCACAGGTCCCACCAACAGCATTGGTACCCATCCGATCCCTCAAGGTTCCACTTTGTTTAGTCTGAAGAAATCATGGGATCCCATATGGTGGACGAATCCTCGCCAAGAATTATTCACCACGCCCATCCTTTCGCGCACGCTTGTACACCGCCGTGAGTGGAAGCAGGGATCCACTTTTTGCACACAAACACGCTCGATAAAAAAACCTTCACTTTCCAGTTGTCTTGGTACGGGGTAACCGTAGACAAGTTTGCATCGTAATATACTCTATCAATGCGAACCACCCTGGCTTAACCGCTTGCATTAACTTGGATCTTGATCTAACGTTTTCTCGTGACATTCAAGGTTTTTCCATCCGCTTGAAAACATGTACCATTTACCTCTACATCCTCGATTAGATACTAAAAATCGTCGACAAGGTGCATACTAGCACCGTTATTAGAATTCAATTGGTTTCATGGATGTTTTCGAGTTTTCACGGATGGTTAGCCAGAAATCTACTTTCTTGTCAGTCGTTTTGGAAAATTTGGACCGAATGTGTACAATTTTGCCACAACCACAGCATTTGATGCCCTTTCCTTGCTTTCGACCATATTAACTACATCATTACCTATGGATAGACTTGATCTTGCTTCGCCTTGGACAGCTTGTGCGCATTGGTAAAGTTCTTCTGCATGCCTCAAGTGATCTGCCCTTGTATGGTCGAATTTTGCCATCAAAATTGTCTCCAGTTCTGGTGAAGCGTAATGCACCACATTATCCAAAACCAGAGGTTCACCTTCTTCAACCGCCTCTGACATAGCTAAAGATAAAGGTACTGCTCATTCCATAACCTTGTTGTATTACTTGCGGGTCGTGAATAGTTTCATTGATCAGCCGAGGTAATAGTCGTATCGTCGCCGGTACACGTTCGTGACGTGAACCGACGATGATGACTCCACCACCATGTATCAACTTATCTAGTATAATATCTCGCAGCAGTTCCACTCAGATATTGGACCAAGATATCGAATTTAATATTTTCCGTTCAGCAATGTCCACATGCTGATTCGGCAATAGCAATTTTCCGTATTAATCTGGTCCTCCATTCTTTGAAACCCGCTCCTAACCCACGGTAGACCTCGATACCGTCGAACATCCTAATGGAAAGTTTACAGTCCTTTCCCAAGGGCGTTCTGAACACGTGCTGCTGATTTCGTATTGGAGATTGCAATACCAAAACTTCCATCCTGGAAATGATCTTGTACCCTTAGTTTTCTTTCCGGCGTGCTATCCAGCAACGCCAACCTCATCCGGGTGACAAGCCTCATTGAGTTATTGAAGTTGAAGTTGTTTCCGTCAGAATCACGTGAGAATTCTTAATTTATAACGTCTATCACAGAATTCTGGAAACATATAGAGAATATTGCCTCCTTCTGCTCCAATACTTACTGGATTCTCTTCTAGGTTCTCCTCGATCGAAACATCGTGATCCTTTCGGCTCGTATCGGTTGAAATGTTTTTTTGTCCATTTGCGGAAGAAAACTTGAGTCGTAGATATCAATTATGACTTTCAATATACCAAATTTTTCTTTCTTGAATTTTGGCGTGACCAAGTATCCGTTCTCGACGAAAAGAACATCCCAAGACAGTTCTTAGACAATAGTTGAAGATAACCGTGTAAGGGAATTGCTCAATAGAATGTATATCAAGAAGTGTTTATCTTTCCTAACATGTAATATACATGAGACTATGTGTTGAAGCTAATTGCAATACTACATCGTTTATGTAACTAACACTAATTATAATTACCCAATTGTAGCACCCAAAAAGGTCAAAAGTAACATTGCAAAAAAATGAAAATTACATGTATACCAATTTCATCTAAAACCTGGTAAAGTGCATGTTCTTAACCATTTCGTGCAAAATAAAAGGCTCCTCGTAGATGTTTGTTACTTGTATTGAGTCAGAGCGACCCCTTCCTCTCAGGAATGTCGGTATCCATATCACGATAGGTAGGGCTAGTTTGGAGTTTAAATGCCCACTTTGCATCTTAATTTTTTTAGCGTGAACCAGAATAAAGAATATTTAGTGATTACGGTGTCACGTGCAAGTCGAAGTCCAAGCCCAAATCTCGATAGAGTCGCCAGGATGGAGGGAAATACAGAAGTGGTAGTGGAGCAGATCGTGGTCCAGAGACGTGCGTTGGTGGAGACAAACCACAGTAGAGACCAACAAGTGTCGGTGCTGGCGCAGAAGACGGCGGAGGCGGATCAGGTCACGGTACAATAGATTAAGTCACTCAAGAGCGCCCAGGTCGATCTGGAGTCGACCACAGGACAGTTCTTGGTGATCAGCAGAAGAGCACGGCTGATTTGGAAGCACCACAGCAACAACTGTTTGATCAGATTGAAGAGCAGCACATGAAGCTGCACGTGCAATAGGAACTACTGCAGCAGGATGCAAGAATACGGTCTAGAAAAGCCATTATATTGAGGAGATCGCTGCGGCGCACTACGAGGCATGCAGGGGGTGTTTTTTGCCAAGGAGGAGCCACCAAGAGAGAAAGAAGAGGAGAGCGCACTGACGCATCTATCACCAGCATAAGTGACTGTTGCCACGGGTGCGCACCTCCCGCCGCCGATCTATCGAGGTAGCACCAAGAAAGAGAAGCGTGAGTTTCTAAATGTTGAAGAACGAAAGTGAACACATGCAACGACTTCTTGATTCAACGCGTGCCAGACGCGTTTTCGTCCCCCTGCCGGGAGCCTCCTCAGTGGCTCTACCAATCTCAAATTGAGAACTCCCTGCACCTGGCTCTCCTACCACCTATTGTACTAACTATTCATTCAAGAACATTCGATATGCCCTACCGTGGCTACTACTCTGGCGTCGATACCTTGAAGTGCTGCACACCGCTGGCGCACTTCCAACACTCCCCCTCGACGACATGAGTCATATTCGTATTGTTAACGTGTGCACAGCAGCTAAACTTGCTGCACAGATCCGTTGCGCCGTCCCTGCGATAGCCTCACTGCACGCATGCGTCCTCTGCGCAATGATCCGCGCGCTTCTGTGTCCCGGCTTGTCACCACAGTTCTTTTTCGAGTGCCCCCGCTCACTGGTCAGCATCTCACGCTTCCGTGTACCCCAGCAGGTATCCGGCTACCCCTTTTCAGTCACTACGTCCGTCTTTCCTAGTTGCACCGTAGTTTCATAGCTTACCTTCTTCCTCTTCCTTGACTGACCTCTTCAATCAGTCACCACATGTGCCGCTCTCGCTCCTTGGTGAAGAACTCGGTCGCCCCTTTCGCGGGCGTAAAGTACGGCTGTGTGTCCGTCCCGCTCTTGTCGTTCCGCTGCCCTTGTCGTCGGAGCCCGTACTTGAAAATGCTTGCGCGTCTCCGACTTCCACAACAGTGCACACGCCGAGCCGTTTGGGCGCATAACCAGTTGAAGAACGAAAGTGAACACATGCAACGACTTCTTGATTCAACGCGTGCCAGACGCGTTTCGGCCCCCCGCCGGGGGCCTCCTCAGTGGCTCTACCAATCTCAAAGTTAGAACTCCCTGCACCAGGCTCTCCTACCACCTATTGTACTAACTATTCATTCAAGAACATTCGATATGACCTACCGTGGCTACTACTCTGGCGTCGATACCTTGAAGTGCTGCACACCGCTGGCGCACTTCCAGCACTAAATAGCTACATGGTGTATGAGAGGCGCATCATGGCGATCAACGAGACTTCACAGACGAAAATTTTCCTGCATCCGCTCGTCCCGTACATTGAGCAGACTACAATGATGAGTACGATCTTTCTGCTAGCTATCGGAGGTCACTGACGAGTGGCTTAAGCGCTACTTCTTGACGGAGAGAGCGCCAGCAAGACCGACATCCAGCGTCTGATGCAAGCGCTGCTCTCGATGGAGATGGATACGAGCCTCCTGGACGCGGAGTCACGCCTGTCGAGACTAGTTGAATTCGTCACATTCTACTTTACGCCTGTCAAGACTGGTGGACAAGTATGCGAAGATTCTCGATAAGTGCAAGATTGAAATGTTGTCCAGTCAGGATTCAAAGAAGGCCGTGGAGTGCCTCGTTTAATCTCTGCAACCAGTTGTTTTTCGGGCGAAGATTGTAAGCGATCTTGCTGAAGCAAAAAAGTTGAAGAAATCGTGCGTTACCAACTTTTTCAAATAGATTCGCACTCATTTTGTAGAATTTTTCATGCAGTTTGAGAGTTTTTTCATCGAGTAAACTAAGGGTCGCTCGCGACGAGCCCTAAATTCACTGATAAAACCCAAAATCCACTGATCACGTGATCATCCATTTTCGGATGATACATTGTTACCACTATCGTACACGTATGACAATCAAGAGGAACCAATAAACTGTTCCAATTTAATGATACAACACCCCTCTGTCAGCAAAAGGGCGGGATAGCACGCCAGTTGAACACTCGGTGCTTGCGGATTGTAAATGGTAATGCGATTAGCCAAAAAACGCAAAAAAGCGGGCAAAACACTTATTTTATTAAACTAGAAAACGAGTAGTATACATACTAAAGACGCTATCACTATATGGAATGTATAATTATTCATAATACCACGCTCGAAAGGATTGTCTATGTACACATATCCATGTAGTCTTATCCTTTGTCGCCGCGTGTTTAAGTCGTATGCTAACCGGTATAACAAAAATATGGGGGTTTGCTAGCTGCGTAATCTAACTCGCAACGGTAACAAGCCAAAGAAACCAAACAGGCAACAAATTCTTACGCTTGGACGTGGCAGGGTGCCTAATTTTGCGAGTCCATTACGGAGAATAAAAAAGAGGGGAGGGGCGCCCGATTGGGCTGTATGAAATATTTGCCTGCCTCTAAAGATCGGCTCAAGATAATTTCTCGGAAAGATCGGATACCCGAAACTCCCTATTAGTCTACTGAAAAACTGGTTGAAAACTCTTCGCATCACTCAGTTTGCCGCTTAATGACTTCTCTTGAACGTCATGAAGCTCGATATCCTGCAGACTTTTCAAGGCAGACCTGCATCTTGATCCCATGGATTCGGATCATCGGGCATTTTCCGTGCTACTGCAGGGACCATAATAGATTTACGTACTTTCTTCATTTAATAAAGGGAGCCGCTATCTAGCGCTCACTTTTCGCTAATCAGCGCTCACCCCCCATATAAGGAACCCCTCCACCTGAAATGCTGCACGCTGATTGGCTGACTCCCAAGTCAAAGATCCACCCAGGCCTTGTGAGCCGAACGAGGCAGTGTAGGAGGCGATGAATCGAGCCCAAATCTGCTATTTTCGTGACACATTTCAGTGGCTCGTAACGCTTAATCACATTCACTTTCAGCTGTTAAAAGAAATTACAGTGCGTGAGTTGCAGCGGACAATGGAGATGGAGGAATTAACTAATGTGAACTAATGTAATGATGCGCGTCTACACAGTATTGATGCTAGTGTTCAACTGTGTCGGATCTTTCGACGCCATCGACAAGTTATCAGAACAAGCTGCTGTTTCTGTATCTGGAATATGTGTAATGAATGACTTTTTTGTGATTGTGGAAGATGACAGCAAAAAGCGTGGGAGACGGATTGGCGCTGTCGGAGAAAGTTTACATTTTCCCGAAACAATTTATCCGACATCACTCGCCGATAGTTTTTGCGGCAAAGGATGTTACGAGTAAGTTTTATTCTTGAAAAGGCGCGTTTTTGTGCACTCACCGCTAAGCGCTCTTTGTAGGAAATACGCAAAATTCGTGAGAAAACGGCGAATACATGCCCTCATCGTGGACTAGTCAAGTCTTTAAGCGAATTATGCTTCGAATACCTCCTCCATCTCGCGATACGTATAGCATCTAGTGGTATTAGCTATTAGTTTCGCACCGGGGGAAGGGAGTGGCGGAAACGTATAATTTGAAGCCAAATGTACCGTTGCTGGTGAGAAGTGTGTTATCCTCGGTTACGCGTGTACTGTGGAGGGAGTCTAACATTTTGCCACTTTAAGCCGAGTGTATGTGTGGCCCATAGAGGGAGATACGATTTGTTCTAATCCTGTTCGAAAGACGGAAAACTTACGCAAGAAAAATGGTTAGTAAAAAATCTAAAGATCTCGGCTACTCTGCAAAGAGCTCTTGTGCGAGGCTCGGACATTTTACCAAATGGCGTTATGACAGCAGGTTTTATTTGTATTGTGAGAGTCCAATTTATACTAATACATCTCCGTATAGCGAATTGGTGTGCCTTGTCTTAGAGAGTACCTATTTTCAGTCTAATATAATTTTCGTCCAGAAACTCGCCGCGCAAACAAGTCCAGCTCCGTCCGCCTGTTTCATCGATCAATTTTGCAAAAAAAAATAGTGAGTGGATCGGAGTAAAATTTGATTGGCTGATAATTTTGGGGGTGAACGCTGATTAGCGAAAAGTGAGCGCTAGATAGCGGCTCCCTTAATAAATCTACTTATATAAGTCAAGTTTTTTCATCGGTTGTGATTTGTCCGACAAGGGTGGGAATGTTTATTTAAAGGGAATTGCTAAGCACACAAACCCTTTTCTAGGTACACTCCATAATAAAGCGCTTATAATATGTCCGCCTTTTTTGTTTAATTTATAATAATATAGTACGTTCCTCTGGATAGTAATGCTGCGAGAGACACTAGTTGTACCCATGGAGTCAGGCGATAACATAGCGCGTGAAATCACTGAGTGTTGATGAATACACAGATCCAAACATATCTTTAATGTGGATTTACGATTGCCCATGTTTTTGAGATGCTGAAGTTAACGCAGGATAGTTCCGTCTTCCCCACACCCAATTTTCGTGCCGGTTAGACACAAATGGATGATCACGTGAACATGATCACGTGACTAGTGGATTTAGGGTTTTATCAGTGGATTTTGGGTTTTATCAGCGAATTTAGGGCTCGTCTCGCTCGCCTACCAGTGCGGGCCCACTGACGCGGGATGCGAGGGGTCAGGGATGCGCCCCGTCTCAGCGGCCGGCCAAAGACAAGGATCCGAATGTCCTGCTGCAGGCCGTGGCGGTGGTTCGAGTGGATGTCGTGGTAGTGGCCGCAATGGCGATCGCGATGGTGTTCCAGGTGTGGCTCCGGCGGCGGCGGTGACCGGCAAGTGTTATAAGTGCCAGGACTTAACTTATTGGGTGCTTTAGTGTCCCGAAGCCACGAAAAAAGAGTTCAAGAGCTTATGATGGCCGCGCATCAGCGTCGTGGGCAACCTGCTCTCCGGATTGTAGCTGCAGCATGGTGGAGACGCAAGGAGAAACCATTCTCGCCGCCTCACGAGGTCCCGACGCGAGTTCGTGCGCAGACGTTCCATTCTCCATAGCATGGAAGGATTGTGATCTCACGGCGACTTTTGGGACGCCGGACAGTGGGGATGACAGTTCGGTGGTGAGTCACGTGTTTTTGGAGAGGCTTTGCGAAACCTTCCCGTGGATCAAGATTCAACCTTTTAAGGCACCCCAGCTGTTAGTTTTATCGGTGATGGAGGTCTTCGGGTGAAGCGGGAGGTATCATTTGATATGCTGTTTGACACGCCAATCGTTCTTTATCACGTGTGCTGATGGGTGTCGGCGACGCCCCTGCCACACGGTATCGGAGGTATTGTTCTCGGCTAGAATGTAACGGCTCGGCTTGGGTACGACCCGCTTGAGCTGCTCGTCGGAACCGAACGCCACTCGACCGAGATGTCGTGTGTGTGTTTATAGTCAACCCGCACGACTCGTAGAAGGCTGCTACATTCAAGCAGCAAGGATGGGAAGCACTGAAAGACAATCCAGCACTTGAAGTCGCTTAGAAGCGACGGGATACGGTGTTCGGACTTAACTACCGAACTATTTCCCGCCCGTGCGTGAAGGTATTGAAATGGCATCGAACTAGATCCTGGCACGAAATCCATCCGTGTACCTCAGTAGTGACGTATCCCTGAGCAACGCAATTGATACGATAATGGAAGAAAGAGATGGTCACATCGAACACCACTCATCCGAGTATTTATCCATTCTCGGCTCTAACCTTTTGCGTGAAGAAACCTGTTGGTTGGCGCATTGTCCATGACTTCCGTCCGTAGAACAATAGCGCGGTGCTGCCAAGTATTCTCATGCTATATAAGGAGGATTCTTTTGACGCCATATCTAGAAGTTACTGGTTCTCGTGCATGGATTTGCTTTGGGGTTAATACCAAGTGAAACTCAGCGTGCAAGAAGTTCCGTTCACTGCGTTTTCAACACCAGATTGCTTGTTCGAGTTTAGCGATATGCGTGACTGCATGCGCATTTACTTTGATGTGTTGGACCGCGTTCTTCGATGTTGCGAAGATCAGGAGCTGTACATCAAACTGTCAAAGTGTCAGGTCTGTGTCCAGGAGATCCCGTGTCTCGGAGACTTCGTCGGTATCAATGGTGCCGTCATGGATCCTGATAAAATCAAGATCATCAAATACTGGCCAGTGCCGAAGAAACAGATGAAAAGATTTATCGGCACACCGTGTATGTTCTCGCTTCTGCCCGGACTTTGCTCAGTTCGCTTGTCCGTTCTATGAGAGTATCAAGGGAAAGAAGTCCAAGAACGCGTTACAACTGTCACGTCATAAAACCGCATGCTTCGAGGAGAGGTTGGAGCTTTGCTTGTAGTCTCCGCAGGTGTTGAAGCTGCCTAACTTTACCAAGCCTTTTGGTATACAAATGGATGCGTCTACCTTTGCCATTGGGGAGTCTTGTTTAAAAAAGAAGGAGAGATGGAGTACCCCATCGCAAATACTGTCCTAAAGGTGCATACTGAACTCAACTTCCCTGTGGCGAACAATAACTGCTTGCAATATGCACGCACTGAAAGTGGGCGTGTCTACTTTCTCGATCGTCCCTTTGTCGTAGAAACCGATCACAAGAGAATTGAGGCGATCTTGACGCAGAAGACGACAAAGAGATGTGTTGCCCGCTGGTTCAACGAAATCGCTGAGTTTCAACCTTGATACGGCTTGAGCCGCCCAACATAGAATGTTGGGTGGAGCCGCATTGCTGTGGGAATGTATAAGGTATAGGCATTCCCCCGAATCTCTTGGACCTTGAAGGGTCCAATGTACTTAGGAAGAAACTTCCGTGTAGGGAAGTTGCTTATTGCATGTGTAGGCAAATTAGTAGTACTTAGTAATAATAATTCACCTTTAAGAAAGGAGTTTTTGTTCTTCCTTCCTTGTTTATCTGCACTTTCCTCTGCTTTTGACAAGCAGAAGCAAAATGCAGATAAAAAAGGAAGGAAGAACAAAAACTCCTTCCAAGAAACACGAATGACGTGGAAGAATCCCTGTCCCAGAACCCCGACTTCGAGAATAAATCTGCTCAAGTCAGTCTTCAAGATCCTCTGAAGGATGCCGCAAGCCTTACGATCGTTTCAACTATTGGAGCCTGTCCAATTTGGTCGAATAGACGACCAAGAAACTGTAAAGTCGGATTAACGGACTCGTGAGATCACGAGCAAGATGGCAGAAGGTGTTCAACTACCCAAGCATAATATCATAAACGGTCTTCTTTACTACCAGACGATAGAAGATGAAGACCCAAGGATCGTGATCCCAGATAACGAAGATCTGAACAATCGTGCGATCTATGGGATGTTATGACCGCTGGTCTTCCAGGAAACTACATGACGTACCTCGCTGTCAAGAAGAAGTACAACTGGACACGCATGTCGACGTACATTCAGCGCTAGGTAAACACGGGTGAGATGTGTCAACGCAACAAGCTAGTCAGATGAAGCCACCACGTCTTCTCAACCCGCTAAGTATTCCGTTGGGAAGATGGGTTGAGATCTCCATGGATTTTCTAGTATCTCTGCCGAACCCAAGGAAGGATATGATGCAATCATGGTAATGGTCGATAGCCTGACGAAATGTGCCAAGTTCATCGCAACTCACACGACTGCATCAGCAGAAGATAATGCGGATCTCTCCATGAAATATATGAAAGATCATAGTCTGCCAAAGACAATCGTTTCGGACCGTGACTCCAAGTTCACGTCGAAGTTTAGACTTCCGTGGGATCGATTCTAAAGACCCAACACAACCTGTTATCTCCGTTTCGGCCCCAAACTGATGGACTAACCGAACGGACGAATTGCCTCGTCGAATACTATCTCCGAGGAGTTGAGAATCCTGTCCAGAACGACTGGGATGAATTTATGCGCTCGGCATAATTTGCGTACAGTCACAGTGTGCATTTGTCGATTGTAATGTTTCCATTTGAAGCTGATTTAGGCCATGTGCCGTACGTACCCAAAGACGTCGCAGCTGATCCTGAGTTCACGAAGTTGAACAAGTCTGCGCAAAAAGTTCTCGCGCAGCAGCAAGTCTCCTGAAGAAGGCTCAAGATGCAATGAATGAGGCATAAGAACGTATGAAGTCGTACAACGAAAGAACCGCAAGCAAAAAGAGTTTGAAGTCGGTTAACTCGTTTTTCTCGACACGAATCTTGATATTCGCCACAAAGGCTTCGCATCGACAAGCAAACTGGCACCAAGATTTGTAGGAGTTTACCCCATCGTGAAGAAGATTTATCAAGATTCGTATGAACTTGCCATGGCGAAGGATCTCCTAATCTACCCCGTTTTTCTCACGTCGCTGCTCAGGCTCTCCCGAAAAGATGATAAAAATCAGCAACAAGCCGATAAAGTACTCCTCGCTGACGGCACGGAACTAAATTTAATCGTATACCGTAAGCGCCATGGAAAGGAAGAGTACAAGATTCACTGGCTGGGTGAATCAGTCCGACACGCCACACGGGAGACGCTAGACAAATTGAAGCGGATTCCAGGTATCATCACAGAATCCTGGAGCTCCAAGAAGGGAAGTTTTCTCTCGAAGGGGGGGCATGTGACACAGCCAGCGTCAAAGTAGTTGTCAACCCAGTCATCCTACGTCGCAGAACCAGAACACAGAAGGTCACTTGATTCTATTATAGTGAAGTAGAACTAAGAAGGAGAGAAGGAAGTAGGAACTAGAAATAGTGTAGCCAAGATTGAGACATGGTAGGCTAACTGCACTATTCCTGTCTTGAAACCAACAGACTGAAGTAGGTTAGGTGGCTTGGGCCCCCAGATGGGTGGCCTCGAGAGAGTCAAGGGTGCATGCCCATCGAGGCAGGAGCCCAACTCCAGAGAATCTTTCTTTTGCAATTTTCCATCGTGCAATAAGCCTCAATTAGCTTCGCCCAATCGCATCGACGAGCCCGCGTAGTCTCGTCAAACAACCTCAAGTAGCGCCAGTTAGCCTCGCCACCTGTCACTCGCTCGGAACACGCACCGCTTCTGTTACACGCAGTGAGTCTGTCCAACAATCATGACATTTTCTGACTCTCCTGTCATGCGTGATTCCCCCTCTTCGAGTGGATTCGAGTCGCACGGATGTTCTTTTTTCTTGGTCGTAACAAGAAGCGCCAGTCTGCTCACTCGACAAGTTTGCTAGACTCGACCAAGACGCTAATAAAAGCCTCATTTCTTGGCGTATCTCACACAGAGGTTTAACTTAAGACCGTTCATACACAGAATCATTTCTATAGTACCAATCATCTCTTCCGACTGATCTGACCAGTACCGGGGCCTAGCCGGCTCCGTCGAAATCTTCTCCTAGCTTTCAGGGCCTGTCGACTACTGGTCTGCTGCCCAGTGACTTCTTAAAAGAAGGCGATGTCGTCCGAGGCATCTCCTCGAACAAACTATGCTGTGAATAGCTGTATCGAAGCAATTTTCCAAGATATTGGATAGGTTGTATAGGATTTACATCTAATCAAGACCCCTCAAAGCCTCAAGAATATCAATTGAACGAAATTTGGACAGGATGGTCCATGGTCAAGATTTTTGACAGACTCTTAAGCGTGGACGCTAGAAGATCTACAATGGGACGTGTTCTCCCAATATCAGACGCAGGATGAGACGTATTCAGAAGCAGACGTCAATACCAGTTTGGTATTCAAAAACAAACCCATGTCAATCACGCGTATCTAGGAACGGTGGTTGAACATAAAGGTGCCCATACGATGTATGAGGACACAAGAAGCCTTTTAATGGGTGTACAATTGACGCGTGGAGGTGGCTATACTGGACACTGCAACCGAATGGAAGAAAACGACGATCCAAGACAGCTGACCGCACCGGGTGGGAGACCAATCACTGCGGGATGTCTCAAAGCACAAGAATATTCCAACGGATTACCAGCTCTGGGTGATGAAGTGTGTGGCTACCATTTCAGATCAACGTTTACTATCAACGTTAGGGCAGTGTTGTTGGTCCTTTGTTTGTAGTGCTCAGTCGAAGGAAATTGTGATGAGAATATATTTATAGGTCCTTAGTTCACTACTCTGAGTTATATCTAAGCCTAGTCTTCTAGATTCTCTAGAAGCTTCTTTCTGACATCAGACTGTGACGTCACGACTTCCGTACTTGCCGTAATTATCTGGATGCTTTAGTTGCGTCATCCGTCTGTCTAATATCGCCATCCGTCTGTCTACTATCGCCATCCGTCTGTCCAATGTCGCACCATCCGCCTTTCCTACACTCATTCAGCGGTGTAATTCAACAAGTGACTAATCGATCCAGAGTGCGCACATCGAGGGAAAGAGGTCACACCTATCGTGAGGGGATGCAAACGGGCAGAAGCGGGATGAGCCTGTCTATGAAGAATTAGAATGAATCTAAATTGACGACGGGGAAGTAGAGGGTTTTTAGCGTTGTGGAGCCACCAGACAAGTATCGACGATAGGGTGGCAACTACTCCGGCATAGCCGGATAATACTAGCTTGGCCGAAGCGGACAGGACGGAGTGCTTTGCGCGATACGCATAACGTGGTTATGGCAGCTCAGGTAATAGAAGCGGAAGACCCCTGGAAAGCGACAGAAGACCTAGACCTAGAGATTGTATGAAATCAAGCAAATCAAACAAGTGATTGAACATGAGAAAGGATGAAGCGCTAGTAGGGAGAAATGAATATATTTTCAGATATATGCTTGAAATGTTTTCTTGATATCGAA
The DNA here is from genome assembly GCA_026184515.1 of Peronosclerospora sorghi. Lineage (NCBI taxonomy): Eukaryota > Oomycota > Peronosporomycetes > Peronosporales > Peronosporaceae > Peronosclerospora > Peronosclerospora sorghi. Next base: position 7,701,353 of record CM047591.1, read on the forward strand.
GCAGCTAGTGCGGGTAAATTATTAGGACCCCCTCAACTTGATACGTTGCCCCCCTTTCAAGAAAAAAGGTTGTATCACTGTCGTGAATGTATTACATAATACAATATGGTAGTCTACTGTTAGAAAGGAATGATATTTGTTCGGAATCTAACACCTTTTGCCTTTGGCAGCATGCTCCTGAAATGGAAGCGTCAAGAAACTGGGCGTGACCCTGTATCGCTGGAACTGATAATGGTGTTGATGAGATTGTTAGGCAATTAAATGGGACACATGTCCATGGAAACGTACGATGCTCTTTACTTAGTCGTGTTTGCCTCGGCGATGGTTACAAAAATGGCTTTATGCTACTCATCGTTCTCGATAAAACTTCTTGGCAATTGATATCCGTATCCCCCCAAATTACTACCCTATCCCCTTCCTCAATTAGAGGCATATCCCCCTCAATTATAGGCGTATACCCCCAAAAAATGGAATCGCGTACATTGCATATCTCCATTACGTCCAATCATGTCGTCCGTGAGAACTCAGTCCTCAGCAAAAGGCAGAGCTTTTTAACCGAGTAGGTGACTGGAGGGACTGATGTATATTGCCGAAGTTTTCAGTTGCGTGGAGAAGTGTGAGCCCTAATGATCTCTAATTATCTCGTGAACAGGTTCGCTCGGAAGTGCAGCAGCAGGCACTGCAGTAGTTGACGCAGAGTCTACAGGAAAAGGGCTTTGACAAGAGCATTACTCGCCCCAACGGCAAGCTAGACGGCAAGCAGCAGAATAATCCGGCGCTTTGTATCAACAGATACATCGACACGATGAAGTTGGTTTCGGAAGCCATGACACAGCGTGGTCCTCATGTACGGGGAGTAGATGCCTCTATCGTTTAAGCAGACTGACTAACGCAATGTTTTTCCTTTAATGAAGGGTTAAAATAGGGCTTATTTCTTAGTGTTGACGGAGTCAGTGCAGTAGAAGGTGGCGCGAATCTCCATCTTAATCCAAACATTTTTGATGCCTTACGTCACGAAGTTAGTCCTATGCGAGGAAAAGTGTTACAAAGTTCAGCTTACTGCGCAGTATTAGTAGAGACAATACATCAAGACAAGAAGTTTGTGTGTACGGGTAAACTGCTTCGTCTTGGAGATCGTTGTCCATATTAAAAAGCGAGACTACAACCGACAAAATAAAGGCAAACTTGACCCGAGATCAACCGACTACTAACAGTACCAGCAAGCTCACACGAGTTCATCATCCTGGGCGTATCATGCTAACAGTAAACGCAAGCGTCTGAACTAGCAGGAACGAACTTGAGAAAAACGCCTTGGTCTGCTTAGTTCTTGGCGTCCGCCTGGCGGGACAGCTCGGTCAATGCCATGTTACCCTCGCCGTGGTGGCGGATATAGCCAGAGAGAGCAAAAGTGTCTGATTCACCAGTAAAGATGCCGGGTAGCGATACGCGTGCGCAGATCACTTCACCAGCACGGAACGCCTTGGCAAACAACGGTGTGTTTCTCTTGTCCGTTATACGCTCGATCTCTGAATTGTATGTAAGAATCGCATTAGCAACACCCTATACTCAGCTTTGTTTCGGACGACATTTTTTTAGTCTTACCGTCCAGTATAATTCTCCTCTCCGTCCAAACAAGTCGAGCTACCGCAGGATATATAGCAGCAAGAGATTTACGCTTGTAGGAAACAGAAGTTATGTCAATAAACGTCATACAGTAACGGTAATTGATCATCATGCCCAAAGCTGTTGTCAAAACTGACGGGTTGGTGTCGGCCATAAAATTGATTTGCTCGACTTGGGCACCGTTTTGTAGATGAAAGTATGCCACGGAATCCAAGATCTTGTCCTGTTTCCGCTCAAAAAGGACATAGCGCGCGCAAGCGGCTGTGATAATGTCGCAAATATCCTTCAATAACTCGGCTTCCTTGTGCCACTCAGGGTCACTGATTTTCTTCAAGAACCATTTGTGAAGCCCAAGCTCATTCGCACCCTATTTCATGGTTATACGCTGGTCTTGCTCTATCGTAAAGAAACTTCGTTAAAGAGGTTCAATGCGTTGGAGTTTCATATCCTTATTTTGCTCTGTCTTCAGTACAATTCGAGTGTCCGAACGATGCTGAGATTGCTGGTCACCGAAAGCAAGTGTGGCTTTAAACCATCGAGCGAATCCTGGGACGGGAGATATTGTGGCTGACATAATAGATTGAGGAAACATACTGCTCATACGTTGGATTGTTAAGAACAGCAAGTGACTTGCAATGTTCAATCCACGAAGTCCAGTGTTAGACGTCGACAGAGAATAGAATATAATGTGCGAAAGGTTCTTTATTTTCGGCGTCTCTTGCTCCAGGATAGGAATAATGTTGCTGCATAAGTGATCCGTCACAAGTACTTGCACAAATACCAATGGAGCATGCTGCATATGCATGTGAAAAAGTCCAAAACAGTAGCTCTGCTGTCCAATCAATCTGCGCTGCAAATCGTTCCAGCCTCGAATTCGATAAACTCTTTCATTCTTGAGTACGAAAGCAGCCAGTGCTTCCGATGACAGGTCAATTTGGCGGAAACGCATGCTGCCTTGAGTTTCAAACAGGTCACGCATGATCAAATCCAAAAGTTCCAGCACTTCCACGCTGTGTTTCAACAGCCTATCGTGATGTCGTTCAATTAAAAAGCCCAAATCTACTCTAAGGTAGAGCAAGAAGGAAAGGCCCGGCGGAAGAGTTCCAACCAAGAGAAAAAACTGCTCGGCCAGTGGAACAAGTCCGCGCTTAACGCTCTTGAAGATATCGGGGTCATTCTTGCGACTAAATCACAGCGCTGCGGCCGTGACGTTCCGCACCAGTCCCGACCGTTTAATCGAAGGTAATGTCTTCATCGTCACAGCCAGATCTCGCACGTTCGCATTCACACGTCCAAATGTTGATCTGCACCGCGGCGTTATTCTTGGCCGCAAGGATGCGGTTCGTCCATGAGATAGAACTCCATAGAGACAAGACCAATCCCAACAATTAGCAAACTAGTATCTACCGTTTTGTATCGCAATTCTTAAGCACCATTTGCGCGGGATATAGATATTGTATGGACGGCCTCGTTCTGCATGGTAACTTGTTTCGGGGACTGTTGAATTTTTTCTCCGAGAGAGTAAAATGTAGAGACAGATGAGCTCCGAAACTGCCCGGTCGTCGATACAAACGTCAAATTTATCAAGCCCTCGCGAATCGAATATCTAGAAATTTGGAAATATTGCAATTTGGGGGGTATACGCCTATAATTGAGGGGGGGGTTACGGGTAGTAGTTTGGGGGGGATACGGGTAGTAGTTTGGGGGGATACGGGTAGTAATTTGGGGGGGATACGGATATCAATTGCCAACTTCTTTCGTATCATGTAGAAATAATTTTCTACGCACCGATTTCGATCCTTAATATACAGTCTTTCCTCAGATAAGTTATAGCATTTGTTACAGAAAATTTTATAATTTATATGAGGATATAACTTACCTGAAATGATGCATTACAGTATACTGTTTGGGTCTTGCTGCATATAAAGTGAAAACAGTAAATACACTAAAACAAAGCCAACTTTTTGCTGTAAAAACCAAAGCAAACAAACTAACAAAAAAGCACTGTCGTGCCAAACAGCTTTTGACGCGCCGCAGACATCCCTCACCAGGTCAGTAGATGATTTCTTTGCTTGAGAAAGAACATAAGGAAAGCTTGTCAGGATGTTCTGGGACTGTGATCTGGGGCTAGATATGTGAAGTTTGCCCAAACAGAAAGTAAAAATGCAGTCACGCTTCACCAATGCTCAGCGGCTTGAGATCTGTCAGTACAAGGCCAGCAGTAAGATTGTCCAGGTCGCATTGGGTGTGTGGGCGCAGGAGAAATTTGGGCTGGCGAAGCCACTTTCACAGGCTTCAATCAGCAAGAAACTTGGCAAGAGGGCTGAGCTTGAGAAGATGAATGAAGCCGACCTTGAATCGAATCGTCCACGTGTGGCCTAGCATCCAGAGCTTGAGGAGGCACTTTTTACTTGGGTTCTTCGGCGACAGGAACAAAACACTACCGTTAACGGAAACCTCATCAAGGCCAAGGCGGCTGACTTTATGGACCAGTTGAGCATTCCCAAAGGCACAATTGAATTATCCAACGGCTGGCTCACTCGTTTCCAACAGCGAAACAAAATGCGATGCTTCAACATCAATGGTGAGAGCGGCTCGGCTGACCATCACGCAATGGAAGATGCTCTGCCCCGCTTGCGCAACCTCATCTTGCAGTATGACCGTTGTTGTAACAGGACTGATCCTGTTACAGGCTTACACTGTGTTGTGCGAGGAAGCGCGCAATACGGGAGGGGTAGGATTAGTTGATGAGAACTAATCCTATATTAAAAGCAAATAGAATATTCGCTTAAGCTTGAGAATGCAAAATTAAGAGTGTTTATTAAATGGGTGGTTAGCGGCTAACAGTATAGTAATTACCTAACTAATATAATAATATCAAGTATTAAACTAACTGTACTATTAGTTAACCTGAATGATTCGGTATTTATACCGAATCGACTTTTCCTTCGTAGATTATAATAACTTATAATCTATTATTTGAATTTTGGACAACGCGTCTGAAATTCAACTGTGATATTCTAACTTGAATATCGATTATGTAATGGCACCCCATTACATAACCCCCCACTTAAGGTGGTTGGCCAATAATAATTCTTATTTTGGCCAATCATAGGTGGCACTTGTTGGTGGGAATTTCTCATTCACCAACTGATTGACCATCGACTCGATGGTCGAAGCACGCGGCGGCGCTCTAAAGAGCGCTGCTGAAAACATCGAAGTAGCTTCTTCCTCCGCCTCAGCACTAGGTGCTGAGGTGTTGAGTGACAACAGTGACGCTGAATTAGCAGCGTCAACTACGCAAAGGTCGGAAGACGTACCGTCTTCGACCACAGACGCTGCTAAGGCGGCATCTGGCAAGAAACAGGGAGATGTCGCTAATGCAACATCTCGCACGATGCCAACCCCCGAATGGTGTGTTGCCAGGAAGGGTTCTTCCATGTTCGGAGACAGTTATGACTCCGAACAAAGTGATTGGGGAACAGCTGTCCCCGCGAAAGGATCTAGCGTGTCGAAAATCGCTAGGTGCTCATCGCCTAACAGCGATGATAACTCTTGTGTCGCTGTCATAGCTTACAGCGACAATGATCATCACAGGTGGTTGCGGGAACGCAGAATCCCACCTGGACCAAGTACGTCTCCACGTCGGGGTGGTTTAACACCGGCGCGTGGTGTTGAAGCAGGCGGTGTTCCGCCTGCTAAAAGATCTCGAACAGAAGCGGCGCCTGCCGCTTCTGAAGCGTATCATCGTACGGAGCCACATGTTCCGTACAAAGTGGGGTTTTGGACCCCTGGATGGGCTATTGCCCCCAACAGTGGCGGTAACCGTAAGCGGGACTGCCAATATGCGCTGTTAAATATCAACGTGCTGGATGACTGCGAAGATATCCAGTCACGTCGATTCGATCGAAGTACAGACGATAGACGTCTGTACTTTTTTGACCTCTTTTTCCAGGTTCGACATTATTCGAGCCGGAAAGGGTCAAGAAAGATCAGGGACGACAAGGACGCCCTGACTCAAAGTTGGAACGCTTTTGTTGACAACTACAACAAAAGCCCCGATGACTACGTGAAGAAAGTTCACGTAATGCGCGAGCGCTTTTTAAAGTACTCGCGAACAGGCAAAATGGAATACATCCATTTTGCTTGCATCAAAGAAGGGTTGAACTGTGGTGTCCCTTCCCACCTCGTTTGCACGCGGTGTCGCGGTGTCCGCAGGGCGCTCCTCGTCTGTCAGAGGGGGAGTTGAGGGGGTATGGTGGGTTTTCCGTACCCGCCGAAATTCAGGGCTTAATCGATGCCCTAAATGCATCAACACTAGGTGCTGATGCTACTTCGCATTATGAGTTTGAGACTCCTTCTCAAACTCAGTTAAAAGTTCTGGGGCGCCGGCCCTCAGAACCTCAATCGGCTCCCAAGAGTCGAACTCTTGGGGGAAACCCAGCCAGCGTACTAAGTACTCGGTACGCTGCCCATTCTTCGAAGGAACCGAGAGCTTCGAGATCAAGCGCTCGAAAATGTATCGCTTATTCCCCTGATTATCGATCAGGGGCGGCGGAGGTTGAGAATTCCCTCGCCGTTGTTGTTGCGGAGCATGGTTATTTGCTCCGCAAACTCGAGGAGGTCTACAACGACCACTATTCCGGTCTTCCGACTATTGTCGGGTGGAAAACCGAATACGAAGTCCATTGAAATGGACTTCCAACACTCTGCCGGAACCGGCAGAGATTGCAGCGGAGCCTGTGCAGACTGCGCAGGCTTAACGCGCTGACAAATCTCGCAATCGCGTACGTATTTCCGTACCCACTTGTACTGGTTTCGCCAGGAAAAGTCACGTGCGAGAGAAGCGTATGTCTTCTCTCGACCTTGATGCCCCGAAATCGGTGCATCATGATACTCAAACATAATTTGATGTTTGATATCATCGTCTTTTGGAACGACGATGCGACTTTCATCTTTTTGGTCTGTGCTGTAAAGCAGCAGACCATCGTGCAGTCGATATCGATGCACGCAAGCGCGGAGGAACTCTGGGAGTTCGTCGCGCTTCTCACTTGATTGGTTACTTAAGTAATAAATCAACAGACGTGTCTCCTCGTCTGTTTTGTACGCCTCGCGTACTTGTCGTATAATTGACGACGACAAAGCAATGCAACGGATCGCGTTTGCACTGGCCCCTTCGGTTACGGACGGTTTCGTCTCGTAATCATGCCTTCGTGATAGCGCATCCGCTATCACGTTCAACTTTCCGGGTTGGTATTCATCCGTAAAGTTGTATTCAGCAAAAAATGACAGCCATCGAGCCATTCTTTGAGAAATGTGTGGTGAATTCACGGCCGTGCGTAGCGACGCATGATCCGTGTAAACCACAAACGGTCTATCTCCCAAGAGATAGATCTGAAACTTGGCCAGTGCATACTTCATGGCAAGGAGTTCCTTGTCATGCACTGGATAGTTGCGCTCGGCTGGGCGCAACTGAGGCGATTGATAGCAGATTACGCGATCGCGATCATCGTGATCACGCTGCATCAAAGCACAGCCGATAGCGAAATAGCTCGCGTCGCAAACGACGTGGAACGGACGCTCGTTTTCGGCTATAGCCAAGACAGGCGCTTCAGTCAAGCTTTGCTTGACTGCATCAAATCTCTAACACTCGACGCAGATGTTCCCTATGGACATCTACATCGCTTTTATCGTGTTCACCCTTACTATGGACGAACACGTCATCGAAATAACTCGGTCCGAATTCTCGCACCGAGCGTAATAGATGCGTTACGCATCTGTAAAACGTAGTAGGGGCATTTCGAAGCCCCTGAGGCATAACAAGCCACTCTCAGAGCATGCCGCTTGGGGTACTTACCGCCGTGAGAGGGATATCCTTCTCACGCATTAGGATTTGATAAAATCCATCTCTTAGATCTAGAGCACTAAAGATGGTATTCCCGCACATGCCATCAATGATGACATCTTTTCGCGGTATCGTTGTATGCGCCGGTAACGTCGCTGCGTTCAGCTTGTTGTAAGCATGAACGATTCTCCACCCACCTGTGGACTTTTTCACACAAAAGGTGGGGGTAGAGTGCGGTGAGGTAGACTCCCGCACTTGGCCTGATCTACGACGAGCTTCGAAGAACTCGTCGATCGCTTTTACCTGATCACGCGGCAACGGCCATTGCCGCGCGACACAATACTTCGTGCCTGGCACGAGGTCAATCTCATGACGAGTTCCCTTTTCCTTAGGGAGCTCGCTAGGTACTTCTTCTGGGAATACGTCAGCGTATTCCCGAAGTACCTCATAAAATGGGGAGTCCGCTTTAAGCGACTCCCAGCTCTGCTCTTCAAAGCTCTGAACTTTGGTTTGATCATTGGGAACCTCGTTCCCAATGTTTTCCACTTGTAATGTGGATATTCGCTCACGAATATCCACTACATCATCTGTTGCAACGATAATACAGATCTGTTCGATCTGATCATCGTGAAAGTTTTTCATAAACTTCTTTCAGCCTAGCGCTGGAAGAGCCATCACCTCCGAACCTTCTTTCAGAGGGTGTTCCATCAACAGAGACTGGGTAGCTAATCTGGTCTCCGTTTGCGTCAAGACGTTGATCGTCTCGACGGAACTGTCCATGCAATCAGACGCACTCGTCTGATTGACTGCTACACGGTGATTACGATTCACCGTGTGCGAATACTCATCATCATGATGGCCACTGCCTACCATGGAATTTTTTTGGCGATCAGATTTGCTCGTCTGATCGGCCGCCTGTTCTGCGACACGGTGGTCTTTATCA